>CP093834.1:12802061-13414410 GCA_033064975.1 Smittia sp. YW1114-2 | reverse complement strand
AAACTGGTGCGAGAGAAAATGCAGCCTACGTTGAACGAAACCGTTTTCCACTCGCAGACTGATGTGCGATACGATTCAAATGCAAGAATCAATACTGAAGCGTACGGACCTGAAGCTCAAGCCAGGAATCTGACAGTTTACGGTCAACTCATGAGACAGTTCGAGAATCATGAGAATTACTTCCGAGATGCTGTCGTTGAAGATTTGCCCTTGCCAATGTTGGAGACACGCTTGGACAGAATTCAACCGCTGATGATGGACATGAACCATGCGATCGGTGGATGTGCTGCTGGTGCTCTCAACTTTGACGAACATTTGGCGTTGGAAAATCGCTACTATGATCTCGTGTCGAAGATTCAATGCCTGATTGAAGCAAAGATTCCTGTGACCCGTCGAGAGCCGGTCAATTACCAACGAGAGACGTCCGATGTTCTGCGCACCCCAAAGATGGATTTGCCTAAATTTGATGGATCGATCGAGAAGTGGCCTCACTATCGCGACTTGTTCACTGCATTGGTGCATGACAATCCGAAGCTGAGCGACATCGTCAAGTACTCCTACTTGGACTCGACATTCATCATTGCGCCAGGACAGCCGAACATTCTCAAGGATTATTCGATGACTGCTGAATGTTACCAGACAGTTTGGAAAGCTGTCTGCGATCGATACAACGACAAAAGACGAATCATCGCCCACCACATGAACGCGATTTTGTCAACGAAGAAGATGACCTCCTACACTGCCGTGGAACTGCTGCGTGTGCTCTCAGGCTTCACGTCGAACCTGAACGCGTTGGCTGACCAGGGATTTGCTGTAGACGAGACTCAAACTGTTGCGGACATGGTATTCGTGCATCTTCTCACTGCTCGACTCGACGATGAAGTCATTCGAGAGTGGCGCAAGCATTGCAACGCTGATGTCCCGACTTGGAAGCAATTGAGCGAATACTTGACAGTTCTCTGGAGAAGCTGTCAAGATCTTGAATCGAAACGACCGATGACGTTGAAGCCTGCTGAAACGAAGCCTGGAAAGCCCTCGAAGACGTTCGCATCTACCAGTGGTGATGACTCGAAGACTTCAGGACGCTGCCAGCTGTGTAATCAGACGCATGGACTTTGGATTTGCCCGAAATTCAAAGCGATGAACAACAACGATCGATGGAATGTGGTTCGGAGGAATCGCCTTTGTTTCATCTGCCTGCGTACGGGTCACGGAACTGTCTCCTGTCCCAACTTGAACTTGAGATGCAAGAAGTGTGAGAAGCCTCACGGAGACCTTCTGCACTACGAGAGCCCTTCTGATGACTCTCAACGATCGTATGGAGCTCCGCCTGCACTCCAGCAGTCGGATAACTTGAATTCACAGGTGAACACGTTCAAGCCTTTTGAAATGAATAAGAAGCAAACTTCGACATTCGCTGCTCTGACATCACGCCGTCGTCAAGCGAAGAAAGGTCAAGGCTTGCTATCGACCGCGATTGTGCTGATTGAAGACGGTGATGGGATTCTTCAACCTGTGCGTGCCCTGTTGGACTCTGGAGGAGAAGACAGCAGCATCAGTGAAGAAATGGCTAAGAAGCTGGGGTTGCGAACGAAGTCGCAGTTCCGCCCAGTTGAAGGGATCGGTGCCAATGCTGTGGTATCGAAGACGACGATCTCTATCGACAAGTCTGGACCGTACCTGAAGGAAACGATGTTCGGATGGACCGTGGGTGGAAGAATCGATGCTCAGCCTTCCTCGTCGAAGCTGTTGTGTTCGTTCAGCCGCTCCTACAAGTCGCACTCCGCGGAAGTTGATCAATCGCTGGAGAAGTTCTTGTCTGCCGATGAATTTGAGTACGCCTCGCCGACACTCACTGCCGAAGAGAAGTTTTGCGAGAAGCTGTTTGCAGAGACGACGAAGATTAGCAAAGACGATGGAAAGCTAATTGTTCAGATGCCGTTCAAATCGAACTTTGAGCAACTCGGGAACAACTTGGCCAACGCGAAGCGCACCTTGGCTTGGCAAGAAGGTTTGCGGAAGAAAGACGAAACCTACGACCGTCTGTATTGTGAATACATGGAAGATTATCTGAAGAGTGGTTTCATGACTGAAGTCACGCCGATCGAAGGAGAAGTCGCTCATTATCTCCCGCATCATGGCGTTTTGAAGATGACGAGCACCTCCACTAAACTGAGACCTGTGTTCAACGCTGCATCGAAATCGGAAACTGGACTTTCGCTGAATGATGTTCTGTGTGTTGGACCGACTGTGCAATCGGAATCATTCGACTTGATGCTTCGTTTTCGTGAGAAGAAGTTTGTTCTTACTGCCGACATCAAGAAGATGTTCTTGCAAGTGTGGGTCGCTCCCGAGCAACGGAAGTATTTGAGGATCCTGTGGAGACCCAACATGGATACGCCGGTCAAGCATTATGAACTGAAAACTGTGACGTTTGGAACTGCCTGCGCTCCATTCTTGGCTCAGCGAAGTCTGATGTACATCGCAGCGAACTACGAGGATATTTACCCGGATGCTGCGAAGATTGTGAAAGAATCCTTCTACATGGACGATTTGGTTCATTCCACTGAATCAATCGAGAAGGGACTGAGAGACAGAGATCATGTTCGCTACATGCTTGAGAAATCTGGAATGCCTTTGTGCAAATTCTCTTCGAATTCGAGAGAATTAATTGATGATTTGCCTCCACACTTGGTGGAACAACCTGAAGAAGACGAAATCACTGCGACGAAAACCCTTGGAATCGTCTATCGCGCCAATCAAGATCAGTTCTCGTACGACTTGAAGCCGATGGATAAGAAGGAAAAGATGAAACGAGTTGAAGCGATGTCGCAAGTCGCCAGTGTATACGACCCGATTGGATGGATTGGACCTGTACTGATGAAAGCAAAGCTGTTCTTGAAGGAGCTGTGCATGCTGAAGTTGGACTGGAACGATGAAATTCCCATTGAATTGCAAGAAACTTGGGAAGCCTTTAGAGAGAAGTTTAAGATATTGAATTCGATACGTCTCGACCGTCGTTGTTATATTGACAACCACGTAACTGTCGAGCTCCACGGATTCAGTGATGCCTCTATTGTGGGATATGGCGCAGTGATCTACGCTTTGTCCAAAGACGAATTTGGAAACTCTCAAGTCTCGCTGATTTGTGCAAAATCGCGAGTGGCTCCCAAGAGTCAGAAGACGTTGGCACGCCTCGAATTGTGTAGTGCAACGCTACTTGCAACGCTGATCGACAGAATCATCAAGACGTTCACTGTGGATTTCCGAAAAATCACGCTATGGAGTGATTCCACTATCACGTTGAGTTGGATTGCGATCACGCCAACATCAAGACTGCAAACATTTGTTGGAAACCGAGTTGCTGTGATTCAGGAGCTCACTCATAAATATGTCTGGAAGCATATTAGAGGAACGGAGAACCCAGCAGATGTCTTGTCACGAGGATTGGCGCCTGATGAACTGTTGAACTGCGAACTTTGGTGGAGCGGACCGAAATTTCTACGCTTACCAGAGACTGAATGGCCGAATTCGATTATCACGATTAACGAAGACGACCCAGAAGTGAAACAAGAATTGAAGAAGACGTTTACTATCCGTCCTGGAAACGATATGTTGGAGTATATCGAAACTCGTTGGTCGCGCCCGAGGGTGTTGATCAATTGTGTCGCATGGATGTTGCGTTTTGGTGCAAAGGAGAAACTTCATCCCCCAGAAAACAAAAAATTCTTGACGATTGATGAGACCGATCGCGCTGAGCTTGCCATCATCAGGATTCTTCAGATGAACTACTTGGCTGAAGAATATCGACTGTTGATGCGCTCAGGCATTGGAGAGATGACAACGGAAATGCCGAAGAATTCATTGGTTCGCGCATTGGCTCCGTTTCTCGACGGAAACAACGTGATGAGAGTTGGCGGACGTTTGGAACGAAGCTCGGAATTGAATTACGACCAGAAGCATCAGCTGGTGCTTCCTGAATCGAATTTTGCCTACATTCTCATCAAGGATCTGCACGAAAGAAATCTTCATCCTGGACCGCTGCAGATGGAATCGATATTGAAACAGAAATACTGGCCGTTGAAGACGAAGAAAATGATCCAGAGAGTGACGAGAAATTGTTTGGTTTGCTTCAAAGCGAAACCGAAGATCCCGAGACAGTTCATGAGTGACTTGCCCGAAGCTCGAGTTACTATGAATCCACCGTTCACCGAGACTGCGATCGACTACGCTGGCTTTTACAACATCCGGTTCAGCCACGCACGGAAATCATCAACGACGAAAGCTTATGTTGCGCTTTTCAAGTGCATGAGCACGCTTGCCATTCATCTGGAGCTTGTGAGTGACTTGACATCGGCCGCCTTCATAGCAGCTCTCGATAGATTTACATCACGTCGAGGATTGAGTCGAAAAATTTATTGTGACAACGGAACCTGTTTTGTCGGAGCGGACAGCGAATTGAAGAAAATTGTGTCAGAAAACCAGAAGGATGTTGATCAGCACTGCCGCGACGTTGGTGTGGAGTTCATGTTTACTACACCTAGAGCACCTCACGCTGGAGGAATCTACGAAGCTGGAATTAAGAACATGAAGAAGCATTTGCGAATTGCCCTCGGAACATCAGTGTTCACGTTTGAACATTTCACTACGATCTTGTGCAAAATCGAAGCGATTTTGAATTCCCGACCATTGACACCGATGTCCGAAGACCCGAATGACTTGCGTGTGCTGACGCCTGGTCACTTCCTGATTGGTCGTCCGCTGATTGCTCTGCCACAGCGACATCAAAATTTGCTGCCTGCATACCGTTTGAATCGTTGGGACGAGATTCAGAAGATTCAACAACTTGTGTGGAGAGACTGGCATCGAGACTATCTGCATCACCTTCAGAGTCGTCCAGTCGACTTCCGAACGAAATTCGAAGTCAATGTCGGAGATATGGTTCTGGTGCATGAATCAAACTTGCCCCCTCAGAGATGGATGTTGGGAAGAATTGTGAAACTGATGCCTGACCGGAAAACCAATGTTGTGCGGAACGTTATTGTGAAGACCGTCAACGGAGAAAAAGCTCGACATGTGAAGTATCTGAGCTTTCTGCCTTTCGAGAAAGACTTACCTTTGGAGAGGCCGGAGGGTGTTTGCGCCAAAATCAATGGAAATTTGAATTGACTGGATAACATCGAGTCACCATGGAAGAAAATCGATCTCAGGAGTTAAGAGTTAGAAAAAGTTAGTTTGAGTTCGACCATTGAAGAGTAAAGACAGGAAAATTGTGAAGTTGAGTCAGAAGAGCTGGTTAGTTGAAGACAGTGAAATTAGGAACAGAATAATTTAGGAATAATTTAATTGTTAATTACAGATTTAAGAAACGTTAGGAAACATTTGTGATACGCCTTGGTGAGAAGTCAGGAGATTCTTCCACAAGGTAACAGAAATTGTTAGTCATGATGACAGTTAGGCTAACTGAGAGATTTAGGCGTTTTTTTCATAGAGAATAAATTGAAGAACCGACTTCGATCTTTCAAGTGTGATTGCCAACCCGAACCCAGTGAAACCCTTGGCGCCCTTACAGTCCTCGCCAATCGAAGAGAAAGATCCACGAAACAGCAATCATTGAACCTTTGAACTCATTTTGTTAAATGCTTAACGTCTCGAAGCAATCATCAGTCAATGAAGAAATGAATTCAAATTTTAGAAGAGAAAATTCTGGAAAAGTTAGATTTAGTACACAAGGAGTTTTCCTCCGAGCGCAGCGCTCAACTTAAATCAGTTTTATTCGAATCATCAAGCTGAATAGTCGCAAAGGAAGAACCTTGAAGAGGCTTTTCCATCCATTCAGTTCCACATCGACAATCATTGTTAAACAGAAAGAACCTTAGCTACAAGGTTTTTTCTGCCAGCAGTACCACAACGAAATAAAGCTTTTTAGGACCTTCGAACCGCGGATTGTCAGGCCGAGGAGCCATCAATCAGCAACCAGTCAACCATCGCAGAAGGAAGCAAGGCTGGAAAATTAAACCCTTGCGCCCTTCACCCGAGACGTGGATCTGAAACCGTTGAAGACGATCAACTAAGTCATCGCTTGTGGAGAGCAAACTTCAACCCGTCTCATCGATCAAGTCGCCTTTGCTCATCGGACAAAGGCCCCAGATCATCACCTTTGTGTCTCATCGGACAAAGGACATCGCCGCTGACGTCACCATCGACCCAGCAACCCAACCTCGACAGTTTTCGCCGACAAAAGGGAAATCTGTCATCACCGCTCATCGCCGATCAAGTCTCCTTTGCATCTTCGGACAAAGGAAATTCGCTGACGTCAAAAACCGTCTCAGCAACCTCGCAGTTTTCTACTCGCTGAAGTGGAATCTGCACTCAACGTTTCGAAGCCGATCAAGTCGCCTCTGCCTCATAGGACAAAGGCAAACTGGTCGTCGCCCATCAAGTCGCCTTTGCCTCATCGGACAAAGGCAAACCCGTTTCATTGAGAACAAAGGAGTTCTCAACAGAATCTCATCTTCATTGGAACTCGACAGTTGAATGACCGGAAGGATGAACTTCGCAGGGCTAGAGAAGCAACGTGCTTTCTTGTCTGGTCAACTAACAAAGCTGATCATCCAGATCAATCTCGCGCAAGAGAATTTCATCCTTGAAGACTTTGAGGAATTCCAAGCTCGACTCATGGAAGCCAAAGCAAACCATGACGCCTTAATCAACAAGATGGTCATGTTCGAAGAATCGACGCATGAACAGCTGGAAGAATTCCAAGACGACTTCAATGCAGCCTACTTCCCAGCTATGAAAAGCATCAAGATTCTTCTGGGAACGACCGCCAACGCTCTCCCAGTTCGCAAAGCAGCTTCGACGACGGCAAAAATCAAGCTGCCAGCTATCGAACTACCGAAGTTTGATGGATCACCTGATGTTTGGATCAGCTTTAGGGACTCGTTCAAGGGTCTCGTCCACGACAACAATGAGCTGACTGGAGCCATGAAGTTCAGGTACCTGAAGACGTCGATCACGGACAAGCTTTCACCAGTGGCGCACCTGATGGAATCGGAAGATGGCTACATCGCTGCTTGGACTGCTGTCCTGGAATTCTACGATGACCAACGCAAGATTGTCGACAAGCACATCGCATCGATTCTCACAGTCAAACGAATGACTATGGAATCCCATGACGAGCTGCAAAAGCTCGTGAACGACGTCACCAACCACACGAGTGCTCTGGAACGAGAGCTTACCAAGGAAGAGCTGTACGAAGTCATCATCGCCAACATTGTGCTGCATCGCCTAGACAGCAATACGAGAAATCTTTTTGAGACCGACAAGAAGGGAATCTTTCCAAAGTGGCCAGCTTTGAAGATTTTCTTGGAAAAGCGACGAAAGATTCTCAGCACGCTGCCAGCCAATCGCAACCTGAAGCCACAGGATGGATCTCGAGGCAGCAACAACAACGCAAATAGCTACAGTCCACAACCATCGAAGAGCTACATGAAGTCGACGAATGCCAACGTCGCCAGCAGCAACTCAAAGCAAGCTCCGAAGAACAATTGCCTGTTTTGTAAGACGGAAGGTCACCGTATGTACGCATGCTCAAAGTTCATCGCCCTCTCGCTTCAGGAAAGGAATGCGAAGGTCAGTGAGATGAAACTTTGCGAGAACTGCTTCGGTTTCCACACAGTCAGCGACTGCAAAAGCAAATCGAATTGCCGCATCTGTGCGCAGAAGCACAACACTCTCTTGCATTCAATGCAAGCTCAAGCAGCTGATCCAAGCAAAATGGCCATGCTGTCTTATCTCAGTGAACTTCAGTCTACAAGCAACGAAGCTTCACAATCGAAACTATCGCGTGATGCTCAGAGTTTTCAGCCACCAACATCGAGAAGCAACATGACCGCAGCCAGCCGCAAGGACGATGACTCGTGTGTTGTGTTTCTGTCCACCGCCCTATTGAAGCTGATGGACTCGTATGGACAATGGCATGAGGTTCGAGCTCTGCTAGACGGTGGAGCTGACGCCAACTACATGACGGAACGTGTCGCTCAGATCCTTAACTTGAAGATCACACCAACGTGCGTCGAAGCTAATGGATTTGCTGAATCCAAAAGCTTGATTAACAAGAAGACTTGGACTACAGTGAAGTCGAACTCTAGCGCTTTCGAAGAGGGAATGTGCTTCCTGGTCTCCAAGAAGGTCACCGGACTCACGCCTTTCGAACCTTTCAAGATTTCCGAGCTCAACATTCCCAATGACCTGTTCCTGGCTGACCCTACGTTTGGAACACCAGGAAAGGTTGACATCGTGATCGGTAACGAGTGGTATCTACGCCTGTTGCTGTCCGAGAGAATGCAGCTTTCAGCCGGACCAATGTTGCAGAACACCGTCTTCGGTTACATCGTTGGAGGAAAGGTGAAGCAGAGCAACGTCAGCAAGCACCGCTGCCTTAGTGTGACGCAGTCAGACTTGAAGGAAGCCATCGAGAAATTCTACAAGGATGAAGACTACCGCAACGACACGAGATTCTTGACAGCAGAAGAAGCTTTCTGCGAGTCTCACTTCGAGCAGACGCATCAACGCCTTCCCGATGGACGATTCATAGTGGAGATGCCACTCAAAGACAACATAAGTCAGTTGTCTAGCAATCGAGGTCAAGCGATCTCTCAGTTCATCGCCAACGAGAAGCGACTGGTGAAGAATGAAAATTTGTACAGCGAGACTAAGAAGTTCATGAAGGATTATGAACAACTTGGCCACATGACAGAAATTCATCCAAAGCTCGACGAGGATTGCCAGTCCTACTACTTGCCACATCACACTGTGGAGAAGCCTGATAGCACGACGACAAAGGTTCGCGTGGTTTTCAATGCTTCATCGAAGACGAAATCTGGTTTATCGCTGAACGATTGCCAGTACAACGGACCAAATGTTCAGAGCGATGGATTCACTCTGATCCTGAAATTTCGACGTCACCAAGTGGTGATTAAAGCCGACATCGCCAAGATGTATCGACAAATCGCTCTGAAGCCAGAGCAACGACATCTTCAACTCATCGTCTGGCGGGAGAGTCCTGTTGAGCCTATCCGTACCTTCCAGCTCAACACGGTTACTTACGGAACGAAGTCTGGATCTTTCTTGTCAACTCGATGCGTCAAGCAACTTGGAATCGAACACCGCAACCTTTTGCCAGCAGCAGCTGCAGAAGTCGAGAATTCATTCTATGTTGATGATCTGATGTCAGGAGCCTACACAACTCGAGAAGCCATCAAGTTGTTTAAGGAAATCGATCAAATTGTCAGCAGTGGAGCCATGAAGCTGAGAAAAATCAGCTCGAATTGCGAGAACTTCATGAAGTCTATCCCAGAAGAAGACCGTGAGGCCAGTTCACATGCAACCGATCCGACCCTGAAGGCGCTCGGAATCAAATGGAACCCGAAAACGGACCGACTGTCGTTTGATATTCATCCGATCGAGTCAAAGAAAGTCACGAGAAGTCACGCACTGTCGGAGATCATGAAAATCTACGACCCTGAAGGCTTGCTTGGACCTGTCGTCTTTAGGTTCAAGATGTTCATGAAGACTATCACCGAACTGAAGTGTGGATGGAACGAAGAGCTGCCAGAGAAGGAAGCCGAGGAGTGGAGGGAAATCGCCAGTACCTTCATCGACTTGAGAAGTGTCGAGATCCCTCGCCAGTTCCTTATCAGCAACTTCATTGCCTTCCAGCTTCATGGATTCTCAGACGCATCAGAGAGAGGATACGGAGCCGCCATCTATATCAGAAGCGAGGATGAATACGGTAACCGGATGTGTCAGCTGATTTGCGCAAAATCACGGATCGCACCAAGCGCTCGCAAGTCAATTGCACGTCTCGAACTATGTGGAGGCGTCATAATGACTCACTTGATGGAAAAGGTTTCAAAAGGACTTTCCATGCAAGCAGAAAAAAAGGTTTGTTGGATGGATTCAGCAATCTCCCTTCATTGGCTAAAGAAGGAGCCAGGTCAACTGCAGCCTTACGTCGCCAATCGCGTAAGCGAGATTCAAGAAATGTCAGTTAACACTTCTTGGAAGCACGTTCGTGGAGAACAGAACCCAGCCGACTTGATATCTCGAGGATTGTTACCCCAAGAAATCATCGACAATCGCATGTGGTGGAATGGACCCGACTTTCTCATGGAACCAGAAGATCGTTGGCCAAATCCCATTGTCTCCATCGATGCTGAAAACCCAGAATATAAGGCGGAGTTCAAGAGATTTCTCGTCACACAGAAAGAAGTCAACCCGTTCGAGCAATGGAGCGAGAACAGCAGTCGAAGCTTCACCTGCAAGTGGAAGCTCGTATTCATCATGAGATTCATCCACAACGTTCGAGCGAAGAAACGCGGAATGCCAAAACGAATCGGAAAGATCGCCGTCGCTGATCTGCAAGATGCTGAACACGCCATCGCAAGGATTCATCAAATGAATCACTTCAAGGACGAGTTTGAGAAACTCAGCAATGGAAAGCCGGTATCCGCTACGTCACGCTTGCTCAACCTTGATCCGCAATGGGATCCAATAACGAAGCTCATCCGAGTTGGTGGAAGACTTTCACACGCACAGAATATCGATGAGAATCAGAAGCATCCGATTATTCTACCTTCAAGCTGCCAACTCACCAAGCAACTTGTTCGAGAAACGCATGTACGAGCCATGCACGCTGGTCAACAAGCCACACATGGACTGTTAAAGCTCAAGTATTGGCCGCTCCGAGCCAATGAAATCGTCAGACGCGAGTGCCACAAATGCATTCGTTGTTTCCACTCTCGGCCAAAGATGATCCAACAGTTTATGGGACAACTGCCTGCAGCACGAGTCACCCCAGCGCCAGTCTTCTACAACACTGGAGTAGACTTCGCTGGCCCCATCAACATGAAGTCAGGATATCTACGCAACGCCCGACCGATGAAGACTTACATCGCAGTGTTTGTCTGTCTCGCAACGAAGGCAATCCATCTGGAGATTGTCAGCGAACTCACCACCAAGGCATTCATTGCAGCATTGGACAGATTCCATTCACGTCGAGGACTCGCAGCCCACTTGTACTCGGATCACGGAACAAATTTCGTTGGAGCAAAGAACGAGATCAACGACCTCTACGAATTTTTCAAGTCGTCATCGAATCAAGCGAAGATCGATGAACACCTCTTGAAGCAAGAAGTCACTTGGCACTTCATCCCACCGCGAGCACCGAATCAAGGAGGCCTCTGGGAAGCAGCCGTTAAGTCAATGAAGCATCATTTACTTCGAGCCACTCAGAACGCTCTGATGAACTATGAGGATTTATCGACCGTCATCTGCAAGATCGAAGCAATCTTGAACTCACGACCAATCATTCCGTTGAGCGACGACCCGAAAGATTTGGAAATGCTGACTAATGGTCACATTCTCATTGGCCGCCCACTCATCGCTTTGCCTCAACGAAACCTGATCGATCACCCAATCTCTCGACTTCAACGATGGGATCGAATTCAGGAAGCTCAACAAAGCTTCTGGAACCGCTGGAGCAAGGAATATCTCCATCAGCTACAAGCTCGCACCAAGGACTACCGGAAGAAGACGCCAATCGCCGTTGGACACATTGTGTTGGTCGAACGAGAAGATGTCGCGCCTTATCAGTGGCCCCTTGGAAGAATCATCGCAATATTCCCTGGCACTGACGACCTCACGAGAGTCGCCAGCATTAAGACGTCGAACGGAATCATCGAAAGACCCGTTAAGAAGCTCGCCTTGCTTCCTATCATCGACAATGAATTCGAGAGCCCGGGAGGATGTTAAATGCTTAACGTCTCGAAGCAATCATCAGTCAATGAAGAAATGAATTCAAATTTTAGAAGAGAAAATTCTGGAAAAGTTAGATTTAGTACACAAGGAGTTTTCCTCCGAGCGCAGCGCTCAACTTAAATCAGTTTTATTCTAATCATCAAGCTGAATAGTCGCAAAGGAAGAACCTTGAAGAGGTAGCGAAAATTGTGAAAGTGAACTTGAATGCAGAAATTAATCTCTCGCACTTTCGCCTTAGGCTTTTCCATCCATTCAGTTTCACATCGACAACAATTGTTAAACAGAAAGAACCTTAGCTACAAGGTGAGAAGTTGTTAGCCAGTTAGAATTCAGAAAGCTGACCAAATTGTGTTCCCAGGTTTTTTCTGCCAGCAGTACCACACCGAAATAAAGCTCAACGCATTTCAAACTGCCAACGCGTCTTTTCCACGGGAAATTCTGCCGAAGCAATTTACACATTTATTTCATTCTATGATGACGCGTTCATACAAAATTGGTGACTTCAAAAATAACAAGGAAACCGTTATCTGAATCCAAAACAGTTACCCAAATCGTGTTCCAAATAATAATCTTATACATTTGAACCCCTTCGTTTCATTCTACGATGACGTGTTCATAGAAAATTGATGACTTCGAAAATAACAAGAAAATCGTTGTCTGAATTCAAAACAGTTACCCAAATCGTGTTCCAAATAATAATCTGGTACATTTGAACCCATTCGTTTCATTCTACGATGACGCGTTCATAGAAAATTGATGACTTCAAAAATAACAAGGAAATCGTTGTCTGAATCCAAAACAGTTACCCAAATCGTGTTCAAACTAATAGTTTGGTACATTTAAACTCATTCGTTTCATTCTACGATGACGCGTTCATAAAATTGATGACTTCAAAATTAACAAGGAAATCGTTGTCTGAATCCAAAACAGTTACCCAAATCGTGTTCAAACTAATAATCTAGTACATTTGAACCCATTCGTTTCATTCTACGATGACGCGTTCATAGAAAATTGATGACTTCGAAAATAACAAGAAAATCGTTGTCTGAATTCAAAACAGTTACCCAAATCGTGTTCCAAATAATAATCTAGTACATTTGAACCCATTCGTTTCATTCTACGATGACGTGTTCATAGAAAATTGATGACTTCGAAAATAACAAGAAAATCGTTGTCTGAATTCAAAACAGTTACCCAAATCGTGTTCCAAATAATAATCTAGTACATTTGAACCCATTCGTTTCATTCTACGATGACGCGTTCATAGAAAATTAATGACTTCAAAAATAACAAGGAAATCGTTGTCTGAATCTAAAACAGTTACCCAAATCGTGTTCAAACTAATAATCTGGTACATTTGAACCCATTCGTTTCATTCTACGATGACGCGTTCAAAGAAAATTGATGACTTCAAAAATAACAAGGAAATCGTTGTCTGAATCCAAAACAGTTACCCAAATCGTGTTCCAAATAATAATCTGGTACATTTGAACTAGAGTTGTCAAAAGCTTGGGGTTTTTTAAAGCTTGGGAACAAGCCCAAGTATTGCAAAATAGCTTGGGTAAGCTTGTACAAGCCCAAGCTTTAGATTTCAAAGGAAATTTACAAAAATTCAGGAAAATTTCGATGGATTTTCATGAAATTTCGACTGAGCGTCATTTTCCAATGCAGTTTATTTGCAATTTATCAGCTTAAAAATTGAATCGTCGTTCTCCTTGGCTGCTTCAAAAGTTTTAATTTCGTCGTGATTTTCGATCGGACCATCGGCAGTGTACCGTTTTTACTTAGCGTCGCACTTAGCAACTCCTGTAGGACACTTGAGTTTTGGGTTTGACAAAACGACACAGTCCACTTGAGACATAGTTTTAGTAGAGTGCCAAGACACTCACATTGAATTTATGTTTGCAGCAATAACCGGACATTTATGTCGGTAATTTATTGATCTACAACTGACGCGAACCTCACAAGAAAACTTTTAAAATCTTCAATTTCTTGACCAAATTTTCTAGAAAACGTCGCTGTATTCCTTTGAATCAAAAACAGTTACCCGAATCCCGTTCCAAATAATAATCTGGTACATTTGAACCCATTCGTTTCATTCTACGATGACGCGTTCGTCAGAAAATTCTGACTTGAAAAATAACGAAGAATTTATTCGTTTCATTCTACGATCCAAAACGTTCATACCCAAAATTGATGACTTCAAATAATAAACAAGGGTACATTTGATCGTTGTCCATTCGTTTCATTCTACGATGACGCGTTCATAGAAAATTGATGACTTCAAAAATAACAGTTGGAAATCGTTGTCTGAACCCAAAACAGTTACCTAAATCGTGTTCCAAATAATAATCTGGTACATTTGAACCCATTCGTTTCATTCTACGATGACGCGTTCATAGAGAATTGATGACTTCAAAATTAACAAGGAAATCGTTGTCTGAATCCAAAACAGTTACCCAAATCGTGTTCCAAATAATAATCTGGTACATTTGAACCCATTCGTTTCATTCTACGATGACGCGTTCATAGAAAATTGATGACTTCGAAAATAACAAGGAAATCGTTGTCTGAATTCAAAACAGTTACCCAAATCGTGTTCCAAATAATAATCTGGTACATTTGAACCCATTCGTTTCATTCTACGATGACGCGTTCATAGAAAATTGATGACTTCGAAAATAACAAGGAAATCGTTGTCTGAATCCAAAACAGTTACCCAAATCGTGTTCCAAATAATAATCTGGTACATTTGAACCCATTCGTTTCATTCTACGATGACGCGTTCATAGAGAATTGATGACTTCAAAATTAACAAGGAAATCGTTGTCTGAATCTAATACAGTTACCCAAATCGTGTTCCAAATAATAATCTGGTACATTTGAACCCATTCGTTTCATTCTACGATGACGCGTTCATAGAGAATTGATGACTTCAAAAATAACAAGGAAATCGTTGTCTGAATCCAAAACAGTTACCCAAATCGTGTTCAAACTAATAATCTGGTACATTTGAACCCATTCGTTTCATTCTACGATGACGCGTTCATAGAAAATTGATGACTTCAAAAATAACAAGGAAATCGTTGTCTGAATCCAAAACAGTTACCCAAATCGTGTTCCAAATAATAATCTGGTACATTTGAACCCATTCGTTTCATTCTACGATGACGCGTTCATAGAGAATTGATGACTTCAAAAATAACAAGAAAATCGTTGTCTGAATTCCAAAACAGTTACCCAAATCGTGTTCCAAATAATAATCTGGTACATTTGAACCCTTTCGTTTCATTCTACGATGACGCGTTTCATAGAAAATTGATGACTTCGAAAATAACAAGGAAATCGTTGTCTGAATCCAAAACAGTTACCCAAATCGTGTTCCAAATAATAATCTAGTACATTTGAACCCATTCGTTTCATTCTACGATGACGCGTTCATAGAAAATTAATGACTTCAAAAATAACAAGGAAATCGTTGTCTGAATCTAAAACAGTTACCCAAATCGTGTTCAAACTAATAATCTGGTACATTTGAACTCATTCGTTTCAGTCTACGATGACGCGTTCATAGAAAATTGATGACTTCAAAAATAACAAGGAAATCGTTGTCTGAATCTAAAACAGTTACCCAAATCGTGTTCCAAATAATAATCTGGTACATTTGAACCCATTCGTTTCATTCTACGATGACGTGTTCATAGAAAATTGATGACTTCAAAAATAACAAGGAAATCGTTGTCTGAATCCAAAACAGTTACCCAAATCGTGTTCCAAATAATAATTTGGTACATTTGAACCCATTCGTTTCATTCTACGATGACGCGTTCAAAGAAAATTGATGACTTCAAAAATAACAAGGAAATCGTTGTCTGAATCCAAAACAGTTACCCAAATCGTGTTCCAAATAATAATTTGGTACATTTGAACCCATTCGTTTCATTCTACGATGACGCGTTCATAGAAAATTGATGACTTCAAAAATAACAAGGAAATCGTTGTCTGAATCCAAAACAGTTACCCAAATCGTGTTCCAAATAATAATCTGGTACATTTGAACTAGAGTTGTCAAAAGCTTGGGGTTTTTTAAAGCTTGGGAACAAGCCCAAGTATTGCAAAATAACTTGGGTAAGCTTGTACAAGCCCAAGCTTTAGATTTCAAAGGAAATTTACAAAAATTCAGGAAAATTTCGATGGATTTTCATGAAATTTCGACTGAGCGTCATTCTCCAATGCAGTTTATTTGCAATTTATCAGCTTAAAAATTGAATCGTCGTTCTCCTTGGCTGCTTCAAAAGTTTTAATTTCGTCGTGATTTTCGATCTGACCATCGGCAGTGTACTGTTTTTACTTAGCGTCGCACTAATTTTCGGTGGCTCGTAACCGGCTTTACTTAGCAACTCCTGTAGGACACTTGAGTTTTGGGTTTGACAAAACGACAGTCCACTTGAGACATCGTTTTAGTAGAATGCCAAAACACTCACAGTGAAATTATGTTTGCAGCAAAAACCGGACATTTATGTCGTTAATTTATTGATCTCAATGCGCGAACTTCATAAAAAACTTTTTAAAATCTTCAATTTCTTGACCAAATTTTCAAGAAAATCGTTGTATTCCTTTGAATCAAAAAACCCGAACCCGTAAATAATTTTTCGTCAGAAAATTCTATTGAAAAATCGAAGAATTTTTGTTTTTATGACGCGGTTCATAGCCAAAGATTGGGGTAAAAATAACAAGGAATCGTTGTCTGAATCCAAAACGAGTTACCCAAGTCCAAATAATAATCTGGTACATTTGAACCCATTCGTTTCATTCTACGATGATTCATATTGATGAAAAAATAACAAGGAAATCGTTGTCTGAATCCAAAACAGTTACCCAAATCGTGTTCCAAATAATAATCTGGTACATTTGAACCCATTCGTTTCATTCTACGATAACGCGTTCATAGAAAATTGATGACTTCAAAAATAACAAGGAAATCGTTGTCTGAATCCAAAACAGTTACCCAAATCGTGTTCCAAATAATAATCTGGTACATTTGAACCCATTCGTTTCATTCTACGATGACGCGTTCATAGAAAATTGATGACTTCAAAAATAACAAGGAAATCGTTGTCTGAATCCAAAACAGTTACCCAAATCGTGTTCCAAATAATAATCTGGTACATTTGAACCCATTCGTTTCATTCTACGATGACGCGTTCATAGAAAATTGATGACTTCAAAAATAACAAGGAAATCGTTGTCTGAATCCAAAACAGTTACCCAAATCGTGTTCCAAATAATAATCTGGTACATTTGAACCCATTCGTTTCATTCTACGATGACGCGTTCATAGAAAATTGATGACTTCAAAAATAACAAGGAAATCGTTGTCTGAATCCAAAACAGTTACCCAAATCGTGTTCCAAATAATAATCTGGTACATTTGAACTCATTCGTTTCATTCTACGATGACGCGTTCATAGAAAATTGATGACTTCAAAAATAACAAGGAAATCGTTGTCTGAATCCAAAACAGTTACCCAAATCGTGTTCCAAATAATAATCTGGTACATTTGAACCCATTCGTTTCATTCTACGATGAACGCGTTCATAGAAAATTGATGACTTCAAAAATAACAAGGAAATCGTTGTCTGAATCCAAAACAGTTACCCAAATCGTGTTCCAAATAATAATCTGGTACATTTGAACCCATTCGTTTCATTCTACGATGACGCGTTCATAGAAAATTGATGACTTCAAAAATAACAAGGAAATCGTTGTCTGAATCCAAAACAGTTACCCAAATCGTGTTCCAAATAATAATCTGGTACATTTGAACCCATTCGTTTCATTCTACGATGACGCGTTCATAGAAAATTGATGACTTCAAAAATAACAAGGAAATCGTTGTCTGAATCCAAAACAGTTACCCAAATCGTGTTCCAAATAATAATCTGGTACATTTGAACCCATTCGTTTCATTCTACGATGACGCGTTCATAGAAAATTGATGACTTCAAAAATAACAAGGAAATCGTTGTCTGAATCCAAAACAGTTACCCAAATCGTGTTCCAAATAATAATTTGGTACATTTGAACCCATTCGTTTCATTCTACGATGACGCGTTCATAGAAAATTGATGACTTCAAAAATAACAAGGAAATCGTTGTCTGAATCCAAAACAGTTACCCAAATCGTGTTCCAAATAATAATCTGGTACATTTGAACCCATTCGTTTCATTCTACGATGACGCGTTCATAGAAAATTGATGACTTCAAAAATAACAAGGAAATCGTTGTCTGAATCCAAAACAGTTACCCAAATCGTGTTCCAAATAATAATCTGGTACATTTGAACCCATTCGTTTCATTCTACGATGACGCGTTCATAGAAAATTGATGACTTCAAAAATAACAAGGAAATCGTTGTCTGAATCCAAAACAGTTACCCAAATCGTGTTCCAAATAATAATCTGGTACATTTGAACCCATTCGTTTCATTCTACGATGACGCGTTCATAGAAAATTGATGACTTCAAAAATAACAAGGAAATCGTTGTCTGAATCCAAAACAGTTACCCAAATCGTGTTCCAAATAATAATCTGGTACATTTGAACTAGAGTTGTCAAAAGCTTGGGGTTTTTTAAAGCTTGGGAACAAGCCCAAGTATTGCAAAATAGCTTGGGTAAGCTTGTACAAGCCCAAGCTTTAGATTTCAAAGGAAATTTACAAAAATTCAGGAAAATTTCGATGGATTTTCATGAAATTTCGACTGAGCGTCATTCTCCAATGCAGTTTATTTGCAATTTATCAGCTTAAAAATTGAATCGTCGTTCTCCTTGGCTGCTTCAAAAGTTTTAATTTCGTCGTGATTTTCGATCGGACCATCGGCAGTGTACTGTTTTTACTTAGCGTCGCACTAATTTTCGGTGGCTCGTAACCGGCTTTACTTAGCAACTCCTGTAGGACACTTGAGTTTTGGGTTTGACAAAACGACAGTCCACTTGAGACATAGTTTTAGTAGAGTGCCAAGACACTCACAGTGAATTTATGTTTGCAGCAAAAACCGGACATTTATGTCGTTAATTTATTGATCTCAACTGCGCGAACCTCACAAAAAACTTTTAAAATCTTCAATTTCTTGACCAAATTTTCTAGAAAACGTCGCTGTATTCCTTTGGCCAAAGCTAAAAACCTGAATTTAAAGCTTCACCCAAGCCAAGCTTTTGAAAACCCGTAATTTGATAATCGTTTCATTCGTCAGAAAATTCTATTGAAAAATCGAAGAATCGTTGTCTTTATCAAGATTGGTACATTTGAACCCATTCGTTTCATTCTACGATGACGCGTTCATAGAGAATTGATGACTTCAAAATTAACAAGGAAATCGTTGTCTGAATCCAAAACAGTTACCCAAATCGTGTTCCAAATAATAATCTGGTACATTTGAACCCATTCGTTTCATTCTACGATGACGCGTTCATAGAGAATTGATGACTTCAAAATTAACAAGGAAATCGTTGTCTGAATCCAAAACAGTTACCCAAATCGTGTTCCAAATAATAATCTGGTACATTTGAACCCATTCGTTTCATTCTACGATGACGCGTTCATAGAGAATTGATGACTTCAAAAATAACAAGGAAATCGTTGTCTGAATCCAAAACAGTTACCCAAATCGTGTTCCAAATAATAATCTGGTACATTTGAACCCATTCGTTTCATTCTACGATGACGCGTTCATAGAAAATTGGTGACTTCAAAAATAACAAGGAAATCGTTGTCTGAATCCAAAACAGTTACCCAAATCGTGTTCCAAATAATAATCTGGTACATTTGAACCCATTCGTTTCATTCTACGATGACGCGTTCATAGAGAATTGATGACTTCAAAAATAACAAGGAAATCGTTGTCTGAATCCAAAACAGTTACCCAAATCGTGTTCCAAATAATAATCTGGTACATTTGAACCCATTCGTTTCATTCTACGATGACGCGTTCATAGAAAATTGATGACTTCAAAAATAACAAGGAAATCGTTGTCTGAATCCAAAACAGTTACCCAAATCGTGTTCCAAATAATAATCTGGTACATTTGAACCCATTCGTTTCATTCTACGATGACGCGTTCATAGAAAATTGATGACTTCAAAAATAACAAGGAAATCGTTGTCTGAATCCAAAACAGTTACCCAAATCGTGTTCCAAATAATAATCTGGTACATTTGAACCCATTCGTTTCATTCTACGATGACGCGTTCATAGAAAATTGATGACTTCAAAAATAACAAGGAAATCGTTGTCTGAATCCAAAACAGTTACCCAAATCGTGTTCCAAATAATAATCTGGTACATTTGAACCCATTCGTTTCATTTTACGATGACGCGTTCATAGAAAATTGATGACTTCAAAAATAACAAGGAAATCGTTGTCTGAATCCAAAACAGTTACCCAAATCGTGTTCCAAATAATAATCTGGTACATTTGAACCCATTCGTTTCATTCTACGATGACGCGTTCATAGAAAATTGATGACTTCAAAAATAACAAGGAAATCGTTGTCTGAATCCAAAACAGTTACCCAAATCGTGTTCCAAATAATAATCTGGTACATTTGAACCCATTCGTTTCATTCTACGATGACGCGTTCATAGAAAATTGATGACTTCAAAAATAAC
Source organism: Smittia sp. YW1114-2 (assembly GCA_033064975.1). Lineage (NCBI taxonomy): Eukaryota > Metazoa > Arthropoda > Insecta > Diptera > Chironomidae > Smittia > Smittia sp. YW1114-2. The sequence continues at coordinate 13,393,916 of CP093834.1, read as the reverse complement.
AAGGAAATCGTTGTCTGAATCCAAAACAGTTACCCAAATCGTGTTCCAAATAATAATCTGGTACATTTGAACCCATTCGTTTCATTCTACGATGACGCGTTCATAGAAAATTGATGACTTCAAAAATAACAAGGAAATCGTTGTCTGAATCCAAAACAGTTACCCAAATCGTGTTCCAAATAATAATCTGGTACATTTGAACCCATTCGTTTCATTCTACGATGACGCGTTCATAGAAAATTGATGACTTCAAAAATAACAAGGAAATCGTTGTCTGAATCCAAAACAGTTACCCAAATCGTGTTCCAAATAATAATCTGGTACATTTGAACCCATTCGTTTCATTCTACGATGACGCGTTCATAGAAAATTGATGACTTCAAAAATAACAAGGAAATCGTTGTCTGAATCCAAAACAGTTACCCAAATCGTGTCCAAACTAATAATCTGGTACATTTGAACCCATTCGTTTCATTCTACGATGACGCGTTCATAGAAAATTGATGACTTCAAAAATAACAAGGAAATCGTTGTCTGAATCCAAAACAGTTACCCAAATCGTGTTCCAAATAATAATCTGGTACATTTGAACCCATTCGTTTCATTCTACGATGACGCGTTCAAAGAAAATTGATGACTTCAAAAATAACAAGGAAATCGTTGTCTGAATCCAAAACAGTTACCCAAATCGTGTTCCAAATAATAATTTGGTACATTTGAACCCATTCGTTTCATTCTACGATGACGCGTTCAAAGAAAATTGATGACTTCAAAAATAACAAGGAAATCGTTGTCTGAATCCAAAACAGTTACCCAAATCGTGTTCCAAATAATAATCTGGTACATTTGAACTCATTCGTTTCATTCTACGATGACGCGTTCATAGAAAATTGATGACTTCAAAAATAACTAGGAAATCGTAGTCTGAATCCAAAACAGTTACCCAAATCGAGTTCCAAATGATAATCTGGTACATTTGAACCCATTCGTTTCATTCTACGATGACGCGTTAGAAAATTGATGACTTCAAAAATAACAAGGAAATTTCGTTGTCTGAATCGGCAGTATACAGTTACATAGCGTGTTCGAACTAATTATCTGGCTCGTAACCGGCTTTACTTAGCAAATCCTGTAGGACACTTGAGTTTTGGGTTTGACAAAACGACAGTACATTTGAACCCATTCGTTTCATTCTACGATGACGCGTTCATAGAAAATTTATGACTTTGCAAAAAAAACCGGACATTTATGTCTGAATTCAATTTAGTTGACCCAAATCGTGTTCCAAATGCAATAAACTGGTACATTTGAACCCAATCGTTTCATTCTACGATGAACGTCGCTGTATTCATCAAAAAAATTGATGACTTCCTTTGAATCAAATAACAAGGAATTTTTGTTTTAATCGTTTTCTGAATCCAAAACAGTTGGGTACAAGCCAAATCGTGTTCCAAATAATAATCTGGTACATTTGAACCCATTTTTGTTTCATTCTACGATCAACGCGTTCATAGAGAATTGATGACTTCAAAAATAACAAGGAAATCGTTGTCTGAATCCAAAACAGTTACCCAAATCGTGTTCCAAATAATAATCTGGTACATTTGAACCCATTCGTTTCATTCTACGATGACGCGTTCATAGAAAATTGATGACTTCAAAAATAACAAGGAAATCGTTGTCTGAATCCAAAACAGTTACCCAAATCGTGTTCCAAATAATAATCTGGTACATTTGAACCCATTCGTTTCATTCTACGATGACGCGTTCATAGAAAATTGATGACTTCAAAAATAACAAGGAAATCGTTGTCTGAATCCAAAACAGTTACCCAAATCGTGTTCCAAATAATAATCTGGTACATTTGAACCCATTCGTTTCATTCTACGATGACGCGTTCATAGAAAATTGATGACTTCAAAAATAACAAGGAAATCGTTGTCTGAATCCAAAACAGTTACCCAAATCGTGTTCCAAATAATAATCTGGTACATTTGAACCCATTCGTTTCATTCTACGATGACGCGTTCATAGAAAATTGATGACTTCAAAAATAACAAGGAAATCGTTGTCTGAATCCAAAACAGTTACCCAAATCGTGTTCCAAATAATAATCTGGTACATTTGAACCCATTCGTTTCATTCTACGATAACGCGTTCATAGAAAATTGATGACTTCAAAAATAACAAGGAAATCGTTGTCTGAATCCAAAACAGTTACCCAAATCGTGTTCCAAATAATAATCTGGTACATTTGAACCCATTCGTTTCATTCTACGATGACGCGTTCATAGAAAATTGATGACTTCAAAAATAACAAGGAAATCGTTGTCTGAATCCAAAACAGTTACCCAAATCGTGTTCCAAATAATAATCTGGTACATTTGAACCCATTCGTTTCATTCTACGATGACGCGTTCATAGAAAATTGATGACTTCAAAAATAACAAGGAAATCGTTGTCTGAATCCAAAACAGTTACCCAAATCGTGTTCCAAATAATAATCTGGTACATTTGAACCCATTCGTTTCATTCTACGATGACGCGTTCATAGAAAATTGATGACTTCAAAAATAACAAGGAAATCGTTGTCTGAATCCAAAACAGTTACCCAAATCGTGTTCCAAATAATAATCTGGTACATTTGAACCCATTCGTTTCATTCTACGATGACGCGTTCATAGAAAATTGATGACTTCAAAAATAACAAGGAAATCGTTGTCTGAATCCAAAACAGTTACCCAAATCGTGTTCCAAATAATAATCTGGTACATTTGAACCCATTCGTTTCATTCTACGATGACGCGTTCATAGAAAAATTGATGACTTCAAAAATAACAAGGAAATCGTTGTCTGAATCCAAAACAGTTACCCAAATCGTGTTCCAAATAATAATTTGGTACATTTGAACCCATTCGTTTCATTCTACGATGACGCGTTCATAGAAAATTGATGACTTCAAAAATAACAAGGAAATCGTTGTCTGAATCCAAAACAGTTACCCAAATCGTGTTCCAAATAATAATGTTGGTACATTTGAACCCATTCGTTTCATTCTACGATGACGCGTTCATAGAAAATTGGTGACTTCAAAAATAACAAGGAAATCGTTGTCTGAATCCAAAACAGTTACCCAAATCGTGTTCCAAATAATAATCTGGTACATTTGAACCCAGAGTTGTCAAAAGCTTGGGGTTTTTTAAAGCTTGGGAACAAGACTTGCAAAATAGCTTGGGTAAGCTTGTACAATCCAAAGCTTTAGATTTCAAAGGAAATTTACAAAAATTCAGGAAAAATTTCGATGGATTTTCATGAAATTTCGACTGAGCGTCATTCTCCAATGACAGTTTATTTGCAATTTATCAGCTTCAAAAATAACAAGGAATCGTCGTTCTCCTTGGCTGCTTCAAAAGTTTTAATTTCGTCGTGATTTTCGATCTAACCATCGGCAGTGTACTGTTTTTACTTAGCGTCGCACTAATCGGTGGCTCGTAACCGGCTTTACTTAGCAACTCGTGTAGGAACTTGAGTTTTGGGTTTGAACCAAAACGACAGTCCACTTGAGACATAGTTTTAGTAGAGTGCCAAGACACTCACAGTGAATTTATGTTTGCCAAAACAGTCGTTAAACCCAAATCGTGTTCCAAATAATAATCTGGTACATTTGAACCCATTCGTTTCATTCTACGATGACGCGTTCATAGAGAATTGATGACTTGAAAAATAACAAGGAAATCGTTGTCTGAATCCAAAACAGTTACCCAAATCGTGTTCCAAATAATAATCTGGTACATTTGAACCCATTCGTTTCATTCTACGATGACGCGTTCATAGAAAATTGATGACTTCAAAAAAAAGGAAATCGTTGTCTGAATCCAAAACAGTTACCCAAATCGTGTTCCAAATAATAATCTGGTACATTTGAACCCATTCGTTTCATTCTACGATGACGCGTTCATAGAAAATTGATGACTTCAAAAATAACAAGGAAATCGTTGTCTGAATCCAAAACAGTTACCCAAATCGTGTTCCAAATAATAATCTGGTACATTTGAACCCATTCGTTTCATTCTACGATAACGCGTTCATAGAAAATTGATGACTTCAAAAATAACAAGGAAATCGTTGTCTGAATCCAAAACAGTTACCCAAATCGTGTTCCAAATAATAATCTGGTACATTTGAACCCATTCGTTTCATTCTACGATGACGCGTTCATAGAAAATTGATGACTTCAAAAATAACAAGGAAATCGTTGTCTGAATCCAAAACAGTTACCCAAATCGTGTTCCAAATAATAATTTGGTACATTTGAACCCATTCGTTTCATTCTACGATGACGCGTTCATAGAAAATTGATGACTTCAAAAATAACAAGGAAATCGTTGTCTGAATCCAAAACAGTTACCCAAATCGTGTTCCAAATAATAATCTGGTACATTTGAACCCATTCGTTTCATTCTACGATGACGCGTTCATAGAAAATTGATGACTTCAAAAATAACAAGGAAATCGTTGTCTGAATCCAAAACAGTTACCCAAATCGTGTTCCAAATAATAATCTGGTACATTTGAACCCATTCGTTTCATTCTACGATGACGCGTTCATAGAAAATTGATGACTTCAAAAATAACAAGGAAATCGTTGTCTGAATCCAAAACAGTTACCCAAATCGTGTTCCAAATAATAATCTGGTACATTTGAACCCATTCGTTTCATTCTACGATGACGCGTTCATAGAAAATTGATGACTTCAAAAATAACAAGGAAATCGTTGTCTGAATCCAAAACAGTTACCCAAATCGTGTTCCAAATAATAATCTGGTACATTTGAACCCATTCGTTTCATTCTACGATGACGCGTTCATAGAAAATTGATGACTTCAAAAATAACAAGGAAATCGTTGTCTGAATCCAAAACAGTTACCCAAATCGTGTTCCAAATAATAATCTGGTACATTTGAACCCATTCGTTTCATTCTACGATGAAGCGTTCATAGAGAATTGATGACTTCAAAAATAACAAGGAAATCGTTGTCTGAATCCAAAACAGTTACCCAAATCGTGTTCCAAATAATAATCTGGTACATTTGAACCCATTCGTTTCATTCTACGATGAACGCGTTCATAGAAAATTGATGACTTCAAAAATAACAAGGAAATCGTTGTCTGAATCCAAAACAGTTACCCAAATCGTGTTCCAAATAATAATCTGGTACATTTGAACCCATTCGTTTCATTCTACGATGACGCGTTCATAGAAAATTGATGACTTCAAAAATAACAAGGAAATCGTTGTCTGAATCCAAAACAGTTACCCAAATCGTGTTCCAAATAATAATCTGGTACATTTGAACCCATTCGTTTCATTCTACGATGACGCGTTCATAGAAAATTGATGACTTCAAAAATAACAAGGAAATCGTTGTCTGAATCCAAAACAGTTACCCAAATCGTGTTCCAAATAATAATCTGGTACATTTGAACCCATTCGTTTCATTCTACGATGACAAGCGTTCAAAATAGAAGCTTGTACAAAAGCTTGATTTCAAAGGAAATTTACAAAAATTCAAGGAAAATCGTGGTACATTTTCATGAAATCTGAATTCTCCAATGCAGTTTATTTGCAATTTATCCAAAAATTGAATCGTCGTTCTCCTTGGCTGCTTCAAATAATTGAATCGTCGTGACATTCGGACCATCATTACTGTTTTTACTTATCGCATACGCTGAACGCTTTCTTAGAAAGGAAATTGATGACTTCAAAAATAACAATGAAATCGTTGTCTGAATCCAAGACACACAGTGACCCAAATCGTGTTCCAAATAATAATCCGGTACATTTGAACCCATGTCGTTAATTTATTGTCTCAACGATGCCGCGTTCACAGAAAATTGATGACTTCAAAAAATAACAAGGAAATCGTTGTCTGAATCCAAAACAGTTACCCAAATCGTGTTCCGAATAATAATCTGGTACATTTGGAAACATCATTCGTTTTTTATTCTACGATGACGCGTTCATAGAAAATTGATGACTTCAAAAATAACAAGGAAATCGTTGTCTGAATCCAAAACAGTTACCCAAATCGTGTTCCAAATAACAATCTGGTACATTTGAACCCATTCGTTTCATTCTACGATGACGCGTTCATAGAAAATTGATGACTTCAAAAATAACAAGGAAATCGTTGTCTGAATCCAAAACAGTTACCCAAATCGTGTTCCAAATAATAATCTGGTACATTTGAACCCATTCGTTTCATTCTACGATGACGCGTTCATAGAAAATTGATGACTTCAAAAATAACAAGGAAATCGTTGTCTGAATCCAAAACAGTTACCCAAATCGTGTTCCAAATAATAATCTGGTACATTTGAACCCATTCGTTTCATTCTACGATGACGCGTTCATAGAAAATTGATGACTTCAAAAATAACAAGGAAATCGTTGTCTGAATCCAAAACAGTTACCCAAATCGTGTTCCAAATAATAATCTGGTACATTTGAACCCATTCGTTTCATTCTACGATGACGCGTTCATAGAAAATTGATGACTTCAAAAATAACAAGGAAATCGTTGTCTGAATCCAAAACAGTTACCCAAATCGTGTTCCAAATAATAATCTGGTACATTTGAACCCATTCGTTTCATTCTACGATGACGCGTTCATAGAAAATTGATGACTTCAAAAATAACAAGGAAATCGTTGTCTGAATCCAAAACAGTTACCCAAATCGTGTTCCAAATAATAATCTGGTACATTTGAACTCATTCGTTTCATTCTACGATGACGCGTTCATAGAAAATTGATGACTTCAAAAATAACAAGGAAATCGTTGTCTGAATCCAAAACAGTTACCCAAATCGTGTTCCAAATAATAATCTGGTACATTTGAACCCATTCGTTTCATTCTACGATGACGCGTTCATAGAAAATTGATGACTTCAAAAATAACAAGGAAATCGTTGTCTGAATCCAAAACAGTTACCCAAATCGTGTTCCAAATAATAATCTGGTACATTTGAACCCATTCGTTTCATTCTACGATGACGCGTTCAAAGAAAATTGATGACTTCAAAAATAACAAGGAAATCGTTGTCTGAATCCAAAACAGTTACCCAAATCGTGTTCCAAATAATAATCTGGTACATTTGAACCCATTCGTTTCATTCTACGATGACGCGTTCATAGAAAATTGATGACTTCAAAAATAACAAGGAAATCGTTGTCTGAATCCAAAACAGTTACCCAAATCGTGTTCCAAATAATAATCTGGTACATTTGAACCCATTCGTTTCATTCTACGATGACGCGTTCATAGAAAATTGATGACTTCAAAAATAACAAGGAAATCGTTGTCTGAATCCAAAACAGTTACCCAAATCGTGTTCCAAATAATAATCTGGTACATTTGAACCCATTCGTTTCATTCTACGATGACGCGTTCATAGAAAATTGATGACTTCAAAAATAACAAGGAAATCGTTGTCTGAATCCAAAACAGTTACCCAAATCGTGTTCCAAATAATAATCTGGTACATTTGAACCCATTCGTTTCATTCTACGATGACGCGTTCATAGAAAATTGATGACTTCAAAAATAACAAGGAAATCGTTGTCTGAATCCAAAACAGTTACCCAAATCGTGTTCCAAATAATAATCTGGTACATTTGAACCCATTCGTTTCATTCTACGATGACGCGTTCATAGAAAATTGATGACTTCAAAAATAACAAGGAAATCGTTGTCTGAATCCAAAACAGTTACCCAAATCGTGTTCCAAATAATAATCTGGTACATTTGAACCCATTCGTTTCATTCTACGATGACGCGTTCATAGAAAATTGATGACTTCAAAAATAACAAGGAAATCGTTGTCTGAATCCAAAACAGTTACCCAAATCGTGTTCCAAATAATAATCTGGTACATTTGAACCCATTCGTTTCATTCTACGATGACGCGTTCACAGAAAATTGATGACTTCAAAAATAACAAGTAAATCGTTGTCTGAATCGAAAATGATGACTTCGAAAATTACAAGGAAATCTTTGTCTGAATCCAAAACAGTTACCCAAACCGTGTTCAAACTAATAATCTGGTACATTTGAATCCATTCGTTTCATTCTACGATGACGCGGTCATAGAAAATTGATGACTTCAAATATAACAAGGAAATCGTTGTCTGAATGCTTCAAAAGTTTTAAAATCGTATTTTGTCGGACCATCCAGTGTACAGTTACCCAAATCGTGTTCCAAATAATAATCTGGTACATTGAGTTTTGGGTTTGACAAAACGACAGTCCACTTGAGACATTCGTTTCATTCTACGAGTGCCAAACGCGTTCATAGAAAATTGATGACTTCAAAAATAACAAGGAAATCGTTGTCTGAATCCAAAACAGTTACCCAAATCGTGTTCCAAATAATAATCTGGTACATTTGAACCCATTCGTTTCATTCTACGATGACGCGTTCATAGAAAATTGATGACTTCAAAAATAACAAGGAAATCGTTGTCTGAATCCAAAACAGTTACCCAAATCGTGTTCCAAATAATAATCTGGTACATTTGAACCCATTCGTTTCATTCTACGATGACGCGTTCATAGAAAATTGATGACTTCAAAAATAACAAGGAAATCGTTGTCTGAATCCAAAACAGTTACCCAAATCGTGTTCCAAATAATAATCTGGTACATTTGAACCCATTCGTTTCATTCTACGATGACGCGTTCATAGAAAATTGATGACTTCAAAAATAACAAGGAAATCGTTGTCTGAATCCAAAACAGTTACCCAAATCGTGTTCCAAATAATAATCTGGTACATTTGAACCCATTCGTTTCATTCTACGATGACGCGTTCATAGAAAATTGATGACTTCAAAAATAACAAGGAAATCGTTGTCTGAATCCAAAACAGTTACCCAAATCGTGTTCCAAATAATAATCTGGTACATTTGAACCCATTCGTTTCATTCTACGATGACGCGTTCATAGAAAATTGATGACTTCAAAAATAACAAGGAAATCGTTGTCTGAATCCAAAACAGTTACCCAAATCGTGTTCCAAATAATAATCTGGTACATTTGAACCCATTCGTTTCATTCTACGATGACGCGTTCATAGAAAATTGATGACTTCAAAAATAACAAGGAAATCGTTGTCTGAATCCAAAACAGTTACCCAAATCGTGTTCCAAATAATAATCTGGTACATTTGAACCCATTCGTTTCATTCTACGATGACGCGTTCATAGAAAATTGATGACTTCAAAAATAACAAGGAAATCGTTGTCTGAATCCAAAACAGTTACCCAAATCGTGTTCCAAATAATAATCTGGTACATTTGAACCCATTCGTTTCATTCTACGATGACGCGTTCATAGAAAATTGATGACTTCAAAAATAACAAGGAAATCGTTGTCTGAATCCAAAACAGTTACCCAAATCGTGTTCCAAATAATAATCTGGTACATTTGAACCCATTCGTTTCATTCTACGATGACGCGTTCATAGAAAATTGATGACTTCAAAAATAACAAGGAAATCGTTGTCTGAATCCAAAACAGTTACCCAAATCGTGTTCCAAATAATAATCTGGTACATTTGAACCCATTCGTTTCATTCTACGATGACGCGTTCATAGAAAATTGATGACTTCAAAAATAACAAGGAAATCGTTGTCTGAATCCAAAACAGTTACCCAAATCGTGTTCCAAATAATAATCTGGTACATTTGAACCCATTCGTTTCATTCTACGATGACGCGTTCATAGAAAATTGATGACTTCAAAAATAACAAGGAAATCGTTGTCTGAATCCAAAACAGTTACCCAAATCGTGTTCCAAATAATAATCTGGTACATTTGAACCCATTCGTTTCATTCTACGATGACGCGTTCATAGAAAATTGATGACTTCAAAAATAACAAGGAAATCGTTGTCTGAATCCAAAACAGTTACCCAAATCGTGTTCCAAATAATAATCTGGTACATTTGAACCCATTCGTTTCATTCTACGATGAAGCGTTCATAGAGAATTGATGACTTCAAAAATAACAAGGAAATCGTTGTCTGAATCCAAAACAGTTACCCAAATCGTGTTCCAAATAATAATCTGGTACATTTGAACCCATTCGTTTCATTCTACGATGACGCGTTCATAGAAAATTGATGACTTCAAAAATAACAAGGAAATCGTTGTCTGAATCCAAAACAGTTACCCAAATCGTGTTCCAAATAATAATCTGGTACATTTGAACCCATTCGTTTCATTCTACGATGACGCGTTCATAGAAAATTGATGACTTCAAAAATAACAAGGAAATCGTTGTCTGAATCCAAAACAGTTACCCAAATCGTGTTCCAAATAATAATCTGGTACATTTGAACCCATTCGTTTCATTCTACGATGACGCGTTCATAGAAAATTGATGACTTCAAAAATAACAAGGAAATCGTTGTCTGAATCCAAAACAGTTACCCAAATCGTGTTCCAAATAATAATCTGGTACATTTGAACCCATTCGTTTCATTCTACGATGACGCGTTCATAGAAAATTGATGACTTCAAAAATAACAAGGAAATCGTTGTCTGAATCCAAAACAGTTACCCAAATCGTGTTCCAAATAATAATCTGGTACATTTGAACCCATTCGTTTCATTCTACGATGACGCGTTCATAGAAAATTGATGACTTCAAAAATAACAAGGAAATCGTTGTCTGAATCCAAAACAGTTACCCAAATCGTGTTCCAAATAATAATCTGGTACATTTGAACCCATTCGTTTCATTCTACGATGACGCGTTCATAGAAAATTGATGACTTCAAAAATAACAAGGAAATCGTTGTCTGAATCCAAAACAGTTACCCAAATCGTGTTCCAAATAATAATCTGGTACATTTGAACCCATTCGTTTCATTCTACGATGACGCGTTCATAGAAAATTGATGACTTCAAAAATAACAAGGAAATCGTTGTCTGAATCCAAAACAGTTACCCAAATCGTGTTCCAAATAATAATCTGGTACATTTGAACCCATTCGTTTCATTCTACGATGACGCGTTCATAGAAAATTGATGACTTCAAAAATAACAAGGAAATCGTTGTCTGAATCCAAAACAGTTACCCAAATCGTGTTCCAAATAATAATCTGGTACATTTGAACCCATTCGTTTCATTCTACGATGACGCGTTCATAGAAAATTGATGACTTCAAAAATAACAAGGAAATCGTTGTCTGAATCCAAAACAGTTACCCAAATCGTGTTCCAAATAATAATCTGGTACATTTGAACCCATTCGTTTCATTCTACGATGACGCGTTCATAGAAAATTGATGACTTCAAAAATAACAAGGAAATCGTTGTCTGAATCCAAAACAGTTACCCAAATCGTGTTCCAAATAATAATCTGGTACATTTGAACCCATTCGTTTCATTCTACGATGACGCGTTCATAGAAAATTGATGACTTCAAAAATAACAAGGAAATCGTTGTCTGAATCCAAAACAGTTACCCAAATCGTGTTCCAAATAATAATCTGGTACATTTGAACCCATTCGTTTCATTCTACGATGACGCGTTCATAGAAAATTGATGACTTCAAAAATAACAAGGAAATCGTTGTCTGAATCCAAAACAGTTACCCAAATCGTGTTCCAAATAATAATCTGGTACATTTGAACCCATTCGTTTCATTCTACGATGACGCGTTCATAGAAAATTGATGACTTCAAAAATAACAAGGAAATCGTTGTCTGAATCCAAAACAGTTACCCAAATCGTGTTCCAAATAATAATCTGGTACATTTGAACCCATTCGTTTCATTCTACGATGACGCGTTCATAGAAAATTGATGACTTCAAAAATAACAAGGAAATCGTTGTCTGAATCCAAAACAGTTACCCAAATCGTGTTCCAAATAATAATCTGGTACATTTGAACCCATTCGTTTCATTCTACGATGACGCGTTCATAGAAAATTGATGACTTCAAAAATAACAAGGAAATCGTTGTCTGAATCCAAAACAGTTACCCAAATCGTGTTCCAAATAATAATCTGGTACATTTGAACCCATTCGTTTCATTCTACGATGACGCGTTCATAGAAAATTGATGACTTCAAAAATAACAAGGAAATCGTTGTCTGAATCCAAAACAGTTACCCAAATCGTGTTCCAAATAATAATCTGGTACATTTGAACCCATTCGTTTCATTCTACGATGACGCGTTCATAGAAAATTGATGACTTCAAAAATAACAAGGAAATCGTTGTCTGAATCCAAAACAGTTACCCAAATCGTGTTCCAAATAATAATCTGGTACATTTGAACCCATTCGTTTCATTCTACGATGACGCGTTCATAGAAAATTGATGACTTCAAAAATAACAAGGAAATCGTTGTCTGAATCCAAAACAGTTACCCAAATCGTGTTCCAAATAATAATCTGGTACATTTGAACCCATTCGTTTCATTCTACGATGACGCGTTCATAGAAAATTGATGACTTCAAAAATAACAAGGAAATCGTTGTCTGAATCCAAAACAGTTACCCAAATCGTGTTCCAAATAATAATCTGGTACATTTGAACCCATTCGTTTCATTCTACGATGACGCGTTCATAGAAAATTGATGACTTCAAAAATAACAAGGAAATCGTTGTCTGAATCCAAAACAGTTACCCAAATCGTGTTCCAAATAATAATCTGGTACATTTGAACCCATTCGTTTCATTCTACGATGACGCGTTCATAGAAAATTGATGACTTCAAAAATAACAAGGAAATCGTTGTCTGAATCCAAAACAGTTACCCAAATCGTGTTCCAAATAATAATCTGGTACATTTGAACCCATTCGTTTCATTCTACGATGACGCGTTCATAGAAAATTGATGACTTCAAAAATAACAAGGAAATCGTTGTCTGAATCCAAAACAGTTACCCAAATCGTGTTCCAAATAATAATCTGGTACATTTGAACCCATTCGTTTCATTCTACGATGACGCGTTCATAGAAAATTGATGACTTCAAAAATAACAAGGAAATCGTTGTCTGAATCCAAAACAGTTACCCAAATCGTGTTCCAAATAATAATCTGGTACATTTGAACCCATTCGTTTCATTCTACGATGACGCGTTCATAGAAAATTGATGACTTCAAAAATAACAAGGAAATCGTTGTCTGAATCCAAAACAGTTACCCAAATCGTGTTCCAAATAATAATCTGGTACATTTGAACCCATTCGTTTCATTCTACGATGACGCGTTCATAGAAAATTGATGACTTCAAAAATAACAAGGAAATCGTTGTCTGAATCCAAAACAGTTACCCAAATCGTGTTCCAAATAATAATCTGGTACATTTGAACCCATTCGTTTCATTCTACGATGACGCGTTCATAGAAAATTGATGACTTCAAAAATAACAAGGAAATCGTTGTCTGAATCCAAAACAGTTACCCAAATCGTGTTCCAAATAATAATCTGGTACATTTGAACCCATTCGTTTCATTCTACGATGACGCGTTCATAGAAAATTGATGACTTCAAAAATAACAAGGAAATCGTTGTCTGAATCCAAAACAGTTACCCAAATCGTGTTCCAAATAATAATCTGGTACATTTGAACCCATTCGTTTCATTCTACGATGACGCGTTCATAGAAAATTGATGACTTCAAAAATAACAAGGAAATCGTTGTCTGAATCCAAAACAGTTACCCAAATCGTGTTCCAAATAATAATCTGGTACATTTGAACCCATTCGTTTCATTCTACGATGACGCGTTCATAGAAAATTGATGACTTCAAAAATAACAAGGAAATCGTTGTCTGAATCCAAAACAGTTACCCAAATCGTGTTCCAAATAATAATCTGGTACATTTGAACCCATTCGTTTCATTCTACGATGACGCGTTCATAGAAAATTGATGACTTCAAAAATAACAAGGAAATCGTTGTCTGAATCCAAAACAGTTACCCAAATCGTGTTCCAAATAATAATCTGGTACATTTGAACCCATTCGTTTCATTCTACGATGACGCGTTCATAGAAAATTGATGACTTCAAAAATAACAAGGAAATCGTTGTCTGAATCCAAAACAGTTACCCAAATCGTGTTCCAAATAATAATCTGGTACATTTGAACCCATTCGTTTCATTCTACGATGACGCGTTCATAGAAAATTGATGACTTCAAAAATAACAAGGAAATCGTTGTCTGAATCCAAAACAGTTACCCAAATCGTGTTCCAAATAATAATCTGGTACATTTGAACCCATTCGTTTCATTCTACGATGACGCGTTCATAGAAAATTGATGACTTCAAAAATAACAAGGAAATCGTTGTCTGAATCCAAAACAGTTACCCAAATCGTGTTCCAAATAATAATCTGGTACATTTGAACCCATTCGTTTCATTCTACGATGACGCGTTCATAGAAAATTGATGACTTCAAAAATAACAAGGAAATCGTTGTCTGAATCCAAAACAGTTACCCAAATCGTGTTCCAAATAATAATCTGGTACATTTGAACCCATTCGTTTCATTCTACGATGACGCGTTCATAGAAAATTGATGACTTCAAAAATAACAAGGAAATCGTTGTCTGAATCCAAAACAGTTACCCAAATCGTGTTCCAAATAATAATCTGGTACATTTGAACCCATTCGTTTCATTCTACGATGACGCGTTCATAGAAAATTGATGACTTCAAAAATAACAAGGAAATCGTTGTCTGAATCCAAAACAGTTACCCAAATCGTGTTCCAAATAATAATCTGGTACATTTGAACCCATTCGTTTCATTCTACGATGACGCGTTCATAGAAAATTGATGACTTCAAAAATAACAAGGAAATCGTTGTCTGAATCCAAAACAGTTACCCAAATCGTGTTCCAAATAATAATCTGGTACATTTGAACCCATTCGTTTCATTCTACGATGACGCGTTCATAGAAAATTGATGACTTCAAAAATAACAAGGAAATCGTTGTCTGAATCCAAAACAGTTACCCAAATCGTGTTCCAAATAATAATCTGGTACATTTGAACCCATTCGTTTCATTCTACGATGACGCGTTCATAGAAAATTGATGACTTCAAAAATAACAAGGAAATCGTTGTCTGAATCCAAAACAGTTACCCAAATCGTGTTCCAAATAATAATCTGGTACATTTGAACCCATTCGTTTCATTCTACGATGACGCGTTCATAGAAAATTGATGACTTCAAAAATAACAAGGAAATCGTTGTCTGAATCCAAAACAGTTACCCAAATCGTGTTCCAAATAATAATCTGGTACATTTGAACCCATTCGTTTCATTCTACGATGACGCGTTCATAGAAAATTGATGACTTCAAAAATAACAAGGAAATCGTTGTCTGAATCCAAAACAGTTACCCAAATCGTGTTCCAAATAATAATCTGGTACATTTGAACCCATTCGTTTCATTCTACGATGACGCGTTCATAGAAAATTGATGACTTCAAAAATAACAAGGAAATCGTTGTCTGAATCCAAAACAGTTACCCAAATCGTGTTCCAAATAATAATCTGGTACATTTGAACCCATTCGTTTCATTCTACGATGACGCGTTCATAGAAAATTGATGACTTCAAAAATAACAAGGAAATCGTTGTCTGAATCCAAAACAGTTACCCAAATCGTGTTCCAAATAATAATCTGGTACATTTGAACCCATTCGTTTCATTCTACGATGACGCGTTCATAGAAAATTGATGACTTCAAAAATAACAAGGAAATCGTTGTCTGAATCCAAAACAGTTACCCAAATCGTGTTCCAAATAATAATCTGGTACATTTGAACCCATTCGTTTCATTCTACGATGACGCGTTCATAGAAAATTGATGACTTCAAAAATAACAAGGAAATCGTTGTCTGAATCCAAAACAGTTACCCAAATCGTGTTCCAAATAATAATCTGGTACATTTGAACCCATTCGTTTCATTCTACGATGACGCGTTCATAGAAAATTGATGACTTCAAAAATAACAAGGAAATCGTTGTCTGAATCCAAAACAGTTACCCAAATCGTGTTCCAAATAATAATCTGGTACATTTGAACCCATTCGTTTCATTCTACGATGACGCGTTCATAGAAAATTGATGACTTCAAAAATAACAAGGAAATCGTTGTCTGAATCCAAAACAGTTACCCAAATCGTGTTCCAAATAATAATCTGGTACATTTGAACCCATTCGTTTCATTCTACGATGACGCGTTCATAGAAAATTGATGACTTCAAAAATAACAAGGAAATCGTTGTCTGAATCCAAAACAGTTACCCAAATCGTGTTCCAAATAATAATCTGGTACATTTGAACCCATTCGTTTCATTCTACGATGACGCGTTCATAGAAAATTGATGACTTCAAAAATAACAAGGAAATCGTTGTCTGAATCCAAAACAGTTACCCAAATCGTGTTCCAAATAATAATCTGGTACATTTGAACCCATTCGTTTCATTCTACGATGACGCGTTCATAGAAAATTGATGACTTCAAAAATAACAAGGAAATCGTTGTCTGAATCCAAAACAGTTACCCAAATCGTGTTCCAAATAATAATCTGGTACATTTGAACCCATTCGTTTCATTCTACGATGACGCGTTCATAGAAAATTGATGACTTCAAAAATAACAAGGAAATCGTTGTCTGAATCCAAAACAGTTACCCAAATCGTGTTCCAAATAATAATCTGGTACATTTGAACCCATTCGTTTCATTCTACGATGACGCGTTCATAGAAAATTGATGACTTCAAAAATAACAAGGAAATCGTTGTCTGAATCCAAAACAGTTACCCAAATCGTGTTCCAAATAATAATCTGGTACATTTGAACCCATTCGTTTCATTCTACGATGACGCGTTCATAGAAAATTGATGACTTCAAAAATAACAAGGAAATCGTTGTCTGAATCCAAAACAGTTACCCAAATCGTGTTCCAAATAATAATCTGGTACATTTGAACCCATTCGTTTCATTCTACGATGACGCGTTCATAGAAAATTGATGACTTCAAAAATAACAAGGAAATCGTTGTCTGAATCCAAAACAGTTACCCAAATCGTGTTCCAAATAATAATCTGGTACATTTGAACCCATTCGTTTCATTCTACGATGACGCGTTCATAGAAAATTGATGACTTCAAAAATAACAAGGAAATCGTTGTCTGAATCCAAAACAGTTACCCAAATCGTGTTCCAAATAATAATCTGGTACATTTGAACCCATTCGTTTCATTCTACGATGACGCGTTCATAGAAAATTGATGACTTCAAAAATAACAAGGAAATCGTTGTCTGAATCCAAAACAGTTACCCAAATCGTGTTCCAAATAATAATCTGGTACATTTGAACCCATTCGTTTCATTCTACGATGACGCGTTCATAGAAAATTGATGACTTCAAAAATAACAAGGAAATCGTTGTCTGAATCCAAAACAGTTACCCAAATCGTGTTCCAAATAATAATCTGGTACATTTGAACCCATTCGTTTCATTCTACGATGACGCGTTCATAGAAAATTGATGACTTCAAAAATAACAAGGAAATCGTTGTCTGAATCCAAAACAGTTACCCAAATCGTGTTCCAAATAATAATCTGGTACATTTGAACCCATTCGTTTCATTCTACGATGACGCGTTCATAGAAAATTGATGACTTCAAAAATAACAAGGAAATCGTTGTCTGAATCCAAAACAGTTACCCAAATCGTGTTCCAAATAATAATCTGGTACATTTGAACCCATTCGTTTCATTCTACGATGACGCGTTCATAGAAAATTGATGACTTCAAAAATAACAAGGAAATCGTTGTCTGAATCCAAAACAGTTACCCAAATCGTGTTCCAAATAATAATCTGGTACATTTGAACCCATTCGTTTCATTCTACGATGACGCGTTCATAGAAAATTGATGACTTCAAAAATAACAAGGAAATCGTTGTCTGAATCCAAAACAGTTACCCAAATCGTGTTCCAAATAATAATCTGGTACATTTGAACCCATTCGTTTCATTCTACGATGACGCGTTCATAGAAAATTGATGACTTCAAAAATAACAAGGAAATCGTTGTCTGAATCCAAAACAGTTACCCAAATCGTGTTCCAAATAATAATCTGGTACATTTGAACCCATTCGTTTCATTCTACGATGACGCGTTCATAGAAAATTGATGACTTCAAAAATAACAAGGAAATCGTTGTCTGAATCCAAAACAGTTACCCAAATCGTGTTCCAAATAATAATCTGGTACATTTGAACCCATTCGTTTCATTCTACGATGACGCGTTCATAGAAAATTGATGACTTCAAAAATAACAAGGAAATCGTTGTCTGAATCCAAAACAGTTACCCAAATCGTGTTCCAAATAATAATCTGGTACATTTGAACCCATTCGTTTCATTCTACGATGACGCGTTCATAGAAAATTGATGACTTCAAAAATAACAAGGAAATCGTTGTCTGAATCCAAAACAGTTACCCAAATCGTGTTCCAAATAATAATCTGGTACATTTGAACCCATTCGTTTCATTCTACGATGACGCGTTCATAGAAAATTGATGACTTCAAAAATAACAAGGAAATCGTTGTCTGAATCCAAAACAGTTACCCAAATCGTGTTCCAAATAATAATCTGGTACATTTGAACCCATTCGTTTCATTCTACGATGACGCGTTCATAGAAAATTGATGACTTCAAAAATAACAAGGAAATCGTTGTCTGAATCCAAAACAGTTACCCAAATCGTGTTCCAAATAATAATCTGGTACATTTGAACCCATTCGTTTCATTCTACGATGACGCGTTCATAGAAAATTGATGACTTCAAAAATAACAAGGAAATCGTTGTCTGAATCCAAAACAGTTACCCAAATCGTGTTCCAAATAATAATCTGGTACATTTGAACCCATTCGTTTCATTCTACGATGACGCGTTCATAGAAAATTGATGACTTCAAAAATAACAAGGAAATCGTTGTCTGAATCCAAAACAGTTACCCAAATCGTGTTCCAAATAATAATCTGGTACATTTGAACCCATTCGTTTCATTCTACGATGACGCGTTCATAGAAAATTGATGACTTCAAAAATAACAAGGAAATCGTTGTCTGAATCCAAAACAGTTACCCAAATCGTGTTCCAAATAATAATCTGGTACATTTGAACCCATTCGTTTCATTCTACGATGACGCGTTCATAGAAAATTGATGACTTCAAAAATAACAAGGAAATCGTTGTCTGAATCCAAAACAGTTACCCAAATCGTGTTCCAAATAATAATCTGGTACATTTGAACCCATTCGTTTCATTCTACGATGACGCGTTCATAGAAAATTGATGACTTCAAAAATAACAAGGAAATCGTTGTCTGAATCCAAAACAGTTACCCAAATCGTGTTCCAAATAATAATCTGGTACATTTGAACCCATTCGTTTCATTCTACGATGACGCGTTCATAGAAAATTGATGACTTCAAAAATAACAAGGAAATCGTTGTCTGAATCCAAAACAGTTACCCAAATCGTGTTCCAAATAATAATCTGGTACATTTGAACCCATTCGTTTCATTCTACGATGACGCGTTCATAGAAAATTGATGACTTCAAAAATAACAAGGAAATCGTTGTCTGAATCCAAAACAGTTACCCAAATCGTGTTCCAAATAATAATCTGGTACATTTGAACCCATTCGTTTCATTCTACGATGACGCGTTCATAGAAAATTGATGACTTCAAAAATAACAAGGAAATCGTTGTCTGAATCCAAAACAGTTACCCAAATCGTGTTCCAAATAATAATCTGGTACATTTGAACCCATTCGTTTCATTCTACGATGACGCGTTCATAGAAAATTGATGACTTCAAAAATAACAAGGAAATCGTTGTCTGAATCCAAAACAGTTACCCAAATCGTGTTCCAAATAATAATCTGGTACATTTGAACCCATTCGTTTCATTCTACGATGACGCGTTCATAGAAAATTGATGACTTCAAAAATAACAAGGAAATCGTTGTCTGAATCCAAAACAGTTACCCAAATCGTGTTCCAAATAATAATCTGGTACATTTGAACCCATTCGTTTCATTCTACGATGACGCGTTCATAGAAAATTGATGACTTCAAAAATAACAAGGAAATCGTTGTCTGAATCCAAAACAGTTACCCAAATCGTGTTCCAAATAATAATCTGGTACATTTGAACCCATTCGTTTCATTCTACGATGACGCGTTCATAGAAAATTGATGACTTCAAAAATAACAAGGAAATCGTTGTCTGAATCCAAAACAGTTACCCAAATCGTGTTCCAAATAATAATCTGGTACATTTGAACCCATTCGTTTCATTCTACGATGACGCGTTCATAGAAAATTGATGACTTCAAAAATAACAAGGAAATCGTTGTCTGAATCCAAAACAGTTACCCAAATCGTGTTCCAAATAATAATCTGGTACATTTGAACCCATTCGTTTCATTCTACGATGACGCGTTCATAGAAAATTGATGACTTCAAAAATAACAAGGAAATCGTTGTCTGAATCCAAAACAGTTACCCAAATCGTGTTCCAAATAATAATCTGGTACATTTGAACCCATTCGTTTCATTCTACGATGACGCGTTCATAGAAAATTGATGACTTCAAAAATAACAAGGAAATCGTTGTCTGAATCCAAAACAGTTACCCAAATCGTGTTCCAAATAATAATCTGGTACATTTGAACCCATTCGTTTCATTCTACGATGACGCGTTCATAGAAAATTGATGACTTCAAAAATAACAAGGAAATCGTTGTCTGAATCCAAAACAGTTACCCAAATCGTGTTCCAAATAATAATCTGGTACATTTGAACCCATTCGTTTCATTCTACGATGACGCGTTCATAGAAAATTGATGACTTCAAAAATAACAAGGAAATCGTTGTCTGAATCCAAAACAGTTACCCAAATCGTGTTCCAAATAATAATCTGGTACATTTGAACCCATTCGTTTCATTCTACGATGACGCGTTCATAGAAAATTGATGACTTCAAAAATAACAAGGAAATCGTTGTCTGAATCCAAAACAGTTACCCAAATCGTGTTCCAAATAATAATCTGGTACATTTGAACCCATTCGTTTCATTCTACGATGACGCGTTCATAGAAAATTGATGACTTCAAAAATAACAAGGAAATCGTTGTCTGAATCCAAAACAGTTACCCAAATCGTGTTCCAAATAATAATCTGGTACATTTGAACCCATTCGTTTCATTCTACGATGACGCGTTCATAGAAAATTGATGACTTCAAAAATAACAAGGAAATCGTTGTCTGAATCCAAAACAGTTACCCAAATCGTGTTCCAAATAATAATCTGGTACATTTGAACCCATTCGTTTCATTCTACGATGACGCGTTCATAGAAAATTGATGACTTCAAAAATAACAAGGAAATCGTTGTCTGAATCCAAAACAGTTACCCAAATCGTGTTCCAAATAATAATCTGGTACATTTGAACCCATTCGTTTCATTCTACGATGACGCGTTCATAGAAAATTGATGACTTCAAAAATAACAAGGAAATCGTTGTCTGAATCCAAAACAGTTACCCAAATCGTGTTCCAAATAATAATCTGGTACATTTGAACCCATTCGTTTCATTCTACGATGACGCGTTCATAGAAAATTGATGACTTCAAAAATAACAAGGAAATCGTTGTCTGAATCCAAAACAGTTACCCAAATCGTGTTCCAAATAATAATCTGGTACATTTGAACCCATTCGTTTCATTCTACGATGACGCGTTCATAGAAAATTGATGACTTCAAAAATAACAAGGAAATCGTTGTCTGAATCCAAAACAGTTACCCAAATCGTGTTCCAAATAATAATCTGGTACATTTGAACCCATTCGTTTCATTCTACGATGACGCGTTCATAGAAAATTGATGACTTCAAAAATAACAAGGAAATCGTTGTCTGAATCCAAAACAGTTACCCAAATCGTGTTCCAAATAATAATCTGGTACATTTGAACCCATTCGTTTCATTCTACGATGACGCGTTCATAGAAAATTGATGACTTCAAAAATAACAAGGAAATCGTTGTCTGAATCCAAAACAGTTACCCAAATCGTGTTCCAAATAATAATCTGGTACATTTGAACCCATTCGTTTCATTCTACGATGACGCGTTCATAGAAAATTGATGACTTCAAAAATAACAAGGAAATCGTTGTCTGAATCCAAAACAGTTACCCAAATCGTGTTCCAAATAATAATCTGGTACATTTGAACCCATTCGTTTCATTCTACGATGACGCGTTCATAGAAAATTGATGACTTCAAAAATAACAAGGAAATCGTTGTCTGAATCCAAAACAGTTACCCAAATCGTGTTCCAAATAATAATCTGGTACATTTGAACCCATTCGTTTCATTCTACGATGACGCGTTCATAGAAAATTGATGACTTCAAAAATAACAAGGAAATCGTTGTCTGAATCCAAAACAGTTACCCAAATCGTGTTCCAAATAATAATCTGGTACATTTGAACCCATTCGTTTCATTCTACGATGACGCGTTCATAGAAAATTGATGACTTCAAAAATAACAAGGAAATCGTTGTCTGAATCCAAAACAGTTACCCAAATCGTGTTCCAAATAATAATCTGGTACATTTGAACCCATTCGTTTCATTCTACGATGACGCGTTCATAGAGAAATGATGACTTCAAAAATAACAAGGAAATCGTTGTCTGAATCCAAAACAGTTACCCAAATCGTGTTCCAAATAATAATCTGGTACATTTGAACCCATTCGTTTCATTCTACGATGACGCGTTCATAGAAAATTGATGACTTCAAAAATAACAAGGAAATCGTTGTCTGAATCCAAAACAGTTACCCAAAATCGTGTTCCAAATAATAATCTGGTACATTTGAACCCATTCGTTTCATTCTACGATGACGCGTTCATAGAAAATTGATGACTTCAAAAATAACAAGGAAATCGTTGTCTGAATCCAAAACAGTTACCCAAATCGTGTTCCAAATAATAATCTGGTACATTTGAACCCATTCGTTTCATTCTACGATGACGCGTTCATAGAAAATTGATGACTTCAAAAATAACAAGGAAATCGTTGTCTGAATCCAAAACAGTTACCCAAATCGTGTTCCAAATAATAATCTGGTACATTTGAACCCATTCGTTTCATTCTACGATGACGCGTTCATAGAAAATTGATGACTTCAAAAATAACAAGGAAATCGTTGTCTGAATCCAAAACAGTTACCCAAATCGTGTTCCAAATAATAATCTGGTACATTTGAACCCATTCGTTTCATTCTACGATGACGCGTTCATAGAAAATTGATGACTTCAAAAATAACAAGGAAATCGTTGTCTGAATCCAAAACAGTTACCCAAATCGTGTTCCAAATAATAATCTGGTACATTTGAACCCATTCGTTTCATTCTACGATGACGCGTTCATAGAGAAATGATGACTTCAAAAATAACAAGGAAATCGTTGTCTGAATCCAAAACAGTTACCCAAATCGTGTTCCAAATAATAATCTGGTACATTTGAACCCATTCGTTTCATTCTACGATGACGCGTTCATAGAAAATTGATGACTTCAAAAATAACAAGGAAATCGTTGTCTGAATCCAAAACAGTTACCCAAATCGTGTTCCAAATAATAATCTGGTACATTTGAACCCATTCGTTTCATTCTACGATGACGCGTTCATAGAAAATTGATGACTTCAAAAATAACAAGGAAATCGTTGTCTGAATCCAAAACAGTTACCCAAATCGTGTTCCAAATAATAATCTGGTACATTTGAACCCATTCGTTTCATTCTACGATGACGCGTTCATAGAAAATTGATGACTTCAAAAATAACAAGGAAATCGTTGTCTGAATCCAAAACAGTTACCCAAATCGTGTTCCAAATAATAATCTGGTACATTTGAACCCATTCGTTTCATTCTACGATGACGCGTTCATAGAAAATTGATGACTTCAAAAATAACAAGGAAATCGTTGTCTGAATCCAAAATGATGACTTTAAAAATAACAAGGAAATCGTTGTCTGATTCTAAAACAGTTACCCAAATCGTATTTAAATTGATAACTAGATTATGCGGGGCTTCGCCCCTCTCCCGTCTTCACGACGATCGAACTTGGCCTCCATTTTTATTTTCCACTCGATTTTCAAAGGATTCTTGTATAAGCGGGTACCGGAAGGGCTGTGCCGATCGAACTCAAACTTCACTTGAATGTGTGTGCCTATACGATGCATGTTTTAAAGCAATTAAATCAGGGCAAAATCTCAGCAGTAAAAGTTTTCCTATGAAGTGTGAAAATATGTAACGGACGACACCGCACCGTACAATTCCCATTGCTGTGAGGTTCGATATGAGAACGAGAATGACTTGTTCTCGCTCTCTTTATTCCGATCTTTCAATCAGATCAGTCGCAATAAATATTGCTCCAGAATTATTTCAAGTAAGTTGTTTCATTCCGGCCGCTGCGCAACCGTGGAATTCCACAGGTTATTGGGCTCATGCACAAGCGCCGGACACTCGTGATTAATCTACAAATCAAACCTATGGTTATTTCTTTGTGATTTAACCAACATCGAAAAAATTCTCTTAGTGAGAAATTACAACAGCGTGCTTTGTGCGCGCTATCGCGTCATAGAAGGGAGGTTCTATCATCAGGTAGCGAGAACCGATCGCGGTCAAAAGGACGCGATGGCATCGGAAACGTCGAGAGTCTCCTTATCGTTTAAACAATTGAACAATTCGAATTACATCTCATGGGCATTCAAAATGAAGATGTATCTTATCAAAGAAGATTGCTGGGACGTCGTTAGTGCCGAAACAGAAATTTGCGACGACGACATCCGGAAAAATCAGAAGGCGCTGAGTCTCATCGCTTTGTGCGTTGAAGAAAGCCAACACGTTCACATCGAAAGTGCAAACGGAGGCAGAGAAGCCTGGATGGCTTTACAATCAGCACATGCTGTGACGTCAGACGCAGCGGAACGACGAGTTTCTCGTCGCCTTCATCGGACAATGATGAAGCCAGGTAGCAATTTGGAAGACCACGTTCAAATAATGATTGAAGGTTTCCATGAGCTCGAGTTGATGGGCAAACGTCTTAGTGACAAAGCCTCAACTTGCATCCTGCTTGCTAGTCTTAGTGACGAGTACGAAGCTCTGTGCACAGCTATCGATGCCTGGACCGAGGAACGAACGACATTAACGAACGTTCGAGCGAAGTTGCTGGAAGAATGGCGTAAGCGCATGGAGAACGATCAAACTCGCTCCAACGACTCAGCCTACAGCACTCAGCGTCGCGAGCATCGGTCATCAAGCAGCCACGTTCAACCTAGACGTCGAGACGACCGAATTTGCAATTTTTGTGGCAAACGAGGGCACATTGAGAAGGACTGTCGCAGCAAATTACCCGATCAACGACAAAGGGCAAATTCTGCTCGAACTGCATTCATCGCTCGCCTTCGTGGCAACGCCTTTGTGGCAAGAACCGAGCCGTCTTCACAGCACCATCGTTTCACTCCACTCCAAGCTAGGAAGAAGACAACTGATAAGAACCGTTTGTGCTACAACTGCCACGATTATGGACACTTTATTAAGCAGTGTCCCATACCAGCCCTAATGAAAAGTGAGATCAAACGGGTAAACAAATGCGAAATAAAAACTCAGCCAACGTCTAACAAGTTTAGTCGTTTGGAGAAATATTATTCTTTGTGTTCATCATCTCCTGATGCGGCACTTTACATTGTCGACTCTGGTGCCAGTAATCATATGTGTTTTGATGAGAATTCCTTTGTGGAATTAACGAAAGGTTCATACGGCGATATTGAACTCGCAAATGGCAGCATTGTTCAAGCAAAAGGTGTTGGAACCGTAAAACTTTTTTCCATTGACCTCGAAATCACATTACTGGACGTTCTGTTTGTACCTGCTCTTGAGTCAAACCTTATCTCAGTGAAAAGGATGACACAAAAAGGATTGTCCGTGATTTTTGAAGGTAATGACTGTCGAGTGAAAGGGCCCTTTGGAAATCGACTCATCGCTCGACATGCCGACGGCATTTACAAATTTGTTCATGCGAAAGCCAACGCAGCCATCAAAGCCAACTCATTGTCACTTTGTGTGCATGAATGGCACAACAGACTGGCTCATCGTAATCTCGCTGATGTAAAGAAGCTTAGTGCTATCGGTTTCTCGATCAAAGCCTGCAAATGCGCCGATCTTTGTGAAGCGTGCGTAATGGGAAAAATGAGCAAAGCTCCATTTCCGAGAAGAACAGAGAAAACTGAACGACGTCTTGATTGCATAGTGAGTGATCTTTGTGAACTCCCTGTTCTATCAATCGGCGGTTCGAAGTACTTCATCACCTTTACTGATGTGTTTAGCGGTTATACCGAGGTGAATTTCTTGAGAAAGAAATCTGAAGCACAAAGAGTTTCGATACAATTCATTGAGAAACTGAAAACGCAGTTAGGCCAGTTTCCAAAGACATTCAGATCCGATCGAGGCACCGAATATCTGAACAAAGGTTTCCAAACTTATCTTAGTGATAGTGGAATTAAATTCGAGTGCACAGCTGGCTATGCTCCCGAGCAAAACGGGATAGCCGAGAGAAAGAACAGAACCCTTGTAGAAGCAGCTCGAACGATGCTTATAAGTGCGAAACTGCCGAAAAATCTATGGGCGGAGGCCGTTTTCAATGCAAACCAAACTTTCAACAACATTCCCGTCGGCAAAACAAATGAAACAGCATTTGAGTTACTGTTTCAGAGGAAGTCGACTTATCAGTTCCACGAATTTGGAAGTGACATCTTTGTGATGGTCCCTTACGAGAAACGAAAGAAACTTCATGATAAAGCGATTAAAATGAAATATCTCAGCCACGACTCAAATACAAAAGGTTTCCGTGTTCTTTCGCCTACCAGAGGAATAATTATCTCGAGAGAAGTTCGTTTTGTGGAAAAGACGGAATCTCCTGCTACCGTCTCTATTGAATTCAGCTTAGATCCAATCAATGAGCTCTCAACATCTGTTGATTGCTCTCGAGAGACTAATGTGTCGACTGAGTGTCAGACAAATTGTTCGATAGTTGAAATCTTTGATTCTGAACCTGAAGACAACGTTGACTACGAGTTGGAGCCGAACGCGAATAATTCTGAAGGTGAATCAAGCAGAGAGCCTTCATTCGCCGAACTATTCTATTCAGGGGAAGAATTTGGAAGCGAGAATGAAATCGTGCAACCAGCTGAGCGATCGAGAATTCCTTCTGAGCCTGCACGTGCTATTTCACCGCCTACTACAAGATCAAGAGCAGCATCGGAACGTGCTACACCCGCTGAAACTCCAGCGTCACCAGTACCTGCTCGTCGAATATTGCCACAACGAGAGCGAAAGCAGGTAGAACGATTCACTTCACATAAATCAACAGCTGTGTGCGTTGAACCTCGAACCTTTAAAGAAGCACTAAATTGTCCTCAGAAATCTGAGTGGATTGAGGCAATGAAAACTGAGCTGAAGTCAATTAATGATAACGGCACCTGGCAGCTGACGGATTTACCAGCCAATAGGAAGTCGATCGGTTGCAAATGGGTATTCAAGCTGAAGCGTGATGACAATGGCTTCGTTGTTCGCTATAAAGCGAGGCTCGTGGCCTGTGGCTTCACCCAGAAGTACGGCGTAGATTACGACGAGGTATTTGCTCCCGTTGCAAGATCTACAACACTTCGTGTGTTACTTTCATTTGCTGGAAAACTTAATTTCTTTGTGAAACAATACGACGTTAAGACAGCATTCCTCAACGGTGATCTTAAAGAAGAGATCTATATGCGTCAGCCACAAGGATTCAGTGTTGGTGAGAAAGTTTACAAGCTAAAGAAAAGTTTGTACGGCTTAAAACAAGCAGCTCGTGTATGGAACGAGACGTTTCACAATGAGCTCCTGAAGTCGCGCTTTGTGCAAAACGACACAGATAAATGCTTGTATGTCTACGAAACCAGAGACGAAATCTGTTATCTACTGGTACATGTCGATGACATCGTGATTGCCTCTAACAGGTTAGAGCGTATCAATTCCCTAATCTCCAATCTCAGAAAGAAATTCGAGCTGACCGATTTAGGAAATATAAAGCATTACCTGGGCATCGACATTGAAAAAGATCGCGATGGGAACTTTTCAATGTCGCAGAGTGCTTACATCAACAAGATAATTGAGACTGCTAATCTTAGTGAAGCACGAATCTCAAAGAATCCGATTGACATTGGCTATTACAAGCTAAAAGACTCCGAAGATCTCAGTGACAATGGAGAATATCGAAAGCTCATTGGCATGCTTTTGTACCTGACCACTAACTCTCGACCGGACATAGCTGCCAGCGTTTCAATCTTGAGCCAGAAAGTGTCAAAGCCGAATGTCACTGACATGACAGAAGTGAAACGTCTTATTCGTTACCTAAAAGGAACGAAATCAAAACGACTTTTGTTAAGCAACGCTCTAAGTGAGCAAAGTTTGCATTGTTACACAGATGCCAATTACGCTGAAGATACAACGACTCGCAAATCAAACAGCGGATATTGCTGTTTCATCAACGGCGGAGTTGTTTCATGGTGCTGCAGACGCCAAGAAATCATCGCAACTTCATCAACCGAGGCTGAGTACGTTGCTCTTGCGGAAGCGTGCAAAGAGATGATTTGGCTAACGAAGCTCCTAAAAGCTTTCGATTCCAACATTCAGTTCCCTCTCACCATGCGAGTCGATAGCCAAAGTGCAATGAAGCTCGCAACGAACGACAAGTTTAGCCATAGAACTAAGCATATAGATACTAAGTATCACTTCTCAAAGGACTTAGTGTCTAAAGGAGTCATCAAACTGGAATATGTCGAGACGAACAACAACACTGCCGACATATTCACCAAACCCTTGGCCACCGTGAAGATGCGGCATCTTTCAAGTTTGCTTGGACTCATCGATTAAATTTTAAAAATCTAAGCTTTGTGGTCTCATCAGCAATGAGGGGAAGTGTGAAAATATGTAACGGACGACACCGCACCGTACAATTCCCATTGCTGTGAGGTTCGATATGAGAACGAGAATGACTTGTTCTCGCTCTCTTTATTCCGATCTTTCAATCAGATCAGTCGCAATAAATATTGCTCCAGAATTATTTCAAGTAAGTTGTTTCATTCCGGCCGCTGCGCAACCGTGGAATTCCACATGAAAAGCTCGAGTTTTGAGGATCGTTATATGGCGGGCACTGGAAGGGCCTGGCCGATCGGGCCCATCTACGAACTCATCCTTCCTATTTCAGAAAAACACACAATCTGGTGAAGAAATAAACTTGATAGCTCGTTCCGTTCGAGAGTTATCGTGCTTACAAACCTACATACATACATACATCCGCCGGACGGGATTGTTTTTTTGCATTTTCGGGCTCAGGGAGCTCGGAAACGGCGAGAAAAGTGATAAAAAGTGGGGGTGAGAATTTTTTTGGGTCATACCGAAACCAATACTTGGCCCTTCCTAGGGAGGGGGGCCAAGTGTTGTCTGAATCGAAAATGATGACTTCGAAAATTACAAGGAAATCTTTGTCTGAATCCAAAACAGTTACCCAAACCGTGTTCAAACTAATAATTTGGTACATTTGAACTCATTCGTTTCAGTCTACGATGACGCGTTCACAGAAAATTGATGACTTCAAAAATAACAAGGAAATCGTTGTCTGAATCCAAAACAGTTACCCAAATCGTGTTCTACCTAATTATCTGGTACATTTGAACCCATTCGTTTCAGTCTACGATGACGCGTTCATAGAGAATTGATGACTTCAAAAATAACAAGGAAATCGTTGTCTGAATCCAAAACAGTTACCCAAATCGTGTTCTACCTAATTATTTGGTACATTTGAAACCATTCGTTTCAGTCTACGATGACGCGTTCATAGAAAATTCATGACTTCAAAAATAACAAGGAAATCGTTGTCTGAATCCAAAACAATTACCCAAATCGTGTTCAAACTAATGATCTGGTACATTTGAACCCATTCGTTTCAGTCTACGATGACGCGTTCATAGAAAATTTATGACTTCAAAAATAACAAGGAAATCGTTGTCTGAATCCAAAACAGTTACCCAAATCGTGTTCAAACTAATGATCTGGTACATTTGAACCCATTCGTTTCAGTCTACGATGACGCGTTCATAGAGAATTGATGACTTCAAAAATAACAAGGAAATCGTTGTCTGAATCCAAAACAGTTACCCAAATCGTGTTCAAACTAATGATCTGGTACATTTGAACCCATTCGTTTCAGTCTACGATGACGCGTTCATAGAAAATTTATGACTTCAAAAATAACAAGGAAATCGTTGTCTGAATCCAAAACAGTTACCCAAATCGTGTTCAAACTAATAATCTGGTACATTTGAACCCATTCGTTTCAGTCTACGATGACGCGTTCATAGAGAATTGATGACTTCAAAAATAACAAGGAAATCGTTGTCTGAATCCAAAACAGTTACCCAAATCGTGTTCAAACTAATAATCTGGTACATTTGAACCCATTCGTTTCAGTCTACGATGACGCGTTCATAGAAAATTTATGACTTCAAAACAGTTAACAAAGGAAATCGTTGTCTGAATCCAAAACAGTTACCGTCGTGTTCAAACCTTCAATAATCTGGTACATTTGAACCCATTCGTTTCAGTCTACGATGACGCGTTCATAGAGAATTGATGACTTCAAAAATAACAGGGAAATCGTTGTCTGAATCCAAAACAGTTACCCAAATCGTGTTCAAACTAATAATCTGGTACATTTGAACCCATTCGTTTCAGTCTACGATGACGCGTTCATACAAAAATTTATGACTTAAAAATAACAAGGAAATCGTTGTCTGAATCCAAAACAGTTACCCAAATCGTGTTCAAACTAATAATCTGGTACATTTGAACCCATTCGTTTCAGTCTACGATGACGCGTTCATAGAAAATTTATGACTTCAAAAATAACAAGGAAATCGTTGTCTGAATCCAAAACAGTTACCCAAATCGTGTTCAAACTAATAATCTGGTACATTTGAACCCATTCGTTTCAGTCTACGATGACGCGTTCATAGAAAATTTATGACTTCAAAAATAACAAGGAAATCGTTGTCTGAATCCAAAACAGTTACCCAAATCGTGTTCTACCTAATTATCTGGTACATTTGAACCCATTCGTTTCAGTCTACGATGACGCGTTCATAGAAAATTTATGACTTCAAAAATAACAAGGAAATCGTTGTCTGAATCCAAAACAGTTACCCAAATCGTGTTCAAACTAATGATCTGGTACATTTGAACCCATTCGTTTCAGTCTACGATGACGCGTTCATAGAAAATTTATGACTTCAAAAATAACAAGGAAATCGTTGTCTGAATCCAAAACAGTTACCCAAAT
The DNA here is from genome assembly GCA_033064975.1 of Smittia sp. YW1114-2. Taxonomy (NCBI): domain Eukaryota; kingdom Metazoa; phylum Arthropoda; class Insecta; order Diptera; family Chironomidae; genus Smittia; species Smittia sp. YW1114-2. Next base: position 13,362,341 of record CP093834.1, on the reverse strand, counting down.
CGTGTTCAAACTAATAATCTGGTACATTTGAACCCATTCGTTTCAGTCTACGATGACGCGTTCATAGAAAATTTATGACTTCAAAAATAACAAGGAAATCGTTGTCTGAATCCAAAACAGTTACCCAAATCGTGTTCAAACTAATGATCTGGTACATTTGAACCCATTCGTTTCAGTCTACGATGACGCGTTCATAGAAAATTTATGACTTCAAAAATAACAAGGAAATCGTTGTCTGAATCCAAAATAGTTACATAAATCGTGTTCAAACTAATGATCTGGTACATTTGAACCCATTCGTTTCAGTCTACGATGACGCGTTCATAGAAAATTTATGACTTCAAAAATAACAAGGAAATCGTTGTCTGAATCCAAAACAGTTACCCAAATCGTGTTCAAACTAATAATCTGGTACATTTGAACCCATTCGTTTCAGTCTACGATGACGCGTTCATAGAAAATTTATGACTTCAAAAATAACAAGGAAATCGTTGTCTGAATCCAGTTACCCAAATCGTGTTCAAACTAATGATCTGGTACATTTGAACCCATTCGTTTCAGTCTACGATGACGCGTTCATAGAAAATTTATGACTTCAAAAATAACAAGGAAATCGTTGTCTGAATCCAAAACAGTTACCCAAATCGTGTTCAAACTAATAATCTGGTACATTTGAACCCATTCGTTTCAGTCTACGATGACGCGTTCATAGAAAATTTATGACTTCAAAAATAACAAGGAAATCGTTGTCTGAATCCAAAACAGTTACCCAAATCGTGTTCAAACTAATCTGGTACATTTGAACCCATTCGTTTCAGTCTACGATGACGCGTTCATAGAAAATTTATGACTTCAAAAATAACAAGGAAATCGTTGTCTGAATCCAAAACAGTTACCCAAATCGTGTTCAAACTAATAATCTGGTACATTTGAACCCATTCGTTTCAGTCTACGATGACGCGTTCATAGAAAATTTATGACTTCAAAAATAACAAGACAAGGAAATCGTTGTCTGAATCCAAAACAGTTACCCAAATCGTGTTCAAACTAATGATCTGGTACATTTGAATTCATTCGTTTCAGTCTACGATGACGCGTTCATAGAAAATTTATGACTTCAAAAATAACAAGGAAATCGTTGTCTGAATCCAAAACAGTTACCCAAATCGTGTTCAAACTAATAATCTGGTACATTTGAACCCATTCGTTTCAGTCTACGATGACGCGTTCATAGAGAATTGATGACTTCAAAAATAACAAGGAAATCGTTGTCTGAATCCAAAACAGTTACCCAAATCGTGTTCAAACTAATAATCTGGTACATTTGAACCCATTCGTTTCAGTCTACGATGACGCGTTCATAGAAAATTTATGACTTCAAAAATAACAAGGAAATCGTTGTCTGAATCCAAAACAGTTACCCAAATCGTGTTCAAACTAATTAATATTCAAACTAATTATCTGGTACATTTGAACCCATTCGTTTCAGTCTACGATGACGCGTTCATAGAGAATTGATGACTTCAAAAATAACAAGGAAATCGTTGTCTGAATCCAAAACAGTTACCCAAATCCTGTTCAAACAAAAAATCTGGTACATTTGAACCCATTCGTTTCAGTCTACGATGACGCGTTCATAGAAAATTTATGACTTCAAAAATAACAGGGAAATCGTTGTCTGAATCCAAAACAGTTACCCAAATCGTGTTCAAACTAATGATCTGGTACATTTGAACCCATTCGTTTCAGTCTACGATGACGCGTTCATAGAAAATTTATGACTTCAAAAATAACAAGGAAATCGTTGTCTGAATCTAAAATACGATGACGCGTTCATAGAGAATTGATGACTTCAAAAATAACAAGGAAATCGTTGTCTGAATCCAAAACAGTTACCCAAATCGTGTTCAAACTAATAATCTGGTACATTTGAACCCATTCGTTTCAGTCTACGATGACGCGTTCATAGAAAATTTATGACTTCAAAAATAACAAGGAAATCGTTGTCTGAATCCAAAACAGTTACCCAAATCGTGTTCAAACTAATAATCTGGTACATTTGAACCCATTCGTTTCAGTCTACGATGACGCGTTCATAGAAAATTTATGACTTCAAAAATAACAAGGAAATCGTTGTCTGAATCCAAAACAGTTACCCAAATCGTGTTCAAACTAATGATCTGGTACATTTGAACCCATTCGTTTCAGTCTACGATGACGCGTTCATAGAAAATTTATGACTTCAAAAATAACAAGGAAATCGTTGTCTGAATCCAAAACAGTTACCCAAATCGTGTTCAAACTAATAATCTGGTACATTTGAACCCATTCGTTTCAGTCTACGATGACGCGTTCATAGAGAATTGATGACTTCAAAAATAACAAGGAAATCGTTGTCTGAATCCAAAACAGTTACCCAAATCGTGTTCAAACTAATGATCTGGTACATTTGAACCCATTCGTTTCAGTCTACGATGACGCGTTCATAGAGAATTGATGACTTCAAAAATAACAAGGAAATCGTTGTCTGAATCCAAAACAGTTACCCAAATCGTGTTCAAACTAATAATCTGGTACATTTGAACCCATTCGTTTCAGTCTACGATGACGCGTTCATAGAAAATTTATGACTTCAAAAATAACAAGGAAATCGTTGTCTGAATCCAAAACAGTTACCCAAATCGTGTTCAAACTAATAATCTGGTACATTTGAACCCATTCGTTTCAGTCTACGATGACGCGTTCATAGAAAATTTATGACTTCAAAAATAACAAGGAAATCGTTGTCTGAATCCAAAACAGTTACCCAAATCGTGTTCAAACTAATGATCTGGTACATTTGAACCCATTCGTTTCAGTCTACGATGACGCGTTCATAGAAAATTTATGACTTCAAAAATAACAAGGAAATCGTTGTCTGAATCCAAAACAGTTACCCAAATCGTGTTCAAACTAATAATCTGGTACATTTGAACCCATTCGTTTCAGTCTACGATGACGCGTTCATAGAGAATTGATGACTTCAAAAATAACAAGGAAATCGTTGTCTGAATCTAAAACAGTTACCCAAATCGTGTTCAAACTAATAATCTGGTACATTTGAACCCATTCCTTTCAGTCTACGATGACGCGTTCATAGAAAATTTATGACTTCAAAAATAACAAGGAAATCGTTGTCTGAATCCAAAACAGTTACCCAAATCGTGTTCAAACTAATAATCTGGTACATTTGAACCCATTCGTTTCAGTCTACGATGACGCGTTCATAGAAAATTTATGACTTCAAAAATAACAAGGAAATCGTTGTCTGAATCCAAAACAGTTACCCAAATCGTGTTCAAACTAATAATCTGGTACATTTGAACCCATTCGTTTCAGTCTACGATGACGCGTTCATAGAAAATTTATGACTTCAAAAATAACAAGGAAATCGTTGTCTGAATCCAAAACAGTTACCCAAATCGTGTTCAAACTAATAATCTGGTACATTTGAACCCATTCGTTTCAGTCTACGATGACGCGTTCATAGAAAATTTATGACTTCAAAAATAACAAGGAAATCGTTGTCTGAATCCAAAACAGTTACCCAAATCGTGTTCAAACTAATAATCTGGTACATTTGAACCCATTCGTTTCAGTCTACGATGACGCGTTCATAGAAAATTTATGACTTCAAAAATAACAAGGAAATCGTTGTCTGAATCCAAAACAGTTACCCAAATCGTGTTCAAACTAATAATCTGGTACATTTGAACCCATTCGTTTCAGTCTACGATGACGCGTTCATAGAAAATTGATGACTTCAAAAATAACAAGGAAATCGTTGTCTGAATCCAAAATGATGACTTCAAAAATAACAAGGAAATCGTTGTCTGAATCCAAAACAGTTACCCAAATCGTGTTCAAACTAATAATCTGGTACATTTGAACCCATTCGTTTCAGTCTACGATGACGCGTTCATAGAAAATTTATGACTTCAAAAATAACAAGGAAATCGTTGTCTGAATCCAAAACATTTGAACCCATTCGTTTCAGTCTACGATGACGCGTTCATAGAGAATTGATGACTTCAAAAATAACAAGGAAATCGTTGTCTGAATCCAAAACAGTTACCCAAATCGTGTTCAAACTAATAATCTGGTACATTTGAACCCATTCGTTTCAGTCTACGATGACGCGTTCATAGAAAATTTATGACTTCAAAAATAACAAGGAAATCGTTGTCTGAATCCAAAACAGTTACCCAAATCGTGTTCAAACTAATAATCTGGTACATTTGAACCCATTCGTTTCAGTCTACGATGACGCGTTCATAGAGAATTGATGACTTCAAAAATAACAAGGAAATCGTTGTCTGAATCCAAAACAGTTACCCAAATCGTGTTCAAACTAATAATCTGGTACATTTGAACCCATTCGTTTCAGTCTACGATGACGCGTTCATAGAGAATTGATGACTTCAAAAATAACAAGGAAATCGTTGTCTGAATCCAAAACAGTTACCCAAATCGTGTTCAAACTAATAATCTGGTACATTTGAACCCATTCGTTTCAGTCTACGATGACGCGTTCATAGAAAATTTATGACTTCAAAAATAACAAGGAAATCGTTGTCTGAATCCAAAACAGTTACCCAAATCGTGTTCAAACTAATAATCTGGTACATTTGAACCCATTCGTTTCATTCTACGATGACGCGTTCATAGAAAATTTATGACTTCAAAAATAACAAGGAAATCGTTGTCTGAATCTAAAATGATGACTTCAAAAATAACAAGGAAATCGTTGTCTGATTCTAAAACAGTTACCCAAATCGTATTTAAATTGATAACTAGATTATGCGGGGCTTCGCCCCTCTCCCGTCTTCACGACGATCGAACTTGGCCTCCATTTTTATTTTCCACTCGATTTTCAAAGGATTCTTGTATAAGCGGGTACCGGAAGGGCTGTGCCGATCGAACTCAAACTTCACTTGAATGTGTGTGCCTATACGATGCATGTTTTAAAGCAATTAAATCAGGGCAAAATCTCAGCAGTAAAAAGTTTTCCTATGAAAAACTCGAGTTTTGAGGGATCGTTATATGGCGGGCACTGGAAGGGCCTGGCCGATCGGGCCCATCTACGAACTCATCCTTCCTATTTCAGAAAAACACACAATCTGGTGAAGAAATAAACTTGATAGCTCGTTCCGTTCGAGGGTTATCTTGCTTAAAAACCTACATACATACATACATCCGCCGGACGGGAAATTTTTTTTTTGCTTTTTCGGGCTCAGGGTGATGTGAAACGTCGAGAAAGTTGATAAAAAGTGGGGGTAAGAAAATTTTTGGGTCATACAGAAACCAATACTTGGCCCTTCCTAGGGAGGGAGGCCAAGTTACAAGGAAATCGTTGTCTGAATCCAAAATGATGACTTCAAAAATTACAAGGAAATCGTTGTCTGAACCTAAAACAGTAACCCAAATCGTGTTCAAACTAATAATCTGGTACATTTGAACCCATTCGTTTCAGTCTACGATGACGCGTAATCGTGATTGCGGATCTCTAGCTGGTTCTCAGGACGATTTGCGGACTGTAGCTTTTGAAATAAACTGGCAAGACTCGTGTGCGTCGGTGCACGAGGTGACTTCTCGAAATTGAATAAAACTCTTGAGCCTTGAACAGTTGCAGGTATCTCGTTGTATTGGAAAAACCCTAAAACATTACATAGCTTGTGTAAGTCGATTGATTGGAAAAGAATGAATTGAAGCTTACCAAAGCGGGTTACGTTCCACACTTCGGGTGACGCAAAATTATTGAAATTGACGGCGTCTCGAGATACATTTATGCCTATGATTAAGAAGGGTTGAGAATCTATCTAATGTACACTTTTCTGAACTATTTACCCTTTGGCATACGATTAAAAACTTTAAACGAAAATTGACTTGTTATCACATTGAAATTTGTACGAGAAGTGAGTCGTTATCGAAATTGATTGTCGATGATCGAAAGGATTATTTACATCTGTATTGGTGTAAATTGAAATTGAAGAGTCGGGTAGAAATTGTTGTCATCAGAATGAGAACTAAAGTTAGCTTTGCTAACACACACCGGGGCCGGGCGATGGCTAAACGTCTGAAGTGATGTCATCAGATGTCTTCTCGATGGGAAGGAAACACAAGTATCTGATGTCGCGTTGTTTGGGGCCATGTGGGGTGTTAACTTCTACATTGCGAATAATCTTGTCGCTCTTCGATGGGAATTTCATGGGCGGTAAATTCTTTTCAACGATCAACACCATGTCTCCAATCTTGAATTCATGTTTGATTCGAAAGTTCTTTGGTCGTTCTTGAAGCAAATGTAGATAATCGTGAGTCCATTGAGACCAAAACTGTTGCGTCTTCTTCTGGAGCACTTGCCAGCGATCAACACGATTAGTAGGCAGGAACAAAAGATTGCGTTCAGGCATAGCGACGAGTGGACGACCAATTAGGAAATGTCCTGGCGTGAGAACTTCAAGGTCGTTAGGATCTTCAGAGAGCGGTGTGATAGGACGACTGTTGAGTATTGCTTCGACTTTATGAAGGATTGTGACAAAGTCTTCGAAGTTGAGTGGCGTGTCGAGGATTCGCTTCAGATGATGCTTCATAAGTTTGATGCCAATTTCATAAATACCACCGGCATGAGGTGCACGCGGCGTTGTGAAATTCCATCGGATTGACTGTGATGCGTAGTAGTCAGCAATCTCACCTGACAGCTCTTTGACAATCTTCTTTAATTCGTTGTCTGCTCCCTCGAAACATGTTCCGTTATCGGTGAAGAACTCAAAACTGATTCCTCTTCGGGAAGTGAAGCGATCGATAGCGGCGATGCAAGCGTTGATCCAACATGAAGATGTTTTTGATGAAGGTGACGAATCAGAATCGTTGCAAAGTGGCTCTGAGGAACGATGATAGGATGCTTCTGATTGAACGAAAGCTTGCTATTGCTTAGACGTCCACCAACTCGAATCAAGCCTTGCTCGTCCATGAATGGAGAAAGTGAAAGCAACGACGACTTTTTTGAAACTTGCGACTGACTTTGACGAGCTGCTGATGAGTCGGGCGATACTTCAAACGATTGTGGGGTAACATGCGACGATAATACTTTGTAGTCTTCAGGGTAGTAGTGCATCTGAAGAAGTTTGATGATTACAGTTTCAGCTTTCTCATGTTCATCTGGTGTGATGATGACGGTTTCTCGAGGAGTTTTGGGACGTTTGCGAGTACGAAAACGATACATGTAAGCGAATATTCTGATGAGCTTGTTGACGTTGCTGAACTTCGTCTCGATCAGATCAACTAATGAGTTTGACTTCTTAAAAACATGAACTTTCTTAATCTCGGCAATGACTTCTGGGTCGTTATCATTGATTGCTCAGCACGGTTGTGGCCATTCTGATTGTGGTTCATAGGATTGGGGTTGTCGATTCCTCTGATGTGCTTCCAAGTGTAGCGATGAGTCAAGTCGGTGATGACAGCAACACGATTTCCAACAAACGTTGACAGTCTATTTGAAGGAATAAGCAGCCACGAGAGAACAATCGTCGAGTCCGACCATAGCGTTGTAGAATCTACGGTGACAGACAATGTGTTCACAACACGTGTGATTAGTTTTGAGAGCAATGTAGCAGCGCAAAGTTCGAGGCGGGCTAACGTTTTCTGCTTAGCTGGAGACACTTTGGATTTGGCAATCAGAATCGATAGTTGCGAGTTGTTGCGTGAGTCGTATGAGAGGGCATACACAACACTACCATAAGATGAGGTAGAGGCGTCACAGAAGCCATGGAGTTCAATCCTGGTGTGATTGACGATCAAACAATGTCGTCTGATACGAACATCATTGACGGCGGTGATTGAGGAGCGAAACTTTTTCCATTCTGCTTGTTGAGCTTCTGGTAACTCCTGATCCCATTTCAATTTCATCTGACAAAGTTGCTTCATGAAGATTTTTGCGGTGAGCACGACAGGGCCAATCCAGCCGATAGGATCGTAAATGCTGAAGACCTCTGAGAGAACGCTGGACCTAGTGATGACTCCTTCCTTCATAGGCTTGAGTTGATAGGAGAATTCATCTCGCTGTGAGTCATACTTAATCCCGAGCGCTTTGATGATCGGTTTGTCATCAAATGAGGATAGAATTTCATCTTTCGGAATTCCATTGAAGTAGTGCGGGGTTGTTCGACACAAATTTACAGAGTTTCATACCAGGCTGGAGTTGGTATTTTTACCTTACCCAGGAAAATTTCCTGGATTTCCCGGTCGTTTTCCCGTTTCCCTTTTCCTATTTTTCCAGAGATTTTTCCTGGGCAAAACAGGAAATTTTTAAACCATATTTCTTATCCTTTTTGAAGCTTGGCTTCGATTTCTGACGCGCTTTTCTTTACAACTTGTTAATAAACGCGCTCGAAAATATTTGATTCGATTGCTCCTCGAAAGAAACTTAAAAACGATTTAAAGAGCTTGATTTAACGAAAGTTCTGTGTATTTAGTTCCGCCGACAGTAACGTTCAAGGCAGCTTCTATCATCAGTAAATTGATGATTTATTCTTGTTTTGAGTAGAATTTTTGGATCGCAAAGACCGCTGCAGCAAAGCTAGGCATCGAATTAATGAAACGACTCTTCTCGAACGGCAGCGACATATCTGGAAGCAACGAAAGATTCTGCATCCTGGAACATGCAAAATTTAAATTTGTCCATTGCAATGGAAGATGGAACTTTGCACCACGTTGAACGATTTAAAATCCTGCGACCGGTACAATCATACCGCATCAGGACCGCGTCCGTGGTCCTCAGCTTGACAAGTTATTCGACGCACTTTGCAGCATACAGCCGACATCTACACAAAGCGAGCGCAATTTTTTTTCAGCTGCAAGCGTTGCTACATTGAAGCGCAACAGACTGTCTTCAGAAAAACTCAACGCAATCATGTTTCTCAAATCCTACTTAAATCCAAAAATAAAGCTTGAAACCGCTATAATTTTTCAAAAAAATAGCTGAACATATTATAAACGGCGAAAAATTGTGTGTTTTCTTAAAAATTTCGTTTGAAAAGCTTCAGAAAGCATTTTTTTAAAATTTCCCTTTCCTGCCCAGGAATTCCTGGGACAAGAATTTCCTGCCCTGAAAATTTCCCGTTTTAAATTCCCCAGGAAAATACCAACTCAAACAGCACTGCGCTGTCAGTCTGTGCTACTCCTGTGAACAAATCGTTTGCGGAAGTACTTGTAGAGGCGACAGACGCTAATTCCTCGCCATCGTTGGTCAAGTCACCTCTCAGCGAAGAAGAAATGAGGAAGAAACGGGAAAGAAACCGGAGAAAGCGGGAGAACAAGAGGTTGAAGGACCACAATGGTGGCGAGAGTCATGCCAACAAGGCAAATACATTGACAACAAACCAGGTAGCGGAGCCGAAAGGGTCTGAGCCTGGGGCGGGGTCAAAGCAAACAGCAGGTCCACAAGGGTCCGCTTCTGACCAAGGGAAAGAGCCGCAAGGCTTTGAACCGAAGTTGGGAGGCATGGCACTCCAAGGGACTGCTGATAAATACACCTGGCAAACGGTGCGTAAGACAAAGTCGCGCACTCCGAAAGGGGTAGCTTCGGAGTCTTTGACACCAAATTCCAATTTTAATGCTCCTAGAGCTAAACCTGGTTTAAAACCAAAAACGGCTAAGGTGGGCAATGGTGACAAAGGAAAGGGTGGTAAGCGTAAGCTTAGCGACCTTTCAACTGAAGCCAATAAGCCCCCAGCCAAAAAATGGGTACCGTTCAGTGGACAGCCCAAATTCAACGAGATCGTCAAAGCAGACAATCTGGTTCTCATCAATAGAACCGGAGGCTTCAATGGCGATCTCCTTACAGAATTCCGCAAGGAACTGTGCGTAAGACTGGATCGACTGCCAGCTGAAGGTTCAAGACCTCTCTTTGAGTTTATGAAACTTTACAACGGCGTCGTGAAAGCTGGAGCCGCTGACGAAAATTCAGCTGTTTGGCTTCGCACGCAAGTCGAAGAAATCGGAACCCTGAAAGGGGGGAAAATTTTTACAGGCTGCGTCGGAGACTTCAAGCGATATGTTTTCACAGTTCATGACACGGGGGATGAGGTCAAGAACGAGACTATTTTATCGCGAATTCAGCGCGAGAACGGGCCGAAATTCGGACTAAGCACTGAACGCTGGATGGTGACAAAGACTGAGAAGCAGGGTTCAAACCGACGCACACTCTTTGTTGCCATTGATGAAGCTTCTAGCGAGATCATACGAACGAAGGCGGAAGGGCGGCTGTTTTACCAACTGGAGCGCTTCTATATTCGTGGTCTCACTAAGAAGGATCGCGAACCATCGGGGGCACCAAAAAGGGACCCGATGGAACAATAAATTGTCTCAATGATGAAAATATCGCAAATTAACTTGCACCATAGTCACGCGGCTTGTTCGGTATTTAGAACAAACCAGACGAAGGAGCAAACAAACATCTACCTTATTCAAGAACCTTACTTCTACAAAGGTAAAGTACTGGAGTTGGGTAATGATGGCGACATTCATTGGACTCAAACAGAGAACAAACGAGTAAGAGCCTGCATTTACACCCGAAAGGAAGTGAAAGCAATCCTACTTAAACAGTTCTCAGACAGCGACTTTGTTGCAATTCAGGTCAGATATAAGGAAAATGGCATTGACCAGCTGATGGTTTGCTGTTCCGCTTATCTACGATGACGCGTTCATAGAGAATTGATGACTTCAAAAATAACAAGGAAATCGTTGTCTGAATCCAAAACAGTTACCCAAATCGTGTTCAAACTAATAATCTGGTACATTTGAACCCATTCGTTTCAGTCTACGATGACGCGTTCATAGAGAATTGATGACTTCAAAAATAACAAGGAAATCGTTGTCTGAATCCAAAACAGTTACCCAAATCGTGTTCAAACTAATAATCTGGTACATTTGAACCCATTCGTTTCAGTCTACGATGACGCGTTCATAGAAAATTTATGACTTCAAAAATAACAAGGAAATCGTTGTCTGAATCCAAAACAGTTACATAAATCGTGTTCAAACTAATAATCTGGTACATTTGAACCCATTCAAAAATATAAGTTTGAGTCTCGTGAGAAATTTTTCTGGAGTTTCAGTCTACGATAAGACGCGTTCATAGAAAATTTATCGACATTCAAAAATAACAAGGAAATCGTTGTCAGAATCCAAAACAGTTACCCAAATCGTGTTCAAACTAATAATCTGGTACATTTGAACCGTCCAGAGTGCTATCATAAATTACAAATTGAATATCTCCAATGAAATAAAGCCAGTTTCCGGACGTCTTGCAGATCTCGCTGATTCCTTGCTGGAGAAGAAAGTTGTCAAGTTCATTGAGCGCAGGAGAACAGACTCCACCAGAGATTTTGCTCGAAAACTTGAAACTTGAAGGAGTATGATTCAGCGAGTCAAGGAAAGAAACGGCTACAAGACATACACAAAGCAGAATCGAGCAAAAAAGTCAACCAAACAGTTCAACGAAGGAATCGACAGAGCTCAGAACTTCAAGCGTTTTCTTCGAGGCAAGAAAAATCACTGCCTGATTATGGACGATGAAAGCTACGTGAAACTCGATTTTTCTCTTCTGCCGGGTAAGGAGTTTGCTGATACCAAAAAAACCCGGAGAAACTCTTCCTGAATCGATCATAACATTCGGATTAATAATCTGGTGAATTTCTCAGCAAAACGTTTCAATCGGTATGGCGAGGCGATCTGCAAGTGCGGCGAGCAGAAGTAGTTTTTGTGATGACAGAACTATGAACGCTGATATGTACATCGAAAGAGTGCCTCCAGAAAAGACTTTTGCCATTCGTGAAAAAGCATAATGTTCCGTGCTTCATCTGGCCCGATCTGGCTCCGATTCAATACTCCAGTGCAGCGCTACAGTAGTTTAAAGACAACAATATCGAACTCGCCCCAAAGTCAGCAAATCCTGCAGCTGTACCAGAGGACCGACCAATCGAGCGCTACTGGGCTCTTTGCAAGCGGGAATTGAAGAAGGAACCTCAAGCTGCTAGAGACGATAAAGAATTCAAGTATCGATGGAACAGAGCCAACGCTAGAGTGTCAAACGAAACGATCAAGAGCATGATGTCGACTGTACGAGAGAAAATCAACTTAAGAGCTCAAATGTAAAAAATCATCGATTCTTCTTAGCTTTTCGAAAACTACAAAGATTTAGCTTCAAAATGTAGAAGAAACCGCAGTAAAATAAGAAATAAATAAAATTTAATCGACAAAAAGTAAATACGCAATCTCAACTTTTCGGGACAGGCTCTGTAGTTGAAATCACGAACTATTGTAAAGCCAAAAGCATAAAACTGTTAGTGGGCTGCGATGCAAATGCGCATCACGTGGTCTGGGGTAGTAGTGACACTAATAGGAGAGGCGAAAAGCTTCTGGAATTTATCTTGGCCTCGGAACTCAGCGTACTTAATAGAGGTTGCCGTCCCACGTTCTCGAATAAGGACAGGGAGGAAGTGATCGATATTACACTATGCACGCCTGAGTTGGAGAAATCCATCTCCAATTGGCATGTTTCTCAGGAACATTCAATGTCCGATCATCAGGAAATTCGTTTTATGCTGGCAGCTGATAAAGAAAATAAACCATTGTTTAGGAACCCGAGGAAAACCGACTGGGACTTTTTTAAACAAAGTCTTCAATGGAGGATTGACCGAAGACCAGAACTGTGGGATTCTTTAGAAACCACACGAGAAGTTGAGGAGGCGGTATCTATGATAACCAAATCAATCAATAACTCGTATTATGACTCTTGTCCCCTGCGTAAGCCTAAGAGTTCGAAACAACCACCTTGGTGGAATTCGGAACTAAAAGCGCTCAAAGCAGAGTGCAACAAGAGATGGAATTCTCGCAAACGAGACGAAAATGCTTTCAAGGAAAGTCGAAAGGCTTACAAAAAAGCACTGAGACAAGCGCAAAGGCAATCATGGCATGATTTTACTGAGTCGTTGGAAGGGGTTAGCGCCTCTGCAAAGATTCACAAAATACTAGCCAAGGAAAGGTCGGACCAGGTTTGCAGCTTGAAGCTCCCCAACGGTGATTATACGAGCGATGAGCAATCGTTGCTAGATCACCTGCTTCAAGTGCACTTTCCTGGCAGCGCTACTGTCATAGATGTAGAGGAAACTCCTACAAACTCTTTGAGCGTAACTCAAACGGACGAAGCGAAAATATCAGAAATCTGCAGCCTTGCCAACGTGAGATGGGCCGTGAAAAGCTTTTCATCTTACAAATCAGCGGGACCTGACGGTATTCTTCCCATTTTCCTTCAAAAAGGATTGGAAACTATTCTAATCCCATTATCAAAAACTTTCTCGGCCTGCCTTCGTCTTAGGTACGTTCCTAGACAATGGAGGGAAGTTAAAGTAATCTTCATTCCCAAACCAGGACGCGCTGACTACGAAAATGCCAAAAATCATCGGGGCATCAGTCTTTCCTCGTTTTTGCTTAAAACACTGGAAAGATTGATTGACCGATATGTTAGAACTGTGGTTCTTGTAAAAAGTCCACTACACACAAAGCAGCATGCGTACCAGAGAGGGAAATCTACCATGTCTGCCGCTCACAAACTGATTCAACTTGTTGAATCGTCTTTGGACGGCAGACACCATGCACTGGCGGTCTGGCTTGATATAGAAGGGGCATTTGATTGTGCAACCTTCGAATCATTCAGGACTGCAGCTCAAAAGCATGGAATAGAACCTTTCTTAATCGATTGGATTCTCTCCATGCTTAACAACAGATCGCTAATTGCCGAATTAAAAGGCATTAGAGTTCGTAGAAGACCAGTGAAAGGCTGCCCACAAGGTGGGGTTTTATCCCCGCTAATTTGGCTGCTAATCTCTAACGTCTTATTGGAATTGCTCGATGCAGCAAACATAGAATCGATTGGGTTCGCTGACGACTTCACGCTTTTAGTCAGAGGACCGTTCTCCAGTGTTTTGTTCGACCGTATGCAGACGGGTCTTCGGGTGGTTGAAAAATTCATATCATCTGTGAACCTGTCGGTCAATCCATCCAAGGTGGGGGCTATGCTCTTCACAAGGAGTAAGAACCCAATTTTTGGGACCTTACGCCTGTTTGGCAGCAGAATTGAACTGTCGGAGGAGGTCAAATATCTTGGTCTTACTCTTGACAATAAACTCAATTGGGGCAAACACTTAATGAATCGAATAAAGAAGGCGTGTATGACCTTCGGTCAGTGCAGACGAGCCATAGGTATCAAATGGGGATTATCGTCAAAAGTCATACGATGGCTTTACACAATGACGGTGAGACTAGGGTTGTCAAAAGCTTGGGCTTGGGTGGACAAGCCCAAGCCTTAAATTCCAGGCTTGTACCCAAGCTATTTTACCCCAAGCTTTGGCCAAGCCCAAGCTTGATAAAAACAAAAATTCTTCGATTTTTCAATAGAATTTTCTGACGAAAAATTATTTACGGGTTCGGGTTTTTTGATTCAAAGGAATACAGCGACGTTTTCTAGAAAATTTGGTCAAGTAAATTGAAGATTTTAAAAGTTTTTTGTGAGGTTCGCGCAGTTGAGATCAATAAATTAACGACATAAATGTCCGGTTGTTGTCAAACCCAAAACTCAAGTGTCCTACAGTAGTTGCTAAGTAAAGCCGGTTACGAGCCACCGAAAATTAGTGCGACGCTAAGTAAATACACTGCCGATGGTCCGATCGAAAATCACGACGAAATTAAAACTTTTGAAGGAGCCAAGGAGAACGACGATTCAATTTTTAAGCTGATAAATTGCGAATAAACTGCATTGACTGTCATTGGAGAATAACGCTCAGTCGAAATTTCATGGAAATCCATCGAATTTTTCCTGAATTTTTGTAAATTTCCTTTGAAATCTAAAGCTTGGGCTTGTACAAGCTTACCCAAGCCTTTTTGCAATACTTGGGCTTGTTCCCAAGCTTTAAAAAACCCCAAGCTTTTGACAACCCTAGGTGAGACCTATTTTTACTTATGGAGCGTTAGTTTGGTGGAAAAAGGCGCAACAAGCGAATGTTAGAGCGAAACTAAATCACCTTCAAAGGTTGGCCCTGTTAGCAATGACTGGCGCTTTGTCTACGACTCCCACAGCAGTTCTGGAGATTCTTTGCGCAATCAAACCACTTCACATAGAAGTGGAAGCGATTGCAAGAGCAGAAATCTTCAGATTAAAAGTCTGGGGTCACTTCGACCCGAACAAAACTAAAAGTCTGGGACACTTCAGTCTTTGGGCAAGAATGGTCGGTGAAAATCCGCTACTCGAAGCTCCTACAGACAGTATGGTCTCCAGAATTTTAACAACGCGTGACTATTCGATTGTCTTCCCGACAAGGGAAGACTGGGCGGAAAACAGGGTGGTGAACGACACCGACCTTGTCTTCTTCACGGACGGGTCACTTATGAACGAACAAGCTGGGTCTGGTGTATACTCGGGGAAACCAGAGTTGCGTCTGACCACAAGTTTGGGACAACACGCCTCGGTCTTCCAAAGTGAAGTCCTGGCAATTATTATATGCGCACGGCACTGTCTGCAAGAAAAGCTCTTTGCAAAAAGAGTTAACATCTGTGTAGACTCTCAAGCAGCGCTTTTATCATTGAAGTCGTACAAATTCGACTCAAAGCTAGTGATGGAATGTCGGGAAATCCTTCAGGAGTTGGCACAGAAAACTGTTGTAACTCTTATCTGGGTTCCTGGGCATTCATCAATTGATGGCAACGAGAATGCAGACGAACTGGCAAGGGAGGGATCTTCAAAGACCCCAACCGGACCAGTTCCGATGATTCCCTTGTCACTAAATTGGTTTAAGTCTCAAATCGCCGATTGGGCCTACAAAGCTCATAAGCGATACTGGCGAAACCTAAAAACATGCAGGCAAAGCAAAATGGTTCTTAAAGAACCTCTTACCAAAGCCGCATCAGCGAGACTTCTGTCTCTTAAGCGCGTCAACGTGCGAAAAATAGTCGGCTACTTAAGTGGCCATTACTATTTTAACAAGCATTTCCATGCAATGGGCATAGTGGAGTCCCCACTGTGCGATCGGTGTGATGGCTATGACGAAGACACGGCGTATCACTTGATATGCCAATGTCCTTGTTACGCTAACCGCCGATCAAAAATTTTAGGTGAATTTGTT
Organism: Smittia sp. YW1114-2; assembly: GCA_033064975.1. NCBI lineage: Eukaryota > Metazoa > Arthropoda > Insecta > Diptera > Chironomidae > Smittia > Smittia sp. YW1114-2. The sequence goes on along the minus strand of CP093834.1, from coordinate 13,346,127 downwards.
CTTTCAATAGAGCAATTCAAAACATTGAGCATCTGGAAAATCAACGAATTTATTTCGGGGATATCCATACCAAGCTCATACATTAATGCTTTTTAAGCGTGTTGTAACTGAAGTGTTGGCACAATGGACCCCTAAAGGTCTGCGTACCCGTGAATAGTTTTTTATAATTAACTATTCCCTTCACATTCTAATACAATACAATACAATACAAAACTCAAATTTTGAACCCATTCCTTTCAGTCTACGATGACGCGTTCACAGAAAATTGATGACTTCAAAAATAACAAGGAAATCGTTGTCTGAATCCAAAATGATGACTTCAAAAATAACAAGGAAATCGTTGTCTGAATCTAAAACAGTTACCCAAATCGTGTTCAAACTAATAATCTGATACATTTGAACCCATTCCTTTCAGTCTACGATGACGCGTTCACAGAAAACTGATGACTTCAAAAATAACAAGGAAATCGTTGTCTGAATCCAAAATGATGACTTCAAAAATAACAAGGAAATCGTTGTCTGAATCTAAAACAGTTACCCAAATCGTGTTCAAATTGATAACTAGATTATGCGGGGCTTCGCCCCTCTCCCGTCTTCACGACGATCGAACTTGGCCTCCATTTTTATTTTCCACTCGATTTTCAAAGGATCCTTGTATGGGCGGGTTCCGGAAGGGCTGTGCCGATCGAACTCAAACTTCACTTGAATGTGTGTGCCTATACGATGCATGTTTTGAAGTAATTAAACCGAGGCAAAATCGCAGAAATAAAAAGTTTTCTTAGGAAAAACTCGATTTTCGAAGGATCCTTGTATAAGCGGGTACCGGAAGGGCTGTGCCGATCGAACTCAAACTTCACTTGAATGTGTGTGCCTATACGATGCATGTTTTGAAGCAATTAAACGAAGGCAAAATCGCATAAATAAAAAGTTTTCTTATGAAAAACTCGATTTTCGAAAGATCCTTGTATGGGCGGGTACCGGAAGGGCTGTGCCGATCGAACTCAAACTTCACTTGAATGTGTGTGCCTATACGATGCATGTTTTAAAGCAATTAAATCAGGGCAAAATCTCAACAGTAAAAAGTTTTCCTATGAAAAACTCGAGTTTTGAGGGATCGTTTTATGGCGGGCACTGGAAGGGCCTAGCCGATCGGCCCATCTACGAACTCATCCTTCCTATTTCAGAAACACACAATCTGGTGAAGAAATAAACTTGATAGCTCGTTCCGTTCGAGAGTTATCGTGGTAACAAACCTACATACATACATACATCCGCCGGACGGAATTTTTTTTTGCTTTTTCGGGCTCAGGGTGATGTGAAACGTCGAGAAAGTTGATAAAAAGTGGGGGTAAGAAATTTTTTGGGTCATACAGAAACCAATATGTTTGCGCCAAAGTCAATGGAAATTTGAATTGACTGGATAACATCGAGTCACCATGGAAGAAAATCGATCTCAGGAGTTAGGAGTTAGAAAAAGTTAGTTTGAGTTCGACCATTGAAGAGTAAAGACATGAAAAATTGTGAAGTTGAGTCAGAAGAGCTGGTTAGTTGAAGACAGTGAAATTAGGAACAGAATAATTTAGGAATAATTTAATTGTCAATTACAGATTTAAGAAACGTTAGGAAATATTTAAGATACGCCTTGGTGAGAAGTCAGGAGATTCTTCCACAAGGTAACAGAAATTGTTAGTCATGATGACAGTTAGGCTAACTGAGAAATTTAGGCGTTTTTCCATAGAGAAATAAATTGAAGAACCGACTTCGATCTTTCAAGTGTGATTGCCAACCCGAACCCAGTGAAACCCTTGGCGCCCTTACAGTCCTCGCCAATCGAAGAGAAAGATCCACGAAACATTTTGGTCCTTCGAGCCGGAGTCGGGCCTTGGCAAGAACAAAGTTGGTCGAAGAAATTGAAGGTCATCGTACATGCAGACTAGATCGGGAAGTCAACAAGCTGAAACCATGACGGCTCGAGCGGTTGCACGGTACAATCTGTTGAAGACATCTTTGGATGAGAATGAAGCATTCTTCGGGACAGAAGAAGAATTGCCGTTGGAAGAAATTGAAATCCGTCAAGAATTGCTGAAAACGTTCCTTTCGGATTTGTCAGATGCATTCGTCGAATCAGATGGTCAAGTCACCATGGATCATCATCAAACGGTGTCAACTAGATTGATCAGACTTCAAGCGAAAATCAGAAAGCTCGTGCGAGAGAAAATGCCGCCTACGTTGAACGAAACCGTTTTCCACTCGCAGCCTGATGTGCGATACGATTCAAATGCAAGACTCAATACTGAAGCGTACGGACCTGAAGCTCAAGCCAGGAATCTGACAGTTTACGGTCAACTCATGAGACAGTTCGAGAATCATGAGAATTACTTCCGAGATGCTGTCGTTGAAGATTTGCCCTTGCCAATGTTGGAGACACGCTTGGACAGAATTCAACCGCTGATGATGGATATGAACCATGCGATCGGTGGATGTGCTGCTGGTGCTCTCAACTTTGACGAACATTTGGCTTTGGAAAATCGCTACTATGATCTCGTGTCAAAGATTCAATGCCTGATTGAAGCAAAGATTCCTGTGACCCGTCGAGAGCCGGTCAATTACCAACGAGAGACGTCCGATGTTCTGCGCACCCCAAAGATGGATTTGCCTAAATTTGATGGATCGATTGAGAAGTGGCCTCACTATCGCGACTTGTTCACTGCATTGGTGCATGACAATCCGAAGCTGAGCGACATCGTCAAGTACTCCTACTTGGACTCGACATTCATCATTGCGCCAGGACAGCCGAACATTCTCAAGGATTATTCGATGACTGCTGAATGTTATCAGACAGTTTGGAAAGCTGTCTGCGATCGATACAATGACAAGAGACGAATCATCGCCCACCACATGAACGCGATTTTGTCAACGAAGAAGATGACCTCCTACACTGCCGTGGAACTGCTGCGTGTGCTCTCAGGCTTCACGTCGAACCTGAGCGCGTTGGCTGACCAGGGATTTGCTGTAGACGAAACTCAAACTGTTGCGGACATGGTATTCGTGCATCTTCTCACTGCTCGACTCGACGATGAAGTCATTCGAGAGTGGCGCAAGCATTGCAACGCTGATGTCCCGACTTGGAAGGAATTGAGCGAATACTTGACAGTTCTCTGGAGAAGCTGTCAAGATCTTGAATCGAAACGACCGATGACGTCGAAGCCTGCTGAAACGAAGCCTGGAAAGCCCTCGAAGACGTTCGCATCTACCAGTGGTGATGACTCGAAGACTTCAGGACGCTGCCAGCTGTGTAATCAGACGCATGGACTTTGGATTTGCCCGAAATTCAAAGCGATGAACAACAACGATCGATGGAATGTGGTTCGGAGGAATCGCCTTTGTTTCATCTGCCTGCGTACGGGTCACGGAACTGTCTCCTGTCCCAACTTGAACATGAGATGCAAGAAGTGCGAGAAGCCTCACGGAAACCTTCTGCACTATGAGAGCCCTTCTGATGACTCTCAAGGATCGTATGAAGCTCCGCCTGCACTTCAGCAGTCGGGTAACTTGAATTCACAGGCGAACACGTTTAAGCCTTTCGAAATGAATAAGAAGCAAACTTCGACATTCGCTGCTCTGACATCACGCCGTCGTCAAGCGAAGAAAGGTCAAGGCTTGCTATCGACCGCGATCGTGCTGATTGAAGACGGTGATGGGATTCTTCAACCTGTGCGTGCCCTGTTGGACTCTGGAGGAGAAGACAGCAGCATCAGTGAAGAAATGGCTAAGAAGCTGGGGTTGCGAACGAAGTCGCAGTTCCGCCCAGTTGAAGGGATCGGTGCCAATGCTGTGGTATCGAAGAAGAAAGCGTTCGCTCAAATGGAATCTCGGTATGGAAAGTATGTTCGGAACCTGGAACTAGATGTGCTTCCACGGATCTCTGGCGACTACCCGACGATCTCTATGGACGCTGAATCATTTGACATCCCTGACGACATCTTCTTGGCTGACCCAACGTTCTGTGAAGCCAGTGACATTGATATGATCCTTAGCAATGAGATCTATCTGGAGACAGAACTGCCGAACAAGATGAAGCTCAAGTCTGGACCGTACCTGAAGGAAACGATGTTCGGATGGACCGTGGGTGGAAGAATCGATGCTCAGCCTTCCTCGTCGAAGCTGTTGTGTTCGTTCAGCCGCTCCTACAAGTCGCACTCCGCGGAAGTTGATCAATCGCTGGAGAAGTTCTTGTCTGCCGATGAATTTGAGTACGCCTCGCCGACACTCACTGCCGAAGAGAGGTTTTGCGAGAAGCTGTTTGCAGAGACGACGAAGATTAGAATTTGAATTTGAATTTGATTTATTGCACATCGGAAGGTACAAGAAATATAGCCAAGATTTACATGTATGAATAAGTGAAGATTACGAGTTTACTTGGCAAAATGCCTGCTTTTGAGCTGATTGTATGGAGTTGACTTGTTAATCATAGCGGCGGACGGGACCCAGTGCTTTCGCCTTGAAGAGTCCCAAATGGTCCACATTGAGTGGATAAAGAACATGGATGCGACAGATAAGATGACAGTTGGTGTTGATTTTGTTGACGATGATTCGGATTACTGATAGTAGAATTTGCATTAGATTGAAAAAGTGAAGATATTGTTGTTGAAACATGTTTGGATGGAGCTCTCCTCTTTAAGTTTGTGTCGGAGCCTCCACTTGAACTCATGAAGGTGTCGACTTTTTCTGATGTCACTAGGCAATTTGTTGAAAATGGTTGCACCGACATGCTCGATAGAGTTTTTGCCATAGTTTGTTCGAACTTTTGATGGGCGGAGGTTGTCAGAGTTTCTAAGCTCTCGTTCTGGATGCACAGGCTGAAATTTTAGGCTCGAGAGAGTTGAATTGTGTTTGACTTTGTAAACGTAGGTTGCTAAGTTGAGAACCGAGATTCCGCGTACTGGCAGATGATTGTCGACTTGGGAGCAGAACATTTCGATGCGATTACATTTGTTATCCAACTCATAAACGTTTCGTAAGGCTCTATTTTGTATAATTTGTAAGTTGCTGATGTGTGAACTAGCAGCCAAGCCCCAAAGTGGAGACATGAAGTTGAGATGAGATTGGAGGAGCGTGTCGTATATTAGTTTTTTTTCCCGTCTCGGCATTTGTGTTCGTAGTTTCCATAAAACGCCACTGGCTGACGCCAACTTCTTTTCCAACATTTTGATGTGCGTTGTCCAGTGCATATTTTCGTCAAGGTGTAATCCGAGGTTTTTGAATGTAGACACACGTTTGATGGTGCGGCCTTGCGTAATCTCGAGTTGTTTTGGAATTGTTTCATTCTTCTGATTCGACTTGAAGATCATAAAATTTGTTTTCTGCCAATTGACAAGCATGCCGCGCCCTTTCAAGAATTTAAAAATTGTTTTCAAGTCGGCTAGTGTTGACGAGCTTTCCATTCGATTGTCTTCTAATCTATTAATGAGGACAGCATCGTCAGCATAGAGAATTAATTTTCCGGAGACGCCCAGAAAGCCAATAGCATTAATAAAAATGGAGAAGAGTAAAGGACCGAGTCCGCTTCCTTGGATCACGCCAGTGGTGATAATTGTTGATGAGCTTTTTGATTCTCCAATTTTCACTAATTGTTTTCGTTCCGCAAAATAAGAACGGAAAACATTTAAAGGTGTTCCTCTAATTCCGTAGCGCTGGAGAACTTCAATGAGCAATTGATGGTTGACGACATCAAATGCTTTCCATAAGTCCAAGAAGGTGCACGAGACAAGTTTATTCTCGTCCAGTGTTTTCATCACCGTGGTGCAAAGTTCAATGGCTGCATTTTCAGTCCCACATTTCTGACGGAATCCGTACTGATGCTCGTATACCGTTTTTAAGTGTTTTTCCATATAACACGTCAGTCGTTGATGCAGGGCGCGTTCGATAATTTTGTTCAAGCAAGGTAGCACGGAGATCGGCCGGTAGTTTTGAACCTCTTTTGGAGAGCCTCCTTTAAGAATAGGAGTGACCGTGGCTACTTTCAGAGTTGTTGGATAAATTCCCGTGTCGAAGATACGCTGTGTGAGGTGGACAATCGGCCTAACAATGCAGATGGAGAGTGTCTTAATTGTTTTAGGGGTGATATTGTCATGTCCGGGAGCCGTGTGATTTTTCAACTGGTTAATTATGCTGTAAATCTCGGTTTCAGTCGGTGGGTTAAGGACGAACGATGATACAGGTTCAAGCTCTACTGTCGAGTCAAAATTTTCCTCACTCTCCTTCTCAATAAGCGACGTTACACACGTAGAAAAGTAATCATCGAAACCGTTAGAAATTTTTTCAGGATCATAAACAGACTCACCGTTAATTTCGATAACATTTGTGCAATCATTTTTCTTGTCCCTGCCTAGAATTTTGTTCAGGTTTTTCCAGAGCTTTTTGCTGTCTTTTGTTGCGACGCTTCGTTTGATATAGTTTTGAAAGTCATTTTTGATGGACAAGTCGAGCGCTCGGCTTATGGAATTCAGTTCGTCACATATCACAGCGCTCCATCTCTTCTTGCGTCGCTTTTTCAAAATTTTATCTTTCTCAATAATTAGCTTTGTGGTTTTGATTGATGTCCATTCATTAAGATTTTCTTGGTGTTTCACTTGGAAAGTTTTGACGCTTGTTGATTTTTTTACCGCTGATTGAATTGCACTCGTTAAAAGTTCTGCAATTGCGTTCGGGTCATCGAGGTTTAAAATTGAACGCTCAATCATTGGGAAGTTTTCTGCAAGCTTGCGATAGTTGATCGACTTCATTTCAACATTAGAGGCAACATGTGGACGCTTTGCAGCGCACTTGAGAATCGTGAGAACTGCATTGTGATCAGATATTGTTTCGTCGATATCGATCGTAAAGTTTCTCATCGTTAAATCGTCATGAAAGTTGCATACGAAGTGATCCAAATTGTTTTGCGGACTGTTGCGTGTTGGAAGAATATTGACCACTTTGAAGTCATAGCTTGATAGAAGTTTTTCGTATTTGTTGCTCTTGTTGTCAAGCGGAGAATGATAAATGCTTAGACAATGACTATAAATGTTTATGTCACCCATTATGACTGTTTTGCTCTTAGGGTTTCCAGATAATTCCATTTCCAAGTCTTCAAGAAAAATATTTATGTTGGATGCAGGATGCCTATAATATGCAATCACTTTGAACTCCAGGTCATTCATGTTTAAAAAAAGTTTAATCTTCTCGAAGTCTTTAGTTTCCGTAGAAACTTGATTGACAATTAATTGTTTACTGACAAAGCAAATAATTCCACCTCCGCCTTTATCATCAGTTCTCAGGCACTCATAGCGATTAAAACCAGCCAAGTTGTAGAGTTGGATTGGAAAACTTTCCTTTAATTGAACTTCACTCAGAACGATCACATCGACTTTAAATTGCAGAGCGGAGATCATTGCGCAAACTTGATGGAACTTTTGGACTTTGTTTATTCCTCGGACGTTTAATTGGTAGAATTTTAGCTCGCTTGTATTTGCACTGATTTTCGTTGCTGCTTCGCTGAGTGTAAAATATTTATTTAGCGTTACGACCTGTTGACTGTTGCGCGGCCTTAGATTAGTGAGTGGAACTGATGGACGATTTACTATGGGAGGTGAAATTGCTGATTGCTATTGAGGATTTGTAGAGGAGGAAGCTTGTTGAGAATAAAGGGCTGGCACGTTTGGTTGTAGGTTTAATTGATTCACTTCAGAAATCTGCGTAACGCGATGCCTCTTGTTGTCCGAGCCGTTGATGAACACTTGACCGCCGCGAATAAAAGCTTGCGTGCCACATTCTTTTGCGCGTTTTCTTGCTGCTGTGAAGATTTCTCGAGTTGCAGGAGTCAGCTTGTGATTAAAGAAGAGATCAGTTTTGTGTTTGAATTCTCTCTTCTTCCTCATAACGGTGAGCTTATCGTCGAGTGTCGTGAAAATCACAGTCAAAATGTGTTTGTGGAATCCTCTGGTCTCTCGTAAGTAAACATTGGTGACAGCGTTGCACTGTATACCTAGTGTCGTAAAGATGTGTTGCAGACATTGAATGGGATTCTGCTTCGCGAGATTAACTTCACGTTCACTGAGTCCAGTTATATCCATTTGTGCCGAGAGCTTCGATTGTTCCATTTCATTTAGTTGAACTTTGACGCTTCACTTCATTCAGTTGATCCTTGGTAGCTTGATCTCTTCTTATTTCCGTAAGCAGCTGCATCATTGTCTCGTTGTCGCTCATGCTGTTATGATCGTTCTTGCGTTTGTTAGCTTGACTTGATGATGAGTTGTTGAAAACCGTTGGTGTGTTGCCTGTTATATTCTTGAAGAATTCTTGAATTGGAGGCTGAATGGTGACATTCTTTGGTGGAGTTCGTCTTAGAGGCGACATCGAAGGCAATCACTCGACTTCCAACTGCTTGAGATGTGTGACCTGAAACGATACAGAGGCCAGGCTGCAGAATTTTTGTGGCTTTTTTCGTTAATAAAATATTACCAGGCGTTGCCTGTAGGCTGGAATCCAGCCGGGGGCTTTGTGGAAGGAGTGATTGCGCTGTGGGCGATGATAATATTTGATGGCTAGTGTGCTTTTGCGAGCTACTTCCCTATAGATGGCGCTAGTAGTTGTGGCGGCTGACCGCAAAGAAGATTGTTTTTTCCTTTATTCACTCAATGGCTATTGTCTGCGGTTTAGCTGCATCGGATGATCGCTCTCGAATTCGTTCTTTCGTGTGTTTGTGTAATGACTCGTCGACAAAAATTGATTCGTGAATTTCCACTTAACTACACTAAATTTCAACTGTACTTGAGCTCACTGTGGTTCAACTTCACTATGATTACACAGATCCCCAATTTACAACACTCTGGAAGGGCACGGTCGCGGTGAAATTAATAAAAATACCGGAGGCTGAATACAGCTTCTTTCCTTCTTTGCGGGGAATTAGCAAAGACGATGGAAAGCTAATTGTTCAGATGCCGTTCAAATCGAACTTTGAGCAACTCGGGAACAACTTGGCCAACGCGAAGCGCACCTTGGCTTGGCAAGAAGGTCTGCGGAAGAAAGATGAAACCTACGACCGTCTGTATTGTGAATACATGGAAGATTATCTGAAGAGTGGTTTCATGACTGAAGTCACGCCGATCGAAGGAGAAGTCGCTCATTATCTACCGCATCATGGCGTTTCGAAGATGACGAGCACCTCCACTAAACTGAGACCTGTGTTCAACGCTGCATCGAAATCGGAAACTGGACTTTCGCTGAATGATGTTCTGTGTGTTGGACCAACTGTGCAATCGGAGTCATTCGACTTGATGCTTCGTTTTCGTGAGAAGAAGTTTGTTCTCACTGCCGACATCAAGAAGATGTTCTTGCAAGTGTGGGTCGCTCCTGAGCAACGGAAGTATTTGAGGATCCTGTGGAGACCCAACATGGATACGCCGATCAAGCATTATGAACTGAAAACTGTGACGTTTGGAACTGCCTGTGCTCCATTCTTGGCTCAGCGAAGTCTGATGTACATCGCAACGAACTACGAGGATGTTTTCCCGGACGCTGCGAAGATTGTGAAAGAATCCTTCTACATGGACGATTTGGTTCATTCCACTGAATCAATCGAGAAGGGACTGAGAGACAGAGATCATGTTCGCTACATGCTTGAGAAATCTGGAATGCCTTTGTGCAAATTCTCTTCGAATTCGAGAGAATTAATTGATGATTTGCCTCCACACTTGGTGGAACAACCTGAAGAAGACGAAATCACTGCGACGAAAACCCTTGGAATCGTCTATCGCGCCAATCAAGATCAGTACGACTTGAAGCCGATGGATAAGAAGGAAAAGATGAAACGAGTTGAAGCGATGTCGCAAGTCGCCAGTGTATACGACCCGATTGGATGGATTGGACCTGTACTGATGAAAGCAAAGCTGTTCTTGAAGGAGCTGTGCATGCTGAAGTTGGACTGGAACGATGAAATTCCCATTGAATTGCAAGAAACTTGGGAAGCCTTTAGAGAGAAGTTTGAGATATTGAATTCGATACGTCTCGACCGTCGTTGTTATATCGACAACCACGTAACTGTCGAGCTCCACGGATTCAGTGATGCCTCTATTGTGGGATATGGCGCAGTGATCTACGCTTTGTCCAAAGACGAAATTGGAAACTCTCAAGTCTCGCTGATTTGTGCAAAATCGCGAGTGGCTCCCAAGAGTCAGAAGACGTTGGCACGCCTCGAATTGTGTAGTGCAACGCTACTTGCAACGCTAATCGACAGAATCATTAAGACGTTCACTGTGGATTTCAGAAAAATCATGCTATGGAGTGATTCCACGATCACGTTGAGTTGGATTGCGATCACGCCAACATCAAGACTGCAAACATTTGTTGGAAACCGAGTTGCTGTGATTTAGGAGCTCACTCATAAATATGTCTGGAAGCATATTAGAGGAACGGAGAACCCAGCAGATGTCTTGTCACGAGGATTGGCGCCTGATGAACTGCGAACTTTGGTGGAGCGGACCGAAATTTCTACGCTTACCAGAGTTTGAATGGCCGAATTCGATTATCACGATTAACGAAGACGACCCAGAAGTGAAACAAGAAATGAAGAAGACGTTTACTATCCTTCCTGGAAACGATATGTTTGAGTATATCGAAACTCGTTGGTCGCGCCCGAGGGTGTTGATCAATTGTGTCGCATGGATGTTTCGTTTTGGTGCAAAAGAAAAATGAAGTTTTCCCCAGAAAATAAAAAATTCTTGACGATTGATGAAACCGATCGCGCTGAGCTTGCCATCAGGATTCTTCAGATGAACTACTTGGCTGAAGAATATCGACTGTTGATGCGCTCAGGCATTGGAGAGATGACAACGGAAATGAAGAAGAATTCATTGGTTCGCGCATTGGCTCCGTTTCTCGACGGAAAGCAACGTGATGAAAGTTGGCGGACGTTTGGAACGAAGCTCGGAATTGAAATCCGACCAGAAACGATTGATCTGGCGGTGTCCTGAATCGAACTTTCGGCGCATAAAAACTCATCAAGAATCTGCACGAAAGCTCAGCTGCTTCCTGGACCAATGAATCAAAAAGAATCGATATCAAAAATTTACGAAGAAATCTTCAAAAAATGATCCACTGAGAGTGACGAAAAACGAAAATGATCCAGAGAGTGACGAGAAATTGTTTGGTTTGCTTCATAGCGAAACCGAAGATCCCGAGACAATTCATGAGTGACTATGCCCGAAGCTCGAGTTACTATGAATTCACCGTTCACCGAGACTGCGATCGACTACGCTGGCTTTTACAACATCCGGTTCAGCCACGCACGGAAATCATCAACGACGAAAGCTTATGTTGCGCTTTTCAAGTGCATGAGCACGCTTGCCATTCATCTGGAGCTTGTGAGTGACTTGACATCGGCCGCCTTCATAACAGCTGTTGTCGATAGATTTACATCACGTCGAGGATTGAGTCGAAAAATTTATTGTGACAACGGAACCTGTTGTGTCGGAGCGGACAGCGAATTGAAGAAAATTGTGTCAGAAAACCAGAAGGATGTTGATCAGCACTGCCGCGACGTTGGTGTAGAGTTCACGTTTACTACACCTAGAGCAGTTCACTGTGAAGGAATCTACGAAGCTGGAACAAGAACATGAAGAAGCATTTGCGAATTGCCCTCGGAACATCAGTGTTCACGTTTGAACATTTCACTACAATCTTGTGCAAAATCGAAGCGATTTTGAATTCCCGATCATTGACACCGATGTCCGAAGGTGAATGACTTGCGTCTGCAGTCACTGATTGGTCGATCTGAAAATTTTCTGATTTGGCGAATTAAAATAAGCGCGACACTTTGAATCAGGACGAGATTCGAACAACAAAACTTGACAGAACTGGCTCAGAGACATCTGCATCGACTCTTGGTCGCCCATTTGATCAATTGTGTCGCATGGATGTTTCGTTTTGGTGCAAAAGAAAAATGAAGTTTTCCCCAGAAAATAAAAAATTCTTGACGATTGATGAAACCGATCGCGCTGAGCTTGCCATCATCAGGATTCTTCAGATGAACTACTTGGCTGAAGAATATCGACTGTTGATGCGCTCAGGCATTGGAGAGATGACAAGGGAAATGCCGAAGAATTCATTGGTTCGCGCATTGGCTCCGTTTCTCGACGAAAGCAACGTGGTGAGAGTTGGCGGACGTTTGGAACGAAGCTCGGAATTTGATTACGACCAGAAGCATCAGCTGGTGCTTCCTGAATCGAACTTTGCCTACATTCTCATCAAGGATCTGCACGAAAGAAATCTTCATCCTGGACCGCTGCAGATGGAATCGATATTGAAACAGAAATACTGGTCGTTGAAAACGAAGAAAATGATCCAGAGAGTGACGAGAAATTGTTTGGTTTGCTTCAAAGCGAAACCGAAGATCCCGAGACAATTCATGAGTGACTTGCCCGAAACTCGAGTTACTATGAATCCACCGTTCACCGAGACTGCGATCGACTACGCTGGCTTTTACAACATCCGGTTTAGCCACGCACGGAAATCATCAACGACGAAAGCTTATGTTGCGCTTTTCAAGTGCATGAGCACGCTTGCCATTCATCTGGAGCTTGTGAGTGACTTGACATCGGCCGCCTTCATAGCAGCTTTCGATAGATTTACATCACGTCGAGGATTGAGTCGAAAAATTTATTGTGACAACGGAACCTGTTTTGTCGGAGCGGACAGCGAATTGAAGAAAATTGTGTCAGAAAACCAGAAGGATGTTGATCAGCACTGCCGCGACGTTGGTGTAGAGTTCACATTTACTACACCTAGAGCACCTCACGCTGAAGGAATCTACGAAGCTGGAATTAAGAACATGAAGAAGCATTTGCGAATTGCCCTCGGAACATCAGTGTTCACGTTTGAACAATTTCACCACAAGTTGCAAAATTCAAAGCGATTTTGAATTCCCGCCGTACACCGATGTCCGAAGACCCGAATGACTTGCATGTGCTGACGCCTGGTCACTTCCTGATTGGTCGTCCGCTGATTGCTCTGCCACAGCGACATCAAAATTTGCTGCCTGCATACCGTTTGAATCGTTGGGACGAGATTCAGAAGATTCAACAACTTGTGTGGAGAGACTGGCATCGAGACTATCTGCATCACCTTCAGAGTCGTCCAGTCGACTTCCGAACGAAATTCGAAGTCAATGTCGGAGATATGGTTCTGGTGCATGAATCAAACTTGCCCCCTCAGTGGGCCATGTTGGGAAGAATTGTGAAACTGATGCCTGACCGGAAAACCAATGTTGTGCGGAACGTTATTGTGAAGACCGTCAACGGAGAAAAAGCTCGACATGTGAAGTATCTGAGCTTTCTGCCTTTCGAGAAAGACTTGCCTTTGGAGAGGCCGGAGGGTGTTTGCGCCAAAGTCAATGGAAATTTGAATTGACTGGATAACATCGAGTCACCATGGAAGAAAATCGATCTCAGGAGTTAGGAGTTAGAAAAAGTTAGTTTGAGTTCGACCATTGAAGCGTAAAGACATGAAAAATTGTGAAGTTGAGTCAGAAGAGCTGGTTAGTTGAAGACAGTGAAATTAGGAACAGAATAAGTTAGGAATAATTTAAATAAACTGGAAAAAGATTGTATCGAAAGCTCAACGACTATCCCTGATCTTAAAAAAATTGTCAACTTCTTCGAAGGGCGAGGCATGCTCGTCAACTGGCAAAAATGCAACTTCATGATCATGAAATCCAGCCAGAAGAAAGAACCGAACCTGCAACAACTTGAAGTACTCCAAGGCCACATTATTGAACGCGTATCTACTTTCAAATATCTTGGGCTCCACCTCGACGAAAATTTGCACTGGGCAACGCACATCAGAAAATTGGAGAAAAAACTTGCGTCAGCCAGCGGAATATTATGGAAACTTCGAACACAAATGCCAAGCCGAGAAAAAAAACTGATATACGACACACTCTTCCAGTCTCATCTTAATTTCATGTCGCCGCTATGGGGCATGGCAGCAAGCTCGCTAATTAAAAATGTTCAAATAATACAGAACAGAGGTTAATCTTTAACAAGTTGCCTGAACAAGTTGCACGAATTCAAATGGAGACTCCGCCGTAAATTACAAAATAAAAAGTTCATCCAAACATGCTTCAACGACTCTTTCTTCACTTTTCAAATATAATGCTTATTTCGATCACCAACCAGTTAATTCAACATCACATATCACCACATCAATAATTCAAACCATCGTCAACAAAAATATCAGATCAGATCAGATTACACAGGGGCTCACTTTCGCTACTGTCAAGCTCTTGCCATCCTCCGAGGTCTCAGACTGATAGCAACAAAAATATTCAAACAGCCAAATCATCGGTCTGCTCAATATTGCTCACCCACTAAAGTGGGCCATCCGGGACTCTTCAAGGCGAAAGCACTGGGTCCGTTCATCTTTGCCAAGGCAATCAAACCTCTAAGCATCTCACAAAACTACAAACTTGGCTTTATTTTATGTATTTCATCCGTTGTAGAATAAATCAAATCAAATCGACTCAGAAAGCTCTAGCAACTAAATGAAGACAGAACAGGCCATATAAAACTTGAAAGATTTTGAACAGAAGTTGATGATTGCAAGAATTATAGTTTGTAATGTCATTGTAAAGAACCGTTCGGAGGCATACTTGTTCAACAATTTTTTCTGACCGAATGAAAGGATTTTTAGGAAAGTTTGTATGAACGAATGTTTATAAGTTTATTTGCTTCAATAGAAAGAAGAGCTGAATTGCTTATATCAAGAAGAATATAAAAAGAAGAAAGATGTGTCGTGTTGCATTTGGCAGATTTCATATTTTCGTTGCTCAAAATATTTGACTTTGAGAATTTGTTTTGCCTCTCTCAAGAAAACCTCAACATTACAAACCGAAGTGAAAGAAAGCCCAATTGACTTCATGAAGATTACCACCTTCGCCTCCGTCTGATCGAAACCTATAATTGAACACCGGAAATTTAGTTTAACTTCTCGGTTGAACGAAAGCCACGGTCAATGATCTATTGAAGTTTATTTTGAAGAGATTCTTGATTTCAGATTTTCAGTATACATTTACTTAACTGCGTCAATGAAAAAGGATGTAAAAGAAATATTGGGAACTAATATAGATAATCTTATTCAAGAAAAATTTGCTTAAGTTGTACCAAATTCGCAAAGACTCACAAAATATCTTGTGATATTTTTCACCTAAAAAGTTGACAAGCCTTAAGACTAAACTTGAAGTTTTCAAAATTATCGTTTGCCCTCGTAAGCGAGATCTGAACTAAAAATTACCAAGACTCAAAAAATATAAATCTCTCAACAAGTGTGCACAAAATGTAATTTCACTGCATCGATGTATAAATAGGAAGCAGAAGAGAATGTGAGAAGTGGAGAGAGAGAGTAAGAAGCTTTCTGTATTCAGAAAAGAACTGTCTGGCAACATTGCATGGAATGTTTCTCGACTTCTCACATTTCTCTCGTCGCTTTACATTTGTCCGTACAGCAACAGGAAACTTCTCTGAGTCACCTTTTGCTTCCATAAAATCAGAACAAAATCTTATCGAGAAACGAAACTATGCTAATCGTAATAATTCTAAAATCAAGAAAAGATGTGAAAACTAAATAAAACTGTTTTAAACATGAGACTTTCCATCTAGTTTGGCAGCCAGATCTGTGATCACCTCTTTGTAAATTAGTGGATCGATGTTTTTGCCTAATTGATACAGTATGAACCAGTCTCCAATTTGGCACTTGTCGGCAATCTGCTCTACATCTTCATGTGACGACAGTCGGCTGCGGGCGCGCAATAAATACAAACGAACCTTTGGCCAGAAACAAACAGCAACGCGGTAAATGAGTGAGATTCCTGATAAGATGGTCAAAGCTATAAACCAGAACCACAGGAAAACAAAAATTTTCTCATTGACAATGTTCAATGGAAGAACACAGAGGCTGTAATGAAAATAAACAATTAGGCCCGATGCCGTCGACAATTTAATTCTTACCCTGTAGTGTTTGGATCAATGTTGTGTTTGGAGTGTGCAAGAACAAAAATAAAAAGAAAAAAATTATTTATGTAATTAGCTTTGCATCTAAACTTACCGTCGAACTTTTGAACACTTCCTGACGGACCATATTTGTGGAAAGTACATTTTGTTACTTTCGGAAAAACACGCGACATTGGGTCGCCACGCTCTTCAGGCTCCATTTCCGTGAAGCTCAACACGTCGCTTCCATAAGTTGAAAATTCACCGCCAAGGAAATAGTCCATGAAGTAGATCTGCACAAACACATTAATAAAGTTGAGAGCCTCGCAAATGAAGAACCGGAAAGCATAGAAATTGTGACGATTGAGGTTCTCGATAAAATAATCCAGAAGAATTTTTTTGCGCTCTTCCTTATTCTCCTCTTGTATAACTGGCATGTTTAGATCTAGCACTAGCATCTTAATGCGACCACCCTCCCATGTTTTCCAGAGATAACGTGGAATATAAAAGCAAATGGCTGAAAAAAAGAGAATAAGAAAACATGTTGCACTCAGAACTTCACACTATGAGAAATAACTTTTCACGATCAAGTTCACAAACCTTGGAAAAACAGTACAAAGCACACCCACTGATAATATTTGTGATATTTGACTTCGTCTTCACCGTCGGTGTGCGAGCCGACTCCTGGTTGCACAATATCTTTTCCGACGACGCCTGTCAATCGATTGGGTATCGTGAATGTCGAATAAATCCAGCAGTAAGTGTCCATCACATTCAGAGGTATTTCATCGACAATGCAATCGATGGGATCACCGATGTATTGGCGAGACGTGACTAAAAGCGAGAAAGCAATCAACACGATCACTGTTGCCTTGTAATGCAATCGAAATATGTTGTTGTCGATGCAAACTTGGTCTAGCTTCAGCAACCCCTTAACTGAGCCGAAAACATCAAACATTTTCACTTATGTCTCTTGTAGCGTCACCAGAATTCTCAGAATTCAATTCAGTTCACAAAAAAGCACCGACCGCGCTCTTATTTCAAACGTATGCTTAATTTTCGCCACAAAAGCAAAATCAAAAATCTGCAGCAAAAAAAAAATGAAAGCGTCGATCGCTGAATGTCGAACTAACTTAACTCGAGACCAATACTTAATGAACTGAGTTGGAGTTGGAAGTCTCCGCTCAATGAAGTTTTGTTTTCCCCTTGAAATGTTCATGTTCTCTCTAAATTTTTCGACACATGTAGTTGTATTATATACGCTCACACGAACATTTCTCTTTTTTCGTGTGCATTATAACTGGTTTTTATTCTATCCATACATTTAAATTGTTCACGAGATTTTGAAGTAAGAGATCGGTAACAAGGTTCATTTTTTTGGTTAATTATATCATTATTTTAATTCAATATTTCAATTTATTTCAAAACAACTCGGAAGATACAGCTTAGCTGTCAACTCAGTTATTTTTACAAACCTTTTTTGTTTTTAAAATACTCTTATCAATGTTTTCAATAAAAGCTCGCGTAATGATGTCAACGTTCAAATGAATGTAGGAGCAATCAGTGACAGATAGCAATGTTCGTTTAAAACACTTTTCTACATATCAGGAAGATTAGCGCTAAACTTTCATAGATAATCATGAGAAGCGCCTACAGCCGAAAACACCAAAATGTTATTATGTTATATGATATCAAGTCGAGACTTACCAAGTCGAACAGCTTTGAGTTTATTATGAATTAGAAATCATGACGGATCGGAGAATTCAATGGAAGATTTTAGGAATTTCTAGCAACGAGCAAAACAAAATTGATATTCCAGGAAACCCGTGAGGCTTCGGATCAGGAAGCTCCGGCGGCCAATTGTGAGGAAGTATCAACAAGCTAATGATGTGGACACAAGCTACCCAATTTCGTATTACATAGAGCTGGAAACGAATCTGCAGTTCTCGGAGCCGACATCCATGTTGAGAGATCGTCATCGGGCATAGCTCGCACCTCTCTATTCATGCACTACATGGAAAACATCGTCGTCCCCGAGATCGAGTCGCGTAATCTCGGCTGCGGACCGCTTCCTAAGCTTTATTTGTTGCTCGACGCTGCATCATACCACAAGTCGGCTGAAGTAAAGATGTTCGAAGCATTTGCCGGCTTAAAAACGCCGGTGTACGTTCCAACCGGCATGACTAAAATCTTTAATTCTCTCGACTCCGACCCTTTGATTGACGGCGATTCCTTGTGGCGTCAGGAGAAGCACGCTTTCGGCCCAGGCGACATGAATCACTCCGACGTCTCAGAAACTCACAGCACCTTCGGCAGGCACCACACCGCACAATCTACGGCGAGAAAGCAATTGAAAGCATTGGCCCGAATTGAAAGTCATTCCAAGAAAAATTCACTAGTCATAAAACATCCTGCATAAACCATAAACCTGTCACATTGTCCAGTCAAATCATACTGTCAATTGTTGTCCTGGGGATCCTTAAAGGCGCTCGCGCACTGGGTCCCTCTGTTATCCTTGAAATCTTTTCCAATTCCACTGTCTCTTTCATTTATTTTGTAAAACAGAATGAAAAGATTGAGGGTTTTGCGCCGACTGGAGGTGCTTCTGCATTCTCCACTTGGCTTTTCCCCTCACACAAATCGTAAAATTTAAAAATAAAATAATAATAATAATAACGTCTCAAATATCGAACAAAAATAAATATGAAAAAAGATTGTCATGATTGCAAAAGACTTGCCAATTCCCGAAGTAAGCACATTAAACCTGATAGGCACATTACTGTTTCAAAGTGCGTCTAAAAGTCCGTCACCAATTGAAAAACGAAGCTTGAAACTAAAACATGAATCATTGTCACTTATTCGGACTTCATTCAATGTGTTTGGAGAAACAAATGTTGCTTGAGCCGACTTGATTTAATTGAGAAACTTTGATTTGTTATTTGAATTGACTCTTGCAAGATCCTTATGAAACAGCTTCCACGCAAAACGCGCTTAGATGAATATCCTTCGATCATTTTCCTGTTGTTAGACTGGTGAAAGAAAACGATGTTAACTTTGTGGAGCTTGTCGAGCTGAATAAATTTTTAAGAGCTCAGAGCGTTATTAGAGAGCCATGGTTTAGATGCTTTCAAAAGAGCTTAGAGACATGCATCTGGACATTTAAGTGTTTTATCGTGTTCTAACCGGGCTCTGGAAAAAGAGATTACCGATAAAATTTAATTTATATTTTTTTCGCCGAAGGAAGGTAAACTTACTTCTACTAAATTTTTGTTCGATTTCGAAGAGTTTGAAGCAAGATCAAAGTTCACAGACGAATCAAACAACGCAGTGTTTGCTACCTCTTATCAGCATGAAATACAACAATGAAATATTAGACACACACTCGCCCGCACCTCACGTTTTCCCCAATTTTAAAATTTCATTTGAAAGAAAATGACAGAAAAAGTAAGTTTCATTACAGAAGTTGATTTGAGAGTCATAGGACAACTAAAATTTGTTTCCGTTGCACACCGTGCAGTAACGAAAACGACGAATGAAAATATAATTTTTTTCAATTTACTGGATTGTTGATTGAAGTCACATGCTGGAAAATGGCATAACTGTGAATAAGTAAGAAGCATATGTTGAGTCATTTAGAAAAAAATTGGAAAATATTTGTGACTCACATATACTGTGTAAGTGATAAAAAGCGATAAGATTGCTATCTGAAAATGTTGACGTCTTTCTCGCAAATCACGCCTCATCTGAAATTCAAAGCTAAGACAATAACAACAGACAATCTTGGATTTAAGTTTCACTATCGTGCCACATTTATTCTGCTTTTAGTTTGCACAGTACTTGTGACTTCAAGGTGAGATATACAATAGGATAGTACTTGCGAGGTAATCATCAGAAAAACGTTTGACCGTATTGTAGACAATATGTCGGAGAGCACATCAGATGTATGACAGGTGGTGGTCCAACCATACCAGAGCATGTGGTCAACACTTTTTGTTTTCTAACTACAACTTTTACAATAGTAAGATTCTATTAAATCGATCATTCGTTTCAGTACCCTCATTGGAGATTTCAGGTTCGACACTTGAATGAAACAATGTTGAAGCAACCAGCAATCCCTCAAGGAATTGGCCCAGTACTCTTGAACGATGAAACACGCTATCATGCTTATTATCAGTGGGTTCCTTTTGTTTTGTTCGCTCAAGCAATCAGTTTTTACTTGCCGCATCTGCTTTGGAGATCGTGGGAAGCAGGAAAAATTAAAAGTCTTGTTATGGGCCTCCAATTCGTTTTGCTTTCTAAGCATCTTGAGAAAGAAGAAGATCTGCAAATCAGCAAATCATTTGTAATTTTCTCAAAGCCTACGATTGACAAAAAGGTAACCATTTGAGTTGAAAAATGATTCAGGCTCACCGGTTTTTTTCAGTTAATCAGAATTAAAACTGCGTTTTTGAAACACATTGAGGTAATTTAAAAACCTAAAGCATCTCAACCAATACTGAATATTTGATAATTCTTTCCTTCTAGGTGAATCGAAACTGGGCCAACAAAATGATAGCTTGTGAAATTATGAATCTTATAAACGTCGTTTTGCAAATTTACCTTACTCACATCTTTCTCGGTCGACATTTCGTGACATTGGGACTAGATTTTATCGATGAAGATTTTCAAATGGATGTTATATTTCCTAAGGTCACAAAATGCGCGTTTCACAAGTTCGGGCCTTCGGGAAGCATTCAGAAAATAGACGGTGAGTATCGTGATTAAAAAAAATTATTGATAACTGATACATGTTGATTTCACACTTTTAACTCTTAATTCGTCATTTCGTTCATCCTTTAGCTTTATGTGAGTAAAATTTATTTTTATAAGTAAATTCGCTGTGATAATTTTTTCTAGGCGTGATGGCCTTGAATGTGATAAATGAGAAAATTTTCACCGTCCTTTGGTTTTGGTATGCAGTGTTGCTTCTTGTTTCAATCGTATCTCTATTTTGGCGTGTCGTAACGATTTGTTTGCACTCAAGGTGAGCTTAACATAATGACACAGTATAAATAAATAATGTTTCTTATATTGCAGATCAAACGCATTCAATGGCTTTGTGTTTTCATTTGTATGCCCAGGAAAAATGAATCCATGGGACATGCTCGTAGTGACTAATTCATTCAAATATTATAACGATTGGCTTTTCTTGTACTATTTGGCAAAAAACATGATGCCGTACCTCTTCCGCCAGATGTTATTAGAACATATCGTTCCTGAATTACAAAGTGAAAAAAACTCTTCGGTTGTGGATATAAGTGAGTCGTCGGCTGACGAAATTGATCAAGATGAGTACGATAAGCTGAGAGAGTCTGATAAGATAGATGAAAAATATCTGGATGATCACAGCTTAAACTCTGAAGATATGGTATTCCCAGCGGTTCCAAGAAGTGTTTTAGTAGCAAATAATGAGAAAAAAACTTAATTTCTCGTAAATTTTAAAATGATTCATATGATATGATGCTGAAGATTTTTGAGTTCCGAGAAATTATACCAAACCTAATTCTGGCCAAGTGCTTTTTTCTTCAACTTCGTTCATGTCTTTTTCATCGTTCGCGAGGTCATCAAAGTGCAATGAACTCGAACTGAGAAATAAAGTCGCCGCCAACAACAAGAAGTTTTGAAGAGAATTCCTGTTCCTTTCAGATTCTGCTGTCTGGAAAGGCCGAATTCACAAAATATAACTCTAATGGAGTTTGCCCTTCTGTTGCTCAATTTATATCAACCTTTAGGTTTGACTTCAACTGGTCTCAATTTCTCAATTAAACTTGATCAATTGAATTGAAAACTTGAAGCTGCATTTTCTGTTTAGTTTTTCAGTTATTGCCCGCTAAAAATAGTACTTGATAATTACGAGTAATTGAAGGCAATCAATGCTCGGAACTTTTCAATTGCGCCGATTAAAACAAGAATTTATTATTATTTTTTAAATACTATTCAGGTAAATTTTGCTTTCGATGCGTTTTTGATAACACAAAAATTTTAATCATATTTTGTTAGTTTGGTGATATTTGTGAAATTCTATCAAACGATGAAAAACAAGGCTTAAACTCTTCTTCTTTGAAGCGTTTGAACGTGTACGTCTTCATTTAAAAGTAGCGGTCAAACATGCTTTCGTTTTAACCAACTGAGCTTGTGTATGCGCTCTAAGAAGAAATTTATAGTTTCTTGGCGATACTTACTAAAACTGGTTTTTTTTCCTAATTGAAGGTAAGGAATGTTCAGACTTTTAATACCAGATTTTTAAAGCCCTGCGGGCCACGAACACAGCAAAAACATCATTGAATTTCGGATTGAACGAAGATCGCGTTTCGCAGAGATCAAGAGGCGGAGAGGAACGAGGAGATAAAAACTTGGAAGTAGTTCCATTCAAATTTTCCCATCAAGTACAATATTACAATGTGGCTTGTTTACTTTGCCTCTTGTTTTACCTTTATTGATTAGTGTTTGCCAAAAAAAATTCAATATATTATTGATTTAACAACTTTCATAAGAAATGAACATTCTATATGTCGATTCTGAAAATAACATTTTCCCGCTTTTCATGCTTGAACGCTCTCATAGCTAGCTGCGAAATCGAAATCAACTGGAACATTGAATCTGGCAGAAGGTATCTCTAGTGAGTGTTTACTTCAATTAGACGAAAGATTTATAAAATGGGGACATTGACCGTTTTGAATTCAATAAAATTTGAATTTGCTTCAATTGATTTTCAATCGCTGATTGAATTACTTATAAACTTTGGGAGAGCTCTTCTCATAATATTTCATCGCGGTTTATGGCATGGAGTCACAATAGATTGCTCTGAAATTTATAGACAAACAAATAAATTTGTTCAATCAAATCATCATAAGTATTACGCAGCCAGAGGCAAAGCGACGTGATTAAAAATGTAGATTTTCTACTTATTGACAGGTACTTTAGAAGTTTTTACTTCATTATAGGGAATAAAATATGTTCTATGTGTAAACAACCTCTTTTTTAATTCGATGGCAAACTCTTTTTTCTCTCATACATTCAATTATTTCTTATCAAACTTAAAGTTAAGTGATAAGGTCAAATTTATTACGAGACTGAGTTTCTTGAGAGCGAGAAAAAGATGCCGAGGTATTTGTATACGACAGAAGGGAAAAGTGCAAAGTAATTCAACAAAATTTTTTAGTTATAACTAAATTTCTTTAAAAGCTTCTGCTAAGTTCCTGTTCACGCTAATTTCACTCATTTGAAGAAACACGAGTCAGTCATTCAACTTTAAATATTCCGACATTTTCAAGCAACTACTGTATATTGCTGCCACAATTGAGATGCTTAAGCTAATTAGAGTAGAGACTTAAATGAAACAGATAATTTCAAATATCAGCCGAAATAATTCATTAAAGTTCTATTGATTTGTTCGGTCGCCGTGCGATTATTGCGATCTCTCAGCCTTCCTCTTTCTCTCCCTCTCTCTCTCTCTGATTCATCTTTGTATGCGTAAGAAGTTTCCCGAGAAATTTCTTCTTTTGAGCGAGAACGTGAAAATTGAGATGGATTTTTTTTTTCTTGAATGATTTAAATTTGAAAGTTGGCTTCACTTTATTGTCGTCCCAATTAAATTAGGCTTGAGAATATGCAAAATTGTTAATTGATTTTAATTTTCTCTCGCGATCTGGTTGTGTGTTGCAAAGTAAAAATCTTTCAAACACTTCTTTAATCCCAAGTAGACAATGCAAAAGCAAACTAGCCGTAAGAAACTGAAAAAATATTTTATATATTTTCTGCATCTACTGTATTTTCTGGTCAATTATAGGAATTGTGTAGGCTTGTTTGACTAATCGAGCTGTCCAATACTATGACGATGGACGCTTATTGTAGGCGATTTTTAATTCAATTCAATTGAAAAATTCTCACAGTTTACAATACACATGACATGCTTCGCTGTGTAGCAGCTCTAATTTACTCAGATGAGAGATAGTCAGTTCGTTTTTTAGCTAGGGCTTTTTCAGCTTTGTCCGCTTTTAGATAAAGTGCATTTCAATTTTTTTTTCCATTATTGAATTGAGAGAAAAAGTCTGGTGGGATCATCACGTCGGAAAATATTAGTAGGTAGTTGGTTTAATACTTAATTGTGCATTGTGATTAAATTGTTGAAAAACCCCTAGAACTGATTACCTCGTGACCTCCTTCAATCGAAAATATCTTACAACAACTTGACAAACAAAGCTTATTCAATTAGTTGATAAGAGAAGATGTGACTTTAATCGTGCTTGAACCGATTCATTACATAATAACGTTCTAGATTTGTTTGTTGCATTCATTGCATGAGTATTGCGTAATAACTTTTCCCCTCGTAGTTTCCTTTGTATACCGAATTCAATAAATAACTTTTCTGCACACTTTTTACAGTCTGTTTCGTCTCATATCATGCATTGAAATTCATTTCAGCTGAAATTGCCCTAAAGAAAATTCACAGACATGAGCATGCTCATCTGTTGCCATCGCTACCTGACAAACACTGCTAGATTATGCTTCTCTTGCGTCAGGACTTTGTGTTAGTGATCCCGTGAGTTCTTTCAGTTATTGAGGGAGAACGCAAGTATTGTAACAACGTATGAAGAGATTACATACACATCTGATGTAAGAATGAGACAAAGAAGAAATAGTGGGGACGAGAAACTAGAAGAGAAGCAAGAGAAAAATGAGAGTTTTGACTCCGTTTTCACATCATAGTATACGTTGTGTACCAAAGAATTTTTGATCGTAAAGTAGTACGGCCTGAACATCCAAGTTCAAAGTAAGTGGCAGAGTTGCACGCGGTATATTTTGACAAGAAAGATTTGGATCGTGATCGAAATTCCCAAAAATTGTCAAAAATTTGTGTCCGAATCAAAACCAAAACAAAATAAATGTTAAGTTACGATTTTTCTTGACAATCGGGTTGCAAGAAGATCAGAAGCGTCCAGCAAAAGAAATTACGGAGAAAAGTTTTGTTGACGTATTAAAAAAGATTTGAGTGCCAGCCATTTTCATTCCAAGGCCAAATGTGCAAATTGTTTTGAAACTGAACGATCGTGCTACAATCCTGGTGTGCTTAATTATTGTTTGTTTTCACTTGCAGATAAGCAATATAGTTAAAGCTGCCACAGGAAGCGTTGAGAGTTTATAACTTCTGCAGTTATGAGTTTTTGACGGTTTGATTGCGAGAATAATTCCTGTGAAACGTCGAAGTAAATATTGAAAGGAAAATCAGGCAACCATGTACAAACTACTTGGAGGTTTGAAGGATTATTTCAAACTGCAGGAAATTCAAACAGACAATGCAGTTTTCAGATTACACAATGTGTTCACTACAGGTAAACCTAAATTGCTGATGTTAGTCAGAACATTAATTTTTGTATTTTCTTAAGTTTTGTTGCTGACCTGCTCATTGGTGATAACGGCAACTCAGTATGTCGGAAATCCAATTTCGTGTATCGTCAGTGGTATTCCGACACATGTTGTGAACACATTTTGTTGGATTGCAAGCACTTTTACGATGCCTGATGCTTTTAGAAGACAGGTAAGTTAAAGTACATTAGCAAAAAATTTGCTCCGTCTTTGCCAATAATCTAAATCTTTTTCTTAAGCGGCATTTTATTTCGCTGACAGAAACCAAAATACAAAAGCGTTACCAGTAATATACATTCTCCATTCTCCTCTGCTAAATGGCAACTATTTATGTTTTATATAAGAGAGTCATAAAATATTTCCATACTTCCTTCATGTTTTCAGGTCGGATTAGAAGTTGCACATCCTGGAGTTGCCAACGATTTTAACGATGAAGGTGATATTTCCACTATGCTGAAGTCACAGGAACTAAATTTTTAAATTCATAGATGCCAAAAAGTACCACACGTACTATCAATGGGTTTGTTTCGTCCTTTTCTTCCAAGGTAAACAGTTTATAATTTCATACTACGGTTTACGATTTGATTCATACAAGACTCGATTCGCTCGTCAAAAGCCGCAAAGTGATTTCTCTCCAAAACAATGAAAATTATCATTTCAGCTTGTGCTTGCTACACGCCGAAATTCTTATGGGATGCCTTTGAAGGAGGTGAGACTGTAATTTAATTGACGAGACAACTCATACTTACTCGTATTTCCTCTTAAGGCCTGTTAAGAACTATAGCGATGAACTTAAATTTGGGCATTTGTCGGGAGGAAGAAAAACAGATGAAGAAACATCAT
Source organism: Smittia sp. YW1114-2 (assembly GCA_033064975.1). Taxonomy (NCBI): domain Eukaryota; kingdom Metazoa; phylum Arthropoda; class Insecta; order Diptera; family Chironomidae; genus Smittia; species Smittia sp. YW1114-2. The sequence goes on along the minus strand of CP093834.1, from coordinate 13,319,860 downwards.
TTGATCGACTACTTGTTGAGACATTTGAAAGTATGTTACGAACAAAAACTTATACTATGTCATTTATGACCTTTAATTGAAATTTATTGGGATTCAGCGTCATAAATTGTACGCGATTCGTTATTGGTTCTGTGAACTCCTCTGCCTGGTGAACATCGTCATCCAGTTAATTTTGATGAACAAATTCTTCGACGGAGAGTTTCGCGACTATGGTTGGAAGTAAGTCTACGTTAGTTGCATCATTCTGACTTATTACAACATACCCTTATTTTAGCGTACTTAATTACTCTGACATACCACAAGAAAACCGAATCGATCCCATGGTTTTTCTTTTCCCACGAGTCACAAAATGTATTTTTCATAAATACGGAGCATCAGGATCGATTCAAAAACATGACGGTAAGAAAAGCAGTCGAAAAAAAATTATCGCAGAAACCTAACACATTATTCCCATTTCTTATTTTTGTCCTAGCCTTATGTGAGTATCCGTACAAAATTTGTCAATTTCATATTTCTTATTTAATTTCAATATTTATTCAATATTCAATTTCCCGCATCAGGCATTTTGTGAGTTAACAAAATTATTGCAATCAAATTTCAAGCTTATATTATATATTATTTTAGACCACTGAACATCGTCAACGAGAAGACGTAAATATCAATAAATTTCAAAAAGCAGACAATAATAATGCTAGATCATTTTAATCTTTATTTTTAATTTTAGGTATATCTTCATCTGGTTCTGGTATTTAATTCTTCTCGTTATGCTTATTGGACTCCTCATCTATCGACTGCTAATTATATTTGTGCCATCTGTAAGAGCCAGAGTGCTCAACGCAAGAAACAGAATGGTGCGCCTCGACGATACTTAATAATTTCAGCTCGTTTTATAGAACTTTGCTCTCTTTACTCAGGTGCCACGGGAAATTGCCGTCTCCGTATCAAACAAAGTTGACATTGGAGATTGGTGGATCATTTACATGCTCGGACGTAATCTCGATCCAATTATTTATAAGGATGTCTTGGCAGAGCTGGCTAAATCCATTACAGTTCCGTCAAAAAAAATTAAAACCTGAAAGCATTATGTTGCTGACAACAATGTTCAAAAACGTAGTAATAATTTTTACTCCATATTTATCATTACGAATTTTAATTTGCATATTTCATGTTCGTTTTTTTTTGCTTTGAGGTTTATTTTACACCTTGCCATTATTTTCAAACGTAAAACATTTAACCATTTTTGATTTGATTATAGGCACTGAGCCTTATTCGGTTGTACTCGAAACAATTCCATAAATTCCATATTAAACGATTATGAGAATCTCAAAATGACAATCCTTTGATATAATAAATTACATAATCAGCACAGTTAGAAAGTCACAGACGGTCACTTAAAACATAAGCATATCAAAAAAAAAAACAATTAGAAATACTTTTCTGTGATTAAAGTAAGATCTGAAGCAACGAATGCAGAAAGTTAGACATGTTTTGGTAATTGAAATTTTAACGAGAAAATAAAAGAACGAACGAAATTCTATAAATCTGCGGCCATCTATGCCTCGAAGGGGAAAGTATTGATCAATTCATCTTGTTTTCAAACATTCAATGAGGAAATATCAAGTTTAAATTCTTTTTTAATGCATTACAGGAGAAACTCATAATTCGTAGCGCTCGTTAAAAGCTGCAAACAAAAAATCTACTACTTTTTTTTTGTATTTTTAAAGACTGTTTATTCGAAATGTGGCCCAAAACTTTCAATTGCAACTTACTATCTTTAAACTTTTCAGTCGTTTCTTGTGAATTAAGCTCCTACAGCTATATTTTTATTGGCTCACCGTTATGAAATTACTGGACGTCAGTCTCTTTAACCTCAGCTGTTAGAGCATTTCAATAAAAATACTGAAATATTTGACTGCTTGATTTAAGCAGCTTAAGCTGTTGAATGCGAAATATCGAGAGGCTCCCAACCAGACGCCAAGAAGTAAAGAAGCCTCAATTTCCCTCCAGCCTGAAACCATTGAAATTAAAAGAAGTTTTTTTAAAGATTTTTACAGTTAATATTCAACCGGGAACGGTTGCTATGGTTGCTTCCGTAGCAACATAATTTTGAATAAAAACGTTAAAGTTTCTCATAGTTGTGTTGTTGTTGGTGAGTTTCATCAGAAATTTCCATTGGCAACTTAAAAGAAGCGAAAGATGTACCTCTTAGTAAATTTTTGTTTTTACTTTATGAATCCAATTTGATAAAATTGGATAATTTTTCACATGTTTCATATTCAGAGTTCAAATTTGTGTATATGAAAGCGATGTGAATCGCATATCAATAACACATCTCTTTTTCTAACAAGATAAAGCTGACGATCAATCTTCAAAGAATTCATCGTAAAGCGAACGAATGGCAGAAAAGGCTCGAATTTGTATTGTCTTCTCATAGAAATTAGTGCTCGTCATGTTTATGGAACAGAGAAGATGAAAGACGGCAGAGTATGTGGGTGGTTTCAAAAGAATGATGTTGACGATTAAAATAAAGACGATGATGAAGTTGAAGCGATTGTCGGGGCCAAAGGGAAAAAAATTATCGACAAGTTTTTTTTTATTAAAAACGCTTTCGAGTCGCTAGATTGCAAATGCTAAACGATCCTTTCATTTCCGATATGGAAAAAATGAACGAATGTATCGCTCGTCACATGCTGTAATCAGAGGAAAAATTGTTTGTAGTTTGCTGAATTTCTTTCTCATCTCTGCTAGCGGAAATTAATCACGATGCTGCATAAAAGAAGACTTTGGTTTCCTCGCAATTAAAAAAAAATCAAAGAAAAACAAGGTTTCCGATCGAGGTCGTTGCGTTGCAATTATCGATGAAACTCTTTCACAGCTACGGATTCTCATTGTGACAATTTCATTTGAAGATCAAAATTTTGCATTATTTGAAAATTTTCAAGTCAGCGAACTAATAGCGAAAGGAACTTACCTGCAAGATCAAAATTAATTTACCAGTCCGTCCTACCTACATAACAATTCTTTATAACGCGTTATAATCCTTTTTAATTAGTTTCTTTTAATTACTTCTCCAGCTACGCCTTTTGCGACTACGACTCTGAGAAAGAAACGTTTGTCGCAGTTCTCGCACCCATTGAAATATCACAATTAAACAAGCAGAAAAATTGTTACAAATTTTTTTAGTATTATTGAGATTATCATGTATATCAGTATTTCATACTTCCTTGAACTGTTGTAGATTCCGCTTCTGAAAAGAATCCAATCTGTTTCTACCAGCTAAAAGTAAAATTGCTTTAAGAATTACTGCTATCAGTTGTACATATTTTGATTGTTTAAAGTGATTTGAAAGATTGACCTCATACAAAACCAGATGAAAACCAGTAGATTTTGAAATTGAAAAATGTAGATTGTCAATTGGATTCTGAGGTACCGTTATTAAAAATGTTAGAGCCTATGACTTAAAAGCAAACACAGCGAAAATATTTTCTCTCTGTGACTCTCAGCTTCTGATGACGATCTCCTGTGAAAATCGTCTAAAACTTTCTTCTCCAAAGTCCAACAAGAAAGCATTCGGGTTTTGAGCGAATCTGTATCTTCTCTTCCTGCTCCTTTCGCTACCACGTGGCATGCGAGAGAGTAAAACGACGCAGAAGGATCCACGCGTTTATGCAGATAAAATTTTACTTGTGACACACTTTTTTCAGCTTTGCCGTTTCCTGTACGGCTAAGTCTATTCTTTGACCGCAACTGGAAATGAGAAGCTTTTCTTAGAAAAAAAATGTCTACTAGCACCATTTAGCGAGCCGCAAGGCATCTTTAGGCTTCCAGCAAATGAAAATTTAAAACGCTCGTTTTCGAGACTGAGCTTATTTTTCCAAAGAACATTTTTTCTTTTCTTTATGTGCTCTCTTTTGATGCGAAAAATAGGAAGCTAGCCGGGGGAACAACAAACACTCATTTTTACAGGAAATTGAAAACTTTTTTGACCGAGAACGTGGTAAAATTTTGTCACGTTTAAAATGTTGCAATGTTTAACTATAAAAGCATTACTTGCTTCCCTGATTATAACGTTGTTTTGTGATTTCTCGAACTAACCGAAGTGACCTTGGTTTTAGTTTTGTTTGATATTTCAAGTATTTTTTGGTATATCGATTGAAATCATACGTAGACTACTGTTTCACTTTTGCTGGACACAGTCGGCGCAACAACGGCTCACGAAAATTTCTTACTCACTTTGTTGTTCAGTTAAACGTAAAGTGATAAATTCTATACCAAACCCTCACACTATAAATTTTCACAATCGATCGATAACTAATAGCGAAATATATTTGCCATTTGCAGCATGACTTATTCACTTGCTGGTCATCACGTTTCAACTGGTGCCTGCTATACTACAAATTATTGTCAACTTCAAACTTTACTGCCTTCCACTTACTCGACTTTAAGGTACTTTTGCAAGGACTAGCAAAACAATGTTAGTTGACTTTTGACATGATTAATTTTGAAATGAAAAATAAAACATATATAATAGGCTACAATGTATAACGAAAGAAGCAAGAAAAATCAGAGTCGTGTTCAAGACTTTATAGTTTTTTGGATACAAGTAAACTAAATTAGAGAATATAATAGAGAATAAGTTTATCTAAACAAGAATAAAAAGTTGAACATATTTTTTTTTAAATCAGAAACAGATAATGTGATTTGAGTTCAAGTAGAAAACGCATAATATGGCCAGTTTGTTCGTCCATCGGCTAATATATTTTCGGTTGCAGCAACCATCTAAATTCCATGAAAAAAATTTTTTCATGGAATTTAGATGGTTGCAAGGAAATTGATAGTTACAGTGAACTGTAGAAATGAATGGAATTGCGATATTTGAAGGAGGTTACAAAGTTGTGTCATATTTTTGTTTGTGAAAAAGGTCACTAAGGTTCATACTTTCTTAATTTCTTCATTGTTCTGATCATATAAATTTGATACTAACTTATTACAATAATGGAAACTGAAAACTGAATAGTGTAAATTGTAATCCAAAGTCAGAATGAAAAATAAACAAAATCATTCATTTCGTAGAAGTATAAATTATTCTAGGCGAGCTTAAAAACACTGACTTTAGTGGAACGGAAACTTTTAATTTTAAAAGGGACAATCCAGAGGCTAAGCGAAAAAGATGCTTTGTCAAAATCGATGTTAATTCTATTTGAAATATAATTTCAGAGAAGGGCTTGTTCTTCGTTACACAGTCTGTCCTCAGACGCTTTTAAGCTCGTTTATAATTTCTCCAAACCAACTTGAAAAGAATTTCCATTTCAATAATCAATCTTCTATCTGCTTTTAATGATCCAAGTTTTTCTTGGAAATTACAACTTGCTCAGGTTCAGCACGCTTGAAGGTTTTTTTAAAGATGTAGCCTAAAGGTGTGTTTAGAATGTCATTATAACGAGTTTTCCGCATTTTTATATACTCTTGCCGCAAAAGTGACACATAAAGCACGGAAAATGAAATAATGTCTCGGCAATAGACGAGAGTTTTCTTTAATTAATATGAAAAAGCTTTAGCAGTAAAGGACGAGTCTAGTGATGATTAATGAACTGCCTATTGTTCTACATAAGCGCATGCACAAAGGTTGTTGATGTACCGATGGGGGAGAGGAAGAAAACGACTAGAGCAAAAATTCGTCTAGCTTTCTTGTCGTTTGTTCCTAATCAGAGTTGAATGACAAATTATTTTCTGATGAAATATTGCTTTTGCATCATATTTTTTCTCCACCTGACTTCACAGTTCGGAAGCACAAAACATATTCGGCTCATATTGAAATGAGTTGAAATGATCCGATCAATGTTTTATGAGCAGATTTATTCTGATTACGATTTATTTCCGCCTTGATCGTGAGATCCGCGCGATTTAAATTTTTTTGTCGCCTTCGTCGTTTCAAACGAGGAGACGCTAGATCTGGAGAAGAGGGCTGACAGAAATTAGGATAGGATAGGAACGTGACGCAAATACCGCTTAAACGACGAAATCATCTCGACGGAACAGAGAAGAATCTCACATGAATTATTTATTTTCTTTGGAAGCAGCTTTCAGTGCTGAATTAGATCTTTCCCTGACACACAATATTTTGTCCTTTGATATTATAGAAATCTTTCAATCTCTCTACTCGTTATAAACAGGCTTTTTAAAATTCAGAACAATATTCAAACTAAAATATTTTCTTATTTTTTCGTCTGTTTGCTGAACAAATATTTTTCACGTGCAAAGAGATTTTTGGTAATCAGGAGTATCTGTATGAGTTAAAAAACAAAATCTGAAAATTTGATCCCATTAAAAAACAACCAATTAAAATATATCTGACGAAAATTCGGTAATCATGAGTTGTTGGCTTTTGTCACATCTGCATTGTTTTCGGCCAGATTGTTTTTATTTCCTTTGGAAATTTCGTTTGTAATTGCGCTTTTGGTGGCAGCCTGAAAGCAATAAATTATACTTGCTTTTGCCATTTATTTGATTTCAACAAAGAAAAAATTGTGAACGCAAATTTTTAGACCATTGAATTTAAGTTTTTATGTCGTCATGAATTCACAAAAAAATCATTTTCAAAACTAAATCTCAATTTTTAGAAAACACACAAACACTCAAATGCATATTTTGTGCGAGTAGTTTGCAAAACCGATTTAAAAATCGACTACTATACGATGCTTTTTTACTATACTAAAAGGCATCAAAGTTCAAACTTAAAATTCTTTTTAATTTCCTCCTTTCATCTTAAGTAGATTTGTATATGCTCCAGATGTCACGCTTTATTAAAAGTTTACATGAGATTGCAATAACTTTTTACGCGACGGTTCAGGGTTGTTCAGTGCTGCTTTTTTCTTCAAGTGAAAACCCGAATAGACGGAACCAAAAATTTATCGTCATTTTTTCCCGGCAAACACATCTTCATTTAAGATCAATTTTTTGATAAACCAAATGTTTTCTTCTCTCATCCGCCGCATCATAAGATCGCTTCTTCCCCTCTTGTTGTGCACTTTCATATTTTTTTCCCATCTCAACGCTTGCCTGATGCTTTATGATATTGAATTAACGAAGAATTTTTTATGAGCTGCTCTTTTCCTCGCCCGCCTTAACAAATTAAGGCGAAGCTATGCAATTTTGTAGAGTGATCTTAAATTCTCAATCCACTCGTCTCACCCTCAACTCGACTGCAAGGCAGAAAGAAGAATGTCGAATATTTAATTTTGACCTTCGAGATGATAGATAAGAAGCGGAGAAATTCTATATTCATTTACAGTATCTCTCACCAACCCATCACGACCGCCCGCTGCTGTCGTTTTTGGAAGATGAGAAAAGAAAATTTAATGTAATAGGGGAACGTTCTTTTATTTGATACTGAGAGTTCAACCATTTCCACCCCTCCTTGAAAACTTAAGATTTCACTGAGGAAAAAGTTTTTATCTACGTACACTACAAATAAAGCAAATCCAAATATCCCGATTTTATCTTTTTTAAAGAAAATGAAAAGTTCATATTTATATATTGAGTTGAGTTTCGTAACCTAGAAAGATCAGAAAGGCTCCTGTTTCTAGTAGGTTTGAAAAGCTTAACGTCATTTATTTATGAAAACCATAGTGTTGTTGTCGGAATGGTTTGAGTTAATATTACAGCCAAGGCCGTACAATACCGAAGCAGCGAAAGCACATAAACGGAATTAAGAATACGAGTAATGAAAAATTATACTATGATGACTTTTGAAAAAAAGCTATGAACTTATCAAGTAACTCGTACACTTTGATCCGATGTTAGCTCAAGGGCTTTTTTTGTCAGTCTGTATGACTGTCTAATATAAAACTACACACATCAGTTTTTCTCTCTCAGAAGTTCTCTATCGGCTGGGTCAAAGCACATAAAACAACGGTACGTTTAGTTCTGTATGCAAAAAGAGTCGCTCCTTATAAGAATGCAAGTCTCAAAACAAATCTCTCTCGTTTGGATCCAACCAGATCCCTAAATAACAGGTATGTGACAGTCAGAAAATGAGACAGATCGACTTAAACTGACCCGTCCATTAACCTGTCCATAAATCGTGTTTGTGGTGGAAGTGTTGAACTCAAAAACAACTTAAGATTACATCCTTTCAGCTTCGAGTTTTGTTACAAACTTCATGCATATCTACTTTTTAAAAATCTGATAAAGTTAAATTTCTATTGATCCTCCAAATTTCATTTCTTAACATTTATTTTTCCATCTCTTCCTTCCCGTAATTGCTACAAAACAAGCATGAAACTCTTGAATGTCGAAAATTGTTTTATTCTAGTTTTCCAAACAAGTTGTTTCGGACTTTAGACGAATGAACAAGAAATCGGAGGAATTATCTATGAACTATGGGTGAAAAAGCGCCATTGATTGGAAATTTCATATAATGTGAAGCGACATAATGTGAAGTTCACAGAAATGTTCGCAATGTTCTGTATGATCCTTTTGCTGTGCTGTTTGATTTCTCACTCAAATTGCTGACACATTTAACATCATAATTCACTCAATTTTTCACAAATTAAAGAAGAAAAGGATAAAAAGCGGGTTTGAGGCACACGTATTGATTATTAAATATGTTTCTATTATCATGTCAGAATGAGAAATTTATGTTTCTGCTGATTTGTGCACAATTTCCATTCATGCATGCCTAATTTCCATTTGCGAAATTTACTTTCAAATTTTCTTTGTCGATTACGCCACAGTCCCTATTTGACCTAGTTCGGCTGGTCATTAAGATTGCTGTTAGTCAATCGACGAAAACCATTCATGCAAAGTTGTCCTGATTGCTGTGAACATTCTCCTGATGTCGCTTTAGGTCGACTTTTCTCTGAAAGCTCTTATCGCAACCAACAACTATACAGCTAAATGGCTTATAGTTAGCGTGCTTTCTTTGATGAGTGATTCTGAAACAGCACTAAATTTTGAGTATTTCAAGGAGGACTAAAAAAATTATCTTACAGGTTTGATGACTGGCTAAATGCTTTAAAGCAAGTAACGCACTTGTAAGGCTTTTCTCCTGAAATTATTTGTTCGAATTAAAGCAACTTCATGCATAAAAGATCTCATTTGCTTACCCGTATGTGTGTAAGTATGCTGAAAAAAGATTCAAAGAAATTTCAGGATAAAAAGTGGAGATTAAATTTTAAAAACTCACTTTTTTCATGTCACTCTTCTGGTGAAATCTTTTCCCGCATTCCTCGAAAGGGCAAACATAAGGTCGATCCCCGCTAACGTTGGATAAACATTTACTTTTAATTACATCAAATTTTATTTACAAACCTGTGAATCATCATGTGAGTACTGAGAGTTGACGCTCGTTTAAACTGCTTTCCACATTGTGGGCACTGGAAAAGAAAAAAGTTTTTCATTAATATAATAGCGTGATTAAAAACTTGACAGTAGCACGCCGCTTGAGGCTTTCAGTTTATTAAATAAGTGCACATCAGGCGTAGCCTTTGATTGAAATCTGAGTCATCATTAAGCAGCTCAAGGGACACGAGTGAGGAACGCGAAATGATTTAATGAATATTTGAAAAGGTTCATTTTGTATAAGTGTGAGATTCGTTATTGATTTTCCCTAATTAATTTAATTACTTTGATACAATCAATCCTGGTACACTATGAAATCATGGATAACAAAACATTACTTGTGATTTTTACTCGAGGGTGGGGAAGGAAATTCACCTGATGATTTCGAGAAATCCATTAGATTATTATAATGATTTCCATTAATTTGTGTTTAAGCTCCAAGTACCCAAAATAGACTGATATTCCACTGGTGTATAAAAGACACCGGATGAAACTTTATTCAGTTATACCCATAGGGTTGAAAATAAGGAAAACATTTCGACAATTTGCTGGAAAATACAAATACAAGCGATTGATTCGCTGCTAAAACCTCATTTAAATGAATCTTAACTGGATGCTTAATAATAGCACATGTTGGATTGTAACTACATATTTAAAATTTCAAGCGTACACAGTTACGAACTTTTTCAAAAGTCATTCTTTGTTAGTTAAAATGAATAAAATCTTGAAATTTTCCCATATCTCGTCTTAATACTTTCATAGAGACGACTTATTGTTGAAATCTCTTTAAAGCGAGAGTGTCACTTGTGTCAACAGTAATTAATCAACGTTTTTTGTTCAACGTTAAATAAAAGAGTAAAATCAAAATAAGGTTGACGTTGTGTGTGCTAAGCGATGATTATTATTTCAATTGTTTTCTATTCTGATGATAATGACGATTGTGAATCACTTGGCAGATGAATCTTCAGTCTTTCATTAAAAACACGGAACGTTTATTTTAGTTCTTATTTTTCGACTGCGAGTGAAATATACAGTCTTTTTGTGTAAAAGCTCCGTGATTTGGTTTATTTTTCAGCCCATAGTTGGAAAATTGAGCAAAAGCGGATTTTAATTCAAATGCGAAGGAAATAAGGGAAAAAATTTGAGAGCTCGATAAAAGTCGCATGTTTGCCTTGATGAGTGGCAAATGCATCTGTTCTTACAAAGAAATTCGAAATTCATTCTTCGACAAACAAAAGTTGTTTGCACTTTTCAGAAAAATAAGCGAAAAAATACTCACCGGAAAAAATTTCACCGCATCATCCTTCGATTCTCGTCTGGTTCGTTTAAAAGTTGACGAACTGATGATCCTATGGCCTTGAAAGTTTTGCATATTCGGCGAAAATACGTTTGAAGATTCGTTTTCTAATAATCGAGCAGGACTCCAAATATTCTCCAATGACTTTGAAAGATTCAAAGGGATGTCGGCGGAATCACTGTTTTCGGATTCTGTTTACAAGAAAACTTTGAGATTTCAGTGTAAGAATAATATCATAGGACGAACCTGTCTTGACAGATTGACTTTGTGTGCCCCCAAGAATAGATTGAGCTTGCAAAAACGTGGAAAAAGTCAAAAGAAATTGAGACCAGATCAATTGGCATAGATCCTGATTTGACGATGAATCTTCTGAGGAAAAAAATCAAAACCAAAAATTCCATTTCGCCGGATTGCAAGTAAATTACCAGTTTCGCTTTCGATTTGATTTGACAAAATTTGATAGTAACGCGAAATTAAATCAAGATTAATTTCTTCATTTTGGCTTGAATTGCTTTCGGCGTAACAAGTCTCGATATCAGCATCCATTTTTTATTTCACGTATAATTTTCAATATGCTAGGTAGATTTTGTCCCTCTAGAACTTTACGCGAGCACGAGCTGAAGGAAACTGATTAAATTTATGATTTCCAAAAGATGCCGTACAGGTGATATGATACAGTTTTTTCTTCGTCATGTGTGAGGCAATTTAATAAATTTTTTATTTCCAAATGAAGCGCTTCACACTCAATAGCAAGCAAGTAAGTGACACCTAAATCAAACACATTTCCTTGTCTTTAGTGTGTGAACGTTGTCTGGATTGGTTCGTGAAACAGTTATTTATTTTAGGCTTTAAATTTGTCTAAATTTGTCCGATTGAATGATAACAGGTAAATATGCTTGACCATTTCAAGAATGTCGGAAAATTAAGCTGCTAACGTAACTTGAATGCAACTTGACTCGTAGAACGAATGAAACAAAAATGAATGCAAATTGTCCCCTTAAAATTATGGCAAACGATCAACAAAATTGTAAACATTTAGTTGTTTTGAAATTTTAGACTTGCGCTTAAGTTCAGAGAAGTATTTGAATTTGTGAGTGAGACTAAAATGACGAGTTTAGCTTGTGAAAATATTACTTTCTTTATTTCATTAAAATTATTATTCAAATTTCACATTGATCATCTCATTGAATGCAAGTCAAAAAATTATCTCTCGAATCTACTTTGTTCCGCATTGATAACTTCTCAAAATGCTTTCAATACTAAAATTTATTAAAACTTAACCTAAGGAGCCCACCACCTAAAGATTTTTGAGTATTCTTCATTCGGTTAAGATTTTCCTGTGAAACTTATTGACTTTCCACAATGGAAATTCTCGAATTGTCTTAAACGTTATCACAGTGAAAGTTAATTATTAATGGACGGTTTTGTTAAGTCTTTCAAGTAGAATACTTAGAAGTAATAAAAAAATGTGTATTAGTTATTCAGTGAAGATAATGAACTAGGTGCATAAAAATTATTGGCACAAAGAATGTTTTTTCGATTCCAAAAAATATGCTGTTTATTTAGTGATGCTCATTGATTCTGCGAATACCACTGAGCGGCCTCACCGGTTTGATAACGCATTGTTCGTTGCTCAGAGTATTGCGCTTGAGATGTCACAAAACGCTGCTGACTTCCGGTAGAATTTACCGGTCTCGGTTGAAATGAGGTCTGCAATGAGACAATAGACAATGAGAAGAAATAAAACACACTGAAAATGGTTTTTACCAAAACGTGTTGCTGACTTCTTCGCATCCGAGGGCTGCCTTCTGGTGAAGAAACGTCATCATTCGGCGCTACCCATTGTTCCATAAATTCACTTTCGGAACGAGCCAAAGATGGATGGCTGATAGATCGATGCAGCGAGCGATGATCGCTATAGCGGTCGTCATCATAGTATCTAGAAACAAAATATTTTCAACTGATTTTTAATATTTTCAGGCTAAGTACCTAGGTTGATAAGAGCTTCCGTCAGATAAATATGAATCAGGACGAGTAAAGTCAACTGTCGTTTCCGCCATGGATCTCATATCAACGAAATCTGATCCGGATCTGTAAGATGAGCGTGACGTTCTACGCGAACGTGGCAAGTATGCATTGGAAGGCCCTGGTTGTTGTTGTGAAATGATCAAGTCGTTTCTGATTGTACGGACGGATGAGCCACCATCCGAATCATATTCGTAAAGTGTCGGTAAAGAGCTGCGACGAGATCTTGTATCCCAAGCCTCACGTTTGTTCTTTGAACTCTTCGGTGTTCTCAACTTCACATCATCGTCAGGCGGAGCCAATATGCGAATGATAACGTCCCATGACTGAGGCTCAAATAGACGTTCGTAGCGAACATCATGACTAATTCTTTCAAAGTCTTCTCTTACGACAGCTTCAGTCAACATTTTCCTCAATGTTGATTCAGTTGTGATTATTTCCTTCCACTTCAAACGATCTTCGTAGCTGAGATGTCGTTGAAGAATGTTTGTTGAAGTTTCATAGCGACTTTCTCGTACAACTGGCTCAATATCCGGATCTTCAAGAACACGAATTAAAACATCCCAGTTTGAAACTTTTTTGTCTTTTTCTGGCATCTCAATTGGTTTCATATTTCCAACCATTTCCGGACTACGCAACAGTCCACCAAGATTGCTGATGAAATCTGGAGGCGGAACGTTCACTGGGGCTCTCATGACTGGAGCAGCGATGCCTGAAGCACTTGAAATGTCAGAGAAATCTTCCCATTGCGGGCCTCCAGATTCAGTCGGATAATTACGAATCCTTACATCCCATGTGGGGTCTGGGATCATTGGTCGAACATTGTATTCCGTGACCATTCGCTTCTGTCTTTCAATATCTTCGATTATTCGTTTTTCGGTGATAGTCCGCAAGAACACATCATTCACTTCGTGAGATGTAATTTCAGGCTTGCGAATTATGTGAATAGGAGGCTCAAGACTATCTTGATGACGACCTTCATCAACTGTTTCAGTAACTGTGTGAGTTTCAATTTCTTCAACCATATGAATCGGTGGACCGTCAGCTAAGTCTTCTGGCCAGTGTCGGCGCTATAAAATGGAATTTTAAATTACTTTGTGGTCGTTTGAAAAAACAATTACCCATTCAAACTTACGTATTGTTGTGCAGTCTTGTTAAGCGTTGAATAGCCGATTGGAACGTCATATTTCGGTGCTGGGTGAATTTCTGGCATATAAGTGAATTGCTTTTGTACAACTTCATGTGGCAGTGATTCGATTGTCAAAATGCTTTCACGATCTTCATGAGATTCCATAATGGTTGATAAGTTGTTTCGCTCGGTTCTGCTTGCGACACTTTCAGATTCAGAAGATGAAGAAATTGATGGCGGGGGTGGAGGAGCTCGCTTAACTCGAACCTGAACGTCGAATTGCGGCGAAGGAGCTTTGACAGCAACAGCTTGGATCTCTTGAATATGTCCAAGGTTGTCGCTGTAAACACTTGATGCTTCCTGCAAATAAGCATGATTCTCGTAACTACTGACGGAACTGTGTGGCAAGCTTCGTGTATCAACTTCTTCAATTTCGGAGTGAGATTCGCTCGGATAGTCAGATGGCAGGGTGTCGCTGGAGCTTTGAACTTGCTGAAGTACAGGCACGTGAGCCCGAGGTATTTTAAGTCCTTCCTCGAAAACAGATAGATTGCTGCCACTGAGTTGCGTTATTTCTGAACCACTTCCCATGTACATAGGAAGACGACGAACGACTGGAATTGTTCGACGTCGCAAGCAATAATAAGACACTCCAAGACCGAGCAACATGAGAGTTAAGAACATAAGGGCGCAAATAATGAAAAGAATTTGCGTGCCTCGCAATGGTGTAGCAATAATTTCCGCTAATCTTGGATCGGGCCTGTAAAACAAGGCAAAATGGATGTTAAAATGACGTTAGCCAAATGTTACATGCATGATGAAAGTTGTTAGTATTTTACCCGACTGGAGCAATTGGCAGTGGTGCTGGGACTGGTGCAATAGGCGGTGGGTATCTGCAGACAATAGTTATAATTTCGTCACCGTCCATTTCAAGTCCCGGATGAAATCGAACCACGATATTGTTCGTGAAGACGCGCTGTGGATCCTGTTTTGTTCCGCATCCTTTCAATGGAAGCTCGATTTTATAACTTAAATCCCCTTTGCCGATGATTTGGCATGCGCTGTTGCGATCAAAGTCAGCGTAGGCGACGCCGTAAAATTTTTCGTTGAACTTCATATCCACCTAAACAGAACAAGACATACATTAATCTCCACGTGCCGCGTTCGAATAAAGGGCTTTTTCTCCGGCCCTCCGCTAGGGCATCGGTACAATTTGATATAAGTATGTTTGATATCCGTTCATACAAGCGATAATCTGAATAGTTTCTGAACTACACTAAAATTGGTACACTTTCTTTGCTCTTTCTTATCTTAGTGCCGATTGAGTTTATCTGTGTGTAGCGTCTGACAGTATTTCTCTATGTATTTTATTGATTTTGTTTAGTGGCTTCACCAGCTCCATCAGCTTCAGGCTCAGCGCTTCGTTTCTTGTGTCAGTGGAGCTGTTAAGAATCGAGTAACGTTCACACTTGCGAGTTTCTAAACTAAAAATCTTTAAAAACTTCAAGAAATCTCGATTTTGTTTAGTGGCTTCACCAGCTCCATCAGCTTCAGGCTCAGCGCTTCGTTTCTTGTGTCAGTGGAGCTGTTGAGAATCGAGAAACGTTTACACTTGCGAGTTTCTAAACTAAAAATCTTTAAAAACTTCAAGAAATCTCGATTTTGTTTAGTGGCTTCACCAGCTCCATCAGCTTCAGGCTCAGCGCTTCGTTTCTTGTGTCAGTGGAGCTGTTAAGAATCGAGTAACGTTCACACTTGCGAGTTTCGAAACTAAAAATCTTTAAAAACTTCAAGAAATCTCGATTTTGTTTAGTGGCTCCACCAGCTCCATCAGCTTCAGGCTCAGTGCTTCGTTTCTTGTGTCAGTGGAGCTGTTAAGAATCGAGAAACGTTCACACTTGCGAGTTTCGAAACTAAAAATCTTTAAAAACTTCAAGAAATCTCGATTTTGTTTAGTGGCTCCACCAGCTCCATCAGCTTCAGGCTCAGCGCTTCGTTTCTTGTGTCAGTGGAGCTGTTAAGAATCGAGTAACGTTCACACTTGCGAGTTTCTGAACTGAAAATCTTTAAAAACTTCAAGAAATCTCGATTTTGTTCAGTGGCTTCACCAGCTCCATCAGCTTCAGGCTCAGCGCTTCGTTTCTTGTGTCAGTGGAGCTGTTGAGAATCGAGAAACGTTCACACTTGCGAGTTTCGAAACTAAAAATCTTTAAAAACTTCAAGAAATCTCGATTTTGTTTAGTGGCTCCACCAGCTCCATCAGCTTCAGGCTCAGCGCTTCGTTTCTTGTGTCAGTGGAGCTGTTAAGAATCGAGTAACGTTCACACTTGCGAGTTTCGAAACTAAAAATCTTTAAAAACTTCAAGAAATCTCGATTTTGTTTAGTGGCTCCACCAGCTCCATCAGTTTCAGGCTCAGTGCTTCGTTTCTTGTGTCAGTGGAGCTGTTAAGAATCGAGAAACGTTCACACTTGCGAGTTTCGAAACTAAAAATCTTTAAAAACTTCAAGAAATCTCGATTTTGTTTAGTGGCTCCACCAGCTCCATCAGCTTCAGGCTCAGCGCTTCGTTTCTTGTGTCAGTGGAGCTGTTAAGAATCGAGTAACGTTCACACTTGCGAGTTTCTGAACTGAAAATCTTTAAAAACTTCAAGAAATCTCGATTTTGTTTAGTGGCTTCACCAGCTCCATCAGCTTCAGGCTCAGCGCTTCGTTTCTTGTGTCAGTGGAGCTGTTGAGAATCGAGAAACGTTCACACTTGCGAGTTTCGAAACTAAAAATCTTTAAAAACTTCAAGAAATCTCGATTTTGTTTAGTGGCTCCACCAGCTCCATCAGCTTCAGGCTCAGCGCTTCGTTTCTTGTGTCAGTGGAGCTGTTAAGAATCGAGTAACGTTCACACTTGCGAGTTTCGAAACTAAAAATCTTTAAAAACTTCAAGAAATCTCGATTTTGTTTAGTGGCTCCACCAGCTCCATCAGTTTCAGGCTCAGTGCTTCGTTTCTTGTGTCAGTGGAGCTGTTAAGAATCGAGAAACGTTCACACTTGCGAGTTTCGAAACTAAAAATCTTTAAAAACTTCAAGAAATCTCGATTTTGTTTAGTGGCTCCACCAGCTCCATCAGCTTCAGGCTCAGCGCTTCGTTTCTTGTGTCAGTGGAGCTGTTAAGAATCGAGTAACGTTCACACTTGCGAGTTTCGAAACTAAAAATCTTTAAAAACTTCAAGAAATCTCGATTTTGTTTAGTGGCTCCACCAGCTCCATCAGCTTCAGGCTCAGTGCTTCGTTTCTTGTGTCAGTGGAGCTGTTAAGAATCGAGAAACGTTCACACTTGCGAGTTTCTGAGCTGAAAATCTTTAAAAACTTCAAGAAATCTCGATTTTGTTTAGTGGCTTCACCAGCTCCATCAGCTTCAGGCTCAGCGCTTCGTTTCTTGTGTCAGTGGAGCTGTTAAGAATCGAGAAACGTTCACACTTGCGAGTTTCGAAACTAAAAATCTTTAAAAACTTCAAGAAATCTCGATTTTGTTTAGTGGCTTCACCAGCTCCATCAGCTTCAGGCTCAGCGCTTCGTTTCTTGTGTCAGTGGAGCTGTTAAGAATCGAGAAACGTTCACACTTGCGAGTTTCGAAACTAAAAATCTTTAAAAACTTCAAGAAATCTCGATTTTGTTAAGTGGCTTCACCAGCTCCATCAGCTTCAGGCTCAGCGCTTCGTGTCTTGTGTCAGTGGAGCTGTTAAGAATCGAGCAACGTTCACACTTGCGAGTTTCTGAACTGAAAATCTTTAAAAACTTCAAGAAATCTCTATTTTGTTTAGTGGCTTCACCAGCTACTCCAGCTTCAGGCTCAGCGCCTCGAGCTTGGTGTCAGTGGAGCTGTTAAGAATCGAGCAACGTTCACACTTGCGAGTTTCTGAACTGAAAATCTTAAAAACTTCAAGAAATCTCGATTTTGTTTAGTGGCTTCACCAGCTACTCCAGCTTCAGGCTCAGCGCCTCGAGCTTGGTGTCAGTGAATCCGCCTTGAGCTAAGAAACATTTCGTCTGAACACATCAACCACAAATTCCGCCGATTTCAGCGAGTAAATCGCAGAAAAGTTAATTTTTGGTGGACTTGCCAGCACAACTTCCCTGGTTTACCCCAGAAGGAAGCAGCCGATCAGGCTCATCTTCGAACTTGCACGTTCCAGACAAATTCTCTATCGACTGGCGAAAACTAGAAGTTTCTAGCTGCTTCCGTTCTTGAGTTACATCGCTAACAGACACACACACACACACACACACACACACACACACACGGACGGACAAAGTGACCCCATAAGGGATTTTTGACTTCGTCGAAAAAGCCCTAAAAAAACAGTCAGTGACATTTCGCAAAACTTATAAATTCAATCTGACTCTTCGATGTGTGCTACGCCTACACCAAGCAGCTCACATACTTATCAAGCACGAGATTATTAAAAAAACAGTCAAGAATTACAGTCAGAATCAAGAAATAATTTTTACAGGAATGACAATACTGTAGTTCCTAATACGGCTGTTATATGATAGTTTTTTCCTAATGCGTCCTCGAATTTAGGATCTCAAAGAAACAGTTGGATCTCAAAGCAACAAAGATATAGACTTACTTCCATGGATCCGGCTCCGCAATTAAGAGCGGCTTTTGTTCGATTCAGGAAAATAATTGGGCTCAAATCATCGAGTTTTGTCACCTGGGAAAAAATAGAGTCAGATTTGTTAAGTAGTCAGGAAAAACAATAAAACGTCTCAGACAATGAAATGCTGAGCGAGAAGTGAGGTAACTGTAGTACAGTTACTGAACCCACGCTGAAGCAAAGATACCGTCGAGTTCAATGTCACTTACTTTGCCGTCGAGGACAGTTTCTTCAGGTAATCCGTTTCCGATGTAATTAATATTGTTGCCGTGTGACGCATAATTCGACTGTCCAAACACTTGAACATTGCTTAAAGTCACAAACGAGAAAATAAAAAAGAGCATTGTTGGTTTGGTGTTTGTTGCCATCATTTCTGAAATAACGAAAGAAAGAAAAATAAGTAAACAATACGACGCCTTATACTTCCTAACAAGACTTGTGCGTCAGACAGAGCCATCGCAAAGTTTTTTCATGAAACAAAACTAAAGTTTCTAGCACAGCTTATATGAGCAATGTAGATTATTAGTGTTCTACAATTTCTCTTCTTTTCAATTACCCCGAAAGCAGTTATTCAGAAGGCTGAAGTTGCACTCAAGCTTTTCTTAAGATTTTTTTAAGTTATTTGTGTAAAAGACATGAAAATAACGGGGCTTCGTTCAAACTTGCGCGGGCTCGAAACGATGTTGAGCTTCACGATTTCGGAGGCAATGCGAGAGAGAAAGAAGTATTACATTGGTAAAAGTTATATAATGAATAGCTGAGCTCCAGCGAAGATGCCGAAAACTGAGATGGTTGTTTTAGGAGCGAAAGCATCGCTCACATATTTGATTTGAAATAATATTTCAACTCACATTCTTTGATTCAGCTCAAAATTCTTTGCAAAATGAGAAACTCGAACAAAATTGTACATCGATTTTCGCGCCTTTTCTAAGGCAAATTGATTGAATCGCAGGTAAAATTAGATTCACATTCACATACAAGTTGTTTTGTAACACTTTTTCTATGTTGGTAGCGTTTTTGTCTGTATTCAAGCCAGTTGAGGTTACAGAGGAATTAATGAGTTATCCACGATGGCATGAAGGTCGCTTCTTCTCAACATTTTTCTCTTTTATTGACTTCATTCAAAATAATCTTGTGCAACATTCACACACCAACAAAAAATTACTTTTTTTGAGATGACTAATTTTTTTATGCAGAATTTATGCATTCAATTATTAGCATTCCATCTATACGATTTTACCTTTTTCAAGTCGAAATAAGAAAATAAAGAGACGTATCTATACTTGTATTGTGTCACATTTACTTAGTGTGTAGATGGTCAGTTGAAGGATTTCATTTAAAAGTCAGTAAAGTTAATCAACTTGTTGGACTTTCTAACAGTTCAATATGATCTTTATAAAACAGAAAAGCTTTTTGAATAAAATGATACAACTGAACAAACATGTGCAACCGGCACAATTAAAAAGATTTGAGACGACGTGAGTTCTATGAGTGTAGAGATCGGAAACTCTAGAATATTTTTTCAACACTGTTTTTTCTCTATCACTCAACTTTAAAATCTATAGTTAAAGAAACAATTTGGGCATGTCATGCATTTCAATTTTTTTTTGATTAGGTAACTGCTGAAGTAACATGCACGGAGAAGAATACACGTGAAGAACCGCGACTAAGTTTCTTCTTTCTTTTTTTTATTGAAGATGACATCATCGTGCTGTGGTTCATTTCAACGATGACACTACAGATGAAAAAAGCAAGATTACGCTTTGTGGACCTTAGTGAAGCAATGCAGATGGTAATAATTTCGTACCATATTTCATACACATTTCCAATGATTTCTTTCATCAAGTTTGCAAAAATTTTCTGCATAATATTGCGAAAAAAATTTTGACTAAAGTTTAAGTCATTGTTTTCAATTTTTCTGTTACATTGATTACATATGAAGTAGAAACTAAACTGAAAAATATCACAAACCACAATTTTTCAATAGAAGAAATTTTTAGTTTGTTTCTGCTCTCGTAGTTGAGTTCGAGCTGTATTAGTAATATTTTCGTGAACAAAAATTTCTATACTTGAGTTTCAAATCTGTTATCATGACACAATAATAAACGATTTTATTAGTAACAAATGGTTACGTCCACTATTAAAATGCTTTTCTATTAGTTAAAACATCTGTGATTTAAGTAGGAAAGTTCATATGCCATTTTGTTTTTTTCAGTTGACAATTCCATACGATCGCAGTTGCCTCTGCTTGAAATTGAAAGTTGTTTTGCTATAAACCTAAAGTTTCATGTCTTTTGTAGTCGTTTTTGTGAAAGAAATATAACTTGTTCTAAATAATTCAACTCATCTCATTACAGCTGATCAAATGTTAGGCTTCGTAAATTTCCGACGTCAGTAAATATAGGATCAGTTCAAAAACCTCGATCTAAGACATACTCATTTACACAACAATTGAGTTTAAAAGGTACGTTAACTGATACCGACTTTCACTTTTTCACAGTTCAAGAGCTTTATGTGAAGGTAAATTTAGTCAAAAATAATTGATTACTTCTTAAATTTTAAAATTTAAGTTTTTTGTCTACTTTAGCATCATATAAGAATGAACATTACGGAAAAATATCGTTTCCAAAACTTAGGAACGCAAAACACAAAGTCACATTCCATGAAAATATTTCAAATCAAGTTTTTAATAAAAAACACATTGAAAATTCCTGGAGACAATTACATATTTATTGACCATTCTCGATTCTCCTTATTTGAAGAATCCTTTAAAGCGTGTCTACTTTATTATTCGCATGAAATCTCTATGAAAGCAGTCGCAAACTTCGACAGATGGCGTAAATACGTGTGCTGTCTTGCAGTGTGTAGGTTCTGCGTCCTTCAGAAAATATCTGTTGTTTGCACGGTAAAGTTCATATACAACCTATGGCTTGCACCAATACTGTTGAAAATACCAAATGCGTTTTTTACATTTTTCGAAATGTATTTATTTTAGCTCACGCTCCAGCTCATTTTTGAGCGAAAAGCTCAGTTTGAATGCATCCATTGCTTAAAACAATTTGCTTCTAAAGAATTCAAATTGATCAGCAAAATTTCCAAGAAAGCAGCTTTATGGTCATTGAGTCACTCTGCATGAGTCGGAAACTTGGCTCAAGTGCTTCTTAGAAAAGCTCTTATGATGGGATAATACGCCATGAAATATTCCAGACGTTCATGATTGCATAGGAAATTAATCTCTGGCAGCCGATAATCTATTTATTTGTATGTTATCTCGCTCAAGATATCTCTCAAGAGCCCCAAATATCTCTCGCGAATCGACGTAAACTTATGTTGATATTGATTCATGTCTTCATTATTTTCAAAAGAAAACGTCACGGTGTATTTTCCAAGGCAAAAAATACAGATGAGTAATTGAAGTTGTATAAATCTCTGTTTGAGGTATTTTTACAAGGATAGCAAAAGTCTATGAAACTCGCAAGTTGGCCAGTCGCAAATAATCGGCCGCTTACCTTTCTTGAAATATCTATCTGCGGTTGTCACTGCGTCAATCCATTAAATTTTCTCGTTTTTGAAAAGTTCAACGTTTTCTTGCGAAACGGAGATTTTCTTCGAAAATTCGATGCAATTTCTGAAAGAATCACAAAAAGGTGCTGATTTTCACTTATAGGGCGAAGATTATTTTTTTTAAATTCTGCTGGCTATGTGCTGTAGCATAAGTTAAATTTTGGCAGATTGATAAAAACAACAGATTTGAGACTCTTAAGTTGAGCTTTATATAATGAGATCTTTTGAAACCCGCCGCACACTTTACTCGTAGTTTAACACTTAAAATACTTCTCATACTAACATCACTATCTCGATGTATGTCTCTCGATGGAAGTGACTAACAGCAACAAGTATAAAAGTAACAAAACACGACCGCGAATGAAAAGCGTCTGCACTATACAAATATCTGAGCTCTACTGAGCGATCGAGCTTGGTTTAACTCAACGTAGACCGAACGAACAGCGAAGGCGAAAAATGGCCAAAGCGATGACGTCATTAACTTTTAGCTGCTGCTGGATGAAAGAGTGGTTAAACATTTTCTCAAAGAGATTTTTCGCTTTATCGTTGCGGATCGCGCTTCAAGAAGAGAATAAAGAGAAAGAAATCGCGTATTGCTAGTCGTTAACTTCTTGTGGTTTTTTTCGAGCCTTCTCGAGCTGAGATCTTTTCAGATCTTATTCCAGATTTTCATTTCTTTGCATTGCTTGCAGTTTAGTTCAAGAATTTATCTGATCTCTTTTGCTTGTGAAATTCAGACGGAGTTCGCTTACAAACACGGACTCGTTTATATGTATTTTTCAGACTTAAGCGGCTTTCGAAGATTTTTTGCCCAAGACAATTCTCAAAGCGGTTAGATAAAATAAACCGGTTTCTCTTTAGCAGATTGAGACAGCGAAAAGTTTGCAGACAGTAAAATTAATAAAATAAAATGTTTCATGCATGTTTTCTTGTATTCACGAGCTGAGAAACGTCAAAATGCAATATGTAAAGACAAAACAAGTTTATATATTGTTGCGCGATAAGCAAGAGGTGAACAATAAAAGTTTTCATGTTACCCAAATCAGTTTTCCAAATCGATTTCCCAAACAAAAATTCAGGTTCATTAGGCATAAAAATAATTTTTTTTAACGAAAATTTCTAAAAACTCAGTTGCGTTAAGAAGCATACGAAAACCATTTCGAATAAATAACACGACTGTGAGGAACAATCGGTGCATTGTGAGTTTCAGTTTCTCTCACCTTTTTTAAATGGCAATGCTTCCTGAACTTTTCTATCACACAGCTATTGTTCGCAAAGCTATTAGCATTTTTCAAAGAGAAAATCGCGGTAACAACATAGTTCACTTGATGTCTCGTCTGCATTTATGATATGCTTTGTAAATATCTGCTAAAAAACTTGTTGAAAACGCTGATTTAAGAAAATTCATTCGAGCTTTCATGGTTGGCTTATTAGTTTTTCTGTTTGATGTTGAAAGAATATCAAAATACTTTATTGATGAACAAACAACGCAACCGGGAGTTGCCTGAAGAATACAACAGTTTTCACGATTCAGGTTGTAAGTCTTAGACAGTCTTTTGAAAAGATGTTGTAGTGTTTCCGGGAAGATCTCTTGTTTAGTCTGTCGCATCGAAAGACTTTTATCTGAAAATTAGGAAGTTGCCAAGCAAACGCAAAATACAAATAGATTTTGTTTTATAAATTTTTATTCTCATTTTTTCTTCATTTTTATATTTTACAAATGGCTTTTTATGTCATAACTCGTTTATTAAATAATATAAATCGATTTCATGTTTCATTAAAATTATTGATTTTTTCTTTTTAAACAACGTCTTTTCTGATAAAATTTTCATAGATTAAACCGTTCAATTATATGACATCTTTCTATCGACTTCTTTTTGAGAGCATTCTTAATAAGAACAAATTCAAGGAAAACTTTCTAATTCGTTTGTTTAGCATTTAAAGTTAAATTTGCTTTTCATCCCTTGGAGAATAAATTTAGGATAACACTAGATAATTTTTACTATTTCTGCTTCCACTTTGTTTCTTTATAATTAAAACTGTTTGAATCGAATATATGTCACATATGCTTTCGAATCTGAGAAACTCATGAAAAGAAGGGATAACTGCGAGTGGAGAAGATTCAGGGAGATATATTTCAGTTTAGTCTACGATTTTCAGCCTTGAAAAATTTGTCCGCCGATCTGATTTCTCGCATTGCATCAACAGCTGTGCAGAATCTTCCTTCATAAATCATGAAAAAATTCTAATTTAAATTGCATTTAAACAACGACGTTAATTAAGGTTTTGGTTTTTTTGACATTAGAAAAACACCACCTCGTTCATGTTTTTTTCATCTTTTCGTTAGTTAATGAAGAAGCAATTTGAATCACTGGCTCGGACTAAATATATTGCGCAATTCGTAAATATATGTCATTGATTAGCAGATTACGACCATCGTAAATAATTACATACAAATGTTGTCTCCACACGTTTATTTACTTCATATCTACTCTCCTTGGCAAGAAAGGATTAAATCAGTGGATTTGTGTGGCAATTAGAACTAAACTTATTTATTGCATCGCGTTGCCAGCAAGGAAGAGTTGACTTATGTATGTCGTTGATTTCTAGTATCGCGCTATGAAAAACACTTCTACGGAATCAATCAATATTTTTGTTGTTTGGCTTTTTTATAAACTATTTTGATAGTTTATGAAAACAGAAGAAGATTTTAGAATTTTCATCATTTAAAACAAGAAACAACTAGTATAAAAAATTTATTGCTAAGGTATGTTGGGACAATGTTTGATGTACGAGAAAATCTTGTTTTTTTATTGTATCTTATGTGTGTATGTTTCTGCTGCGTTAGTTTAGCTTTAATCTTTTCGCTTGGGAAATTTATTCTTTAATTTAGTTTATTACTAATTGTTAAGGCATATCAGATGACAGATCGATGAAAAAACTTGAATGAGCGATTCGTTCTTGCTGCGATGAGCCTAAAGCGGCCATAGATAAACTTGCGATTGACAGGTGCATCTTGAATGTTGTAGGAGTTTTAAATTTAGGACTTAATCGACAGTCGTCAACAACTTGTGTTTAAGCATTCATTAGGACGCATCGTATCAGATCTATGATCGCACATGACAGTGAAAAGCCC
Source organism: Smittia sp. YW1114-2 (assembly GCA_033064975.1). Classification (NCBI taxonomy): domain Eukaryota; kingdom Metazoa; phylum Arthropoda; class Insecta; order Diptera; family Chironomidae; genus Smittia; species Smittia sp. YW1114-2. The sequence continues at coordinate 13,294,715 of CP093834.1, read as the reverse complement.
ACTCAGTCTTTCATTAGCACCAATTGTGCTGCACCATCCATCATTAGTAATTCCTTAATGTTTCCTTTATTCCTCGATTTGATTTCCATCTTTTTTGATTTTCTTTTTTCAGCAATCAACGATTTTAAATGCTTGCAATGGTTTCATTTAAACGATAATTTCCTCCATTTTCTTCTGTTATCTAATAGCACTTTTGTGTTTTTCTTGGTCGATAAATAAATTAATCAATTAGATATTTAACAACAACAACTTTTATCGGTTTTCAATTTTGCTCTTATCAATCTCGCAATTGTTTCGCATGAAATGAAAACGATGAAATATCCGAAGTGGAGTGAAATAAAATCAATTTTTCCTATAGCGCGCTTTAGGTTCAATTTATCTTCGTCAATTCGATTTAGTTCAATTATATTCTTTTTTCCTTTTAAGTTTCCACTTAGTTAAGGCTCAAATTCAAACACGTTTTTGCTAAAATACAAAAAAATTGTCCTAGTTTTTCATCTTTTCCATCTAAAGAGACTTTCTTCAAAATTTACCATCTGTTTCAATTTGCTGTTTCTTATTTGGATTCAGAATCTGGTAAGAAATCATTTATTAGCGATTTCGGTTCCAGTCATCACGAATCATCAACAGTTTTCAAGCTTTCATTAATCCAGAAAGGAATAAACAAAATCAATAAATAGACATTTTCAGAAATAAATGAATAAATTTTGCTCTTATCGTTCGATTTTATATTCTCTGCTTTATAACCGTTTCAGCTGTGTGTGGAATTCACTTAGTGAGTTTAAATTTTTTTCGATCTTAGGCTTTCGGAATGAACAGAACACTAACCATCGAATGGAAATTGAGCCTCTTATGATATGATTGATTGAGAATCGCCCTCAATTTGTTTCTGCTTGCTTTGGAAAGAGTTTAATGTTCGCAACGCTCTTTTGAAAACATTTTATAGAAACAAAATTTAGTGGAAACGATGAAACAGATAACTTGCTGTTGTAGTTAAAAGAAAGCGAAAATCGTCTCAACGTGAATCATCAGCCTGCAAAAGGCTTGTGAGTTCCTCTGATGAAAGAGTAAAAGGAAAAAGGAATTGAAGGAAAATCAACTTATCCAACTATATTCACATCTAATTCCATTACGTTTATTGTGATCTAACTTTTGCATACTCTTATCTCCGAAGTTTTGTTCTCTTTTCGAGATTAAATTGAAAGTTTTTTCTCAATGTTTGTTTTGGCAGTAGTTCAGATCAATTTTTGTGTTTTCTTATCATGCTTTAAGCTTGACTTCCTTCGTTGTCGTTCGACACGCTCAAGATCATGTCGTCGAAACATGAAGACGAGAGAATTTATTTGCACATAACTCTCGCTCAGCCATTACTTATACCACTTTATCGCTTTTTTCTTCTCTTTAGCAAATGATTTATTACACTCTAGCAAAAAAAGTTCTTTTAAATTATTTTCCTTATATCAAATATCCATAATTAATTTATTATTGTTTATTCGCTTTAATCTTAAAGTTCCTTTTTCTGCCCAAAGATTCCTTTGATTTTCTTCTTATTAGCCCTGATTCTCACTATAGCACAGCAGCAATCGAGCAGGGGGAGACTAAATAATTTATTGGGTTTTTCATCAGATTTTTCTTTATATGTTTCCTTCTATATTTACACTGACTTATTTATGACAATTTTTGTAATTGGAAATTTTTCACCTTACTGTGGTAAATATTTAATTAATTAGTTATTGCTTCTCATGTTGTTCTTTGTGTGAGAGTGTATTTGTTTGTGTCTGTGTGTGTAAGTGTTTTGAATTTTTCAATTCAATTGGCCTTATTTTATATTCAATCTAAAACTTTCGATATAGTTAAATTTATGTGTAAAAGTACACCCTAAAAGTTTTTTAAGGAGATCCATTTTTCAATTTTTATTCATGCAATCATATTCGCTACTTTTAGAGAAACTCAATCAGAATAATCATAAAAAGTTTTGTTCATTAGTCAAAAGGAGGATTCAAACTCAAAATAACTTAGTTTGTACATAAAATATCAATTTTCGAGAATAAATGGCAGTTTTGCAGTTTTCTGTTAGTCCAGCAGATGAACGTTGCATCAATTTCTAGAGAAGGTGCATTTAGGGTTTTATCATGTAACCTTAGAAAAATGTTGAATTGTCGAAAACATATTTTCATCATAGGAACTCTTAAGAAAGAGAAATTTCGGTGCAGATACAAAACGAGTTTGGAAGAGTTGGAAATCTTTTCAGTTTTTTTTAAAGATATTTTTTAATGAAAAAGGGAAAATGATTTTGAGGCTAACTTTATTAGTTTAGCCTTATGCGAGAAGGACCGGAATCATTGTGAGGATAGAAAATGAAATTAAAGAAACAACAAAATAACTGAAATCATTTAAAATGTCTCCAATTGAAAAAGTTATTTAATATTTTTACAAATTTTCTTTTGTTTAATAAATCTCACTTTAAAAACTGTCCCGTGAACACGAACTTTGTTTTTGCTTTTTTGATATTATGCAATTTTTATATGTCGTACATAATAGTATATTACATATGTTTATGCTTTTCTCTCATATTTTTTATTGTTGGACGGTATTTATATGATGAAACAATAACACAAACCGATAACCGAAGGAAAACAAACAGAATATTTGTTTTGTTTTGTGTGTACGAGATTTGTGAAAACCAAATTTGAAATGGAGCGAAAATTGTGAAATTGAAGCGAAAACTCGATAATCATAAAAAATTCATCATGCAATTAGAAAGCCTAATGATTGTAAATGATTTGGATTCGGGGCGAGTTGCGATAAATGTTTTAAGTATGTGTGAGTATTTTTGTTTAGGAGAGCAAAATGATAAGGAAATAATTAGTCTTTTTGTTCTTCAATTCTTTATCCTTTTCTTATATTTCTTCTTATCAGAGCTTCTGTTAAAATTTATAATTAAAACATTAATGTTACACCTCGTTCTCAGGTTTGATTTGTTTCTTCTTTGGGAAGAAGGTTGTGTGTAGATGTGACGAGTAGTTCAACTATCGCGCGGAAAAGTATTTTGGTTGGGTTTGGTTTTGTTCGGGGTGATTAAAGTAAAAGGATAGATAGAGAGTGAAGACATTTATCGCACTTATCTGCAAAAACACGAGTGAATTGAACCAATTGTAAATCATTATTCTGCTTTTATATGGTTATTAAAGATTGAAAGGAAATAATAAATATTCAAACTCAAAAGATATTTCTAAGATCTAATTAAAATAAAATTTAGTAATACCCCCAATATCAAGCATCTTGACTATCCCCTTTGAGTCCAGGTACACGATGATGTTGATTATTGTTCAAACGATTAGCTAAATCTCCCATAACATCACGAAATATAATACTATCTATATTTTCACCTAGCATGTAGAGTAGAAACCAATCGCCCATTTTCGATCGTCGAACGATTATTTCTATAGCGTCTCGACGTACTAATCTATAAGTGAGACGAGATGAAAATGAGAAATTGCATTAGATATGAGATGTGGAAGTCAATTAAAAGTTAATCATGAGATAGAGTGATTCGATGGCACACCAGGCGTAATAACAATCAATTAATCAGCTCTGCCTTACGTGTCATAAAAATACTCAACCTCAGCCCCAGTTTATGATCATAAAATTTGCTCACCTAAACCTTAATCTTAGTAGATAGACCCGCATGCGGGGCGAGAATATTATAACTATTCTATACATTATAGTTAATGATGTCAATATCGTTAGCAGTATGCACCAAAACCATAAAAATATGTAGATCTTCTCATTTACCACGTTTAACGGAAGAATGCCTGCAATGAGATTAGACAATTGACACAACAAATTAGTGTCTGAATTCTCAGTAATGTCTCTAAATTTTGTGCAACGTACAGACACAATTATTTGATTCGCAACAATCTAAGGATTTGATAAAACAATCGAACTTACATATTGCATCCTGTCATCGTCAAGAGCGTGGTCGAAAATCACATGTTTCGTAAATACGCCATTATCGACGACGATTGAATGGAATTTTAAAGGGATGAGATAGAAAAAAGAAAGAAATCTTATTCCATTTCAAAGTTAAATATATCCCATACTTACATGCCGTTCCACCTGTAATTACATAAATTTGTTAATAAATTTGAAGAAATGAGTATTTGAATCGAAGTTCAATGTTTATTTCAGGTAAAAGAACAAATCGATAGATTTTGCTAGCAACTACTAACCTCACCGCTGACACCATATTTATAGAATGTACATTTAGTCATTCGTGGAAATATATAAATCATTGGATCCATCCGGTCTTCCTGATCCGCTTCCATATGTCTTATCACATCAAGACCGAATGTCATGAATTCGCCATCGAAGAATTTGTTCATTAAAAACATTTGTCCTAAAAAGGTAAGTAGAACAATAAAGTATCTATCCAATCTAACTTTAATTGTTATATTTATTGATAGTGAACTCTCTGCGTGAATCTTTCTCCCACATAATATAGTTTACTTTGGCTTCACCCACGTAAAATGCAATAAAATAGTGATTTGCATTCCGCAAGTGAGTGTGAAGAAAAGTGATTGTTTCATAAGAAAGAACTGATTTATGAAAGCGCTCTTACCTATTACATTTATAAGGGATAGGAGCTCACATCCATAATATCGGTAAGCCCACCAATTATGATATCTGAAAGTAATTCATGTCATCAGCTTAGGTCACGTAGAAACCTAACGACTTACCTTAAATTATCCCATAAGTAATCTAATAATAACTTTTTCTTCTGTTTTTTCTCGATCTCAGAACAGATTCCAATGTCAAGGTCCATCATAAGGGCATGGATCTTGCCGCCTTCCCATGACTTCCACAACCAACGGGGTGCGTAAAAAAGTATGCTCTGTAAGGTAAAACGTGATAGAAATTAATTACAAGTCAAGTAGAATGGTATTCTCGAGTCGCTCTTTAATTTTTGTTAGGAAAAAGGGTAAACACAAGTAGGAAGAGTTTAATCTAAATTTAATTGACCATGCTACGGATTTTTCATCACCGGAATATTTGCACGAAAAAGGTCTGCTCTGTGATGGCAAAATGTCAAAAATGTTTCATCGATAGGACATAGCAAATATCATCGGACGAAAATTGAATATCAAGAGCATCTCAAAAAGGTAAAGCGAATTCGCTTAGCGTTGTTCTAATTTCTCAGCCAATTTGTTATCAATTAGGCTGAGGTGTTAGTCGATTTATTGATTTATTTTGGCTTTGATCGGATCATGCAAAATTCCGCAATGAAGCGGAGGTGTTGTTTTCGTTGATTTCTTTTAAATTGAAGTTTAAATCTGTACATGTAGTATTGTAACCTTTCTTTCGGTTTTCTAACAACAAATAGATGTCAGCACTAACAAAGAAGATGAAACTGTTATGTTATGTAACGATTGTGGGAAAATGACAAAAATACTAATCTCCTAAATCATTATAATTCTTCTTTTATTCACTTAAAAAATATTTTGCTACGGTGAATAAATACCATAGAACCTTACTGACGAAATAAACATTATTAATTTCTCTTAATGTTTTATTAAACGCCCTATGAAAGTCGCATGATATATTGGACATTCGAAATTTATGTTTGTGAGACGCTGGCCAAAAGAAACACGATATCACGTTCGGGATAAGGAGAAAAAATTAGAAAAGACGAATTTTCATCATTAAAAATAAATCAAAGCCTGTTCATCTTACTTAAAGCTTTTTGAATCTGGATTAGGTGTATCTTTTTATTTATTGATTTAAAATTGATTGGTATTATCAATCTATCCTTGTTTTCAATCATTATGAAGCGTAATAGATCTCGCCACATTTGAAGCGACAATATAATACGTGTGTGAACGAAAGTGACAAATTTTTCATAAAATTATTTAACAAATTCTTAGAGAAAATTGTGAATTTCTCAGCTTAACGAATTATGTTTCATAGTTGAATTTTATAATGTATTGCTATTTTAAACTTAGTTATTTTTCGAAGCTCAGTCAGAGCATCACCAGTCTTCTTGAGCAAGCTTCACCATCTGTTTCTCGATAGAACTGCTGTTCCCAAGGCAAAATGGTTTGTTTACAATTATCGTGTGAATCGTTCTCCAACTCAATATATCTGGTTAGTTCGTGTTTCTTGCGTTATTTCGAAAAAAACGATGCCAACTCGCGGCTTTTCAGCCAAATAGTAGATTTGGAGCGAAAGGTATTTAAAATGGACGATTTAGAAAAAAAAACAAAAGGCGTGAAGCATGTGAAACAACATGAGGAAATAATAATGTTGTGGCGAGTGTTTGCGAGCCGATTGACCATATGTAAATTCAACTCGATTTTCATGTAGGCAAGATTCGTGTCGGAGTGTCTCGGCTAAGTTAAGTGTGAAGTGTGAAGAAATAAAAATAGCGATAATTATTCATCAAGCATTGCTGTTTGAGGGAGGCAAACCAGGAAAAATGTTCTTGAACCACCAAGGAATAAGGGCACAGTGAAGTTTTGCGTCAACTCGCGAGTTAAATTGAGAAAAAAAGGAAATTTGAATCATGACGGCACATGTCTGCAATTTTGTTTGCTGACAAGAAAATCAAGATAAGTCGTGTTATCACGCCAGAAGCGCACTGTGTAAAGCTGCATATCAGAAGCGCACTGTGTAAAGCTGCCCACAGGCCGTACTCATTACGGTTACTTGTGACAACGAGATTGCGAAGTCGCACAAGTCTTTCCAAGTGGAAGCCGAGCAATAATCAGCCAACCGAATTTTTAACAAGATTAACGTATACAAAATCTTTGAAACTATCGAAGACACAAACCCAGAGATTCAGATTAAGACTAATATTAGGATAAGTAGAAGGATGGAACGATGAAGGATAGCAGGCAAACTAGAAGGTTGAAAGATGATTGAGAAATGAATTTAATCTAGAATGAATAGAGTGAACAAGGATAAAGCTCTAAATCAAATCTAGGGTGAATAAGGATATTACTTAGGCATTTATTTCAACTTTTAATCTTGACTTCAAAATGACTGTAAGCAAACTGGGTGAATGCTTCAAAGAGAAACTATTTAAGTTCTCCGAGAACACATTCACGCCAGACTACTTAACAGAAATTTTAACTAAGTGTAAATGTCATGTCAGATTTAAATGTAAAGGACTGCGAGCATGGAAGGAGAACGCCTCACCTTAGTCTGTTCTTCGAGGACTAAGGAGACATATTCAACTGGTAGCGAGCTAAACACGCGAGCATAGGATGAAGAACGACTTCCCTCAATCAGATGAGTCGAAGCCCTGATTGAGGAAACTCATTCGCAAATTCGGCAAGCGAAGTGACGCAGGCGAACGTGGAGAAGGAGCTAGAGTGCCGCGATATAGTGAGAAGAATTTCTTCCCTCAATCAAGAAGTCGAAGCCTTGATTGACGAAACTTATTCGGTTTCCGACACGCGGAAGAACCGGCAGCCTTGGAACAGCGCCTTAGCTGAGAACCGACGTGACATTAACATCTGTCTAGCATGAGTTGACGCCGAGAATTAGAATAGTATAGGACCCGAAAGGGAAGGATCCCGGAAGGATTATAATACGAGCAATCGTAGTATCTGTGGGTGAGGGATCACTGGGGCACTGATACTGCCTCACAGGTCTCTTAGCTGGAGGGCTGCTTTAAAAGGCAGTCTAAACCAGCGTCCAGAAAATCTATCTATCTATCATGTAGGCAAAATCACTGGGATAATCTGATTGCTGCATCACAAAATTTTAACGACTGAGATAGCAAATTGAACACAAATATTTGTCACAGTTTTATCACGCACTTTGAAGCCTGAAAAGCTTTTTACTCAAAACTTCACCAGTGAGCAGTTCGTCCAATTAAAATTATTCATAGAAAAATGACGGAAAATTCCTTGGAAACATCTGACTTTAAATTTTTTGAGTTAAAACAAGTGAGTCACGCGAGAGATACATTTGTGCATGGTAAAAGTTGCGACTGATTCGTTCGTCTATTTTAGTGCTGTTTGGCTTGATGAGTAACCACTTGAACAATGTGTCTGATGTTCTCCCCCGCTTGTATGCTTTCAGACATTTTTTGTAGCGGCGCTCTTCCGCCTGACATAAAACATTTTTAATGTTCAACAACCTGTGAAATCTATCTTCCATTCCATCATAGATAATGCTGTGCTTTGACATGAAATTTGAAAATAATCATGATTCATCAATCATTAAGCAACGAACGTTTGGGAGAATACCAAATCGAGTGTTAATGATAATTTGAGACGTCAGTCTCGTATCGAAGAATGATGAACATAGTTTCAAATGAAAGAGTTTTCCGGCAAATTCAAGCCGCAAAATTTGAAATTGGAAATTTTATCACGATGTTTTCATAGAAGAGTTTAAAACAGGTTAGTAAGATGTCACAATAATAGTTTCATCAGTAAAAAGGGGCAACGCGAAAATAAAATCAATTTTTAAACCATTCGAACAAACCAAATTGAAACTCATTGCTGGATGAGTGATCGAATAGGCCAAATGTTTCCAACCTATGGAAAACCCGCTTTTTATTTTTGGCTTTTTGGATGTTCGACAAAATGGTGTTCTAAATCGAAACGTTTTGTTTGCTAACTTAAAACATCCCTGGTGACTATAGTCTCACTAAGTTAGAGACTTCCCATGAAGGATTCCCAGGCAGCATCTAAAACCATTCCTCTTATCCTTTTTACTGTGATGACTGACCTGGATTAAAATAACGTTGCAATTATTTCGGAACAATCAATTTATCGCTTTGAAAGTATATTTACATTTTCCAAAACATGGAATTGAAGCTTTTTAGTGGGACTGAAATTTAAGCAGCAAATTTTTTGAAAGAAACAGAAATATGTTCAATAGTATTGCCCAGTTTATTTCCGATGGAAAGCCGAAAGCACGTATTTCCTCTCTTTGATTCAAAACATTTCTAACTGTAGTTGTGTGTCCGTTTACGAATAGTTTTTTTGAAACGATGCCAGAAAAAACCCCGCTTGTCTCCCGTTTCAAGAGCTTTTCCGTCCGATCATGTTTTTTCTCTATCGAAATCGACGAAAAATTGATTATACGTGATCTTATATTGGAGGAAAGTCTCATAGTCAAGAGCAAAGGATGTTTACAGTTGAGTCTCTGTTGAATCTATCATAACGTTTATCTTTGCTTTTGCAATAAAACTCTCCAGCGGTTCCGGCTGTTTTATGCGAATGCATATTGATACTACAAGCCTGAGTTGCATTCCTTCTGGTTCCGGAATCTTTCAATTAATCCAACTCGGACATAAATCAAAATGCTTTTCTCTCGATGTTTAATTTCGAATCGATTGAACCGCGCAATTGATTTTTACGATTATCGTTGTTCTGCTCCAAATAACAGCTCGCAACTTCCGTATAAAAACAACAATTCCGTTAACAAAGGAAATGCAACTGACAATAGGACAATTTTAATTGGAAATTTTCCATTTTTCTCCGCATAAACATCAGAAACTTTTCTCTTTTTTGCTTGATCGACAATAATTTTTAATTACAGTTTTGAAATGGAATTTTTGGCGAAACGATAAATGTATTCTCGTGAAGCCACGCTGAACATGGCGACCATCAGTATTAAAAATCGCTTTATTCAATCTAAGCAATTAGAGAAAACAACAAAAAGAAGCAATGTTAATTGAAGGCAAGCATGAGAATGGTGAAACAATACTTCAGCCATCAATAACGACTTTTCCGTCGTCCTACTGGGATGATTTAAAGTCTGAGTCATACCCGAGGACACAAAAATGTAGTTTCGGTATCAATTTTATGGGAAATTGATTCGCAATTTATGTTTTTAATTACTCCATTTAATATCTGTCATTTCGTTTGGAAAATGTTGGGTCGCGGATGATGCTCCGTATGCTTATTGCAAAGCGAGTTTCACTATCAGCGATGATTAATTACACAGGAAAAATATTGGTATTTACCTGAAAAAACAGACAAAAGCACACCCATTGATAGTATCGATAAACTTTTCTATCTTCGTGTTTGCCTTCACTGTTTCCGACTCCCGGATATGGCACTTCCTTCCCTAACTTCTTAAGGAACATGCTCTTTAGCGCGTAAGTGCTGTGGATCCAGCAGTACGTGTTTAGAACATCTTCAGGAATATCTTTAGTGTGAACGCAGTCAATTGGATTTCCGACATATTGTCGTGTGGTGACAATAAGGGAGAAGGCAATTAGCATCATTACGGTAATTGAATAATGTAAGCGAAATACTGGTGAGTCGATTTGAATGTGGCTTATTTTTACTAAACTTTTAAGGCCTCGAAATATATCCAACATGTTGATGAACTCCACAATTGAGTTTTCTTATTAAATTCTTTCAAGCAGTTCTCTATGCTATCTTAGCATATTTCCTCTTCACTAATGAATTCGTAAATTCAATGGATTTATTTTCTCGAAATATGCAAACACTTTCATAGAATTTGTTTTTTTTTTCTTTTAATTACGGGAAACCGTTAATTTTCTTCATCTTCATAAAGCTTCACTTCCAGCAAAGAACTTCTATTGAAAAAGTCGTCATGCCAAACGGCTTCATTTTCACTCCGTCTTTCCTGATTGAAAATGCTCTTCTTCGTTTCATATCACAGAATTTTAGCACTTTCGTATTGTTTCTAATTAGGTCGAAAGCAGCATTCATCGTCATAACTTTTTCCTTAAGGATTTTCCAATTCACATGAGCAAACAACTCGACATTCCATTGCTACTGATTATAAAGGCTTATCTGAGAATTTTATTCATTGTTTTTCGTTGAGCCTTAAAACTTTTCTCTCACTTTTGGAGTTCCACCAATTTTTACGTGACGATTATTTACAATAGCAATAAAATTAAGAATAGTCTGTTCTTTTAACAAACATAATCCTGATCATGCGGCAGTGGACGTAGAAAAGTTTTCATAAGAACATCGTGGCGAAATTTTATTTATTTATTCCGTTTTTATGCGCAAAAGTTTTTCTCATAGTCGTTCCTCCCGTTTCCATGTTTAATTACTGCTCCTCTTTGTATAATTTTTTTCTGCTATATCCGCACCGTTTTGCTAATAAAAAATTAAATTTCTGTTTATATATTTTGTAGCAATTCAAATCGACATATTTCTTCTCCCTGTTATTGAACTCATTGACCTTTTGCTGATTGACATAAAATTGTCAATTGTTCAACGGATTTTTGAATTAATTTCATCTTCTTATAAAATTTTAGAATGTGTTCCAAAAACATTGAGCAATAAAAAAAAATTAACTGTTTTGAATAAGGCAAAAAATAAATTAATACCAGTAGTTCAGTTCCTTCTTTACTCGAAAACAGATATCTTGTAATCTGACTGAGAGAAGAACTGCGGCTCATAGAAACCGAAGAAATAAAACAATTTATAAATTTTTTTTTGTAAATACAGTGAAAGAAAACTCAGTTGAGCGAAGGATTCTTGGTGATGCTTTTAACGAACTTTTAATTGTTTTCCACTCGAAAGGTTTTCATCACAAGCTTCAATTAGAAAATGTTTTTCTTTACACTTTTCAACAGGTTCATGAAATGATTTCATTTTCACTTTTATGCAATCTTCACATGGGATCATCGAGGCGGGAGAGCAAACAAGAAACTGAAGTTTAACATATGGATGTTTTTAATGGAACGCCTGGTCAGTTTACTTTAAAAGCAAGCTATCAAAACGGCAGCACGCTTGATCGTCAGACGGCAATAAATAAAACCTTAAGTAATTGGAGAAAATATCTCCAACGCTATCGCTTCCAGCCTCAATAGTAATATCTTTACGGGCATATGTTTGTTTTGTTATGAAAGGCGCCCGCTTTCGCCTCCAACTGACGATATTAACCTACTTCGAAAACCTACATTAAAAATTATTCTTTGTGCCTCTCTCAGATATTGCTCCTCTATGAGGAAATTTCGGATCCGTAAATATTTACTTCGCGGAAAAGAGAAGATTTGTTAAAAGAAATGAAGCTTCAATGACTTTTTTCGGGAATTTCTACGAACTAGAATTCTTGACTAATTTACATACATTCAGCGTTCTTGTGTAAAATTTTATTCGAAACTCAAGGATAGTCACAAACAGACGCGATCGCTGGTAAACTAATAACATGAAGCTTGACAATTGTATTTCACTTTGTGTTCGTTGTTAAAATTTTCAACGTACATTATTATGAAATACCGCCGATCTTTTAAGTCTCGTAGTCAAACAAAAAACGGCCCCATTTTCGTATTATGGAAGGTAAATAAAAATCAAATCTTTTGATACCGCGATGTAGAGGCACATGCTTCTAGTCTTAGATTGAAAGCCGATCACTTCCTCGTTTTTGTAGCGTTTCACGTCACACAAAAGCCATAACATTTGAGCTAATTTTCCAATTTCAGTTTCTGACTAGGCAGATTTGGTAGTCAGAGAAGAAAAGATAAAATCATCATCAAACAAAAATCCCAGAGTTGAATGATTTTCAGAAAAACGGAAAACGTACGTATAAATTTTCTATTTTTAAACCCGTCTGTTCGATTCGGGACAATACTATGATCATGTCAGCAAGACGATCGCTGAATCGCTGTTTAAAAAGGTCTGATTAAGTCAAAGTTGAAACAATTTCCGACAGTCTAAATTTAACAGGGAGAAGAAACATATTTCTCATAATGCTAATTTTAAGAAATCACGTGCGTAAAGAGAGAACTCTTGAAAAAGGTTTATGAATTTTTGCGCGATTTCCCGGTTTACGTTTGTCGCTGAAGTCAAGTCATTCATAGGCAAGGATCTTCGGTTTAATACATGTCACAATGAATTTATACAACAACTTTATCTGCCATTTTTTCCATTGGATCATTTAACGTAATTGGAACGCAAGATCAAAGTGTTCAATAAAAAGTTGAGAACATAGGAACTGGAGACTGGAAAACTTTCAACAGTAGCTTTCACTCGATTTGAGGATCTGTTGATCTTTTTGATTAAACCAACGCGACAAACTTAACAATCAGTTATGTTCGAAGGAACGCAGTAACTGAAGGTTATCTCTAACAACCGAGACAGAACGAAAAACTCAGAAAAATCACTACGAGAAAAAGAATTTAAAGTCTTTTTCACGAGTTTTGCCCCGGACGCTAGTTGTTCGCGTCACGAACTCACGATTAACACTAGCAATTTTTTTTCAGCCTCCGTGTGTGCTGCGACTTTCCTCTTCTTCTCGTTTGGCTGGTAGTTTTTCCTTTTCATCATCAAATAAAAGCCGATGAAAATTATATCACAAACGAGGAAAAAGAATAAATGTGTGTAGAGATACGGGAGACTCCAATGGTATACAACATATATCTACACATCAGCGGCTGAATTCACCAACCTCACTATGTTTGTATGAGATTTTCCTCAACCCTCTCACATTCTTTCACTATGCTAATATTTTTCGCTTGTTTTGCTCTCACTGCCACTGCTGTTGCTACTGATCATGCTTTTGGATTCCAAATATTTTTGGATGCAACGTTAAGCTACACACACCGACATATTGTGCAGCAGCTATCTAGTGGCTGGCAAAAATCAAGAGAAATTGGCTCTGACATCACATGTACTCGTTGCCTGCTAACCCCTCAACATCCCCATCACAGATTTGGCCGCACTCTGCCTTTTCCCCGCTCTTTCTTCTCAATATTTTCTGAGATTTTTATTTGTATTTAACGATCACGACTTTTCATGTGTGATGTTTTAAATCGTGCATTTCCACTACTGACAGAGTCAAAGTCTTGACATTTTCGTTTCCTTTTTGTCGTGGAGCTAATGTTGGATGTCGGAAAAAAGCATGCGGGAATGTGTTCCGCTAAAACAAATTTTCCGACGACTGGTAAAAACAGTGGTGGCGTTAATTCTAGAAAGCTCTAGATGTTCTTGTTATAAATAACAAATGGCAAAACCTTTACCAAAATAGGAAATAATCGAACACCTGATGTGGTAATGTTCACATTTGCAATGTCACTGGGTTAGTAACGTTTCTGGCATTGCTTTTCGTATAGAAACACATGAGCAAGTGATACAGAGGAAGAGGCTTACAAAATTACATTACGGCATTTTTTTCTTTCCTTGCTAATTTTAAATTTGTTTCGTTTATTTTTCCTCAGCATTTTCAACAAGAAGAAGTAAACTCTCAGCTTTTGAAAACCTGGTCTTTTGTAAACTATCGAAAAAAGTTTGCCAGATGCACAAATGCGAGTGGACGAATATGTTTGCTTTCCACTACGTTCAAGACATAATAATTTTGTTGGATCACGTCCAGAGGTGAATTAGCAATTTATGTGTTGATTTTTATCTTCCAAAGTTCATTTGCTGTAAATCAGTTTCTATTGTCTTAGGAACATCCGTTCAAATCTAAGTTCTAAATTAGCATGAAAATGTTTTCTTTTTCTCAGCAAATTTCAATATAATCCTGACTTGATCTGCATGAACAAGACGAGCCAAACGATGGTGTGAATGCTACAACTCGCAATTTCTCCACTAATATTGTTCCAATGAAGTTATTGCTCTTTTAGAATAATTTATTTACACATTCATTTACACAAAGTTGTGCAATTCAGAGCGCAGCAGAAACTTTATATAAATCTTTATTATATTCCGATAGCAGCAACGAGATAACAAATACATCGTAGACTGGCACTTATGGAGCTTTTTGTGTGATACAAATGTTGGAAAAGTCGACGTTCACAGAGCGAACGTGTTGATAGTCGGAAGGCAAGATCGTTTAATCTATACATAATAAAGCAATCAATGTTTTGTCGCCGGCGTTTATACGGCGACTGATAGGATATTACTGCTCTATAAAGTAAGGATAGACGGGAATTTTTGAGGTAGCGTTGCGTATTATTAAACTGTATAATCATGTGGCTTCTTCTCAGACGATTTTTGGTTGATTGTAGTTCTGTAATTTATTATTAGAAACTTCTTTGTGAGAAATATAATCGCAACATGATCAGCTTTAAAATTGTAATCCACAACAGGAACTTTAACACAGATGTAGTGATGAAAATGTTAGCGGAAATATCTACCCAGTTGGGATTTGTCTCTTTCTCATCCGGTAAAAAGCTTATGTGACGTTATCAGGAAACTCAACTGAGAGTCACTCGAAGCTCTATAAATATATCCATTTGGTGCATAATTTCTTCATGTTTATATTTACTAGCCTGATGCTCGTCTGGAATCAGAGCGCATTGTTTTCTGTTCTTGGAAAGCTGATGTCCGTGCAACGATTTATTGACATGATGTGTGGCGATAATTTATGTTCGCCGTTTGGCGTACACTTACGGCGAACACTTCAAACTTATGTATGTACTCGATTTCATTCCGCATTATTTATGGGGCTCATATGCTGCTTACTGCCAAAAATCCATCGAATTTGTGTCACGTTGCAAACATGGATAAAAACGAGCGATTCATGATCTCTCCGCCGCTGAAAATTTATAAATATTTGATGGTTCACTGCGCTTTTTTGGTAGCGCTTTGCTGATGTGTCGCTCTTTTCTGTATTAAAATGTTATATACGATATGAAGTATTTTGAGTTTCCCCGTTTTTTTTTCGCCCGGTTACGGAAATAGCATTGGCAGAGTGATAAATTGCAACTTTAATGTTGGATCGATAAAAAAAGAATTCATTTCTCTAGACGGTCTCATGAGATGAGAAACAAAAATTATATACCATCGATCAGCAACAGAGAGAAAAGTGATGTATTTGAAGAATTTTTCACAGATTAATATGTGAACTTTGATGGTTTTTGATCTTTATGACTTTAAAACCTATCAGATTACATTAACATCCCTCACGTCCAAATCTTCATTGATGAGAAACATCTGTTTCAACCAAGTCTTTAATCACAGCCGAAGCCTTTGTTATACGACTCGCTAAATATATATTTACAAATTGACCTGATTGCAGATTCGAGTTATTGACCTTTAAGTATGAATTTTATATTGTTTGTTTTTTATTTGGGTAGATCAATTAAAAATCACTTTCCATTTTATTGTTGAAATTCTCCATCAACAAGCATCGTTCATAAGAAATATATCTTCCAAAAATCATCTAACACCTGTTCCGACATCATTTTTATTGCAATTTAAGTCAACTGACAGATGAATCAGACAGTCATAATCATCATCATTCGAGAGCTTGTTTAAAAAGAAAATCAACGGCAAACGAGCGTACGATGAAGCAAAGATTATCTATATATAAAACTCAGACTGTTGGAAACTAAAAATATATTCAATATTCTGACTTTTCTTGTCAACGTCACGATTTTTTTTCCTTGTCCTGACCCAACCGCAACAATTTTTCAGATCGGAAAAACTTAACGCATATTTAATGAATCTTGAAAATTTACCGGCCTCGTGCGAGTCGCGCGCTCACGCATCCATTTTCTCGCTCTCAATTTGCAGTGATTCTATAAATATGGCTTGAATTTTTTGTTACAATTTTTCTCGGACCTGTCTGACGGCATATGAAAAGATTGTTTATTTACAAAAATGTTTGGCTGCATGATGCTTCTTTCGTTGAGTGGCCGCGCTTTATTTGCGGGAGGGGAAAATAGTTCAAGGTAAATTTGTTGACGTAAACATTTGAGTTTGTTTGTGGAGGCAAATAATTTTCAGTTTCACCAGTGAAGTCAGTTTCACCATTTTTCATCAGTGCTGTTAATGACTTTTAATAATTTGATCGCTTTTTTCGTGAATGAGCGCGCGGTCGATTTTATGAGGCGACGAAACCACATTTCAGCTGTAATCTTGATGCGATAGATTGGGTCGTTAGGCATGGATTAGAAGGCCTAAGATATAATTATTCCTCGTGGATCATCAAAGTCTCAGTTTAAACTCAACTTGCTTAGTTACATGGAGATTAGAAAATAGGAAGGAAAAAGTTTAATTGAAAAGCCTCTTGCCGAGTTTAACGAGATATAGTAAAATTAATCGAATTGTGTGAATTACGTGAATCATGCCAAAACTGGAGCAGACTTTTTCCACTTGCAATTCTCTGCTCTCCACTCAATCAACTTACGAGTGCGGGAATATAACCACGCAACAAAATTATTACAACTCAATTGTTGGCACTTTCTTGCAGTGTCATCATTTCGACGAAGAAATAACAATTAATTATTAAACCAGATGAAGAACCAGAAGATGAAGAATTGTGTTTTCAGATTTCCAAGTGCAATAAATCTTCCGCGTTTGTGTTATATTTTTTTTTTCATTGAGCTTTAAGTGCTTTTTATGTAAACATTTAAGAAACTCATTTAAAACACAAAAGAATGTCCCTCCACTATAACAGTGCAGACATTTTCTCATATCTCTGCTCCCGCAGCAGAAAAACATGATAATTCAATTCTAGATTAGTTTCAGCCGAGGAAATCGTTTCAAAACTCAGTATGATATGAGCGTCAAACACATCCCCTTACACTTAACAAATCAATGGACTGAGTGATTTATGTTCTTCGCAACAATTTTAATTGGACATTTCACAGTTCGCACGTAAACTTCTGACGGACATTTTACTCGAGCCAAATTGAAAAATTAGAAAAGATTTGTTTCTACTCACTTGAAAAAATAATGTGAACGCCACCCACTGATAATATTTTGTGTGCTTTATCGTAAGCTGCCCTCGACTTTGCGAGTTATCTACTCCGGGAAATGGAACTTCTTGACCTTGCTTCTTCATAAATGCGTCAACTACGGTATAGGTGGAATGTATCCAGCAGTAAGTATTTAGAACATCTTCCGGTATGTCTCTGTATAAGCAGAAAAGAAAAATTTAAAATTTATTGCAAATGTTCAGGATGACGATGTTTTCATGGCCTAAAGACCCGTCGTAATGTCTCTCATGAATTTATGGCGGTGGTGAAATTTGTCTCGCTAAATTTGTGCGATGACAGAAAAACTTTTTTTCCGCTTGAACTTTCCGAGTTTTCTTTTCTTCCGCCCGAGGCGTGCGCCATCTTACAACATTCAGAAAGTCTCTTGAGACGCCATCTCTGGCGGTAAAGTTGTGATAAGTTCCACCACTATTCCACCTCACTATGTATTCACCATATAAATATTATTAGTTTTCTGATCGGTGCAACTCACCTTGTATGAACACAATCGATAGGATTTCCTACGTACTGTCTTGTCGTGACAGCAATAGAGAATGTGACGAGTAAAATTACTGTTGCGTTTGTGTGTAATCGAAATATCGCTGAATCAATTTTCACATGATTTATCTGGACGCGGCGATGTGGCAAATGAAATTTCCAACCGAAATTCAATTCAATCGAAAAAGAAAATATCTGAGTTAGAAGAGCTCGTGGAAGTATGGAGGTTAGTGAAAATAAACCATTGAAAATAAAGTTATTATTTCAAACTGCATATGGTTATGAACGAAGGATATTAGAGGCGTTCATAAATTACGCCATGATTTGAATTCATGAAACAGGTTTGAACGGGAAAGTGTGGGTTCTAAAATAGCTTGAACATTATGGACGGAAAGGTATTTTAGCCAGCATAGCCATAGGACCAATATGAATGGATTCCAGTCGCCAGATATATCATCAAAAAATCGCTAAAATAGATCAGTTACACAAATTCTCTACAACGATTCGTGATAACTGCAGTTTGAATATTCAGTTCTCCTATTGGTTTCCTGCTGATAAACATAATAATTTGATATATTATGAAGATTTGATGAGAAAAGATGAGGATGATACCCTGGCGTAACTTACTAATGCCCCTTCATCGTCAACAGAAAACTGTCAAATCACTCTACGCTATTCAAAACATAAAATTGAACTCCTTACGATACATTCTATCTACTGTCGCAACCGCGATTAATTCTCTCGTTACGAATAAATAGAAAAGTTAGTTGATTAGTAAATTGAAAATTCGACACTCACCGATGATCTACTCACTTGCATAAACGCATAAACACCTCGTAAAAACTCCATATTAGTTGATGGAGAGTAGGATGACTTGTTCGATGAGGGGCGACCCCCACGAAAATAGTTCGGGGCACTGTCAGAAAGATGCGATGATTTGTAATTCCTCGATAGCGATCTAAAAGTTTTTTATACATAACACGAGAAGGGGAGGGGACGAAGAAATATATTTTTCGTTATTGAGTGGCAAGATAAAGTTTTTGTGTCCATATTTTCATGTTGTGTATTGATGGTGATGATGACGATGTATGTAGATAAAAAGGGGATGACGAAGGAATGAAAAGGAAAAGAAAGAAGATGTTAATTAATAGTTCTAATCAAAGCAAGTGGCTAAACTTCAATCAATTGACGATGCAATTAAACTTAATGGATTACTGGGAGTGTAAGTATTTAAAATCACTCGGATCCCCAACGATTAACTCCTCATGTTGAGAAATTAGTAAAAGGTAATTGCATCGTATTGATTTAAGTTTTATTGTTTTTACTTCGGGTAAAACATTCCTACACAAAACACAAAAACATGAAGTACTTAAGGTAAAGATGCTGAAACTAAATAAGTAATGCTGCATTTAGTTAATTGTAATGCATAACAATTAGCATATTCCTATTTAATTGACATGATTTATTCTTTTAATATCGCGACACTCTAGACAAGTTTACTGACAAAGATGCGAGTATCAGTGAGCTGAATTAGAAAAAGTTGTCTTCAAATACTGTCGAATATGAATTTCATATGAGAAACCGCAAAATGGGAAAAAAGCTTCTGATGAGCACTGCAAACTAATTATAGAACCGGCGATAACTCTTGAGGGAAGGGCAAAAAAGTTTAATTATTTTTCTAAACGAGAGAATTTCAGCGACGACGGCAGTACAAATGTCTGTCCTGGGTTGACGACACTAGAACTCGAGCAAAACAAGTGGCGCTCAGAATTTATTCTCCACTCATCTTCCTCCTGCATAATGCTTGGCTTTTTAGTTCTGGATGAAGCTTAAAAATTTGGGATTTTCATAAAGCTCAACAATCAGAAGAGCGAATAACTTTCAGCCTCTGTGAGTGTAGCCGTTATCAAACATTGTATTATTAATGCAGCAAATTATTTTTTGAGACCCGAAAGTTCTCTCCAGTTCCTTGTCTCGAGAGTCTCTGCATATTTTTAATGATAATTCTCGGATCTCGAGAAAGAGGTTTAGGCGGAGAATATTGATTTAACACAAAATAAACTTTTTCTTTACTGATAGTGACCCGCAGATAAAAAAGGATTTATTAAAATTGCTTTAGTCGACAACGCAGTGAAAACAGAGCCTGGAAAAATCGTGCTAGGATCGAATTGCTACTAACAATTTCCGAAATCATTTAGATGTTTTTTTTCCCAGCCAGTCCTCTACTTTCAAACTTATCTAGTACATTGAATTTCGTTCTACGCAAAGTTGATTGTTGTGTTCGCTGACGAAACAAACAAGTTCTAGGGAAATAATTCATGAGCAGATTGAAGTTCATCACATTCCATTTTCTTCTCGTCGATTTCAGGGTTTTTGTTAGTCTTACTCTTTTCAAAGCAGTTGTTAATACCTCCAACTTGGAACAATCGTTCGAAAGCACAATAAATAAAGGAGCTTGAGATGGATGTTTACAGTGAGCGTTATTTAAGTATTTTACCGAAAATATAAATCACCGTCCGTTGCGATGAAAGCGAGGGACGAAAGAAAACCCGGAAGCAAAAACTGTATCCGACCGTTGAGCACAATAAATGATGCATTTTAATCTCAAAGTGGCCGCAACATGATACACAAAACAAGAAGCAGCAACAAGAACGAGAAGAAAAATCTTGAACAGGGCTTTATGAAAAACTAAAATCAATTATCTAAAGTACGCGAGAAGTGGTGGAAAAAAGCGGAAGGCCTTCGAAAGGCAGACGAGAGTTTGTGTTTTTATATTTTGTTAATGTTAAAAAAAACTTCCATTTCTTCATTCCATCTTAAAATATTAATCTTTGCAAAGTGGGTCGAGGCAAAATTTTCCTTCGCTACCATTACAGTTGCGACGTGAATTAAGCGCACATCATTAAAAGCTTAAAAGTTTTTTTAGTTTCGCTAGATTTTCTTTCAACACAAAGCAAACTTTGAAAATATTGAAATGCTAATTATGCATAAATTTTTGTCAAGAACGAAATCCTTTGTTCCATTCGAAGAAGAAACTTTAAATTTTTTTCTTCAATTCGTGAACACAGCACAAGGAACTTTTGCTTCTTTCAATGGTATACTGTGAACATTTTTCACGTGAACACGGAAGTTCAACTCGAGCACAAATACCATTCGAGTCTCGACGAGCAAAGATTTTTGTAAAATCAATTTTTCAAAGTCGGAATCAGGAAAAGCGGTAGCAGGAAGGGTACGAAGAAGTATTTGTCGGTTCAATGGTGATTGATTAAACGTTAAAAAGAATGTCAGAGTGAAAGAATGCAAGCGATTTCGTGCCTGAACTTAATGCATTTCTTTCACAGCATGAAACGAAGAACGACGAAGTTGCAGATTGTTTAAAACAATACAAAAACTCTCATTATTCCAATCACATCATTCAAGAAAAATCTATTGAATTTTTCCAACATATTTTGACATAAAACTTAAAGCGTTGTGTACTTTAAAAGTACTACTTTTTCATTTGCAGGACCTGCGTTACAAATTGAAGCTTTAGTTACATATATTGGTCTCGGCCAATCGCAATGACAAAATCAAGCTGCGACAAATCGAATTATTGAAGTTTTAAGATGAAACGGTTTCAGCCAGGCTTTCAGTATTTTAGAATTTCCACTTACTCGAAATGAAAACTCGCAAAATTTATAGCTCCAGTGTTCATTGCGGCATTTTACCGGTGCTTTCAAGCCGGATTGGGTCATCGTGGAAGTAAACGACAGCTTTCGGAGTCTACAAAACCATGAATTTCAGCGAGAATTAGGTCTGCAGAACCCGTTACGATGATTCACCAGATGGCAAAAGGTTGATGATTCGCTGATGGATTCATTTCTGGAGCTTCTCTAATATAGTGACACAATGTTCGAGCTTCCATTCAGGTTTTGGAACATTCTTTAACATTAAGCATATCACAGGATCCAGTGTAACAGAGAATTCATGAAGCATAACGAATCGATCATTCTTCACGATAGCCGGAAATCTTTATCATTTTATGTTAAAAGATAATACCGTTGCTATCTCTGTCCAACAAAGGACTAATACCAGCAAACTTTTTAAAAGTTCATTTTCGAGTTCTTGATACAAAAAGTTTTGCTGAGCTTTCTCATGTATTATTTAAAGACAGCAGAAGTACAGGTCAGAGCAATTATACCATTTGAGCATTCTCTCCATAAAAAGGCCGTGGCATTGCGCTACCGGAAAAAGAAAGGAAATCGGTTCACATGCGAAAGTTTTCCTCAAATTGCTTCTTCCATTGAGTAGAAAGATTTCTCTCTTCTTTGCCATTCCATAATGTTATCCAATTCAAGCGTTTCTGACGTTCATGCATTACATAATTTTACATTTCTCATTTCCCTTGGCTGATGCTTCCATCGGTTTAGTCTAAATTTTTGCTTTCAAGAGAAGGAATGTGAGAATGATCCTATCCCAGTATTCTTCTCAACCTAATTCAAACACTTTGGTTTGTATGCTCACAATCAGAACTCTGCGAGCTGGGTTTACGAAGCAATACATTTCTTTTTGTTATTGTTCCGTTTAATTTCAAGAATTCTGCAGAAGCTTTAATTCAATTTTTGCTTTTACCCCATACAGCCGTGAAGTTTTTAGGTTTTTTTTTCGACGAAGTCAAAAATCCCTTATGGGGCCACTTTGTCCGTGTGGCGCTTAAGTTGAGCGAGAATGGAAACAGCTAGAGACTTCCAGTTTTCGCCATTTGCTAGATAATATGAGCCTGATCGGCTGCTTCCTTCTGGAGTAAACCAGGAAAGTTGTGCTGGCAGGTCAAAAAAAATCAACTTTTATTCGATTTTCTCGCTGAAAACGACGGAATTGATAACTCGTGTGTTGAGATCAAATGTTCCTTAGCTCAAAAAATAGCTTCACTGATGACTCAAGAACAAGGCGCTGGGCCTAAAGCTGATCGAGCTGATGAAGCCACTAAAGAAACTTGATATTTCTTCGATTTTTCAAGTCTTTCTGTTAAGAAACTTGCTTGAATGAACATTTTTTAGCTCAAGATAGCTTCACTGATGACTCAAGAACAAGGCGCTGGGCCCAAAGCTGATCGAGCTGATGAAGCCACTAAAGAAAATTGATATTTCTTCGATTTTACAAGTCTTTCTGTTTAGAAACTTGCTTGAATGAACATTTCTTGGCTCAAGATAGCTTCACTGATGACTCAAGAACAAGGCGCTGGGCCCAAAGCTGACCGAGCTGATGAAACCACGAAAGAAACTTGATATTTTTTCAATATTTTAAGACTTTCTGTTCAGAAACTTGCTTGAATGAACATTTCTTGGCTCAAGATAGCTTCATTGATGACTCAAGAACAAGGCGCTGGGCCCAAAGCTGATCGAGCTGGTGAAGCCACTAAAAAAATCGAGATTTCTTCGATTATTCAAGACTTTCAGTTGAGAAACTTGCTTAAATGAGCGCTTCACGGCTCTAAGCAGTTTCACTGATAATTCAAGATCAAGGAGCTGGGCCCAAAACTGAACATCGGTTTGAATATTGATGTCAAAGTGTACCAATAAAGTAGCGGGAGAAGCGGAAGAAGGCAGGAGAAAAGGCCCTTTAATCAAACGCGACGCGCGGAGATTATCGTATCTCTTGTTTTATATGTATTAATGCCGAAAGAAAGTTCTTCTGCTTTCGGTGGAGCACTACAGCACAACGGAACTTTTCTGCTGAACCTATTTGTGCAAGTGCAATGGGTGTAACGAGGATTTAGTGTAAAATAACGAGGCCATGTATGCAGTTTGTGTGCAATGGATTTCGTTTTGAACCCAAAGCACTTTTTTGGCAACTGTAACACGAAGAGTAGCTGTAGCTTTTAAACCGAGGAAGAGGAGGTTATCAGTACTGGGGCGGCGAACTTCTGAATGCAGAGACGATAGATACATGGAGCAGGATTCATGTCATTACTATTTCATGAAACATTGCTCCCTTCCGTTCCGCCAAGTAGGAGAATATCTTGGTGTTTTTAATTGAATTTTTTTCCTCTCCGCTCGATAAAAAATCATTACGCGAAAAACTGAATGAGAAGAAAAAGCCAGAATGTGTTCAATTGGAGCAGCGAATACGTATGTATTTAAGGTCATGAAAGGAACTGAACATTATGTTTCATTATTAAATTTGCTCTCATCAAAACCAAGGTAAACAATCGTGGCGAGAGTAAAACCTTTCCTGTTTGCTCCCTTTCAACTCAAGCGCGATTATTAAGGACCCTGCTGCTTTAATTTTAGTTACTTTGTTTGCATATGAAAATTTTGTGAATTGAAAGCTTGACAGAGCAGATGAAACATGCTCTTTAGTTGTTGACTTTGAAGTGGATTACGGTGAGGGGAATAATGAAACATCGAAGAAATAATGAGATTTTTTAAGACTGTATAATTTCACGTCTTCAATTTTCCTAAATAGCAAAAACCTCAAAAACCAATTTAAAAATTGTCGTTAACACACAAAGCGACGATTAGATTCGCTGACCCCTGCAAATGATAATACGAGTCGGTGAATGAGAAGCAGGAATTAAACTTTACGAAGCTTAACAATTTAATGTTGCCTTGTCTTGCCTTGTGTCTTCATGCCTAATACTACATGAAACTGCATAATTTATGTCTAATTATTTGCGCAGTTTAATAATTTTATTCGTTCAGGATTTGCGCTTTGGCCTCAATGTCTACGGAACTTTTTATTGCAAACATTGTAGTAGCGAATTCAAACTTGCCCATTTCTTTCTGTCTTGTCATCGTTTACATGTAAAAAAGTCTCATTTGAATATTGCTGGGGCAAGTATTCCTAAAAACAATACGGTAAGAGGGTGAATTTAAACTTTTTGTTTTGCGGCTTTGTCGAGTGCTTTTTGTCACATGACATTGAAAGCTAAAGTTATGAAGCACAGCAAATAAAAGGTAGAAAGGTTTAAGACCTCGTCGCATGATACTCCCCACATGGACATTCTAGTAACAGTGAAAGTTTGTTACGAAAGTAAAGCGGGAAGAAGTCTCTCAGGAGACCCAAGGTTTTTTGTTTGGAACGAGAGCGGTTTCGTGCTAAAAGTCAAGCTTAATACGGCTTCTTAATTATCTTGTTTCTACGTTGACTTCTGTGCCCCTTTTCGTGAAATTTTCTTTCTTTCCGGAACGGATAACCAATTTGTTTCGATTCGCAAGGACGTATCCCTCGAACTGCCAGCCGCAACCTTATTTAGGTTTGTAGCAACGCAACCGCACTGCATATCATGAAATAGATTAAAATCATTTACACATACACAAAAGCTCTCCCACACTCTTATATTTATAAATCGTTAACTCGTTTTTCGAATCAAAATTTGGAAACAAAAATTCTCCGAAAAAGAAATTACTTTCTGCACGTTCAATGAGAAATCATATGCAAAGGAACTTTGCCATTAGCAGAGTGTCTTATTTCCTCAACCAATGGCCGCTATATGGTAGTAAGGTTGACAAATATTCATGATTAATTGTCAGAGTGATACGTCAATTTTGGCAGCCTCTAACAGTTACAATATCATTGCTCCTTCCTTCTCTCTTTGACGTCACAACAGCAAAAGTTTGTTTTTGTTACTTGACGAGTATTTGGGTCATGAGCAACTTCAACCAGCTTTTATTAAAATATTTCTTTGAACCGGTTTTTGTGATCTCTCTGCATTACTTGAACTTGTTCCATCACGACTTAATTCCTTAGTTCATCAGAGCACCTAACATTATTCATTAAACCATAAAACCATTCAGTGACGATAACAATGATTTCGCTTCTCTCTTCGCTGTTTCTACGAGGCATTTATGCACATAACCAACAACCTCAAAGCTCGTACATTTTCCCCCTACGCAGCTTGTTCATTTTATAATCTTTATATTATATCGATTAAATGAAACGCTTTGATGGATTAACGCGTTATATTTCTTTTCGTTAGTCGTCTTGTAATCTTTCTGTTCATGTTCTTTCTGCCCGGTCGACTCTTATGTGTTCGGGGGAGACGAAAACTTTCTTAAGTCTTTCCTTTCATTGTCAGCAGCTCATTGCCTTCTCGATAAATAAACACGATATTTTCCTCCTCGTTTCGACATCAAGAAGTCGAAGCATCTCTTTTCTCGATCCGTTACGACCCCATCACACGTTTTAAGTATGTGTTTTCATGCAATTACTTTATGGCTTATTAAATGGCTTATGGTACCCTACACTTTGCCTCGAGCGATTCCTCCCTTGTTTCGAAATCCAAGTGCTGAGTTGAAATATTAAACCATCCGAAAGCTATCACTTTAGTGTCAGTATTAAATGTTGTAACGCTTAAGAATAAGAAACGAAAAATGAAATGAAGAAGTTGCTTGCGATGAGCGGGAGGGAGTAATTAATAGTATTATCAACTGCCTTATGAATATTTATGGCAGCACAAAAGGGCTTCATGATTTTCTCCAACTATTTGGTTCGCATTATTTTTCTCTGGACATGTTCTTGTGAAACCGATTAAAACTATTAAATTTCCTTTAGCGAGAATCATGGAATTTTTTGTGAATTCAATTAAAACGATTTAACGAGTGATGAATTTCCTACAATTTTGGAACAAGATATAAGCCTTTATTTAGACAAAGTTTCATGTGACAGCAGAACGTGTTCACAAACCAGCAAGAATATCTATGCCGCATTAGGGTGGCCATTGACCAGAGCCTGAAAACGCGGATTTGGCTCTACAAAAACGCGGATTTTCAAAATCATCAGAATCGCGGAGTTTCGCGGAGTAATTTAGTATGAAAAAGCGGACTTTTCGCGGACTAAATTTAAAAAATGGCTAACTGTTTTCAATCGTGCCTTTATTGCGACATACTGTCATTGCGACGTACTGTTGACGTTCAAGTTAACATTTCACTTATGTTCACTTGGATTGGACCGCGAGCCGGAAATTTTTGAAATTTTAACGATTGTTAACTGATTTTGGTGAAAAATTGTCGAAAACGCGGACTTTTGAACAAATTTTCCGTTTTTCCGCGCCCGCGCGGATCAGCGTTAAAAACGCGGACAAATCCGCGGAAAACGCGGACTCTGGCCACCCTATCTATGCCAAAAAAAAAAGGAACAAAAATTTATGTTCCTGGCCGTTGAATATTTGTTTATGTTGTACATACATGGATTTTCCTTTTCGCAGTTGACACAGAAATATTACAATTTTTGAGAAAGACATTTCTGCTGCATTTCTGCTTAGCATATGACCCATAAGTTTTTTGTATAATGCATTACATGAAGAAGCAAAAATATTGAACTCAAGTGAAGGTAGATATTGATATTTAGCGAAAACAAAGTTATGAAATATTTAAAATAATTTAACTTTGACAGAGACGCTTAATATTTAATCCGGTACACACGCACAAACTTTGATGTTTATCGCACTTATTTACTTGCAAAAGGCGAGGAATTTCAAGCACGACTGATTGTGTTCGGGGGTGGGCTGGTGAAAGCGATGGAATTATTCATATCTCCCTAACGAGGTTTTAAGTGATTTCTCCAGAAAAAAATTAAAATCGCTTGCCTGCCCCCTTCTTCCTTCATTCTCGCTTTCAGAGGGTGTGAGAAGAACTTTTCTTGACGAATATAGATTTTTGCCTTATAATAAATTGAACTTATTTCCTCTCTTTAAAAAGCGTTTTCCAGACAGCGAAAATGGTTACAACGGATTTATGAAAAAGTTTTACTTTCGAGAAAACTCCGCTGCTGTTTTTCGTGAAAGGCAATGAATCAATTTTCCAACACATAGCGAGAAAGAATGACAGTGGAAACAATCTTTTCATTGAAATCGACGTCTTGAAGAAAACAGCACAAGTTGAAGTGACTTTCGGAGTAAAACAGACGCTGATTAAATTTAGCCTGAGAAACCACAGAATTCGTATAAGCTCGTGTGACAAAGTTTTTTAATCTGAATCTTTGTATGTGTTTGTAAAGTTCGTTAAAAGTTTCGTAAACTTTGCAAGTTTTAGATAATATTGTAGGCAAAACCAGGGTTACAAACTTCAGTCCTTCTGAGAACTTTGAGAAAAAAATTATTGTTTCAAAAATAATAATTCAACAAACGGATTTTATAAATAGGACTCAACCGCATCTCAAAGTTTGGATGAAAAAAAATCCTTCTCTTTTATAACATAAAACCATTACTAAAGAATGAAACCATTTTAATATTTTATACTTCTCGCAGCCTGAGAAAAAAAGATGTTGCAAAGAAGAGATTCGCATGTGAATAACAGTCCGCCATCTGCATTGCTTTTTGAGTGAAAAAAAAAATTCAATTACGAGAACAGTTGCAGTTGGAGTACTTCATCCATCGCTAATACGATTTGGCTCTCTTGAATCAACAGCAACTTCACATTCTGATAACGAAGTGAGTAGGGATCAGGACGATGAGTGAAATTATGCAAAAGAGGATTAAAATCACGACAACATGTTCCGCAAACACAACAATTGAGGCTTTGTTCACAGTACTTGCAGAGAGTTTTTTTGGAACAAAACCCTTTTGTTATCACCTCCAAATTACCTCGTTCATAAATATAAACGCCAACAAAGCTTTCGTCAGGAACAAAGGCCATTCTACCGAAAGCTTTCTGAAGCGTTTATATTTGAAAAGAATAACATCCAGATGCAAAGGCGTCTTTGCCACACATCTAATGAATGCGAATCATTCAACCTTTGATATATGTGACTTGTGAATAACGAAAGCTTTTGCAGTGCGCTTAAGATTGTTTCTATGTGTAGACTAGAGATTGCTTGCAAGTGTTTTTGTGAGTGATAAGTTCAATTAGAGTTCGACCAAAAATCTGATTAATAGGGAATCTGATTAATGTGGAGAGAGGGTGAGGGCGATTGACACAACGACAAATGAATGGAAATGTTCTCATCGAGTTGTAGATCAGAGATAAGTTTGGCCATAATTTACCTCTAGCGTTGTCTAAAGCTACGATGGTCTAAATTTTTTTCATTTTTTTCTCAACGCCAACGTGTGCTATAACTAAATAGAAACATAAATTATTTCTAGATTTGGTTCGCGAACTGTAAGGATAAAATTCAATTCGGATTTCCAATTTTGGATTTAGATCGACTTCTTAAAAGTTACTTAGTTACTGTTTTTATTCGAGTCCATTCTCACCTTTTATGTTGCACACTTTTTTTAATATCCCCACTAAGGTTCGATACAGATCTACCAACATGTGACAATTGTGTAGAATTGTAGAACGAGTGGTGTTCGGGAGTGTTGGGCGAGCCGACCTCGATCTCAACGTTAGGCTCCAAGCGCTCCAAGGGATGGATAATTGATGTTGCACTTTCGAACAAGGAACTTACTAACGAGGCACTCCGCAGTGATTTAATGCTACTACGTTTATCACAATCACTAATCATTTAGATTGGATTATCAAGTGTTTATATCTTTCTCGATGCTCCTTCGTTTTTCCCTTTCTCTCACCCTTCTAGCTTTGCTCGCTTTCGCTTAATGCGATTCCTTTTGGGTTCTTCGATACATATTAAGATTTTAAGCAGCGCCTGGATACTCAGCCACAAAGATTCTGTTCGCAAATATCATTAAATTAGGATCCATTTATGCAGTTACTATCCTCAAGTTATAATAATATTCATCATCTATTTTCCTCCGTTTTTCTTCGCACAATTTACGTTCATGATTTATTTAGAATATTTCCTTCATTATCTTGTTCGTACTTCTTCGTCATAGTTTTACGCTTTGGCTGTATCGTCATTATTTGTGAAATACTAATAAAAAAAAATAATTAAGGTTTTCTAAGTGTTAAGCAGAGCCTATTGTTTTATAATTTGTGTGGTTCAGTTCGTATGTTTGTTCGAGATTTTTTGGCAAACTAAACATTCAATCTAACAAAACAACCTTTACAGACGACCGTCTCTTGTTAAGTATTTGAAATTTTGTCAAAGATGTAGAAATTTTCCTGAGTTTTGCGTATACAGTTAAATGTGAGGCATTACTTGGCTTAGCCAAAATGCCCAGAGCATTAGTAAAAACAGCCCCTAGGCAAAAGGTAGAAACCGCAAAATTTGATGGAGACTAAAATTGAAACAAGGATTCTGCCTAAGATAAAACATTTTCTTCTTTGATAAGGAATTTTAATTGTTATTGCATCATGACTTTCCATAGAGACGCAGACCCGACTCTTTAACCCAATTACGTCATGACGAAGCCGATTCGAAGAGAAAATTGTGCTTAATTTCTGCTAATGCAAGCATTTCAAAGCTCATTTATGATTTATACATTGCTGCTGCTGCTACAGCGTGAATCTAGTAGGTCCTGACTTGAATTGTAAACACATACGTGAGATGCTTTCATCCTGTAACTTGGCAGGGCATTTAAACATTTTTAACCACTACATGATGAGACTAATTTATCTTTTCTGCTTTACATTCTCTCTGCCAAGTTGAAGAAAAATAAGAAAATCTTTACGGTAAGGCAGAACCTATTTCAAGAGGACATAATTTTCCTTGCCTTCACTTTTCAGTTAATTTTGATGGTTGTTGGGCAAACTAGCAGAAAAATTGTTTCTCATTCTTTTTTATTGATCTCATCGCTCTTCTTTCATGTGACA
Source organism: Smittia sp. YW1114-2 (assembly GCA_033064975.1). Taxonomy (NCBI): domain Eukaryota; kingdom Metazoa; phylum Arthropoda; class Insecta; order Diptera; family Chironomidae; genus Smittia; species Smittia sp. YW1114-2. The sequence continues at coordinate 13,263,935 of CP093834.1, read as the reverse complement.
GTTGAATTGTCAGATAAGGAAACACTCGTTTACTAGGACAAGCAGCGTAAAACGTGATAACTCTTAAATATTTATGCGATATTATATTATATTTACTTGGAACTGCCCTTGTTACTCAGACATTGCCTTGTCGTCAATTTTATCTCCAGAGCATCACGCTCGCGTCATCACAATCATCCCAACTTTCCTACCGAGCATGAAATTGATGTTTCTTCTAATGTTTCATGGTCGTGCTTCGGTCGCGAGTCCACGCTTTTATGACTTAGTTAATTGATTCGTTGTTTTATGTCCACAAAGATCTTTACCCAACCCAAGAAAAGCCCTATCGCGAATCGAATAAGAAATGACGAAATTAATTATGAAATGAAATTTTTAGAGGCAAATAATCCCCAAAAATTGAGAAGACGCTGAGAAGATTCTGAGCAAAAAGTTAAGAAGATTAGGAAGGAATTAAGATCTTAAACTGGTCATCGTCTCGTCTTAGAACAATTAAAATTTAACTTTCCTATTTCTTGCGTCAAAACACCAGCTCTTATCGCAGAATACACAATACAGCAGCCAAACGCCATAAAAGATTTTAAATTGTTGACATAAAGAATAGCAGTTCTCAATCAAGCTCGAAACTCGAATATATCCGAACAAGTCACGATTGCAAATTGAACACATAGCTATCTGAATATCTTCACACGTGCGCAGCACGGCAACAGTCAGCATTAAATCAATCACTGAGGGAAATAAAATAACCTAAATTCAATTAAATATGTTCATTATGGCTGCAGTCGAGAGACAATTTCATAGTTCATAAAGAAGAAATAGTCACAGAACTTTTTGAACTTTATCGATTGAAATTTTTATGCATAGCAAAAACTAGCCGAAAAAATCTAGATTAGCGCCAAAATATATGGCACACGAAAAAGAGAAATAGCAATAGCGACATTTAAAAAATGTCTTTCGTGCTATCCGCGATCTTTCGCGTTGTGCGACCTACTTTTACCCCATTTTGAAAGTCGGAACTTGGAATTGATATTTCCAAATTACTCAAAGTCCCCCTTTCAGCGAACAGAATGATGTTTCGCACTCTCTATTTGTTTTATGTTGTTTTATGGTGCTCTGCTTTGATGAAACAAAATTTAGCGTAAATACAAAGAAATGATACGATGATATGATAATTCTAGAACGGCGAGTGGAGTAACTGACAATCTCTTCTTCTGCTGCTGATATACCAAAGCCTTAATTTCGCATCAGAGATGATTTGCTTCTACTCGTTTGGTTTTTATTACATAAGCTTTTTTACTTCCTTTTCGCCTTGAACCAACTGTGTTCCACCAAATATGTAAGTGTATAATTGAAATTAATTGAGTTAAATCTTGATCGATCAAGTTCAGTGACAAGCAATCCATTTGAAACTCTCATTACTTAGCAATTTATTTTCAAAAGATACCAATAAATGCAGAAAAACTTCTCGTTGGCTCTAAGTGATATATAAATCGATATCACTTGGAAATCGTAATCAGTTAGCTAGAAAAAGAAGCGAGAAGTTAATTTTGTGTGAACGACGACGAGCCGACGCTAAAGCAGAAGAGCGTGAAAGGAATAACGCAACTCCTTGAAGAAGAAAGAAAAGTTAAATTCCATAACGTTTAGAAATTCTTTGCTCCCTACTTATGTTAATCACGCGTAGTAGCTTAAATGAAATTAGGTTTTCCTGTTCTTCCGTCTATAGAAACTAAAAAACTCGCACGATTTCGTCGTCCCTCACAGATCGCTCGTTTAGTCAGTTGCTTGTCGCTCCAAATGGATAAAAAATGATTGCACGCTGTGCTTTTGTCGAGGCCACTAGAGGAAAAAGATGGCGGAAAAAAAAGAAAACTTGGCGAAACTATGTTCGTGGATATGTGTGGTGTGCGTTTGTGGATAATCCCGCGATGCCGAGATGTAAATCATTTGTTTAAACTCAGATTAGAAACGACTGGCGTGGAGTGCCGCAAAGGGAGAACGTACAAGACTAAAGGCGTACATCAGACATTAAACCTCGCACAATGGGAACATTTATCGTTAAAACATTCGTTCTAGTTGCGGCTATAAGAGACTGGATGTCAGAACTTGTGGCAAAGAAAACATCAAACTACGCTTCTAATGTTTGCAAATATTGTCGAGTCTCTTTCTCATCCAGTTTGGGTTAGGTTTTCTCTGCTTTGTCTGCGGAGGAACTTCAGTGAATATAAATGATGAGATTTTCTTTAAATTAGATAATTCTCCATTCTGCCCGCTTTCTTACTCGCATTCCGCTATTATGAAACTTTGGAAGATTTTTCTTGTGTCATTCCATATCATTCATATTCAACATTAATGTCATAATGAAGAGAAAAGCGTAGTGAGCAAATTACAAGCTACAAACAGAAGCAGCATGTGGGCTCGTACTTTGATTCTCCCACAAGTCCAGGAGCCCAAATAGTTATTCTGAAGTATTCTCAATGTCTTTTCTCAATTGAATAAGCAGTTCTTTCCACTGTTTCAGCTCACCAATGCTCCGTCATTCATAGACTGACCAGGCTGCTTTCAATCCCTTGTTTTATAGCTCTTTTATGAGTTATCGATAAATGTATAGGCTAACACATTCTGCGTAAAAATCTCATTTCATTTCAGCAATGTATAAAATTGTCATAGATAACACACAGCACATAAAACGACATCATCATCTATTGGAGCTTGGGGAGCGTGAACGGCAAGCGAAAATTCGAGAGGAAAAACTGGAATTATAATTAAATTTTCATGCCAATGCTGCCATAAATGATAATTAACTTTCGGTAAAGAATAACCGCGCTGGAACGAAATTTTGAAATATTTTCGGCTGCGGTCGTGTTCATGTTGCTCAAGGTACGAGCAAACATAAGCTTTAATGAGCCATCCTAGCGGGGTAGAAATTATTGAATTAATATAATTATCGATTGAATGGCGAGATTCATCATGCGGGCGCCAGAGGCGGAACCTGCTCGTAATCTAGTCACTTAATTCGCTTTAATCGACAACTTTTCTCTCTTGACATTGACTCTTCCCTCGAGGCTAAGAAAAAGTATGCGAGAGAAAAACAATAAAAGAATCATTTGCTTCCGACCGTGATCTGCCCCATTAAAAGTTTTTCTTCTCTTCGCTAGTCGTTTAATGAACATTACTCGCTTCACGACGAAAATCTACTCTCTCATCTCTTAATTTCTTTTCGAAGACAAAAAAAAATAAATAAAACCTTGATAGGCGTTCATTTTTTCTCCACCACAATTTTCTACATTTGCTATTTGTCGTAAGCATTTAATAAGCTAAAACATTTAACAACGGTACTCTCAACAAGAATAACTTTAATTGAATTTAAGAATAAATGTAAACGAGGAACATCAAAACAACAGCAACGATAAAGTTCGCAGTAATAGATAAGAATTCATATTCTTCTTTCCAATTCTATGTTTTCCGTTCTAACGCCAGTCACGTACTCAGGGATGAATTGAATGGGATTACACTCGGTATAATGTGGGAAACATTGAGATGGGAAATCTAAAAAACAAAGAGGAGTTTGGAAATCTTACAAACTAATTCCCTCTCCAACTCCGACTACGTGACTGATTTGGCGATCAAACAACATGATACACCGAATGAACCAACAACATCGAAAAATTTCCCATAATAAATACATATTTTCCACATGCGTTCTCATTGGATAACAGTTACGAAAATTTATATTCAATATGTTTCCAAATAGAATTTTTTGAGCAACATCAAGTAGAGGAAACATCCAACAAATTCGGCAAACAAATTAATAATTTTATTTGAAATTATAACACAGCAAACAAAGAATTTGAGTTTTAATCCGAACCTGAAATCGAATCCTCTCCTATGATTATCAAATTCTAAACCATCCATTACCGCGGCTCCTTCAGCCCAGCATCAATATTCGCTTGCTCCCTCTGACTGCGATGTGTCTGATTAATTTTCGAACTTGATTTAATTATCTGCGGTGTGCGCTTCTAATTTGTAATGATGTTTGTGTTTCGCTTCAAGTTGAAGAAAAAACAGAGTCGAGTGTATGTTGAGCGTGACACAAGCTTGTCGATTGCTTCAAATTAATTTCAATTTATCGACGAAAATTTCTGGTTCATTGACGTATCTCGTACATAAACGAAAGCATAAAAATTCAGTTCCAATTTGTTATTTCTACTGGTAAAATCAACAAATTTTCCACTGTGATTCACATATGACACGTCTTGTGTTTTAAAAATGGTTTTATCTTCAACTCTGCTTTGTTTTAATGCCAATTTTTTAACTTGTTTTATGTTTTTATCAGTGATTAAATTATTCAAGATTTTTCTTTGTCGACAAATTCGTTTTGATCTTTATTTTGATTTCTCTTGCACAGTTTTTGTACGACTCCTTCCTCGTTGCTGCTGTTATTTGACATCCAATTTGAGCTCTCACTGAATGGCGGACAAATTAATTAGACAAAATGAGATTCGAGATCGAAATGATATAGTGCAAAAGTTTTAAAACGTATTTTCGAGAATTGTGGGAGCCGAAGAGAGAGCGAGAGTGATAGAGTGCAAATGATTAAGGATTTTCAAAAAACAGATCGAGAAATGAGTAATTGCATGAACCAAATTTTGTTACAGCTTTTCATACTTTGCATCAACTTCCATAAAATTTCTGTTTATTCAAGGTCAACATTTTTAAAAATTATTGTTACGCTATTTCTCTTCAGCATGAGCACATGCCTTTTTTCTGCCTTATGCAATCCAGCACCTTCATCACGCTGTGACAATTTTTATTGGGAACATTGCAAACATGGCATTACTCTTTGCTTAATCATTGAATCTAGTTCTCTCCGTTACTTGAATAAATCATGTTTCGGGAGATTTGATAAGGGTTAAATTTTTTTGCAATTATGCTTGAAGAAGACGAAAGTCAATATTTGTGGAAGTGCGACTGTGCCTAAAATGAACAATGGTCGAGTGTGGAGGGAAACATGTTTGTGCAAAGTGGCATGAGCTTTACAGGAATTCTAATTCTGTGAGCCCTCCCAGTGTTCCATTTTAGTCCTAACTCAGCGTACGAAAATTATTTTACTTTTTATTTAGTTCATTCTTTTTGGCAATTCGTATATGCATTTCTCTTCGTAGCTTCTGCTTGCACATTCGATGCGGTAGCAGCGCTCTTCAGAAAGAGTAGTTTGATATTTTATATGCGAAATAACGGGAAAGTTGAAAATATTTATTTTTTGCCCGCTACTCTTTTAACCCCGAAAAACGTCAATGACGGCGGCCGTACGGAATGAGAATGAGGAAACACGAAGGCAAAGTGTCTGTTAAATCTAAACCAAGGCTGACGTTGCAAAACTTCATGTAGGTTTTTCCCCATTCTACCGCAGTTTTTATTTTGCGGAAAACCTTGGCCATTTCAACTTTTTTCCTTGCTCTGCACTAAAATTATCGCATCAATCAAATTTATTCGGTGTAGAAAAGTCTAGAAGTCATCGAATATCTGCGAAATCATCATGTGCTTGACAACATGGTTTTTCATGATGATGATAGCGATAAGCAACGACCAGCCCCAGGTCTATTCGATGCTAAAATATTCACACAAGCTTCTGAAGTTTCCATCTGTTTTTATCGTCAGACTAAAATTTTGCTATCGAATGATATTTTCTAATCTTATATAAGCTCTCAATATTATCGGAGCTTTACAGACGACCCACCAGAATATCTGCGAACATGTTCCAAAATTAGAGCCAGAAACATTAGCAAACAAGTTTGAACAAATAACTGATACATCATCACGTGAATAAATCATTGAGTTATAATTTTTCCGCATCTCTTGCTTCAGAAGCAGTTCCATTAATTATGAGCGAGATTGCTCGTTTTTTCGAGTGTGATTGCTATCAGCAGACAAGGGCATTCATCATCAAAGGTACACGTTTCAGCGTTTTTCGCACATCCCCTATGCAAGCATACATATCATTCAAATTTACATTTTCAAGTGATGAACATAAATTTGACAGAAGTGCACACACATCATAGTCGTCGCGCATCGAGTTTTTCGTCTCCATATTTATCGAACTCAAATGTGTTCCTGACAATGTTGAACGGTTTAAGTTCAATTGAACTAAAAATTGGCCAATTGCTGCATATTTTGTTTCAATAATTCTGTCAAATTCAATTTCGTCCACAACGAGCTTAGATTGATATATCAACCCACCTTAAATGTACCATTTCATTTTTTAAATCAAATGACAGTGCTGGAAATTTTAGAATAAACGTTTCTCGTTCTGTAAATATGCTTTGCTGTAAATGAAGTAACAACTCCGAAAGAAAGCAAACAATTTGATTTCTCTGTGATGTTTTTCGAACGAGTTTTCCGCGAGAATTGCAAACATTCACCAGCAGAGGAAACAGCAGAAATAAATTCAGCAGTTGACAACGAAATGCTACCATTGTGAATCTGAATAAAGCTTAATGTTATGGCGCATGATATACAGTGTGAGTATGTACAATTGAAGTGCAGTTCAATTCAATCAGCAAGAGAAAAGATTTCCATTCGTTCATCGGTGCTGTCGAAGCCCTCACACAATTTGAATGTCTCTGCGATGAAATCAGGGACTGAGGGAAGGAGGCAGAAAATTTAACAAAATGCTAATGTCGAGAAAGTTGTGTTACGCAATCATATATGTTTATTTTCTGATGTAATTCTATTAGTATAAATTTCTCTTTTAGCTTTCGCTCGAAGAGGGCGAATCGTTTTGAGCGAAACTGATTTTTCATTTTTCTTCCCTCGCCCAGTTTTTTCCCCTCTCCATGTATTTTCCCATCCATTTCACATGAACACATAAGCATAAATAAAAATATTCCTACTGCAAGGGATGAAATTTTTGAAGGAGAACTTGGAACCGTCTAGCTTTGAACGACAGAGCGGCGTGTCTTCTCGAAAATGTTGATCACTGGGCAAAATTGAATTCAGGTCATTGTTAAACGGAAAATAAAAGCGCTTCTTCTTTTTTCTCGCTATGATGTTTTAGTTTTTCGTTTTTTTTTTGTCATTCCACGTTCCTTCGAAAATAGTTTTTATTTCGTATTCGTATGACGTATTGACGGTAAAATTTAGAAACGAGAGAAATTCGTTTTGTCATCTAAAATTAAAAGTTTTTCTCTCATTCGTTCGTTTCGTCAACAAATAAGCAGCAGAATTGTCATTTATTCAGAGAGAGATAGAGAAATATATACATATAAATATATATATGTATATAGATATAGGTTAATTATGTAGAGGCATAGATATTTGAGGCACGAAGCCGAACTTATAGAAATGTCGTTTTTGCAGTGTTTGTGTGTCGCAGGCTTCTCGCAAGCATCCCCTTCCTCCGTTCGCAATTAGGCGCTTTTATCTCTGCCTTCTCGATCCGGAGAGTTTCGCATTTACTCTGGCGCTCGATTTAATGCGTCTATTGATTAGTAATTTGAGAGTAATCTGGTAGCAAGTCACAGTCAAAATGGATCGTCATAAGATTTGTGTGTTAGCTTCGGTTTTCCGAATAATGTTGATTTTGTGTCTATTTACACGTTTCCTTCGCTTCCCTCCTTTCGAACATCATGCTAAAGCTTTCCTCATCGACAAGTCTTCGAAACATTCCTTTCTGATAGATGTTGACAAGTGGAGGAAGACTTAGAAAATTGAAAAGAAAATCTTGAGCGGGAAAATTCCTTTAAAGAAGGAAGAAAGCAAAGTTGATTTTATCGGATTTTGTGAAGAAATTTAAAATACTTTTCAGTTGATTGAATAAGCAACCGCACATGGCAGGCATTACTTTATTTTCTGAATTTTAATTCCTAATTTTGGAATGAAAATATCAGTTCACATAAAATCTCTCTTCTCTTGTTTTATGATGAAGTCATAAAGTTTTTTCTTTTGTTAAATTATTCTTCAACGCAAAAAGATTAGATGGAGTGGGATTGGGGGCAACACCACACGCATTTTGAGCAGAATGCTGAATATGCTAGCATAGCACCACATCATCGTGCATGCATGAGAGAATCGCTTTAAAAATTTATAAATCTCATCTCGCAATGGGTTGTTAAAGCATAACGCGAGCAAGAGGCATCATCATTTTATTGCGCGCGCGAGCGGGAGATGCGCTGGTATTCATAACGGAGACAATGATATAGATAGCTACGGATACAGCGAGCGAGTGTCATATCTTTTTGACATTTCAATTGCTGCCATGGAGCGAAAGTTTCCGACGAAATTAATTAAATATACATTTTGTGATTATATTAAAAGCTTTTCCACTCACAACGCCTCTAGCAAATAACATAAAAAAGGCACACAGAGGAGAGCTTTGAACCCTACAAAACTTTTCCACCCGAGATCAACCATTAAGTGATATCTCCATAAAATGAATGCAGAATTAATTTCATTTCTAACGCTACAGAAGCAGCTTTCTAGAGCAAACAATCCCAGCATAGTTTCCCTCTTGACAACTGATCAATTTTCAACTTCTATCTGTCTACGAATTTTATTCGAATATGTGTCGCTAGCTTTCTGCATAGCTCTAAGCTCGATTTAATTAAATTAATATATGATTCTGCACTTGTCGTGATTTCGGATTGTAATTAAAGGTTATTCTTCCTGCTGCAGCTTCTCTTCATTGAAATTGATTGCAAGTTGAAATCCTTTTATACTCGCTGTCGGTCGACTTGATTAAAAGCACGCAAAACTTTTGGGGAGATCTCTCTAATCGATTATGTTTTTCTCATCAAAATAGTAAAGCGTTGCTCTAAAATTCATATTTAATGTCGCACTAGATGCAGAGCGTACATTTGCATCTCATAAATTCTTGGATAGTCGAGAGGGAAATTTGCAATTTGAATCATAAATATGTTACGAAAGAGAATCACGATGAAGGAGAATACGTGAGAATATTTGCATTTCCCCGCCCAGATCGAAGTTTTTCAAAGTGATTCCATTTTCAAATGGAATTAAGTTTTTGAGTATAAGGTAACGAATTTCTGATTGATAGTTGGCGAATGAAACAGCATCCATTTCTTTCCAGGTTCGGTCTCAAAGGAATTTCATCGAGTCACCCTTTTCTAGATAAAGAAATAATCGATCAAAACGACAAAAATATTTCATTCTCATGTTGGAAGATTTTACTTGAAACTTTTATTGTAATAGCCGACTGCAAAAATGCTGGCTAGTCCGTCGGCCGGGTCGTGAGTGTGGCTTACGCACCGTTTTGTCATTTGTTCGCCTATGCCATGCAGCACATCACACAATTTCTGCCACACTCAACATTTCCGTTCTCATACACAGCTTGTCCGAGGAAGAATAATGGAAGTTTTCAGCTGCACTATGTTTGGGGTGGATTTGGTTAAAACAGCTTAAAGCTTTTGGCCAGAGAAGGAGATGAATAAATAACTTTACAGCAGAAAAACATCTTATAGTGGTCAGAAGAGCATGCAAATATCTAAAGGCAAACTCTGAAAATCAATAACGACCCTGCTATTTTGATATATCTACTTCGTCTTCTAGGACGTCCGGTCTAACGAATTTTTGAGCTAGTTTTATCGTGTACACATTTTGGAGAACCCGATTTTATATCCGATCTACAATCGACCGGAAATTATAGAGTGAAAATCATCCGACAACTCTGTGGATTATCATCGTTCAAACAACTATCAACATCGTCAAAACTGATACCATCAAGCCCGAGTTTAACGAGGGGATAGAATTAGCTCGAAACAGAATATTTTAAAAATGAATAAAACTCTTGGTCACAAATTTTTAAGACTTTCAACTCGAGGAAAATTGTTTGCATTAATTGGCGCCTAGAATTCCTAGTGAGAATGAGTAATAACGTTATGTTAAGCCGGAAAAGCTTCCGATTTCCGGTATACGAAAGACATAAATTCTCTTTTGATTATTATCACTTTCCGAATATAAATATTATCTTCGCCTTCTTCTTCGTATTCGCAAAATGTTGCCGACGAGAAAATATTCACTCGTACCCTCCCCTTCTCGATGTGTGAAAAAAGTCTTTCAATTGAAAATCACGCATTCTCGATAATGATATGGTTTAAATATCACTTCCTTTTTTGCTCGAACAAACAAGTCGTGCTCCGAGCGATGTCGTCGGGAGCTGTTGAGACTGCCGCACTCCACATTGCGCGAGACGTGTTTAAAATTCCATCAATATTGATAAGTAATCTCTTTATCTCAAATTGCGAGTAATCTCGTTATTCTGCGATTCAATTCAGCTTTTGTCTTTCAATATTCAACACGCATACGTACATGAAGGATCGTAAAAAAAGTGCTACGTCTGCCAGTTTCGTGCACAAACCACACAGTCGACCATTTTCACATACAAAAGATTGAAAAGATACCAAATATCTTCTTGAAAAGCATTTTGAAAAATGCAAATTTAGCAACAACGTTCTTTCTCAGATGACAACAACCAAACGAACCAATGGGATATTCGACCAGCTCGACATATGGAAAGATGAACTTAATTTCTGAGGTGCTGAGGAAGAAAAGTTTCGAAAAGTTAGAAGAGGTAAAAGTGCTCGAAACTCAATTGAGGAATGAAACCATGTTGAAATCAAATGGAACGTCTTATTCAACCCCATCGCACATTGAAGTTTATTGACGCTATCATGAAATACTCGATATCATATTTTTCCCCTAAGAAACAAGCGAAGTGAACTGCACGAGCAAAATCAAATCTTGTTTCTGCTAAATTACTGGGAAAATTTAGAGCGAGACGAGAGTATCAACAAGAAGCATTATTAGATTGTAAAATTAGTTAAGGAGTCGCATGATAGAAGTTGATAACAACAAGTCTAACAAAATTACTAAATGATATCAGTCGGTTCCTAATGTGTTGAAAATGTTTTTTCGTCTTCTTTAAACACAAAGAAGTATGAAAAGTTCCGAAAAGAGATGAATCCAGTCAATAAAATGATGAGATGATTTGATGCTGAATCACAAAAGGCCTTCTTCTCACTCACTCATACATCACTCCTTGATGCGGAGTTAAATGAACAGTAGAACATCTTCTCGACAGCTTATTGGGCGAGGAAAAAAAGGTTTGATATGTACGACCACACAATGGACGAGCCGAACGAGCAAGCAATTAGGGATAGTTTTCACATTTGATTCAATCAATTTAACACTCTTAACATGTCACCAGCATTTCTCCACCACTCCCCATTTGCCCACGCTTTTGTCTGTCTATCGCATTTGTCTGCCGATGTGTGACGTGTCAAGAGAAAAACGTGCTATATGTAGGGACAAAACTCTTTACGCTGTGCATAAATGAATATGAAATCTCGCTGTAGGTTGCTCACTCTGACAATAACCTTCAAGTTTTTTTGGCTTTGTCTTGTAACATACACACATCAGCATACAGAAGCCAGTGGACTGAAAGAAAACTGTTTCGTTCGTAATTATGTAAATTTCTTATTTTGGCCTTCTTCCCTCCATTCTTTCTTCGAAAGGAAATTCCAACACAGACGCAGAACGAAAGTGCTGGCTCATAATTTTTCGATATATCATCTATTTTCCTCATCCTATGGTCCTCGTTCATCCAAAAATTTTATAATATATTTAGTAATAGAAAGATCATGTTAGATTATTTTCTCTTTTTCATACTCTTCCACTTTGACTGTAAAAGCTCTATAAAAGCTCTGAAGTAAAATGGATTGTTCTTAGAAATAACCTCTTTTATCAAAAATGCTAAAACTTTTTCTCAGAACCTCTACTGTACACAGCATTCTATCTTGTTTAGGAACTTTACTGTGTTCTATGGAATGCCGAGATTGAAAGGAACGGGTTTCGGATACAGCTCAGCGCTATCCCTCTTTTCATATGACCTTTCGCAAATGGAGCAAAGTTTTTGAATGGAGCTGATAAACCAGCAGAATACTTAGAGAGCAAGAGCGGAACATACATAAAACACTTCCTGTTCGAAAAAATCGTCGGGAGCCATAGAGTCAGAGACTAATACCTTATTAAACACATTTCCCTCTTCTTGTCTTTATGCGCTTTTGAAACGTTCCGATTAAATGAAAAAGTACATGACCTCGTGAGGATAAGACTCTAGCTGAGTAAAATATTTAAGAAAATCGGAATGAACAGTTTTGGTCCCGAAACATATAGGAGCAGCACGAACTTTTTGTACGTCCCCTTACGATTGTTCGTTTTCGATAGTTAACCTCTACAATCTATAGGTTTCGCCGCTCCGCAATAAATTTTATGACATCTATAAAAGTATTTAAAATATAAATCCTGCAGTTTGGATGTGACTTCACAAACAAATTTTCATTGCCGATTGAAGCAAATTTAAAAGGTCAACATCACGTTTTACTCTGAAAATCAGCTCAGAAGTTGAAATTAAGTGAAAAGCATTTAGCCGCATCTTCAATTTAATTCGTTCAATCGAATTAGTATTCCAGTACGGTATTTTAAATTACGAAGCCACCATCGTTCCTCGCAGTGTAAAAGAAATCGCAATCGGAACCAGGAACTTCTGCGAAAAAATATTGGAAGCACCAGGAAAAAATGAGCAGCTCAAGATAAAAGAGTGAATATTAAAAGATTTCTGCAGCATCGCAGCTATGATAAGCATCGATTAATAAACTTTAAAGATATGCGCTTGCATTTAATGAAGAGAAGCTTTCAGTGTACATGCGCTGCCGCTTTGCAAGACCATTTATGCAATCAACTGCGAATGTATGAGTGGAAGAGAAAAAGCAGCAGAGAATCCTGCTTTAAAATTAGGACAAGCAGATATAGAGGTAGGTATAGCGAAGAGATGGCGAGCGAGAATGCTGTTGTCGGAGTTTCGGGTTTTTCGTATATGGTAGCGTTATGTATGAAATGCTATTTGTGCTCCAAAATATGTTTCAAATATCGATTGTTAATTTTATAAATAGAAAGATATTTAGGTGAATGAGAGGCGAGTATTTATCAGACAACAAACCGAGTATTTCGAGAACAGCAGCAACGGCAGCAAATATCTCTCGTTTTCGCTACGATGAATAAAAGCAAACAACGGCGCAATGTGTTGAGTCGATGGTAATTCAAATAAATTGGCGCAAGAAATTTTACTACAACAGCCACCTTCGCTTCCTGTGAGTGCTTGCAACATATACGTATTTTTGTACCTTTGGGGTCTCTTGTGTTGTTGAGGTCGAGGTGTGTGATGCAAACGTTCTGTTATAATAAAATTTCGATTTCATCGATTTTTGTCTTCACATGATCCTCTGGAGATTATTTTGGCAGCTTTATTATGGTCAAAGTTATTTTTTTTCGTTGTACAGAAATGGAAAAATCTGCACACCACACAGCAAGGCATGAAGCAATGGTCGGAGAAGTTTTTTCTCATGAAAATAATGTGGAAGAGAGTCATATACAACGTGATTTACACATAAAAAGCGTCTGTTTGCTATAATCTATGGAACGACTACCTGCCTCACCATAAGCTCTCGGCACTCCAGCCAAAAGCACGCGGCAAAGCAGAAGCATTTAGTAATAATTTGCATTTTATTAAATTTTTTTTTTGCTATTCATTCTTCCCCCTAAGGAGATAAATTTTGTCATATATCTCAATTCGTACGCACACACATCGTTGTCGAATGTAGATAGTAGAAGTTTTTCCTTCTTTCGTTTTGAGTGAAAATAAATTTTTCTCAAGATGAAATTCCAAGGAAATCAAAGCGAACAAAAGAAGAGATACGATAATCCCCGCGACCGCGTTTGATTAAAGGACTTTTTCTCCTGCCTTATGCTAGGATATTGGTATACTTTTATATCCATATACAAACCGATGTTCAGCTTTGGGTCCAGCGCCTTGTTCTTAACTTATCAACGAAGCTGCTTGGAGCCATGAAACGTTTATTCAAGCAATTTTCTAAACTAGAAGTCTTGAAAAATCGAATTCTTATAGTGGTTCCACCATGTCCATCAGCTTTAGGCCCATTTGAACCCACAAGCCACCAATTCCGTTGTTTTCAGAGAGAAAATCCATGAAATCTTTATTTTTGATGGACCTGGCAGCACAACTTTCCTAGTTTACCCTAGAAGTGAGCAATCGATCAGACTCATCTTCGAATTCGGTGGAACTCGATAAATCATCTAGCGAATAGTAAAGAAAAGAAACCTCTAGCTGCTTCCGTTCTTGCTCAACTTCAAACTCACACTCACCCACCTAAAGGCTTTTTCAAAGGAGAAAAAGCCCTAAAAACATTTCTATCCGTCGATGTTTGCTTTGACGAAAAGAGGCTTGACATGTCGCCCAGCGATAAGGCGAAGCATATTAAGTTCGCTTGAAACTCAATCCTTCTTATCATGTAAATGGCAGAAACTATCGATCGCTATGTTCCCACGCCCTCCTCGCGGAATATTTGAACATCATAAGCTTCGCCATTCACCCGTTTGACTTTCCATTTCATCTTTTTCCGCCTTTGAAGATCCATTTGACTGTTTATATGTTTCTCTGCAAATGTATTTATTCGCTCAGTCAAGAACATATTTCAAGTTTAATTTCGAGTTTTCTTCATTCTCTTCTCAAGTAGACATAACTGAGAACAGAGCATAAATCACTGGAGAAGAAGAGAAGCCATTCTTGAAGCCTCCTCGTTATTCAATTTATAAAAACGGCCAACGATGGGAAAATAAATAAAAATGAATAGAAAATTTTTCAACGCGCCTCAGGATCTCGCATTTCACATCTCTGTCGTCCCCCATCCAGAATAAACCTTCCTATCCCATCCAATGCGGCATGTTAACAACAAGATATTTTATCGCATGATTCTTTTACTGCTCTGCTAGCTTCTCACTCAATCTTTGTTTAACTTTGCTACTCTGCGTTTTATATTTTTTTTCTTCGTCATTCTTCTGATTATGTTAACGAAGGGTTTTCTTTTTCTTTTTTTTCAATTGCCCAATGACATAAACAAAAGGGAAAAAGCAGAGTCAGGATGTGGAGTGGGAAACGATGAGACTGAGAGAAATCAGAGAAGTCGTATTTGACGATTGAATGGAAAAATTATTCCATCTCCATAAACATATCGCTCATCATTTCTTTTTGAAATAAAGAAAAACAACCGAAGCGACATTGGCGACCTATCGCAACTCATGTTTCAGAGCTTTCTCCCCCGACGCCGACGACTGTGTACTTTTTCCATCGTTATGCTTTCGCAGCCGAAACGAAACGGGAAAACAGAATGAGAACTAGAACATCATGATTATTGTAGAGAGACTTTTTTCTATGACATTGCACACATAAATTGAAGCTGTAGTCGTCATTTAAAAAGGCGAAACAGTTAAAGGAACAGTTCTTTTATGTGACAATTTTCATAGAAGGGCACAGATGAAATAAGAGAACTGTGAAAACCTCAAGTCGTACAAGTGGTACTCATAATTATAAGTACTTTGTTAAGCTTTTTATTCGTCAACAAGAGAAGCGTCCGTCGAGACGGCAGTGAATGCAAGAAAAAATTGATGCAAATTACCGCTAATTGAATCATATTTCAAGTTCTTTTCTACTTCTCTCCATTCCATACGAATATCATGCTCTAGATCTATGACACTTGTAATTAATTGCATTTTCGGATTTCGACTTGAAAAACGATTTTCTTCTTCACCCAATGTGTGTGTGTTGGTATGTTCCTTCAGTCCTCCTTTGGCTTTTAATTAAGCATTGAAACATTTCTCTCTTTTTGCGAGAAAGTATTTTTATTGATTTTCAGGTATTGAGGTAGAATAGGCGTTGGGAGCCAGAGAAGGCATTAAAGTTTCCTACCCAAACATAAATCATGGAGAACGATAATAGAATTTTGCTTCTTTTCAGAGGAATTGAGGGAGGAAAAGTCTTTTATTTCGAGATGACCCAGTTTGAATATTCACAGGTGTGATTTGTCTCTTGAAACGGGGTTCACAAAAAATGTTGAGTTTCAAAGGTTAAATCAGTTCACTGTTGACGTGCCTGGCATAAAGAATAAATTTTCATGCCGTTCAATTTTGTAAAAGAAATTGCAAAAAATTACTTCTCATTTGTAGAATTGCAAAGCCGCATGCAATTGCAAAAACTTATTGTGGGTTATGTAGAATTCTCACTGTTTTCGGGTACAGTTTTTTTCATAACCAAGAGAGAAAAATGTCCATAATATCTTCAAAAAATTTATTTCGAGTTCAAATATTTTCAACATGGCAAAAATATACCCGCATTCGCCTCGATGAGGGCATTAAACTAAGTAGTTATAGTTGCTAAGTTCTTTTTTTCTGTGCAAATTTCAACTTTTTCTATAGCAAGTGCAAATATTTTTTGTAGAGAGCTGAGGGACTTTTTGCTTGGTTCAACATTGAATTTTTTTGTCAGTGTAGAACTGTCCGTTTTCCTTCGCTAGCTGTGCTCTTACTATTTTGCAATCGTCGACCGACAAGCAGAACTGAACTTTTCCGTATCGCACAGTCGACAACAAATTCATTCTTGGCAATGGCTCGAAGTTATGGAAAAGCTGTTGGAAATACCGTCTTCAGCCTCACACTTGACTCAAACAATTTCGGTGAGAGTGCCGCCCAGTCGGAAACGTTTCTATGGAGAGCTTAAGCATCTCTAGCAACCCAACTCAACCGCAAAGAACATATTATTCAAGAACAAATTCCGCAAATGTACGAGGATGCTGAATGAAACAACAGCGCCAAATATTACGAGATATTCAAGATAAATAGGCGATGAGAAATTTGAATAATTTTTTATGTGCTGCTTAATCTCTTTTTATGATGAAAACATTTCGCGCGAGTTGAAAACTTTGTGATGTTTCCTTTGAACCGCCGTTTCGTGGATGGAAAATGGAAGAGGCATGTAAATATTATTTTTATGCTCCAATGAAACCGCCAGGCAAAAGAAATTAAATTGCAACGATTTCGATTTATTTTTTGCACGTTTCCAATATCCTCGCCAACCTCGCCTCATTTCATCCGAGTTCGTTCGCTTTTTTCGCTCTTCTCGCATCAGCAGAAGGAAAGGGATGATATTTTTCACAATCCCAGACTCCTTGATCGATGTTGAGGATGTTTTTTTTTCTGCCTCTGAGCCTTATCCAGAAACAACATTGAACTGATGAAGCACCCGACAGAACGTGAATGAATCATTATAGAATGAATATGTTTTAATGAAATGTATCAAAAATATTCACTTGAGCACGATAATGTCTTTATGTCGCCCCTCGTATTTTCTGTAGAGAACCCAGTCGTCTGACAAGCGCTATCGTTCTCTTTCAATCTTCTTCGATGTCATTAAATTGATTGGCTCATACATGAAGCAAAAAACATATTATTCATATTCTCGATCTTTTGAGAGGAAAAAATTGGAGTGGATGACAGTGAAGCTTCGTTCAATAAGCAAACCCGATTCTTCGGATCCTACAGCCGTTGTCTCCATAAATTTTTATGTTATTTTTCAGTTTTCAGCTCATTCTCTCATGCTTCCTGAGGCACCAGAGAAAAAAGATTATTGAATTATGAAGAAAAATCATCAGGAAGAATGGCGAAAAATTATGCAAATCAGAGTTTTTTGGAAATGAAAAATTATTATTTTCGGGATCGTCTCTACCCTTTCATGCTTTTTTTGTGTAAGGCTCGATAACTTCGAGGTTTCATGGTGATTTCAAGGAAAACAAGCGAAAGAACGAGCGAATGGAAATTTGATGGAGAATGAATGAAAAATAGAGAAAAAAATCTAGTAAAACTATATAGACATTTTGGGTACAACTTACTATTCTTATGCTTATATTAATCATGTGTTTCTTTGGTTTTCTATCTCTCACACTCTTCCTCTTTACTTCGATCGATAGAAACGACAGTTTAACAAAATCTCTTGCTATTATGACCCGTAAAGTTGTATAAGGTTGAAAGGAGAATATCGTTACTCTCTTCGCTATTGATATTATTTTTCTTCTTCAATTATTATCAAAATTTCCCCATTTTTCATCTCACTTTTTGTATCATCATACTTTTTTACTCGATTCTCTATCGTTATCATTTTTTTCTTTTCCCGTGAATTTGGTTTCTTTGTCGATACTCTCTCGATCGTAAGCTGACAATAGATTTGATATTTTTCTCCTTTTCAAGCGTGTTCTCTTATTCAATCATTTGAAGGGAAACAATTCCAACAAAGGAAAAGTCACTCATGATTTAAATGAAAAACAGATTTTCGGTCCAATTTTCAGTTTCTTAAAACTTTAAAGAGACTTAGTCTTGTTTAACAATAATTAGAAGTTTTTTCCTTCGCATCTATTTCATAGAAATATAAGCAGAAACTTGATAATAGGCTTTAGAAACAAGATTAATTATTTCCAGTTAAAGAAAAATCTTTCTTTTAATGAAAGTAATAACGGAAAACGTTCACTCTTTTGAATTTATGAAAAAAGAGAAAAGAGAAATTAAAAATTTCTCGCTGAAGTTTTCTTCTCGCTTAATTAAAAATCTTTTGACTATTCGTATTTAGCGTGACGAGAATCGGTCGTCTGAATAAATAAACGAGTTCGCTATGGGAAGAAGCACGAACAAACACGCACAGATTTATATATTTTCACACTCCTGTTGTTATTTGCTTTTAATTTCAATAAGACAAAATTTCGTGGAGTTCCTAATACCGAATTTGTATTCCATTGGAAGTGTGCCCATTAATTAACATTTATTATGCAAATTACTTCTGTTGGTTCTCTTTCTCATAAAATTTTATTTCGTCTTTTTATTTTTAGTTTTCATCACTTTATCTCGAAAACTCTCCTGGTTCTCTTCGCGAAAAACTTTAACTGATTACTTTTGTTGCGCCGAGTCTATAATTTTTTCACTTTCACAAAATCATCTCTTTTATCTTCTCTTGAAACGAGGAAGAATAGTTTTTGTAGATAAAATTTATTATTTTCTTTGATAACAAAACTTTAGATTTTTCAAGAATTTATAAAATACTGGGGAGAATTTTTTCGCTATTGTTAAGAAGATTAAATGCAACAATTTTCTTGTTAAAGAACTATTGTGATAAATCTTTAAAAACTTCACTAAATTCACAAGAAAAACTTTTTTCGTTGCCTTTTTATATTTCTCCTTTCTGTGTTTCTTTTAACTTTTTTTTCACTTAGTTCTCTCACAAATTTCCGGATTTTATTCGGGTATTTTCTTGACGCGGGACGCGCGGGAGAAAAATTATTTGTACAGATTTGTGAAAAAATGAAATATAACATTCAATAATTATAAGTAAGGTTTGAAAAATCCTTCTTTCATTTGTGAGAGATGTTTACAACGCGACGTCAAACCATCAACTAAACAGTCGAAAGTACAAAAAATTCGGGAAAACTATATTACTAATGAAAAGTTATATGATGTACTTTTGTTATATGTACGATTGTACGATTCTTTTTCTCTCGGCTCTATGAGACAGAGGGAAATCTTTTGCAGCACGCTCTTAGTTCTCTCTCGTAATCTGAGCGACACATGGGACGAGCACGTTTTTCTCTCGCATGCTTTCCTCGCTTGCTCTTTTCTCTCGGAAAATTTTAGACGATTTCCAAACACGAAGCTTCGATGAGCGAAAATTTTCCCGCTTCAAATAATTTTACTCACAGAACAAAAATGAGAATCTCTCACTGCAGTTTTGAAAGTACAAAACAGTCTTTTTTCCATGCTGCGAACTGATATAATCGAAGCTTTTGCTGTGTTTCTGTGTGCGCAACAAAAAAAAAGGATTTGATTCGATAACTTGTCTGCCTGTGTTTTTGCCTTTCTCAACTGTCTCGCAAGTGTTGAAAGCGAAAAAGTTCCGGATATTCGTTAATTCGTACAAATGTCTCCTTTTTTCGGTTCCCGACTTCCATCTGCTGATTGCTGACCCTTCAGACCATTCAGCAAAGCGCTCGTTTAAATCGAATGTAACGTTTTACGTTTTAGTTAAACACCTTTTTCACAATCATTTATATCCTAATCGCACCCGTGAGAAGATTTATGTTGAATCGCTGCTTCTCACACTTAGTTATAGCGGTCGCTCTTCACGAAACGAGCTTGTTGAAACGTAGCACAATTTTTACCTTTCGAAACGTCAGTAGCAACACTGATTCCTTGTAAAATTTGATTTTATTATTAGCTTAAAGACCTTCAGGAAGTTACGAATGGTAACTTCATATATGTAGATACGAGAAGACAAGTGTTTTCCATAAATATCACATATATATTTCACACACGCTATTAACAGTTCACGGATCTGTTTGTTAACGGTCAACGAAACTTTTCGCTCAATCATCTTTAACGTTGAGGTATTTCGATGGCGTGACGACTTCCGTCTGATGCCAATGACGAAAGCTGTTCGCATTCAAAGCAGCTTGAAACTAAACTGAAGTTACATGACGTCTGGAAAAAAAATATCTTGATCTTATGTTTTGTGTGTGTTTCACTCTTCGGTGTTTTTGTCTTTGGAAAACGAAGAATAATAAATTCATATAAAACTATATCGAGCCTGTCACACATCTCAAAATTAACCAGGTTAGTGCTCTTCTTTTTGAACTCCCCTTCGGGTATATTTCATTTATCGCACCAAATCCACTACAAGCTCTCTTCACAATCTAGAGGAAAGGGTGGGAATCACATATTTCGAGTCACATACATTCGAAACTGTAAAATCTCGATTCCACTTTTCGGGGCTGCGCCTTGTTCATATTTTACATGACATAGCTATGCTTCTTCTCTATCTATCTACTTTTAATTAAATTCTTGTCATAGTCAAAAGGAAATTTTCCTTGATCCACATTTTTATTTTGACTCTTTATTTCAAAGCATTATAATCAAATTTTTCGTGTATTTGAGTGAGGCAGACGGAATGTAAATGGGTAGTGAAAGCGAATGATTTTCAAGAAGTGGAAATATTTTGAATAGCTTTCGGAAAGCAAGGAAGACGGAGCAAACATCAAAGACGATCCACGATCCCAATAAATATTTGATTACCGCCCTCTCTCACATGAAGATACCAAATAATTTAAAATATCTGTGCGATTATCGATTTGAAATTTCGGCTGTTTTGTAGTTCAAGCATCGTACGTAGTGTTTGAGCAAAGTAGTCGGGTGTTTTTGTAGTCCGAAGGACAAGGGAACACAAGAAATGAAAGAAATTTTCATGCAGAGGAAAAGGCGCGTATTGATCGAGCTACTATGAACAACGTCGAATGTAAATTCCAGTGATTAGGCACATTCTTCTATCTTTCATTGATACGTAACAAAGAAATGGAAAGTCTTTTTCTGCTGCGCGTGATGAAAGACGAGTATTTTTATAAGAAAATCGATTTGCGTGAATATTTCTTCCTCACTCTCTAAAAACACCCACAATCATCAAACTCTCCAAACCAAATTTTGGTCTTTCGACATAAACAATTTTTTCTCAAACACACAATAATAATAAATGTGAAACACAGAATTCTAGAAGTAATTATTACAGATTAATCTGTTCCGTTTTGCCAGTTTTGCCGTTTTGCAATAAATTATTTTGCCTCCATTTCTAGGGAAAATATTCTGTGTTGAAAATTTGTTGGCAGTAAGACCGAAAGAATGTGCCTTGTGCTGAATGAAGAAAAGGCTGCTTTGTTCCTGGGGATTTGACTCAAAGGTATTTGGGTTTACTTTCTTTTGTCTTGGAACGAATCGTTGAGTTACGTAGCTCAGTGTAAGCTCAAAGGCTCTTTTTCGATCCGAATTCAAAAAAGTTGTAACAAAAAACTTTTTAGCCTTAACCTCTTTACGAAACCTCTTTTCAATCTTAACCAAACTTCGTATGACTCCCATAGTGAAAAGTACTTTGAAAATATGAATTTCCTTCTTATAAAATAGGTGAACATCGAGCAGGACCCATTTTTCTAGACCCTTGGGTGAGGCTGAGGCGTTGATTCTCATTATAAATAAGTGAAACCTCATCGGGGCGATGGGTCAAATGCGTCCACCCCTTAATGACTTTATTAGTTTAGGCATGAAAAGCCAGCCAGCCTTCAATTTAGCATTCTTTTGACTGACGCTTCGCAAACCCAACAACTCAACAAAAAATCTATATTTGGACTATTTTTGTAATTGTTGCTTATTTATGACGCTCCTACCCACAAATCACAAAACGAACATCGAACGACATTAGCAAAGAAAATAAAGTCTGCTAACTCACCAGGTTCCGATCAGCTCTGATGTAGGAAACCTATTCATGAGGCCATTTATTTCAAGCGAGCGAGCGTATCGTTTATAATGCTTCTAGGTGATTGCACACAGTCGTACATACTTGAATAAATCTTTGATCATTTATTTCAACACTCTTCATCTATTTAATTTATTAAAATGAACAAATTTCGTAAACCTATTGGAAAGAGGATGGAAAATGTATTAAATTGCTTCATTCGACATGAGTTTCCTTCTGTTTCCCTCACTTCCTTCTGAATTATTTAATTGTTATGTTATGGGAACTCGTTGTCGCAAGCAGAAAAGAGATTTCCCTTAACCTTATTAATAGTCGACCAAACTTCTCTCTCACGCATTGAAAGCGATAATAAGTAAAAAGTTTTCTGCTTAGCTTTGCAGGCAAGAAAGTTGCGAGAAAATTTTGTTCCGCAGTAAGAGGTTGAAGGGTGGAGAAAGCTTCGATGGGATTTATTTTGTTGTGCTTGTTAAACCAACGCAGCAAATCAAAACTATGTAAATAGTTCTATCAAGATGACCGATTTATTTTTGTTGTCAGATATCAAGGGTAGAAAGTATTTCAATTAATCAAGCAAAGTCTGCTTAATCTGAACCATTGCCCGTAAAGACAAAACTTATGCTTTTTATATGTGGCGAGAATCTAGAGCTCCAAAGAAATTTCCTTCCTTTTCGAGCAGTTATTGCTGAGAAATTCCCCTCCTAATCAAATTCATAAGGCAAATTGTTATTACTGATTACTGTTAACATGAACTTTCTTCACTTCTTTGCCCTTTCTCAACCGTATCAATTCCAATTTTACTCAATAGGCATAGGCTAGGAAAATCGGAAAACTTTTTCACTTCTTATCGCGCAGAAAAAGTTTCCGTGTTCTCCACCCCACGACAAAACTAAAACAAATCAAGTAAATGAAAGAATTGTGTTTAAGTTTTGCAATAAAAAGAAAATTCTGGTGCTTGACCAGTTCGACCAATTCTATTTGACCATGAAAATTGGTCCAAAAGAAATTTAAAGTTGTCTTTAAACAACTTTTCTGTCTTCTCGAATGCAGTCATTTTTTATTGTCTTTTCCTTGCTCAGTGAAAAGCAGAAACTATGTCTCTTGCTCTGTTTTTCGCTCCGCTTTCTCGACAATAGTTTCATGAAATCATTGCTTGGCTGAAATATAAGGCACTAGAACTTGAGACTTGAAGAACGCTCGATGGCACTAAAAAATAACTTTTGCTAAAGCATTATGCAATTGAGAATTGTATTATCTCTGGGATGCATGTTGTTTTTGCAGGCGCACAACTGCAAAAACGGTTTATGAGTTGAGGGAGCGAGCAGTTTAAATGGAAAAGGATGCTTCCTATACACGCAAAGAGTGGGATAATTCTTTATGAGAGGGTGAAGTTTTCCGGGCAACCTCTTGGGCTCAGATTTGCGTTTTATGGCTCTCTTGAATGTTTATGCTCAAGAGCCTTTCTTATGGAAGGTGGAAAACGCTTAAAACTAACAAGAACCTTTAAGAACCCATTTTCATATTGTTGGTGTGAATGCTGTGAGAAGGTATGATGCAAATTTAATTAAATGCATTCTCAATATCACTCACTTGCAAAAGAGGAAACACAGCTCGGGCGTAATAAATTGCCATTATGTGATCTCTCATGTAGCGAGGTGTTGCGAAGAAATCTGCTTCGGTTTAATGCCTGTGAACGTGTGCTTGAAAATGAGCCAGTATCAGAGACTGAAGCGATGACAGACGTTCACTAAACACCATAAATATTTCAAAATTCCCCTTTAAGAATATCGTGCGATTTTTGCTTTTGCAGAACGTGTCGCTGCAGCATAGTTGGAAATTTTTCAGTTTCTTGTTACATAAGCCTTCTTGTCGGAAGCTGTAACACATGTATACATTATGTAAAAGAAATGCATATATCGAGAAGCAAGTTCATCAAAATTAGGATAACCTCGTCTCATCTAATGAAAACAATGCTTCTTTATTTTAAATTGTTTGCCATAAAACTTAATCTGTCGAAGTGGCCCTAATTGAAAAGTACTGATTCGCAATATTTTCTATCCGTCGGCTGCCCCATCTCCGTCTGAGCAAAAGTTTAAGGCTAAAAGGGGAGGATCATGAATTCCTCTCACCATCGCTTTTCTACCGAAAAAGCGTTATGGCTTTTACAATAAGATATATGGTTTGGAAAAAAAACTTAATCCAATTTTGGGTTTCGTCTCATTTCTCTGATTCTCCTCGTTCTAGCTACGTCATTATTATTGCTATTAGTGTTCTTGGTTGAATGCACCTTTATAGCCTTGAAGCTATCGCTTAGCAAAAAGGGGGGAAAAGGCTAATAATTCTTTTGGGTTGGTTAGACGACTCTAATATTGAAAAGTTCAAGCTTCACTAGGGTGATGAAATGAAGCTTTCATGGAATAAGTTTGAGGGAAATGGCGAGCATGCCCCGATACTTCATTATTATTTCAAGGAAGTTTCAAGGAGAAAGCTGCTGCATCGTGGCTGACTCTGGGCGAATCTAGGGAGAACCGTGGTGCAGGCATTGAAAAATGGAAAGAAACTCCATTTGACTCGCTGCCAAAATGTTTTATGTAACAAGCGAAATTTCCTTCTTTGCTGAGAAACGTTGATTATTCAATACAATCCAAGGCAGAAAGAAAATTCAATTTTTTATTTATTTCACTTTGAAATCCATCCCGCTACCACTTGAGAGCATTGAAAACTTCGCGTAAAACTGTTATGCTGATGTTGTCATCTCAAACCATAAGACATACCGGCCCGCTTGAATTTTATTTCTTTTGAAGTATTTTCTTATGCGCTTACATTTGATTACATTAAATACCACTCAGACATTATAACTTATAAAACTGAGGCTGTAATACTTCAAGATAACAAAATCGATTTAAGGTGAAAGTTGAAATATTTTTGAGTTCGAAGCTTTCATATTTTACTTGGGATTCGCAAGGGAGTAAAATAGGCAAACCGATTCTTGCAAAGTGGTAAACTTGAGCTTTGAACCTGTCATAACTCAACTTCTCCACATTTATTCCATGCCAACCAAACGCTCAACACCTCGATGATGAATGTACGAAAGGGAAGTTTCAGGAGGAAACTGAGAAAGTAATGATAAATATTCTTACATATTCTTCTTACAATATTCTTACTAAAAATATATCGCTTATTCATCGTTTAAGATTTCAATATTCCGCACAACTTGCGAGGTGGAAAATATGCTTGCTATTCATTCATAACTTTGCTTTTGTGAGACATTAGATTGCCATTTACCAAATCTCTCTCCAACGCAGAAACTTGCTCAATGCTAACATATTTACTTTATTGCTGAGAACAAACTGTGAATTTTTTATTATCGAGGGAATTTCATCACTGCGGCAAATATTCGCAGCGCTTCACAATCAAACTTACAGCCGAGGAATTCCTGACGAGATTATGTAATAGATCAAACAAGGTTTTCCCTAAACAATTTCAAACTTTTCGGCAAGCAAGAGGATTACACAGACGTGAGTAGTAATAGATGCTCATGATTCACCCGAAATCAATTAGCTGCTATGCGGGGTTGAGATAAATAGAAAAATCTACTGACTCGATCAGTTTGTAAGAACTTTTGAATTACTCCGAAGACTAATGTTTTCACTGCCCAACAATGTTTCAATGATTTGTTTTATGATTTGTTTCGCATCAGATTAAACCCTGAATAAATTAATATTTCGCTCGCACAAGCAGTTATGGGAAGTGTTCGTCATTAAATCACTTTCCAACTGACACTTTAACGACAACGAAGCTAGTTTTTGCTTGCTGGGTGTACAGATTTTCTTGACTTCATGCAAAACGTCGAAACAAGCAAATTAGAAATTGTTAACCACATACAAATGAAAGTAGGTGAACTTCTTCGCTTATGTTCTGATGCAGCACTTTTATCGTCGAGAGAGTGATATGAAAACAAGACACGTTTGGATGCAGATGCAAGTCGCATTAAAATCTCTAGCGAATCGCAATCCAGCATTTCCTTTTTTCTTTCCGTTTGTCTCTCCCAATGCAATTTTCTCGGAAAACTTTTGGAGGCAATTATTTAAGCTGCTAGTTGATATCGATTTTAATACTTTGTCAGCACTACGTTTTACGTGACTAGACTGCAGTTTTAAATATGCCAATATTTGAACTTTTCATTCAGAATCTGCCCCTTGCTTGCTTCAAATTTAGTTCTCATTTTAAGGCTCCGTTCCGAACTGCATTGATAATAAAAGGGCTATAGATGCCTTTGTGATTTGCGAACAGTCGGTAGGACTGTATAGCATACACTTTTACAAATGCTGAAAATTTCTTTATTGCTAAACACGAGAAAGCAACATGAATCATAAAGCAAAGTTATGTGGAGCGTTTACCTCCTGTTAGCAAGCGCCGGAGGTTCTAATTAGCTAGCTCCAATTACGGTTTTTAGCGTTCTGCCCCAATTCATAATTTTTCAATTTTTACAAAAAATTATCTGCCGCTGCATTTTGAAGTAAGAATTGGGGAAGCTAAACTGTTTGAAGAGAAAAGAAACCTTTTGTTGTTTAATCGATATCCGATAGCCGAGGCAAAACAAATTGTGAATTGAATTATATAGCGAAAAAATGTTGGAAATTTTCGTAAAAAAATAATTTAGAAAAAAGGCTAGAAAAATATAAATTAGTTGACTTAGTACATATTTTTCAAAGTGTGTTCGGCTAAATCATTTGTTTTGCTGAGGAGGCAATCTGACATGATTTGAACAGTATCTTGAAATGGCAAAATGTTTAAATGAAGTTTCTGTCGATACCAGTACTTCTGGAAAACATCAATGAAAACGAACACAAATTTTCGGTCGAAGACCCCATGGCTCTCAGTCGACAGAAGTCATGCGATATCAAACGACATTCAAATATTTTCTGATCAGACGAAAATCATCATCAATCGGCCCGAACAGTTTTAAATTTCCAATTCTTTTCTGCTCTCATCTCGTAGAGCCGAGCCGAACAAATATCGCAATGAGGCAATCGAATGAAAACAAGATTGTGAAATCGAAATATTTTTTCCATGATTGCAATCGAGTTTGTCTGTGATTCTCTTTATTTTCCTCAGTTTGTTGTTCAACAAACCATGACGATATTGTCCCCAGAGATCCTTAGCCTCAAAACGAAACTGCTTTCATTGCAACGCTCTGCAATTGTCGTTGTCCTCGGGAGATTTGAGCAGGCAGCCTTTAGCGGCAATGTCAACTTTTTTTCAATTATTTAAAGTAATTGCATAGAACACAGTTTTAGCTATCAAAATCAATATTGGAATTGTTTGTCCTTAAAAATGACATATAACGCTTTTTTCGGGGACATTTGGCGCTATTAGATAAAGTTTCTCCCTTTCGTTTTTTTCTGCGACATTAGCAAATGCAATATGGATTCAGAGTTTGTGGCAAAGGTGGAAATTCATTTTAGAGAGCTGTTCATTGTTATTATTATCGAGGATAAACTCGTACCGAATCGAAGCTACAAAACCGTGTATCGGAACATGATCAAAAATCGTAATGACTAATAAGACAGCTCACGTTAGTTACCGTATATTTTCACTCAAAATCAGTCGGCGTTTCCTCAGCGTTATTTACATTGCCACGCGAGAAAAAAAAGAAAACTCATTTTCGTACTGCTTGAGTGGAATATTTATGAGCCCGTGGTAGGGCACTCATTAAACGGAAAATGTTTTTCAAAGATGTTTTTCAAGAGATGATAATATTTAAATGCTAATTAACGGCTTAGAACCTCCGCATTGATTCTCCAGTGGAAAATGAAATGAAAAGATATAATTTACGAGCTTGACTTGCATTACGAAACATTTCCCCGCGGAAATAATTTATTACTCGTTTATTTATGTTTTGCTCTCTCGCTTTATTGGCAGTAACTCGCACCACTAATTGAACTTTTGCTCCGTACTTAATTGCTCAATTTTAAAGTTCATTCGTCAGCAAACATGGAGTTAAAATCCCTGAAAAGATACAAGGGGATCTGTCGGGAGGTCGTAACATCCATACGTAAGCGAATTTGGAAAATCATAGAAAAATTGCTTTCAAAAATTTTTGTACCTGTAATTCTCTTTGAAAAATAAAATTACTAAATCAAAAGAAATCTTGAAAACGAAGAGAGCAAACATTCACCGAAGAGCGAACGTCAATTTTCTGCCTATTGTGAACGATCTCGAGACTTGGAATTTATTCCACAAATAAAACACTGAATGAAAGCAAATAAATACACAATAAAGTGATTGTAAATCTTTTCAATAAATGCCTTTATCAACAGCAAATTGCGAGTGATTTTTCGTATGCAAAATATTTCCGGACGATAGGCGATGCTAGGCGATAAATATTTGCGTTCATTGCTTTTATTTGCTTCTTCTCGACGAATTCTTTCTTATGAAGCCTATTTATAGCACTTAAAACCATAATACGGCAGTCTCAATAGGAAGCAATCGCTTCAAAAGTATAAAAGAAAATAGAAAAATTATTTCCATGCGGCGATAAATATAACCCTGGTTTTCATAACTCTTCTAGTTGCCAGACTCCTGCTATCGCTAAATACGTCGATTTAATAGCAATTCATAGCTTGATGAAATATCAACAAATTAACAGCGCGTCGGTAAAGTTATATTTCATTTAGTAATGAACCTCACTGCTGTTTTCTGATGTTTAGTCGGTGGCGTTTCCTCTTATGATTTTTCTCTGAAGCGATTGAATCGACAAATTTTCTAGCAGCAACATTTTCGCCACTTGATAGATTTCTGTTAAACTCTCACGCTTTACCACTTGATGTTTAGAATAGATGTTACTAAAATCGCGGTTAAAACCCTCAAGCTCACGTTTAACTAGCACACATTCGAAAAATACATCGTAATTAAGTTAGATCGCAGCATTTTCCCTTCATTTATGTTCACCAAGTTTCATCGCAGATTAGTATGAGCAAATAATTCATCTTATTTCTGCACTCAATTTCAAAGGAACTAGGAACTACAGAAGTCAGAAATCATGTAAACAATTTGCATCAATTAGCATCACGAGCATCACGAAGTCGTCCCTCAACAGATTCTCTTTTAATTGAATCAGATAGTTGTTGATTTTTCTGGCTTGGTCAGAAAGTCACATGAAGCATGAACAGGGTGGCAATAAGTAAACTCGATTTAAATAAATTTCCAACAATTATCATAAACACACAAACGAGTTGTCCCCATAATACAATACAAAAATATATAAATAATTCCGTTTGAAGTGTTTTAGGACGACAGACGAGCAGGGCATGAAATAAAATGCTGAACAGAGGACCGAACAGAATCGTAGACATGCTTACAAGTTCATTCATATTTTCGTTTGATGAGACTCATGCTTTGTAGCCTCGTTTGTACGAGACGACACAATATAAATGTTTTTCAGCACTCCTTGACCTTTCCAACCCCGAAATCTGAAAAGGCGTTTTATTGACTCGCCCAAGGAGAGAAACGGAAATTGTTCACAAAGCACTTTTGAGAACCTCCGAGAAGAAAATTCAGTCTTGAACAGAAAAGAGAACAGAAAATAATCGTAAAACAAATTGATGTGCGGTACAATTTCTTCATGAAATGGTCCATTTGGCGTGTATGGCGACGCTCCCGACTAAACAGTTCCCGACGCTGATTTTTCGAGGCCCTTTGAGAATTTTCAATTTTTCTTACATTAGTCTGACATGAGATGAATGCTGATGAATTGACGTCACGTCTGTGCAGAGGGAATTTAGATCGTCACGTTTTGCAATTCAGTCGATGCACTAAATTTTTAATGAAGGCAATTTACTGACGTGTTAAGTCGGAACAAAGATAACATCCCGAGACGATCCAATCTGAAAGATTTTTCACGAGCTCTCAGATTTCCCCCAGCATCTCCAGACATGAAAGTTTAATTTACAAGACAATTATGCGACGATTTCGTAGAGCTTCGCCGAAAATGACTACCAAGAGCAAAGGTGTTCCGCTGAATTCTTTGCCGCGTCTCATCATCACGTCACATGGGAACTTTTTGCCGCTAATAAAAATGTTTATTTTTTGTGTTTCTTTTTTCCTCTTCTTCATCGCACAACAAGATGAAAAGCTTATAAAACCGAGAAAGAAATCCCAGGTTTATTTCGAAAATTAAATTTTTCTATGCTTATAAATTTTCCTAGGCATTTTCTCTTTCGTTATAGACTTCACCTTGACATAGTGAACCCAAAAACATAAATATTTTTCGGATATTTTTTTGGTGTTTAAAACTTTATCATAGAGCCTTAGAGCCGCAGACATAATAAACATAATAAACTTCTTGAAATAAATAAAATGTGACGATGGTAAAAATGTTGAGATCAAAAATGTTGCGTCCTCGTTATGACACAATTGTTCTTAGAAACAAATTGTTATGATAACACAATTGAAAGCGGAAGGTCAACAAAAATAGCAGTGAGTGTATCAATCGTGAAGCTCTTGAGAATTATGGACGGCCTCGAATGGTTCGTGTGGAAAATTCACACGAAGTTTTAAACTCCACTTGAAAATCGATTCGAAATTTCAAGGTCCGAGTTTCGATATGAAATTGCTTTTGAAGTAAAAAAAATCACATTTTATGAAACAACCAACTACTCAATAGTGTTAATAAACATAAGTTCAGTACTTGGTGAAACAGCACAGTACAATGTGTTTTCAAGAATTCCGCTGAAATGATTTATTGCGAAGACATACTTGCTCAAGATTGCTTGTTTTCAAGAAAAAATTCTTCTATCTCTCTTATCAATACTCTTTGCTTTTATTGTCATTTGAAAAGGAAGAAAAGCATGTATCGATTCGTAAAATTTTCAATTAAAGTGAGCTTTACGACTAGCCTTGTGAAGCACGTAAATCGCTAGGTTCTTTTCTCAAGCGTCGCAGCCACCTTAATCCTTTTGATCTGTTCGAAAATTCCCATGAATGTTAAAGCAAGCTGAAAAGTCTTGAATCATATGCATCATCGGAGATTGAATAGTGCTTGGGGTATCCTTCGATGCATAAATGTTTTACGACAGAAAGTCGTTTGGATAGGGATAACTCTGTTCCCTAAATCTTCACCACACTTTCTACAATTCTCGAATCGAGCAACGGTGCAGTTTGATTTCTCCTTTTCCATTCCTTCAATTCGGATACAAGCTTTCCACTTGCTAACATTTGCCATGATCAAAGAAAAATCGTTCAGAGCAGCCCCTCACCCGAAGGCGGCTTTACATTCACTGCTTGGACCCACTGGAATATAAAAGCTTCATCAGATAGCAGACGAGAAAAAGAAAGAGAAGCTAAACAAATACATAGCGTTGCTAATAAACTCATTTTTGATAGTCCTTGGGCTAAATTATGCAGTTGAATTGCGCTGCGTCTACTTCAACACCTCAGGCCTTAGACGAAAATAAAAGAAATCATCAAAGATTATTTCACAATTTTCTCATCTCAGAAGAGCAGTGAAAACTAATAGTTTCTTCTTTGTTCTTTTGTGTCTTTGAAACTGATTCTACAGTCTGAGAACATGCGAAAATAAATAGAAGAATTTGTGAGCCAGTGATGTGGGACAGCGTCGACAGTGCTACATAAGATATACTGAAATAGAGTAATAACTACTCTAGAGGAATAACACTTGTACGAATGACTCCCCCTTTTAAATTTCACGAGAAAACAATTTTCCACTCGCTTGTATTTTACAGTTTTTATATTGCCTAAGCACACTCAAACTTGCTTTCCTTCTTTCGATATTAAATTTCCAAACAGTCGGGAATTAAACAAAAGAAAGACGATATCAGATGAAACATTAATTTTAAATGCTCTTTTCTTTGCTTTTGCTAAAATTACCCAATGAACAATTTTCCTTCTTAGTAAAGTATTGTGATAACAACTCACAGCCTTTGGCATGAAAGCTCACACATAACACGAAGAGGCGCAGCGGAAGAGCTTATTACCAAATACGAGCAGCATGTGAGAGGAAACAGCCAGTATAGTCGGGAGATTACAAATGAGCGAAGCGAAGAAGAGAATGTTTAAATTTTAATATGATTTTAAGCGATCTTTATGCCCGTCTCGGAATTTATTACTCATAAGAAAAATTGCATCATGGGATTATTGTTTCGCGCCCTCTTTGCCTCTTATTCCGCATTGTGAAAAACATCCCGAAAAATAATTGCTTCCCTTTTGGGAATCTTTACGGCGAGGAAAGCAGAGAAGCCGCCGAAAAAGAATGGAGGAAATAAATTATCATCCGAGGAAATTGGCCAGAGATTCTCCGTTTCCTTCCAGCACGAGAGAAACGCGAAATGTTTCAAACATGAGACCAATTTATGACATATTTTTCACATCAACTAAATATTTGTTGAAACTAAAAGTGTTTCAAAAGAGTTTTAAAATGTCGAAAGATGAGAATATTCGTGCGATGTTTACGCGCGGGCGAAAGAAAATTAGGAAAACGTTTCATGAATGAAAAGATGTGCGACACCAGAATTGATGAGTTCGATGAGTGAAGCTGTTTCCTTTCAATTGGGGAGATGAAAATAAGCTGTTTACACGTTTCATGAAATTCTCTTCATAAAAATGCTGTTTGCAAACACTTCTAAGTAATAGGTTAATTTACGCGTTCGAGATGAAAGTGTTCAAATCTTCAAATATTATAATTTAGGTGCTCATTACTCAGTTCTTGATTAACACCTACTGTGCAGAATATATTAAATTTTGAGAACTGCACTAACTTCGTAAACTTTGTACTGGCCAAATCGGTGATTTACATACATATGACTTCTGTACTTCAAATTTTCTGCTCAACTAGGGGTCTGGGGAATAAAGCTGCCTTGTAAGCGCTGCCGTCGTTGTTCTGCAGCCAAGGATTTAGGGTCTTGCTGGCAGGTTTTATGCGTCACTCGAAAATCAACTTGAAGCCATTGTTCGACCTTGGTCATCATCTCGTTTCACTCGGTATACTCAAGATTGTGTTGCTGTTTTGGATGCAACTGCGACAACGATACTGCTTCGGCAAGGTTTGGATCTGATAACACGCTTATAGGGAATATTTTTCATCGAGGACATTATGCGCTAGACTACGAAGCAACAGTCCGTTACTAGCTACATACGTAGTTTGAGCAAGTTCATATCGATCTACTATTTTAAAATTGTCACCCAATTTTTGTCGCCCGAACAAATAAAAAGCAAAATACAAAACATTTTCTGTCGATTATTTATTAGAAACAGTCTCAAGAATTCCATCATTGATATTGATGTCATTTTAGTACACGAAAGCAAAGCATTGAATTCACTTCTTCGTTTTTTATCACAAGCTCCGAACCGGAGACTGTGAGCTTATTCTAACCCTCACATTTTAGAGAGAGCGCGGTGTAAAATAAAAAATGTCTTTTCAAGAAATGTCGGGCAATACTTGGGCAGTTATTCTCTGGTCATTTCGAATACTTATCGAAATTAACTTATCATTACCATGTCTACTGGTTATCTACGTTTTTGAAAAATCATTTCTTATTGAAAGTAACAAAAATATCCTAAAATGTTAGACTTGTTGATGTTTCTCTATTCATGTAGCCAAAAAATTTCCAAATTTAATTAAACAAAAAATTTGGAGGAAAAAATGGAAATTGCGTATTTTTTTACATTTTAGTTGTAATTGTTTTAATTTCCGTTTGGAGTTAGTTGGTACTCGCGGATTATTGAAACATTGAAATTCGTTAGGCAGTTGGAACCTTCTATAAATTATAGTCTTCTGCTTGGAGCAATTGGTTCGTTAGGAAAGAGAATTACAAAACTTGAATATTGCCTTCAAATTACTGGCTTTGCTCACACTACATTTTATACAGATAGTCACGAGTCGTGACACAAATTCAGCAGACAGCAGAAACAAGTTTAATTTGTTAAAACAAAGGGAATGATTTGGTGGTTCTGTCGCAAAATATAAATTTGGAATAGAACAATTTTAATTCAAAACGTTGTGTACGAAGAATAAAGCGATGGGTGATATGCGTATTCAGAATAATAAATCAGTTCCTCTTGTTCCCTCACTGCTCCAACGTTGACTTTCTTCGTCTGTCGCAGGTTTTAAATACTCGTCTCCATCGGATTCGGGATTGGAAATGAAAGTGTTTTCTTCGCTCGAGGCTGAAGACGGTGATGGCGTTGTTCTTGTGATTCCGAGCTCAAAAGATGACCCACTCGCTTTCTGTGGCTGGTAATTCGCGAATGGAGTAGATCCTAAAACACACGTAAAATCATATATTAAGACAGACAAACAGACTGAGAGAATGAGATGGGAAGTGATCACTCACCCAATGGCACGGAGGTTAACAGTTTTGACGATGAACTACCCGTGTAAAAGTTTGCGTCCACTTCATCATCCTCGCCTCCAAAAGATTCATCGAACATTAGAGATATTTCCGATGGATATTCGAAGGTGGCCGTCAGAGAGTCATCAAATTGTATTTTGAACTGAAAGGAAAGAATTTATAC
Organism: Smittia sp. YW1114-2; assembly: GCA_033064975.1. Classification (NCBI taxonomy): domain Eukaryota; kingdom Metazoa; phylum Arthropoda; class Insecta; order Diptera; family Chironomidae; genus Smittia; species Smittia sp. YW1114-2. Next base: position 13,229,149 of record CP093834.1, on the reverse strand, counting down.
AATAAAGCTTTTATTACCGTCTAAAGTAGTATTTTAAACAACTGAATGTGAAAGCCTCCAATCAAGGCTTAACATTTCCATTACTCGCATGATTTTTTTTTTGGCACGAACTCCATCATGAGAATGAAAACTACCAACAAAAGAATCAGTTATGCGATTACGCAAATGGCATGGAAATGATTTCTGCTTTGATGAGGTAGCATCACAATCGTCAGCATAAAACTGAAGTGATTTATCGAAACGTTTACAAACAATCGCCTCGCTCACGAACTGTTATATTTTATCAAGTAGTATTGGAATGAAGTGGCGAGTCTGATGGACGTCTAGGAGAGATGTAGTGGGATGAGAAAGTAGGGCATTATATTTATGACGAATAGCCAGTAAGCGATGGTCCGAAGGAAATGATGCGTAAAGACGTTTCATTAACGAGATTTCCTCAATCTCTGAACATCAACTCAACATGACCACGACTCCTCTGACTTTATTTCGGGCATAGCGGAAAAAGAGTTTATTTAAGCTAAACAAGTTCGATTCCTTGACTAACGAGTCAAATTTTAAAACTTAGGAAAAATCATATGATGCAGTTATGATGCTTGTTTTATTTTATTGGAATATCATTTCCGGAAGCATTTCATTATTTTTTTGAGTCAGAAAAAATCTGTCTTCAAGGTCAAATGACGACAGGTTGCTGAACTCTAAAGTTCTCTCTTTATTGAAGTTTTACTCTGCACATGACGATGCTGCAATTTATCTTTCCACATCCGCTCATTATTTCCACAACGCATCGAAGTATTCATTCAACAAACACTGTGGCTCTATGGATTTAATTGCTTCTCGCGTTGTTGCGATGTCGATATTTTAGAGGTCAAAAACATCTCTGCACATTTGACGGGCATTCAACCCTGGAGATTAGGAACAAAGATCTGAATCATTTCCTACCTCGTGCCACTGTGTATCTGTGCGTAACGATATCGACCATGCTAATTTCACGTTTCATTATCCATTTAAAAATTTGATGTACAATTTCTAACATAAATCCCTGTGACTCATAGGCCAAAATACGCTTTTTGAAATTCATCGACAGAAACGACTGGTGTGCTGTCAGATGGAACTCTTTTCCAATTATGCATCGCTTAAATTTCCTCACTGTCCTTTTGTTTCGTAATTCCAAACTGTAAAAATGAAAACACGAACGAGAACAAAAGTTGCGGATGATGTCACATGCCGAGACACTTTTATGGATTTTCGTGGGACGGTGTCGATTTAATTTGGTGTATAAATTAGCTAACCAACAACGAAAGTGCTTCACGCAACCGTGTCTGGCCAGACGACAAAAAGCGCTGAAGTTTTCCGTAGCTACGAAAAAAGTTTTTTGTTTATTTAGGGTTCAGAGTAGAAAGTCGGAGCGCGAACGCCCAAGGGCGGCAATCGGGAAACAGGAAGCGATGAGAAGTCAAACAGCATCAACTTATTTACTCAGTATTGTCAAACAAAAAACATGAACTGAGGCAGACAAAAAAGAAGCAGTGGAACCAGCAGTAATCAGATTGCGACCAGTTACTCCCACTCCGGAAACCATAAGAGTTGCCGCAAAAAGGAGACTAAAGTCTGTTACATCATGATACCTTTTTCGCATCAATCTTAAGTGGCGATGTTGAAGCTCTCACCCTTCTCCACCTCCAACAAACCAGGTTTCGTGACAAAAAATGTTCTGATCTCATCATGAAGCTTGTTGTCTGCTACGATGAAAAATGATGTGTCGAAAGATCGTTATCAAGTGTCAAATGTGGTTTGAGGTAGTGGACTTTTGCCCGAAACATTTCCGTGGTCATCAGCACTTTTCCCGCTTAATGAAAAGTTTTTAGTGCCATTTAATGTGAACCGTCTTTATGAGCTTTTAACTGCAAAAAGCCCTAGATTAATAACGGTACAAAGCAGAGATTATTGTCTCAGCAGCACTCAATCAAAAGTTAATTTAAGTGAAAAAGCAGGGTAGGAGTTTGCTAAATTCTTCGATGGATTTTCTTTCTTAGCTAGGTTTCATTCGGGAATAACGTCATCAGACAGTCATTTAAATTCACGGGAAATATTTTGAACATAATTTCACGCTTTGAATTTTAAATGAGCTCTTGGCAGCGAAAGAGTTCCTAAACGATTTACTCTCTAAGCCTGTATTGAATTTTCCTTTAACATTCTCAAGTAGCTTTCATTTTGCTTAGGTCAAAGATTAACGATAAATTCCAAGCACATTCGTATGATATTTCCATAACGATCTGATTAAAAAGATTTTGAACCTTGTTACCTCGGAAAACAGAAATCATCAGTGCGAAGAGCCTTAGATAAAGTTCTTTCGTTGAGTTGATATTTTTCATGGATCGTTAGTCATCGATTTCAAGGTACTGAATACAACGTTTTTATCGGAGTGGTATAAAATGTGTAGCGATAAAAAAAAACAATGAAAAAGTTGGTCTGCGAGAGGTTCTAATTAAAAAAAAGCGACACTACGCGTTGCATATGATCAATTTACGTAGATTTACTGGACTGCTTATTCATTTCTCAAGTGGAGTCAAAATATGCGGAAGTAAAAACTGGGAAATGTTGATTAAATAATAACGCAAATAAAACGAAGTTTGCTTTGTGGTGGCTCAAAATAATGTAAAAGAAAATTACTTAATAATCAAAACGAGCGAGAAATGCGCTGCGAAACAAAAGAAAAATGTGCTCGAAAGTCATGATGAATAAAATTGGAAAATTAATTACTCGAGTTCGTGGCAAATTTTTACAAGATTGAAAACATTCAAATGAACTCACCTTAACTTCCTTCGCCCGCGATCGGATGATCGATTTTCCATCTGGCACAATGTTGGCGTTTTCGAACTCGACGTCACAAGGCGACGGCGGGCCCTGCGAAACATAAGCGGAAGATCTCAATTAAGTAATTTTGAACAGGTGAGATGGTGAAACTTACCATTTGATATGCATCATCGGGGTCGGTGGATGAGTCCAATGTCAAATCACCCAACAGCACGAAACCTGATTCATTTGGCTGGAACAGAAAGAGGAAACGAAAAAAAAGAAATGTTAGCTGGTTGATATACTTTGTGTAATAAAAGAGAAATACGAAGCAAACTGAATTCTCTGAGATTTTGCAATCTTCGATCGCAAAGGACGGTAAAGAATGTCAATCGACGATGGAATAACATCTTTGAATACTTAACAAATAACTTTAAAGAGTCAAACTCTGCAGTTTTCTACTTCTCCTTTTCGACAGACTTTTAAGTTTTGGCGAGCACGCAATGCGTAAGAAAGCGTTGAAGAGAAGACGATGCAATATGCTGCAACAGTAATGGAACATCAGACTATTAAGTCATGAATGGCGTGAAGATTGCGCATATCTCTAAAGCACGAGAAACTACCGTAAACTTCGAAATAAGCAAGCGACGATTGTGTTGTGCACGCGCGCAAGCGACGAAAGGCATTTCGTTCGTCACGGCTACCGGTTTCCCTCTCATTACTTTTACCGAACAATCATCGCCCACTTTTTTTTGAACCTACTCTTTACTGTGAATCGAAGTGTTTCAAACAATGTCTTTTGATAAGAGCAGACAGTACCGTCATTTCACTTGTGTCACATCTATATATAGATTTCCCCAAATAATCGCTAATTACATCACGAACCGTCGGCCCTTATCACTATCGATTTCACGATTTTTCTGGAGCGCAGCTTGCTACAACAAAGAGCGTTTAAAATATTCCATGGTTCGCTGATAAACCAGAACACGAGCTCCACACATTTTCGTTTAAAATCTGGCAACGCTGGAAGCGTAGTCTGAGAAACTCTTAGTGAAATGCTTCAACTTCTATGTACCGTTGGACCTCGTCGTTCAATTCTTCTCGGCTTAAAAAAATTATCCAGCACCACGAGAGCAGATGAAGGAAAGAAAGAAGTTGCTGCTTGTTGTTGTATGACTTGAAGTCTGGCGTGCGAAGAAGAAAAGACAACTTTAAAGTCTTTAACGGGAAATCGGAAATTCTAAGACGAAGAAGCGGCCAATTGGTATCCAGTGTCTCGAAAAGTTTCATGCAATGTTCATTAGCAGGTTTGAAGATAATAATTCAAAACAGGCGATCGATTTTTGTCTTTCATTTTCGCGGGACTTATTAAATTTTTCTTCTAACCTTGGGAAGCTCTCGCTTGCGTCTCAAAATAAGCCCGTCGTGCTCGATATAATCAGGAACATCCTTGCGATCGCTGAAGTTGAAAACGATAGTGTTGGCTACAGCTTCATCGCCCTGCGCAGTCCACGATTTCTTTTTCACAGTCCATTTCGGAGCTGCTGCTGCTTCTGTCGAATTTGAATCATTCGTGACAGAACCTTTATCGTTACAATCACGTGATTTCGCAACGTAAGGAGGTGGAGGCGGCGGTGCCTGCGTAGGCTTCGTAATCACAGAACTTCGCACTTCACTTGTGACTTCGGCCGGCGAAATTTTGCCGTTTGTTCCGACGTTATTATTAATTTTAGGACTGAAGCTCATCACCGTCTTCGGGGCGTGAATGTCGTCGTTTGCACTCTTCACTTCGCCATTGTGTTTGTTATCAACTGAGTCTTTATCGGATTTTGTCGTATCTGGAGCATCGACGATTTTAAGGAGATTAATACTTTTGCTGTAAGCTTTAGGTGTGGATGCTTCCATGTGAAGATTATTAAGTTTGCTGGAGAGGGTCGATATCATTGCTGATTCTGGCTTCTTAGGATCAGGTGAAATGGAGTTCCTGAATGGTGACATGACATTTGGTGTTGATGAGAGCGAAGAATCGGAGAGCACGGGTGAGTTGTCGAGTTTACTTCGATATACATCTTTGTTATCAGCAGGAGACCAAGAACCGTTCGACTTTGACTCTAAATTATTCTTTATAATATTTATGTCTAGCTTCGGCAAAACAGTTTTCTCCTTTGTGAACTTTGCAAACTTGTCACTGTTATTCATGTTTGTGTTGTTGAGTTTGGGACTAGTGATGCGTGGATGAATATTTGGCTTTCTACTGGCAATTGCCGGCTTTTCTTGACATTTGAAAATCGCTACTTTGCTTGCGACTTCTTGCCCTATCGGACGTGTGACGGAATTCCGCTTCTTATTCACCGAAGCTTCAAAAATTCTCATAGTTTGCTTGCATATGCCAGCAGGAGGCCGTTCATCATCGTCAATAAGCGATGTCAGTCGCTTCGGTGCTGAATTTTGCGGTCGATCTTTTGCACATTGAATTTTGTCTTCAATTGTCACTTCAGCTGGGATCTTCGGCTCGGCTATATCATGTTCAGTGTGATCCTTTTTCACGTCACGCTCCCATGCCGAGTGATCGTACCTCAAAATTGCTTCAACAGAACGAGCTCGCTTTAAGTTGAGCGGCTTGTCGACCGTGCGGCTGGTTCGTGTTGGATGTTTTCCGTTAGCATGTCCATCGGAAGGCGGCGGGAACGATTCGGTCAATGGTTTTTCAATGCCATTTCGAATGTGGTTTTTCTGGTTTTCAAGAGCCGCGTTGTTGCTGGTGCCATTAATAGCGGCCGCATCGCTCGCCTTATTTTCTGAATCCTTTCCTTGGTGTTGCTGTTCCAGCTCATTGGCTTCTTCTTCGTCCAAGAGATTATTCAAAGAAGTCGAACGTCTGAGTTGAGCGAGTGACGGGCGCTGTTTCGATACAGAAGTCTGTCGAAGCGTCAGGCTCAAGTACCGATAGCGTAGCTTGCTCACGAATCCTGGCCCGTACTTGAACGAATCACAGTCATCGTCGATCTCTTGTTGAGCTTGCGGCTCATTCATTATTTCCTGTTTTGCAACCATTTTGTTGTTGCGATGACTCACACAATTGTTCCCAGACACCGACGACAATTTAATATCTTCATCAACCGAAAAGGCGGACTGCTGACGATTCTTCAAATCAGATGTTTGTTGAACTAGGCAATAACTCCTCAACCGCGAGTCATTGTTAAAGGTGAACTTATTCTGTAGCGTCTCACTTGAAGGCCCGACAGAAACTGAGTTTGCCTGTGTTGTTGCTAGCAACAAAAAAAGAAGTGTAGAGATTGAAATAACCGAAATGTTTTCTCGCGAATCTTGCAAAACGATGCTTCAATCACTGAAACTCGTTGCCGAAGAATTCGAGCGCGAAGCAGACATTAATTTTCTGCTAGTTTAATTCACAGAACTCACCTTGTATCCTGTCAAAGTGTGAAATTTTGTTAGAAACAGACATCACTTTAAGACTCTCCAAATTTTTTACTGAACGCTGCAACGGGGCTTAATACGAGTATTTGTTTACATTTTTACTTGAAATTTGTTCTTATAAACTGACTTAACCATGGACGTGGCGCTGGAGAAAAAACTGTCCGGCTATAAGCAAATTGCTCTCGAAAAGGTACGCAATCGATTTGATCCAAACCACGTCTAACCCGAACTTCATTCTTAGCTTCAGAATATCTTTTTGACAATTCCGGGGATGAAGGACTTGGTTGTAGAACCTCAATTGGTCAAGATCCTTGATTCATTTGCAAATATGACTTGGCTCAAGTAAGAATCACCGTTGCATCAGACACTTTTAACGTTCTAACATTTGTAGAAGATCATAATTTAATTTTCCAATGTTTTTAGACAAAAAGGATTCGATCGCATTTTCAAGCTCTCACCTGCCGCTCCCCCGAAAAAAACCGGACTCGTCTACATGATTACTTCAAATCTGCAAATCTTCAAAACAGTTTGTGACCAAATTACTCAGTTAAGCAACAAGAGTCCATGCTCAGAAATGGGGATCAAGGATTTTCATGTAATTGTCATCCCGAATCTGTTTGCTACGTTCAAAAACTTACTAGAGACGGAAGGACTGGATGGCATTGTTGAACTTCATAGATTCTCTTGGGACTTTATCAAGATAGATAGAAATTTGCTTTCGCTTGAGCTGCCACAAGTTTACAGCGACGTTTTTGTGAAGCAAGACACGAGCCTTCTATGCTCCATTGCTTCTTCTTTACGCATTCACCATATGATCCATGGTAGACCAAATTTAATCATCAGTTACGGCGAAAACTCGAACAAAATAATTTCAATGATTTCAACTATGGAAAACTTCAGCCGAACGTCTGCAAAAGAAATTTGCGACTATCCAGATTTCAGTTCGATGATCGTGATTGACCGTTCTAAAGACTTCACATCGTGTCTTTTGACTCCTGTGACTTATAGTGGACTTATGGTGGAACTTTTCGAGACAAGAGCAGGAGTCTTGACGATAGATCCCGTGAATAACAAAATGAACAATGGAAAGTTGAAAATACTAAGCGACAAAAAAGAAAATTTAGCTGATGAATATGAAACCAAAACGTTGAGAATGTGTGGAACGACAGACGAGCTTTATACGTCCAACAAATATCGTCACTTTTCTGAAGTCGTGAATATAATCAAAGCAGAGTCTAAGAAGCTTGAAGAAGAGCATAGGAAGTATTCACGAGACATGACAATTGAGCAAATGAAAGGCTTTGTTGAGCAAAATCTGCCGAAAGTCGCGGTGCGAAAAAAAGTGCTTTACAAGCATCTGCTGATCTGCGAAAAGATTGTGCAAGAGATGAGTGGAAACTTTGAGAAGCAACAAAATATCGAAGAAAATATTTTGAGGAATGGAAATCGAAAACAAATCTTGACATTTATCGAAGAACAACTTTACACGAACGGACACCAGTGGAACATTCTACGATTAATGTGTCTGGTCCACATTTGTGTTGGAGGATTGACGGCTGAAGAAATCAATAAGTTCATAGCTGGATACTTGAATACTTTCGGTCACAAATATCTCCATGTGTTCCAGAATCTTTCTCGAGCCAGCTTGTTCCCCGAAATTACCCGCACAGCTTCAAAAAATCTTATTGGAATCACACAATTGCCGAAAAAGACGCAGTTTCAAATTGAATCAGCCAAACTTAAACTCATACCGAACGAAGAAACGACCAACGCTGAAGGCAGGTCAGCAGGAATGAAGGCATGTGCCAGCTACGTGTTCAACGGAAACTATACTCCTCTCGTTTCTCAACTTGCAAACGTTCTTCTCACATCGGAAAGTTCTGGCGAGTTTGCTGGAAGAATCGCCCATCTTCAAAACATAAAGATCGCTGGAAGCTCTTTCGGTGATGATCTGGAATCCGTTCAGGACAGTCTGCTACAAAAAAACAATGTTTTCCCCATCAAGCGAACTCTTTTTATTTTTATAGTCGGCGGAATCACCTATGCGGAGATTGCTGCTTGCAATTTGATCGAGTCCTTGACCGGTTCCACGATTGTGCTGGCTTCTGATCGTGTCATAAATGGAATCGATATTATGAAAGCCTCTTGTTGATCTCAGTAAAAGATTTAATCTTCAATAAATTGGTTCAATAAATTGGGAAAAGAAGTCGAGTTTTATATCAAATAATTTCATTTGTTTCAGTTCTATTGAAATACATAGCAAAATAGTTTGTTCACATTTGACTTAAACCTACAAAAAATTCAGCCGTATCACAAACGGTCGTCACAAACCACGCGTATAAAAAATATTCGGCTTCGCTCACATGTATTGATCGAAAGTGTAATAATCGTAAGATGATCGCTGGGCATGGCGAAAACTCGCGGTCCTTCTTATCTAGATTCGTGTGAATGGGAGAAAATGAGAAATTCTAAATTATTGCATTGATATTGCTTATTTAAATGCCTTTTCATGCTTTTAAAGCTTAATATTTTTCACTGGCGATGATTATGATTTTTCAATGATATGTAAAGGATTAGTGGTGAATATGGTGCTCACACGACACACAGTTAGAATGATAAGCTTCACGCTACTAAACTGTTGATGAGTGCGTCATCGCCGGAGTACTGAAGAAGCTTTCGTTGCCACAGCCGCTCAACTGATTGTTGCCAACAGTCACGCAGCAAGCACCAGCCCGGGCGAAAGTTATCGGTGTTAGTTTCTCAAGCTGGTTCGTTTCTGGATCGAATTTTTCGACAGTCTTCAAATAATTTGTGCCATCAAAGCCGCCAATCGTGATAATCGAATTACCGAGAACGGCGATGCCCAATGAGTCTCGCCCGACATCCAGATTAGCAATCAAAGTCCATGTGTCAGTCGCATAGTCGTATTTTTCTATCGAAGACGTTCGTTGGCAAGACGGGTTCGAGGCCGGTAAATCATGGCCACCGAAAACGTAGAGCGCACCGTTGTACGAAGTTAAACTGACCCCGCCACGTCTTTTATTCATAGGAGCCTTCATCAGCCAGCGATTCGTATGTGGATCATACATTTCAGTCGTACGATGACAGATTGAAGACTCTCTTCCGCCGACCACAAATAGCTTGTCGTTGAGAATCGCGGCACCTGCAGTGCTTCGCATAGTTTGCATGGGTGCAATGTAACTCCAAGTCTTTGTTGTAAGATCCAAACGTTCTACGGAGTTCAAATAACTCCATCCGTCATGGCCGCCTACTGCATAAAGCGCACCATTCATCAATGCAATTCCCAAACCGCTAGAAAATCAAGATTTAGTAATATTATATGCGAAGAATAAAGAAAACTTACTGTCGTGGTGTGGCTAGTGGGGAATTTAATGATGTCCAAGTCATTGTTTGCAGATCAATTGCGTCAACAGTGTTGAGCGTTTTCAGCCCGTCTCTTCCTCCAACAATGAGTAACTTGTCTTGATAAAGCGCACATCCGAACTGAAGTCGTCTATTCGGCATGTTCTTCAACAAATCCCAGCTATCGGCTCGTGGATCGTAGCTCTCGATGCTGATGCTTCCCTTATTCTGATCCATGCCACCAATTGTCAAAAGCTTCCCAATCGTTGATTTTCTGGGGATCGAAGTGTTTGCCGTGAGGTTTCTGCGTTCCGGTATCAGTTGCCATTTAAAAACATCGAGAAGAATCTTTTGTGTTTCGAGAGTTGTGCAGAACGATTCAACATGATCAGCAATGAATGTCGGGGATAGCTGCGACAGTTTCACCAGAGGTAACAGCGACTCAATATGCTTTTTACGGTCAGCGTCGTGATTTAGCCATTTCACCAATGCCTTGAATACTTCCTCTTCGCTTGTAACGTTTAGCTCGTTGTTCTTCAAAAGAGTAGACAATTGTTCAACGTTCATACGCAAAAACTCTTCAGAATTCTGATATATTTCCATGAAGTTTTTAGCTGTAAAAGCTAAGCTCAGCTGATAGAGATCATCACAGTTCTGTTGTTCGGCAAATAAAGTGAAGCCAATAGCATTTGAATAATGCAACTGCTTCCCCAAAAAATGCGAGCAGGCTTGAATCACATTTGGCATTTGGAATAAGCAGGAAGTCGACAGGATCTTTTCGACATTCTCTTCATTGATTGGAAGGGTTCCAGTGTAACAGTAATTGACTAACAGCTCAAGTGTATCACCATCTACGGTTTGAATCGGAACTTCTTTTGCATTCGACTCCATTAACGACGAGTTGAACATCGCTGAGAAAAATGGTGAATTGCATGATAGAATGAGGCGATGTGCTTTCACTCTGATAGAACAGCATGCGAACAAAGGAAAAACATGAAACAGGAAGCGATTAGGAGACAGTAATTGTGTTGGCGGTGAGCCAAAAATAAATGCAAAACATCTGCAGGGGTGTTTGGACCTATAGTATACCTTCGGTTATCTGTGCCCGAAACGAGAACAACATCCACTAATTCTTCGTTATCAAAGGATTTCTTAAGTGATTCCACCAACTGACCCGAAAAACTTCTGTTCTTGAATACATCGTCGGCTGCCAGAGAGGAAATCGATTGAATGCTGTTTACCGGAGAGACTTATTAAGTAAATATTCATTAACCTTTTCAGTTTAATTCACAATACCTCAAATATAAACTGGCGTCTGCATCAGGAGAGCTCGACATTCTTCACAAATTAATTTATCACAATTCACAACTATAATTCGTTCGTGTGGCACAAAGACGGTGACGTATTTTAATTGAGCCCTCAATCACAAACGCGTCTGCAGTCGTGCTCGAAATGAGTTTGAGTGCAGATGATCACATTTCACAATAACAACACGAACTAAACAAAGGATTGATCTTTTAGCACTGGCAATCAACACTGGCAAGACTCAGCGCAGTTTGCCCTTCGTTAGTCTACAAGCGAATCTGGCACCACCAACACAAAAATTGCAAATAATTCCTCATAACAATTCTACTTTATCCAAGCAAATATGAGCTCAATCGGTACAGGTGTAAGTGAATCTTAAAGTTACCAGTCTAGCACATTAAACAAGATCAAATTCCGTTCCCCCATTGCAGTACGATTTGTCGGCTTCTCAGTTCTCCCCGGACGGAAGAGTTTTCCAAATTGAATATGCAGCAAAAGCAGCAGAAATAAGCGGCACAGCTATCGGATTAAGAGGCAAAGATGGTTGCATCTTGGCGGTCGAGAAAGTGATCACGAGTAAACTTCACGAACCAGACTCTGGTCGCCGAATTTTTACCATCGAGAATACAATTGGATTGGTAAACAAAGCTCCGTTGAGGTTATTGGATGATGACAATTCAAAATACTTTTAGGTGATTTGCGGACTCATTACTGACGGTCGTGCTGTGGTCGCTTATGCTTTGAAAGAAGCTCAGAGCTATCGTCGCCAGTATGGCCGAACAATTCCATTGAAGATCCTCAACGAACGACTATCCGGCTTGTTCCACGCTTACACTCTCTACTCGGCTATTCGTCCTTACGGAGTTTGCGTAATTCTCACCACTTGGACTGAGGAGAATGGAGCTGAGATGTACTGTATCGAGCCATCCGGCGTATCCTTTGGGTATTTTGGCTGTGCAACTGGCAAAGCTAAGCAAGCAGCCAAGACTGAAATTGAAAAACTCAAGTTGGATAACTTGACGACGCGTGATCTGTTGAACGAAGGAGCTAAGATTATCTACAGAGTCAACGAGGACTCCACTGACAGTGACACGAAATTCAAGCTGGAACTATCCTGGGTCGGCAAGGACACCAATGGAATCCATCAGATGTGCCCAGTAAACCTTTACGAGGAAGCAAAGGCCGCTGCTACAGCCGCTATGGAGCAAGGTGACAGCGACGTTGAATAAGGCGCTCATTCGTATTCATTTCTTCACAAATAATTCGTCTTAATCTGTTCAATCTTTCAACAAAAAAGGGAAATAAAAATCAAGTGTACTGATCAAAACTCGTTTTCGACTGTCCTTTTAGCTGGTTAAGTGAAAGTCAAGTTTCAATTTCCAAAAATTTTATTCTTGTTTGATTCAAAACCTTCTACATGTAGACTTAATTCGGATAGTCCTTTGTTCAGAAGATTGTCGACTCGGAATCTATAAGAAAACTTGAGAGTAAAAGTAATAAGCCATTGAAGTATGTTGACAGGTTTAATAGCATGTTTTCTTTTATTCCAATAAACTCTTCTTCATCATTCTCATATGATTTTCAGGTTCAATCTTTTATAATTTAAAAAAATTTAGGACGAAAGTATTTTAATTTTAAAGGGGAAAGTTTCGGGTTAAGTCAATCTAAGTATCACCGAAAACCGGCGATCAGAGATCAGCTAACCGTTTTAAGGCGTTTGAAAACTAAGCGATCTTCTAGGTTGCGATTTTTAGGAATAAAAATCAGAATGTTTTAAAAGAAACAAGAAGAAAATAGTCGCGTTTCCTCCTTGAACGAATTTTTCCAATAATTTCTTTTGATCGACCTTTCCATTCACTGCGAAGAAAGAAACTCAATTACTTTGCTCAATCTTTAGTCATTTCATCAACAGAAAAGACATAAAAGAAAGACTTCATTAAACATTCAACTTATGGATTGTTTAACCTTGCATCTATCGATCTGTTACCAATTATTTAACATTACAGTTTTATCAATTGTGGGAGTGCTTAGGGGCAGAACATTGTGGGTGGAGAAAAAAAAAGTTTTCTGCATTTTAACTGTAATTCGACTTCACAATTATGAAAAAGAAAATTCCTTGAAGCTTGATGTGCATTGAGCCTTCTAAGAGTGTAAAGTGAGTCCATTTTAGTTAAATGCTCATCGTACCCCACAAGGTCTGACCAGACTTATGTCACAAAATGTTGATCGTCAAAAAAGCAGTTGTATTCATAAACGATAGGTATAAAAAAATATGACGACGATTTCATGATTCGCGTTGGTTCTAAGGTAGAAAAATGTGATTTTTAGTGCGTGGATTTCTTGTGTGGCAAAGTTTTACAGGACAATTTGACGAATGAGTCGCGGATACTATGATGCAAAATCTTTCATCGGATCCCTCTCGATTCCCTAGCAAACTTCAAATGAAACTTTGTGCATTTTGGCACTGGATGAATGACAGTCGGATTAAAAATAAAGATTGTTCCACTACACGTTTTAATTTTAAATCTTTTCTAGGAATGAATGATTAGGATCAAAAAGGCGTCTCTTGATTAGGTTATCAAAGGTACTAAAGATACGAGAGGTCCGACGGAAGACTCTGCTGAGCACCGAAAGTCGACAAAAGGATTATTTTTGGAGAAAATATTTACTGACATTTTTTTCCTTAAACTTCTTACTTAACACGACAATAAAAGTCTATCTATCGCTTTCAACTTCCACTTACTTTCTCATCTTTTTTCCATTTTAAAATTTATGCTTGTGTATTTTGTTGATGTTGTATTTAATGCTCACGTTTAAAATGCTGTTATTTCTTTATCAATCATGTTGTTTCTCTGCTGTTGCTTCTTGTCGCGGTGCGAATGGGCTTTTATAGCAAAACGCATAAAGATTTCTTCTTTTTGCTCTGCTTCTTTTCCGGCGATTTCTTATTTATTTGCTGAACTAAGTCATTGAATATCTGAAACGGTTGAAGCGCGAAAAAGAGAGGGAAACATTTAATTATTCGAACGGTTCGAGTGGGAAGATGACATCGATTTAGACAACTTACATCGTTAACATTAATTTTGGCTTTGGCAGATGTTTCCATGAACGAGCAGTTGAATTGGTTTGCGAGTGACTTGCCAAGCTCCTTGCCCACAACTCTCTCGTCTTCCAAATCACATTTGTTGCCAACCAAAACCATTGGAACGTCATCGGTGTCCTATTCGAAAGAAAAATTGTCTTTTTGATCCATCCGAATGAAATGAGAGGATCGCTTTACCTTAACTCTCAAGATTTGCTCCCGAAGATCTTGTAAGTCATTGAATGTCGATTGCGCTGTGATTGAGTACACGAGAATAAAGCCCTGGCCATTTTTCATGTAAAGATCGCGCATTGCAGTGAACTGTTCAGTTCCGGCCGTATCAAGGATCTCTAGCATACATTGTTGTCCGTCGACTTCAACTTGCTTTCGATATGAATCCTCTATCGTGGGATCGTACTTCTCAACAAAGATACCCTGGAAATTCATTCAGATTCGCATCAATAATCTTGAAAACAATCATCTCTCGTCAAGAATAAGTCATGAAGTCAAACGAATCGATTGATAGCAAGTGAAAAATTAAAAAGTGATAAGAGAAGGCAATTTTTAACTCATTTCGGTAGCGAAAAAGTGTTCCATGTGAAGAAGAAGTGAAATTGAGCGCGTGAGAGGTACAAAACAAATTCTCGCTTTTCTAGTAAAAGAAAAACAAGTTAACAATTGCACAACTGGAGGTTTTCTTTTTTGGGTTGACGAGCTGCATGAATTAATTGGCCTGCGATGCTGTAGTGATAATTTACCTGAACGAACTGGACAGTGAGGGCGCTTTTGCCTAGAAAAAAAAGCCAAATATGAATCCGGCTCCTGAATGGCGTTCGCTTCTTTGTTATCACTTACCAACACCACCCGAGCCAAGAATTACGATCTTGTACTCGCGCATTCTCGAAATTTTGGTGGATTTCGTCAATGTTCTCGCAGCTTCAAACTTTGTGGCTTTGCACTTCTCCGGCGTCTTGTGATTCACGTAAATCAGAAAGAGTTTTAATGATGATTCACCCGCTTCTTTCTTCTAACGCCTTTTGTGGCCAACACTTTCGCACTTTCCGCTCTCGCAGCGCTGACTTCCTCCGATCGTGATTCACCAGAAAGCAACTTCCTGGAAGTCTCCGCTCGCTTGTTTTGTCTTTACGCAATGTTAATGTTACACTCGGAGCACCAAAAACTTGTGTGCTTCCACGCCTAGAAAAAAGAACGAGAATGAACTTATGTAGGTATGACTTCTGTGTGGACATGTGGAGATCTAGTGATGTCACTGATTTCGAACGTGGATTTTTCTGCCTTTGTGCAACAGCGGTTCAGAGAGCGGAGCATTTTCCCTTATCAACCGGATGTGAATATCGAAATGAATCTCTTGCCGCTCTCGATGTGGAATTCTATCAATCGGAACGTTATTTACAAACACGCCCTAAATGTTAATTTACTCCGCTTCTCTAGATGAGACAATTGGCGGAGCGCGCTTCGGAATCGTTCAATAATTTCGGCTTTCACGGTTCCGCACACAAGACTCCACACCGTTTCAGTGATGAAAATGAACTTTTTTTGATAGGGGCATTTTAATTCACACGAACAAAATTCTGGGCTACACTTCAGCTGTTATCGGGAAACTTTAATTGCACTATAAGCCGAGGCTTGTGCTCTTCTTCAAACGATATCACTTCGAGATATGGTTGGTAATAAAGGCGAACGAGAAAATTGAAATTATTAGTCATTCGGGGAGCGAAAAAAGAACGCTGCATGTCGATGCACTTTTCACAGAACTTACGCGTTTTCCCTTTAAGATTCCTATATTAGCGGACTATGCACGGACTTATCTCTGCGATAACGCGAATCTCTAGCAATTTTATTGATGTTTTATTAGTTAAATGAGAGTAAACTCAAGACGAATTTTTTGACTTTTTGGAATCACGAACACATCGACAAAGTTGTTTTGTGTTTCTACGCAACAAACGCACACTAAGACGGACGGGAAGAAAGATAACAGATGGCGTTGTTGGAGTTAAGTGCCTGGCAAGTATGACGAAGCCTGGCAAATTCTACAGCTCGCCAAGAAAGCTAATCGGGTTGATGAACAGAGAGAGCCTGATAAGAAAACAGAAAGCCTGATAAGATTCCCCTGACAAAATTATAACTCGCAGCTCGAAAACGCGCTTCGTGTTTGTGTACCGGCTAGAACCGAAGTTGCTGTAATTGAGCAAATTGTTTTTAGCGCAGTAAGAAGAGCCTGGGGGTCATATCAAAATGCAACGATATCCAGAACAGTCGTCGCCGCAGCCGCGGAAGCCGCCGCGAGGAAAGTACACAAGAGAAAACGTAAGAATGGCTCAGAAACAACGAAAGCTGAAATTAGTGGGTGGAATCTCTCTTGAATCATGTCTTTCTTATCTTACAGTATTCTTCGTCGAGCAGCAATTTGCTTATGAGCGTTATCAAGACATTAGATGCAAGTGAGAATAACGAGGAGCGCGAGCGTGAAAAACTGAAGATTGAAAAAGAATTTAAAAAATCGGATAAGAAGCTGCAAGAATTAGTTGGTAAACATGATTCGGATCTTACGAAAGTAAGTAATTACACTACAACAGTTCCTTGTAAGAAAGCCTAACCGCTCACTCCCTCAGACTATGCAACTCTTCACTAAAATCTCGTCCGAGGTCGATTTCTCACGCGAGAAAATTCACGCAGTTCGTGACAATCTTCAAACCTGCAAGCATTTGCTAAGATGCCGAAGAGACGAGCTGAAAAAACTGTACACAGATGCTGTGAAGAACAAACACGTGATGCAATACCTGGATCACATCAATGAGTTAAGAATAGTGAACACAACAAAGTTCAATTCAAATCTTCAGAAACGACATTACTTGAAGGCTACCAAAATGTAAGTCGGGTGAGAACTATTGGTTCTAGATCCAATTGAGAAACGATTGTGTTTTAGGCTGATGTCATCGATTGAAATAGCTGAAGGCCAACTGAGACATGTAGAAGGGATGGATGATATGCGAAATGATTTCACCAAGAAGAAAGTTCATCTCTACACGAGGCTCATTGAGGAGATGAACAAACACATTTATCATTCAAGCACGACCGAGGTTCTAACTGATTTCCAGCGAAACAACTCGACGAGAATCAGCAGCAATCAAATCCAGTCGCCGTTCCAGAGAACCGCAGTTAGAAAGTCTGCTGATAGAATTGAGGCGAACAACAAAGCGAAGAAAGCATTATTCGAGATCTCTCAAAATGGTTTCATCAACGAGGATCTCGAAATAATTGACGACACAACCCTGTTAGACCCAGATGTCAATTCCACTTACTTCATTGGGATCATTGTTGAATGCTTTGCTCTTCTCGACAAAGTTCCAGAATCTATCGAGACGATGAAGGTTCAAATGCAGTTCGAACTGCTTTCAATCGTTGAGAAGACAACTCAATATATCATTGACTTACGCAACCGTAACAATGGAAAAGTGATTGTGGAAAACGGAGACATCGATGTTCCTTTCCTGGAGCTTCTAGATCTGTTGTTTAAGCAGTTTCAACTTATAGCCGAAGCTCATCAACTAACGCTTAAAAACTATGGCAACATAATCAAACGCTACAAAATACACGTAAAATTATACGACCTAACTGATTTCTGGGGCCAAGTTCAAGCCGTGCTGCAACTACTGCTGACTGACTACCTCGATATTCAAAACACTGGCGACGACGAATTGCGTCTAAATTTTCCCGAGCAACAAGTAAACATAAATAACTTCTTCAGTAGAAGGAAGAATCAAGGAAAAAAGATTTTATTCCGGTTCGATAAGTCGTCGCACACGACTGATATTGTCAATTCCAACACGCTACAGGTAAATCGAGGACATTTACGTAATTTGTCAAATGTGTCTTCATCGTCGGCTAAAGACATCATCACGTCAATAAGCGGAAAGAAGCGTAGAGAGAAACTGTTCGTCTGCAAGCCTGATCCATCGCTAATCAGAAAGATATTCATTCCTATGCTAGCTTACATCCATACAATCGAGAGCAACGCAAATATGAAGAAGAACGGACAAGTGTCCAGCTTGAATGATTTTATGACGACTTACGTAAAAGAGTCGTATCTAAGCCGCGGACACAACCGAAACCTTGCGATGACGATTGAAACATTTAAAACGCAGGATGCCTGGAAAGCAATAATCAGTCCCGAAGAGATGAAGAAGCTTGGAGTATCGAGGCCTCTGCTACAATCGTGCAGAGTTGTCGAAAACCTGATCGCTGAGACGAAAAATTTGATTGAGGATTTGCCTTCATATCACGATGATCTATTGAAAAACGTTTGTGCGCTATTGAAGACATACAGGGAGACGTGTCAAGCAGCGTATAGAGGTATCGTGCAGCCAGAGACAGAAGACAAAAGAATTTATAGCGTTGCTTGGCTGAAAGATGAAGACATTAGCAGATTCCTTAAGACACTTCCCAATTATCTCGACTTGAAAACAGCGAATGCAAAGGCCAAACAAAGAAAACTAAAGAGTGAAATGAGCGAAGAGGACAGTCCAACTCAAATTCAACAGAGAAACATTAGAGAGGCCGAGATGCTAACAAGTAATCTTGGCGATTGTGGCATTTCGCAACATGAAATTCTTAGCGATATTGGCGTGTTGAAGGAGCTGGCAATTCTTCAGGAGAGCATGGAGTGGTTTGCCTACAGAATCAACGAGTTCGCTTCTAGTTTAAAGAAGCCTATAAACTTCGTAAGCAGAAGCGGCAGCAAGACACTCCCTGCAGAACTCGTGCAACCTGTTGTTATCAAAGATGGTATGATCAAAGTGCTAACAAATCTCGCTCTTGAATTCGACGAGTTGGCCAATATCTGCTTACTGGTGCTACATTTAGAGGTGAGTTCGATATTTTCCTAGCGTAATGAAGAAATAAATGTTTCGAACGAATTCATTTTCAGGTTCGCGTTCAGTGCTTTCACTACTTGCGATCAAACTCATCAGACAAGTTCGGAGACAATAATCCTAATAAGAATGACACACTCGAACCTGACACTAAAGTACTGAAACTAACAAAGGTGTTGTCTGATCTCGACGAAGCTTTCTCGTCAACGCTTCACCCTAGGAAAACAAAAGTGAGACCTTTTGAACGCCTCAGTCGTATTTAGTTCTAATAACCAATATTTGTAGTACATTTTTGAAGGCCTTGCTCATCTAGTGGCTCGAATACTCATCATGGCTTCAAACTCTATGGAATCGCTTGAAAGTCATGCTATACAGCAGAAGATTCGAGATAGCTTAGCTCTGCAACAAACTTTAAGCTCGATTACTGCAACGCGCGAACATCAGCTTGATCATGCCAGAAAATATTATGAGATGCTTTACTTGGAGCCAGACGAAATAATCAAGGATATCACTGAGAAGGGAGCAAAATTCACAGAACTGCAAGTAAGTAAATATGAGCTCAACAATCGAAACAGTTAGTGATACGCTTTGTTCTTGTTTATCCTTTCTAGTATCTTCAAGCATTCAAGCTTATCTGCCAAGGTCGAACAAATGAAAATGGGGAAAATTGTCTCCTGATCTATCAGCAAAAGCTAAATAATATTTTGGGGACGAAACAATCGATCGGTGTCACTGTTTAAATATTTCGTTGTTCCTTTGTTGAAATTCAATATAACTTCGTTTGTGTTAAACTTCTTATCCAGGTGGAACCTTCAAATTCCACTAACTTTGTTAATTATTTCTTTTTTTTATTCAATATCTATGTATTATGCTAATAGCTTTATGACATCAACATAGGAGAAGAAACCGAAGAGCAAAAAACATAAAAACATAATCGCGAAATGAAGCGTCTAAAATGCTAGTTTAATGTCGCAAACGAAAACTGTAGCCTTTGATTGTGTTCAGGAGAAGAATAAACCACAAAAATGAATATAACATCCCGAAACTAACTCTGGCCTTTGATTTATTTTCAATAGAACCTCTATCCTTGCGAGAGAACTTTCACATTCAGCGGCGAAATTGAAAGTGAAAATTGAAACATAAGAAGCTGAAATGTGCGCATGATCATCGATTTTGGCCAGATGGAACGTAAAGTACGAGGAGATTTTACAAACAAAATTGTGAAATATATTAAAATTGGACGTCGGGATGAATTTGCCAGCTACGTAAGTGCAGGCAAATACTCGGAGGCATTTTCTATCTTAGAACTTCTCTAAACTAAAACTTTCAAAGACTTTAACACTCAAAGACTTGACAAACTTAAGGATTCAATTTCATCAAAAAGCTGTAACTTTGTTTATTGTGCCTTAACACTCAAAGTCATCCGACTAATCGGCTTTTTTTCTTGGACGTCTGCTTTTCCTGTGTGTGTGATATGTATGTAAGTTAATGCTCGGCTTGCTCTCTCACCCACCTCACACCGACTTGTGCACCTCCTGAACCGAGAGAGAAAGTTGAGAGCCGGCGAGGGTGGGTGTTTTTGTCTTCTCCCTACCCCTACACAATTTTTTCTATATCAAATTTATACATTTTTTTCTATATGAAATTTTTTCAAAGATATTTTTTCGGCATATCGTCTGTAGTGTTGGTGTTGCTCAGCAGTGTTCCGGATAGGACGAGAAGAGACCATTGCTTGCCTGTTGTTGTGAAAAATTGAGAAAATTTATATTTCTTTTTTCTCTGCTCGTGGGGGCCAACATAACATAATTCTTACACATTTTTCCCGAAAAAGTTTTTCTCCAGCCCGATCACATTTTTTGTGTGCTCGCCTTCAGTATATTAAAAGTCCTGACTGTGGCAACGCGAAAAATCAAGACACAGCGGCAGTGAAGGAAAATAAACAATTTTCTTTTTGTGTGTCATTTGAAAAATTAAATTTGATAGACAGTGAACAGAAGCAGAAAAAACGCATTTTCATACTTTTAAGGACAATTTAAATATAATACAAATTGCTAGTGAACTTTTAAAAATGAAATTTTTATTTGATGGAAAATAATCAAAAAAAAGTTTGTGTTGAAAAGTTGAAATTTAATGAAGATGTTTTGAAAGTCTGACGGAGGGATTTTTCACTTTTATAAAGCGAAAAAAGTTTTTGTTGCATGTTGAAGAAAATGCAATTGCGAAAAAAGTATTTTAAGGCGCGAGAAATGTGAAAGAAAGTTTAGATCATCTGATGGTTTTTTTAATTTATTAAAAAAAGTTCCAATCGGCTTGTGGGCAGCTGAAAGGGAAGCATAAAGTCATTGAAAGGTGTGTTCGAGTTCAAGAATCTAATATAAATTTTTCACGTTTCATTTAAAACGTAAGAACATCTTAAAAAACAGGAAAATTAATTTTTTTCCAACTTTCGTTCGTCCAGCTGCGCGGCCATCATGATGAACAGCGATTGGATATAACCTCGTGAACATCTAGTCATTTTCACGAGAAACTACTCTTACTTAATGTGAAGGCCATCGCCGGTGAAAATTTCTCGTACAACTCTTCTAACGATCCAACCGATAGAAATTTATGTGAGTAGACAAGAGTTTCTTTTGCTCCTTTTCCAGCATAATTTCCGATTTACATAGTTCTTGTTCTTCAGCCTGTTCGATTTTCGTTCTGCGAAAAAATACGTTTTTTGATTTATCTGCCGAAATTTATCAATCGACATTGCTTTGTAGTATTGACGAATTCAAAATTTCCAATTTCATGTATTTTTATCTCTTTTCTTTGGATTTGATCAACCCATTTTCCACTCGCTCATCGCTATTCTTCTTTACGATATTGGAGGCCCCCATCAATGAACAAAAGGAATCCTATAAAATAAAAATTATTGATTATACAAGTATTTGTTCATGAGAAGGAAAGTTATGAAAAGTCTTGCTTTTTAAAAATAAATTTTTTATCGTCTCCTCCACTTTTCTGATTTGCGGGAGGGAGCGACAGAGTTGTAAGACATCAACGCAGCTATGGAATTGAGACATTTTTGTTAGGTTGAAAGGGTGGGTTAACGATATTTATGTTAATGTCATGTCAAACTTGGAGAACTCTTCGCTGACTCGCAGAACAAATTTATCAAGCTTGAAACGTAGCGGGACTTTTTAAGTCAAGAACATTCTCGCCTGGAGTTCATGCCAGCAAAGACGGCTTAATGAAAAACTTTCCACTCGAAAACGTTTTTTAATTGCTCGTTGAGTAAAGGTAACGAAGCGATGGAAACATTTTTATGTCTCAATTAACTGAAGCCCAAAATTGTCGACAGAAATTATCAGATCGGAAAATTGTATGAAATATTTGGCAAAAATAGATGTGGAATTTCATCAATGAAACTATTTCCACCCAACTATTCTCAGTCACCTTACCTTTTTCGATTAAAACTTGATTGCTATTTTCACGTTGATGCCTTTCGACAAGTTTCTTTTCTCATCGCCCTCCAATTTGCTCAATCAGCTAGAAGCTTTTTTGAAGTCCAGTATATTTCCGGCCTGAAATGAAAATGCCATTTTACGGGATTGAAAATGCAGAGAAAATCTCTGGTCCCATAAATACTATTAAACGTGAAAAGAGCATGTGTATTGGTTTCTAATTTGTGCGTACGAGGGTGTACACCGAGTCAATCAAGTGCACCGTACAACATAGAAGTTGATTATGATTTGGATGACTTTCTCTTACACGTATAATCGGGTGCTTAAACGGGAATACCTGATTACAATTTCCAACCGGTTCATTATAGTTATAATGTGATCGACTATTAGGATGAAACTTACGGTTTTCCTTTCGGTGGTTCAAGCTAAGCGAAAACTATGTCAGCTTTCAATTCACCGGAAACTGAGTTTTTAAAATCTGCGGTTTCTTGAAAATTCATATCCTTCTTTATTATCCTTGCGGCTCTTCATCAAAATTTTCCACCCTCTCCATAATCTCCAGTTTCACTTCGCCTTTTTCAATTTCTCTTTTATATGATCCAATTTCGTATTAAGTTTTTATGAATTTTTCTGCTCTCATGTTGGTGATATGTTTGCGATTGTGTGTTCATGTTACGAACAGAGAAAAGTTGAATTGTCTCCCGTTCCACTCGACCTTACATACATAGCGAGAAGAAAAAAAAATTCGCACTGGCAAAAAGTGGAAAAATCCCAACCACCCACACCTCACTCCTCTTCTGTTTCGTAATGAAAAATAAGAAGAAATCAATATCAAACATCTAATATTTTTATTATTTCATATTTTTTCCAATATTTGTGAAGCGCTCTGCGAGCGACGTGTGTGCGTATGTGAGCGAGCGTTTCAGGGACGCAGGAAATTCGTATTTTCCTTTATTTTAGTGTCAGAATCATTGTCAAGAAGAAAAGGAGGAAAATTTCTTTTTTCGTAGGAAAGGGAACTCTCGAAAATTATGATGTGAATGTTGTCCCATCTTTCGTTTGAGACATTCTACTATGACACAAAAGCCGATGTGACATAAATTGGAAACGAGAAACTTTCCATTCTTCTCCAGCTTGGCCTCTGCTGAGGCTGAAAGACGAAACACTCACATACGCACGTCCTTCTTTTTGCTGTCTCTTGCCATCCTTCAAACACAACTTCTTTCTCATCATAAATATTTGCCGCAAACTCTCCAAGACAACTTTTTTTAATAATAATATTTCTTCTACGTTTTTAATGAAAAGTATTTCTGCTGTTCGTATGAAGCATTAAAAAGTTTTCTGATACGTGTAAACAAATGTTGTAAAAAGGAGAAAATACTTCTTTGACGGAATTTAGATATGCTTCCCTCAGACTGGAGCAACTGAACTGAAAAGAAAAAGATTTTTTCTCTCTGCTCCTTTAGGATTGATGTTTCTTATGTATGTGGCATGTGTGTAGTTCTTTACTTGATGCCAACTTTTTTCCTCTGCCTTGGCGAAAAAGCCACTGTGCACATCACGCATGAGGAAAAAGGGAGAAAGTAAAGATATGGTGGTTTTAGAGCATGAAAAATTCTGAATTTTCCTTACAGCCTCTCCTCCGTCCAAGTGATGAAAAAGTTTCATGAGTAGGACGAGTATGGGAGGGGGTGGAAGGGCTCTCGTTTCATTGTTATATTTCCAGTTCCATCTGTATTTATTTATTTTTTCTGTTCAAACATTCCTCTTGGTTCAATTTTTATATACCGAGTTCTGGCGCAACGATAAGAGACTATAGGAGAATGGAAAGCGAATCGAGTAAAATTTATTATCAGAACTCCCTTTCTGCTGATTTCGAAAGGAAGAGTTGGGGTGATTTTGTTTGATAGATTGTATAGATATTTGAAATAATGATAACAATAACTACAACACATTCTTTTGACAATTCGAGAAAAAAAATGCCAGAAGAAACTTTTTCCAAATTATGAATCATCTACTTAACTTTCCGACTGAGATTTATAGATGTGAATTGTCTCCATTTGAATCTCTTCTGCTTATATGTCTCCTCGATGATTAATTTTGTAGATTTTCCGCCGCTTTCCATCTCTATACCCGTTGGGAAGAAATTTAATTATTTTCACTTGTTTTCTCAACGCTCTCAAGCCACTTCAAATCACTGCCCACATTTAATCACCCACCCAATTGCTCATTACTTGTTTCAAGCCAGGCTTTACTACAATATTGCGAGGTTCATCAAATGTCAGAAAAGATAGAGAGAGAAAACCTAAATATCCCCAAGAACCGTAAAACACATATCAACATATTTTAATTAAAAACTTGGAAACACCGAGTCCACTGTATTTGTAGGCGAGAAGAGGCCAAGTGGAGTGAGAGAAAAATGTGTACATGCTCGTTCGGCATAGAAAATAAATTACGGCCCATCCATCTGTCTTACAATTTCTGCTCTTATTTTAACTCTGATTC
This sequence comes from Smittia sp. YW1114-2, assembly GCA_033064975.1. Classification (NCBI taxonomy): domain Eukaryota; kingdom Metazoa; phylum Arthropoda; class Insecta; order Diptera; family Chironomidae; genus Smittia; species Smittia sp. YW1114-2. The sequence continues at coordinate 13,204,328 of CP093834.1, read as the reverse complement.
TTGGCTGTACAAAACCTACTCAGTAGTTTTTATGATGTTGATCCTAGAGCTGAAACAATTTCTTTCGTTCATGTATGTGCTGCTTTATTGCCAACAGCCAACAAGGTTCCAACATGATACGGAAAAGAAAGGAAAATATGACTGGGCTTTTCGGTTTCCTCCATATGCGCTTATCATACAGAGCGTTATTAAATTTAAAAGGAACTTTGATTTTCCCTTCCAGTTTTGCAAACCGTGACTAACAAGCATGGTGATGCACGTCTCATCTTTTTTTGAAGCGATAATAATTTTCGACAATCCAAAATCTTCCTATCTGAAAAAATTGAAGCTTTTTCAACTTTTTTGGTGTTTGTTGAGCCTAAAACATACAACTTCGTAGCGAAAAAAAACTTTAATTTTATCTCCACGGCAAAAAACATTGTAAATAATTTGACTGATAACAAGCTTGCGTAATCTGCTTGCGTATCCCAGGCACAATGAAAAGTGAGTAAATAGGCGATAGAAGCAAAACATGTGCCAAGCTAAAAGATGGCGAACGGAAAAATTTTCAACAGAAAAATTCATGAAATTAAACTTTTTTCTGTTTCGTTCGTGTTGGTAACAAAAGCTTTTTTTCATAATCGTTCAAGCGAAAGTCATTTAAAATTTCATGCAAATTCAGCGCTCTCGCTTGTCATATTTTAATCGATTTAATCACTCGTGAAGTTCAGCGAAATTGCTTGAGTTTCAGCACTTGACAAAAGATCGTCAACCCACGGTCACAAATTGAATTTATGTCACAAATTTCTTCAAAGGAAGTTGTGTTCCGCAAACTATTTTCCGTATTTCGAACGGAGTAAATTATAATTTCAGATTGCTTTTCTTGAATTTTCGTTCTTAAAGCTTTACAATTCTTAAAAAAATTTATTCAAACATGGACAAAATATAGAGCGAAAAGGAGAGGGAAAACTTTAATAAAAATAAAAGTTTAGTGTCGGCCTGAATAATTTAAAAGAAATTTCGTTGGCCATTTACATAACTCAAATATAAATAATATAAAACACTTTTCGGTGAAAACCGGCGTCATAATTACGCCTACTGATGATTGCAGAGGCAAATTTGAAAATATCCTAGGCGAAAATGTCAAAGACGCACACGACAACTAAACAACGACTTCCCTTATAAATAATTATGATTTTTCACTCCTAATTTCAACACCTCACACGACAGCCAGCTCTGCATTTTGGGTCATCTAAACTTCATTCACCCACTTCGGGCAGCATTGAACAAAAAACTCGCTTTTCGAAATAATTTTAATAATAGAAAATTTTGTGTCACGCAATAAATGCGTTTTAGTTTCTAGGGTCGAGCGAAGACCGAGTTTCAGTTGGCTTTGTTTTGCTTCAACACGCGGCAAGTGTCATTAAAAATGGAATATTGAAATCAAATTGAAATCTAGAAATTTGAATCAACTGAACATATTTTTTCTGGTAATATTTTTTAAATGTAAAAGTCATGAACGAGTTCCAAGGGCAACGGTGTCCTTCATTTTGACCATCTAGTTCTAGACTGAGCAGTTCCAATATCGAAAATTTTGTTCGAAGATAATTTGAACTGTTTAAAATTTTAATACACAAGAAGGAATTTCTGGCAATAATAGATTAATATTTTTTTTCGACAACTCTAGCTTCTCGAAAAATATTTATCCTTCGAATTGATGATCTACAGTGTAGTTTATTGTAATGTTATCAACTGTTTAATTAACACTCCGTAGAAAAGCTCAAAAAAATTTCTGTCATTGGGAGCGGTGAAAAATAAAAACAGAAAATTCTCATCTACATATTTAGCGAAATGGAAAATTTCCTCTACGGTAGAGAAAGCAGAAATATTTGCTGTGGGAAATTCACAAAGAGATTCTCTCGGGCTCGAATGGCGGAAAAATATGAATTTTAATAGAAATAATCTGCATATTTTTAGAGCAGAACTGGAAAAATGTTCATATTAAAAATCGCTGAAGAGGGATCGTTGAAAGTATGATGAACCAGTTTACGAAGGCAGACCATGCGCTATGTCTTATCGACGATAACGATTTAAAAATAACGACTGTAGCACTCAAAGTTGAAAATTCGTCATTCTCAGCTAGGTCAATAATCCCGATAAGCATTTGACGTCGATGGTGACGTTCAAAATTGAAAACATTATCAATTATACGTCACACTCAAGTGAACTTCGGCTAAATACCGATAAAAGATAGATAAAATTCCAGAGTTTCGAAATAAAAGAGAAATATTTTTGCTGTAAGCTTCTATTGCTCCCATATAAACCGGTGAAAGAACTTAAAATAAATCTAAAGCGATGAGTGGTTCACAATCTGTGCATATCAGTACCGACATCACTAATCCATGGGCGGCTGACTTTGTAAGCATTCCCACACACTCAATTGCTGTGAGAAATGATAAGGTATATCATGAGACAAAATGTTGTCCTTGCTGTGAATCTTTCATTGTATCAAACTTCAGCGCGTAAGTTGAAGAAAACGTCTATCGAAAAATAGTACTATGGAACTTCATTTCAGATGCTGTTTTGGATGGAATAAATTAGCAACAGTTTGCGGTGGAATCTATGGCTGTATTGCATGCATTTGTTTCATGTTTCTCATCATTTTAATAACTGTTTTAGTCTTCTTTTTTATTTGACTGATGCTTTGTTTTCTCGATTGCTCATCAAAAAATACATCAAAACTCATTCTCCTAAAATTTCAGTTCTTTCGAAGCGCGCTATAAATCGATATAAAGGTTCCTTTAAGCTTTAACATAACACACTGTCTACAAAATCCACCCACGTCACCAAAATGATTGAAAACAGAAAAGCAGAAACCTTCTTTAAAGTCGTAAACGTCTTAATTCAGTGCGAAAATGTGGAGAATCATCGGCGGAAATATAAAGCAGGAGAGTGATACTGAAGGTCGTTTGAGCGGGGCTGATTCGATGTAAACACACAAAAAACGAGTCTTCACCCCCCTTAAAAAACGAAGCGTCGAAGAAGAAAACACATCTCTGTGTTGGAATGTGCCGTTGTTGCTTCTCAACACAATTTTAATATGAATTTAAAATAGGACTTCGTAGCGTATCTGCCGTCTACCGACGAGAAAAGGGAAAATAAGAAGTAAAGTCATCCTCCCTCCGACAGTCTGTGAGTTCTTGGGTGTGGGATGCTATGTGATCTCTCTCCAGCTATTAAAAATTGGGATAGATCAGTAATTTTTGCATAAACATTTCCACAGCCGAGTGTTTCCGCTGCTACATCGACACGACGACGGACACATTTCCATGTGCTCCCCATGAAGATTTTGATATTGAGTGTGAATTAGGCCACGAGGTACGATGCTCATTTCGCCCGCATTTTTTCAGTTCGATTAATTTACATAAATGACGTTAAGCCCCGCAGCTTCACGAAGAGCAGCAATATTATTTTCCAAACCATAAATAATAATTGAAAGAAGAAATTCATTCTTTCCCGTTCGTTTTCCACCCCAGATTGAGTATGGCGGTACGAGGAAGCGTCTTCTGTCCGACCTCGCGTTGGACATGCGTGCTTTTGACATGAAATTATTAATTTTTTTCTTTTCGGGGATTTTTCTTCTTCTCTCGTTGGAATTTTATGATATTTTTTTTTCGCTTCACCATAGTGTCATGTAGACATGTAATCGTTGCTTCGTGGTGTTTTCGCCAGCATAGGCACTCACACATCGAGGGTGCTGCAAATTAGATTTGATGTTAATCAATGTTTTTTTAGAAATCGAAGGAAATTTTCGCTCTGGCACACAAATCGACTCACATTGAAAACTCTTCTAATAAGCGAACTAACCATAGCAACAAGCATTTTCGTCGACGCCAGAAAGAAAATTGATGTCCGAGAATTGAAATGTCAGAAACAAGATTTTTATGCTTGAACATTGAATCGACAGCGTAGTCATAGCCGAAAATAAAACGTCGGCGATGGTGAAGCAAGTGAGAGAGCAAAAGAGATTTTTATACGCGATAATATCGTGAATGATAATAACATCATTCGATAATCTTGTTATTAGACGAAATAGAAAAATAATCATTCTACATGTTATGTCTTCATCCTTTCCGAAAAAATGTAGCTCCTCGCATTGAATATGAAAACTGCTTCAAGGCTGAGTTGAAACGTCAGCAAATTTATTTCAATTTGGTTTGTGAATTTGTCAGAAAAGGTTGCCTGTTCTGGGATTTCAGACTCAAGCTGGGATGAGTGTTAATTTGGAAAATGAATTTTTTACTCGGAGATACGCGTGAATAGATTTTCGATTGATTGTATTGCAATTATTACAAGAACTTTGTCTTAAAAATATCCGTAGAGCGGTCGAAAAGCTTAGGTGTTCGGTAAGAAACGAAGAAGAGATCGAGCGAGACGAGCAGAAAAGTTCCTTACGTCTTCAAAGCAAAAATGAAAATCTTCCATTTTCGCTTGCACAACGTGACACACAATGAAGGAAATTTTTCAGTAATTTTCAATAATTCAATAAATTTTTTAAAGAATCTCCGAAACACAAGTTAAAATTATGCTGAATACAGAGGAGAAATTTAAATTGAAAACATTATAAATTCAGGGCGGAGCAAAAAGAAAAATCATATTTTTAACAAAAAAATACACAGAAAACTTATGATTGGGCTCAATTTCTCAATAATGTCAACAACCTAGAAACTTGAATTCCAAAGCCATTTTTTTGAACCACATGACTGTTTGCGTCAATCATGGCCACACGTTACACACGAAATAATCCCATTTACATTTTTCTGGGGTGTTTTCGCCTATTCCCTAAATTTATTTTACTTTTTCTCTCTACATTTTTTTGTGTATTTTTCTTTCCACTTTTTTCCCTCGATTGGAAGGGGAATTATAGTTTTGAGACAAGTTGTGAAGGACTGAAAGTTATTGACGTTCAAACTGAGGGTTCATTTATTCTTGTGCCACAGAGGACAAATTCACCGCGCTATGCAACTTCACTGAAACTTCTAACTCAGAAATTATTGAAAATCAGGAAAAAGTTCGAATCAATAATAATCGAAAAATCATTGGGTTGTAATGCTCCCGGGCCACGAGGCTGAGGCAGTGATTTTTAAGGGAAACAAAAATCTTCCAGCAGTCGAGTGTATCAGTATGAAATGTGAGCTTATTTAGGAAACATAAAGCAAAAGTTTTTTTACGCCAACTGCTGAAAGTAAAAGTCAAGTTTAAATATATATTGGCACGAAAAAAATCGTATATCAAGTAAGTCTCATTGAACGATTTTCTTTAAGAAAACGAAATCGACAAAAACGAGAACATGTGGAGAGGGTAGTTTTTCATATGTGGATTTATGTGTTATTCTATGTTTCAATATTTCGTTGGAGAAAGTAGCCGAAATAAAAATTGGTGTTTAAAAAGGCGCATGTCCATGAGAGAGTAAACGAGCAGAGCTTAAGATGGTATAGGTTTGAATGTACATGTTTCTTTAAAGAAAAAAAGCTTCGTCTTTCTTATTATTGAAAAAGGAAAAACTTTTCGTAGGGGGATTTTTAAAGAAAGATGTGGTGGCCGCCGCTCTCTCACACATGAGCGCAAAGCGAAAAGTTTTTGATTTTTTTCTTCGTTTCTTTTTGTAGTTTTTAATGGAGTATGTGTTTGGGAAAGGAAAGGAACACGAAAAACTAGAACAGAGAAAAGAATTTTCAGTATTTCAGAAGGGGTCCACACGAAATTCACTGCCTTTCAGTATCGATTAATTTTATATTTATTTTCGAGGGGATTCTTGTTGTTTATTTTACAACATTCTTATTTTTGTATTCGACAGTACAAGTGGTGTATTGATTTTGGAAATAAATTTTGATAGCTGTGACGAAGGCATGATTGATTCATCGTTGAGTCAAAAGTTAAACTACAGAACAAAAAAATGTAAACTTTATACGATGGAGAATAATGAATCTGATTTATTTTAATATAAACAATTATTTTTCTCTCTTTCAGAAAATGATGGCAAGTCTATATGCAACGCCACCACCCGACACATCTGACTTGAATGGAGAAGACACTTCAGTATTAAGTGACACCTCGAATTCGTCTCAAACAAACAGCTCCATTAATTCACAGCATCATCATAAAGCTCCCAAACGTTCGATTCTCGTCTCCTCGCCTTCCACAGCAACATCAAACAACTATCCACTTCTCGGGAACCTTTTTGATCAATCGCCAGATTTATCAAAAAAACGTCGGAAACAGACAACGCCAATAAGAATATCAGCAACAGCTTTTGAATTGCAACAGCAACAGCATAATATTGGATCTTTGAACACCAACGGATCGCTAGCGACAGAAACCGAAATAACAGAAATTAATGACGACGACGAAGATGATGTGAAAAGATCGCCATCAGCTCCATCAGCACTACAAATTCCGAATATTGAAACTGACGGCCTCCAAAAAATCTTCCTCAAAAATCTCAGTCAATTACAAGCATCGGTAGCTCAAAACAGCGAAGCATCAATAGAAAACTCTCGAGCCATATCACAATTATCGGACAGTAAAAACCTTTCACCACTTCCGTCTTTGGATCTAAGTCTTCATAACGGACAAACGCATGATTCGAAACAGCACGATTTCGAGAATGACATTGAAGTAGAGTATCACAGCAAGTTTCTGAAAACGAACGACAAATCTCCGATTGGCGAGTCCAACAAAAGTTCCAATCCTTGGAGCGACAAGCAAGACAAGAAATCAGACGACTCGTGGCTCTCATTAGCATCGTTGCCCTTTCCATTTCCACCAGAGGCTGCCGCCGCTGCGTTGTCCGCTTCCGGTTACCTTCCGCAACTTCCAATGTTGACGGGCTTTGGATCGGAAGGTGTTTTGTCGCGAGGCAGTGCACCCCTACGCATCTTCAACCCAGAAGCATATTGCGACTTGTGTAATAAGGAATTCTGCAACAAATATTTCCTTAAGACTCACAAGGCCAACAAACATGGAATATACGAGCCCATGACACCGATGAACAACAATGAGATGCCAACCTTGAGCCAGTTGTCGCAGATGCAGCAGATGAGTCACGTGCTACAGATGCAACAGCAGAGTATGCAGCAGTTTACTCAGCAAAGCTCTCAGTCAAGCAAGTCTCAACTAGCACCAGGAGCCCCACTGGATGCGATTCCGCCTCAAGTTCCAAATGCTCCCAACGCATTTTGCGATATCTGTTTCAAGAAATTTTCATCACCTGCGGCATTGAAGAAACATCGAGTGAAAATCCATGAGATTGGAGTTGTAAAAAATCATAGCGATTTATCCAATAAATCATCCGATGACAAACACAACTCGGGAAACAGTGGATCGGAGAATGAACGAAATGATAAAATTACTACACCAGTTCCCTTCAATCTGCCCGATGGCTTTCGTGAAGATTATCAAGTAGAACAGGAAGACACAAATTTCACGCCGGAACCGCGCAAGCTATCTCCGTCTTCGATGCAGCAAGCAAAAGATGCAAACTTCTCGTATGAAAAATTGAAACGTTTGGGCGTTAACAATCCCGAAGCTTTCTGCGAGTTGTGTTGCAAAGAATATTGCAACAAATACTTCTTGCGGACACATAAACTGAAGCGGCATGGAGTTTTCCTTCCCAGCGATGAGACTAAAGATGAAGGCCGAGTTTTGTGGCCTTACATGCAAACAAGTCCATTGAATCTCATCATGGGAGGTGACTTGAAAGCTCTTCAGATGTATGCAAAGAAAAAAGAAGAGTTGGAGAGCGGAATCATCAAAATTCCATCGCCGGTACCATCAGACTATGACGATATGAAAGAAGACACACAAAATATTAAAGACGAAGATGACGAGGATAAAGGCAAGAAATCACCGCCACAATTGACCCAGCAAGAGTCAGAAGCCATCAGTGTTGACTTGCAGAAGCTCCAGTCGATGATTCTTCAACTGAACGAATTAAATCAGAATCGATGTGTTGCTTGTGGTATTTGTGGCAAAAATATGGATAATCAGTATATGCTGCACGCTCACATGTTATCTGAACATTCTGGTTTCACTAATAACAATTCTATCAAACTTTCGCCACGTCCGTCATCAGTTCCGTCGCCAAGCGAGTTAGAAGTATGTAAGCAATGCGACAAAGAGTTCTCCAACATCTATTTGCTTAAGCAGCACTTGATTGAACATCACAGAATTGCTGATCCACTATCGTCGCCATTGCGAGAAGGTTTTATCACGCCAGAGCGAAAGCCATCGAGCGTACTTAGCCAGCCGCCAACTCCTACACAGAACGACCGTAAACCAATGTTCCAGATGACACCGACAAGCAGTTACTGCGAAATCTGTAACAAGGAGTTGTGCAACAAGTACTTCATGAAAACTCACATGCAGCGCATGCATGGCATCGAGATTGAGAATGGAGCTCAAATTGGTGGAGTCGTGTGCAATATTTGCAACAAGGAATTGTGCAGTAAATATTTCCTTCGTGTTCACAAACACAACACACATGGAATAGTCGAGGACGGCTCTCCACAACAACGACCTGGAAGCGAGTCTGTTGATTCCGACACTGGCTTTCAATTGGATTTAAAACCAGGTGAAGTGTCCGACCAGTCAAACCGTTACTTTTCACACTTTACTGAGGTTTGTCCGTTGTGCTCACGTCGATTTCGCAGTGCCAAATGGTTGAAGGCACATTTGATGAGTGATCATGGAAAAGCTGGTGTCGACAAGCTCAATGAACTTGAGACAAAAATCGGGCCTATCAAAGCGCCCAGTCCGGGACTTAAGATTCCAAATGGAAACTATGGACTTTCATCGCCAGACTTGATGATAAAGACGTCGCTCAGTGGACTTTTTTCTGGAGAAAACTCTATGGCAACATCTCCCGGATCTCAGAACACGCTCAAGGGCTATCAGTGCTCGTTTTGCTCATTCTCAACGCCAATTCTAGCGATTCTATTCATCCACGAACGATCGCATCAAGCTGGAAACACGGCCATCAATCTCATGCAAAATCCAATCAAATCCGAAAGCGCTGTCTCGATTGCAAAAGAGTTTTCCAACTCTCAACAGCCAACACCTGGCGTTTTATCTCCTTCTTCTACGCCAGCGTCAACACCGATTCCTTCAAATCCACAAGAATCGAACAGTGGAAAAACGGAATTGGGACAAAGTATTGACTCCATGCCGCAACTAAATCTGCGACCAACAGTTGGCTTGCCCCAAGAATCAGGTCCGCTCGTGATGCAATCGTTCCTTCTCGAAGAGGCAAAGTCGCTGATCAATGGGAAAACAGGTACGAGTGACAATTACAAATTTATTCCATCAATGGTGATCTTGCCCGTTCGTGAGCGTGTTTCATCTCCAGTTACAATCTCTTTTACGCTCACGCCGGCTTAAGTAAATTTGGCATGATACTACAGATGCTGAACAAATCAAATACTGATGCTGATTCGAAAAAATGAAGCTGTTGCAAACTCCAAAGATGAAGTTGCAATGGAAACCATAAGAAGAAGATTTTTCTTGGTGATGTTCTATAACAAAGTTCCTATATTTTATAAATTAACTAGAAGAAAACTTGCGTAACAGTAAATTAAAAGACGTAAAATGGCATACACAACCATCACCTCTTCTCCTGAGTTCAATAATAAGATGAAGTTCTTTCGGTTCAATTTAACGGTAAATGAGTTCGTTGCGTAACATAGCAGGAAAATAATATTTAATGGGATATATAGTCAAATTAAAATTGAAAAACGTAGACAAAGATGACTTTAACGCAGACGCGATTTTAGATGGAAAAAAGTAAACGGTTCATTGCTCAATCGAAAAATCGGTTATAAAACAAAACTTCGACGAGCTTACAGAAGTGTTTTTATGATGGCGGAACAGCACTCGAGTAGATTCGGAAGACAATTCCAAGTCAAATCTGCACTGTTAAATGACTTTGATGATTGGCAATTGAAAAAAGTTTTATCTTACTTATTAATAATCCTCAAAATACGTATTTCAAGTCAAAAATGAAGTAAAAACGTATAAATTTAGCAAATTCATATTCAAACATTCACTCCTAGATCAAACTGAATCGATGGCCGAGCTTTTAGACTTCATTCATTTGACCAATGACTCAATTCCATTCCCAATTACCAGAGGGTAGAAACAGTAGATGTCCTTAAATGTGCAAAGCTTTCTTCTCCCAGCTCGACACAGTCTCAGTTCCATGTAAATATAAATCGAAAATAGAAGCTCAGGGTTTCAAGAATAGTACAACAAGTTTATGATCCAGACAAGCTAATTAACGCTCACATTTGTGAACCATTTGATATCATCTTTTTGTTACATAATTACTTAAAGCGAACAAAAATTGATCTAAAGAGAACCAAGAGAACTTAAATTTAGTCAGAAAATCAAGTTACCTCAAAACGAACCAGATTGCAATCTACATATTACGACAGGTTGAAACTTTCACGCCATAACAATTTCCACGTTCTATTTTTTTTTTTGTACAAATAACGATAAGCCAATAGAGATTAAAACGTATCTAGTCAAATTTTACACACACCTGAGAGACACATTAATGAAACCGAACAAAAAACTTAATCAGCAGGGAAAAAGTTACCACGAAAAGGTTTTATGATGAAGCGATGGAAGACAAATGGTTTTCTGTCGCCGAGCTGCCGATTCAAAGAATTTAGTTTTCCATGTAAATACAAACGGAGTTTTAGTTTATATTTTACTTTATTATCCTCATCTAGTAATTCTAGTCAATACTAGTCAGCCATAAAATTCGAGGAACCATAAAAGAAGTCATTCAATTACCAACAAAGCAAAGAGAACTTTGAACTGATTCAGTGTAGTCGATTTCAATTTAAAGCATGAAATTTTCTTATGTTTTTCATAGTGAAAGCTTTGTTTGAGGTTTAAGCCACGATCATAAGAAGAGAAAGAAAAGCGACCGCGCGGCAATTGCTAATCAAAACTTGAAGAAATTACAAATTTTAAATAATTATTTATTAGCTGTGTGCCTTGTTAGCAATTGCCTTGTCGTGGATCTCTTGTACCCTCGAATACAAACGTTTGAGTTTGGCAGAAACCTTCGTGAAGGTCACATCGTCAGCGGAGAGGATTTAAAACAAAAAATAATTTAATCGGGTGATAAAATGCATTTTCGCTGACGAGTTCCACTTCACGAAATTTTAAGGCAACGATTTTTCAATTTTCATTGTAGTTGCTGCAAACTTTTGCTTGCACTTTGTCTCGTTGTCGTTACCAATTTTCAAGGCTTATAAAGTTTTTGTTTGCTTCAAGCTGTGTTTCAATCTCAAATAACAAAAAAAAGCAAATGTCGCAAACAAAACAATTTTGTCCTACAATTTGCATGAAAACTATACGCAGAAAAAATCTTATTTTCGAGGAAAAAGCTGCAAACTTTGTCTGCGCACAAACATAAATCAATAATCATGGATTTTAAATCTACGAATCGGAATGAAGTCCATAGAGAATCGCTAAAATGCGAAAATTTTTAGGGAATGCGAATGAAATTGATACATTTATCCATTTGCATTATATGCAAATCAGAAGCCCACATGTTCTGCAAACGAGCGAGAATCGACAACATAAACACATTTACTGAAATCTCCGACACGCATTGTGATTTCTTCCTTTCGATTTCATTTCGAGATGCACGCCAGAAGTTCATTTATTAAATTTTGGCATAGGGTGAACATTTCTTTGGATTCGTTTAAAAATCAACCGTACAAAACTAAAATACTAAGGTGGTGGTCACCCTGCAACATCGTTTTTCCCCTCTTCTGAAAAAGTCCAGCGAAATATGCGTTACGTAAAATCCATTTAAAAAAGTAATTATTTTTCATACGCACTTTTGGGTTGTAAATTTTTTTTCATAAAAGTAGGGAAAAAATCCAGCGATTTGCATCGAACGTCATTAGAAATGCCATTATCTACAAGAGTCCTTTGTTTGACGCTTGTGTTATTAAAAATTGAAGCTTCAGTTTAATATTTCTGTGCAGGGGATTTCGTGTGTAAACTCTGATGTGTCCCTATCGAATGCGCTTTGAATGCACATCGTCGCATTGAAATTCTCTACTTTACGTTCGTAAAATGCGATTCATATTCATATGGTTCATTAAAACTGGACTAGGGTGGATGTACTTGTTAAATAGACAACTGGAAGTTATGGCTTTAGCGCGTCTAAAAACTGGCTCATTGATTCTGTGTTTTTCGACCCCAGCAGATGCAATTCGTAGGCTCAATAATCAAGACAAATGCGGGTTTTGCGTGTCGCAGCTTTTTCATTCTGAATTTGATTTTTTATGCGTTTTTTGTTGCATTTTTTTAACGGTCAAATGGTTCCATCATTCATTTTATTTCCTTCTCCAATATAAAAATATCATCAATCAAAACCTCACAGAAAAGTCACAATGCAAAGACTTTTTCGAAAATTCCTTGCCCATTCCACTTAAAAGTTGATAAAAAAAGATTTGATAAAAGTAATTTTTAACCTAAAACCAAAGTGAATCCCGAAAACGGGCGAAATTGATGATAAAAAAGTAAAAAAGTACCTTTTAATGAGCAAAATCAAAAGCTGAGTGGACGCTATGTCCACCAGTCAAAAACGAGAAACCAAAAACGTTGCTGAAGATGAAACTATAATGATGAAAGATGAGACAAAATCATTCATATTAAAATCACTATGATCGTAGATAAAGGAAGAAATAACATAAGGAACTCTTAAATGTATTAAATTTTAAAGGTAGATATAAAGCAAACAAGCAGATGTGGGCAAGCAAGTTCGGCATAAAAATCGAACAAGATCGACATGAACATTTCAGTATTAAAATTAGGTGACGAATGAGGAAACTTTACTTTGTAAGAATATTCTACTTTTCAATGTTTGTTATTTTATCGATTAAATTGAATTAAAAATTATGATTTTTTATATTTTTGCTTTTATTTCAGGGTTTAATGCAGTCCAATTAAAACCACTAATTTTTCGTTTTCCTTTCAAGCTCAATCCTCGAAGTGTGAAAATTATTTCACACACGCTCTATTGACTCTAGATAATAATTTCGAACGGATAAACAGTCATTTTCTCAGACATCAAAACGCGAAGAGACAAAACTCGAACACACACATTCTAAGTGATCAGAAATAATTTATAAATTGATTTTTGTTTTGAAAATTTCGTAGGGGGAAATCTTTAACCTCTTTCTCGTCACTTCAAATTATCGCCGCCACCCGAAAAAATTCAAATCATTATTTGGTCGCAGCGCTGAGCTTCAGTTTTGTTTGTGTTTTTATAGTACTTATTCTGCTATCATGTGATTAAAATGGTCGAAAGCTGTAATTTAGTCATTACCGGCTATTTGGGTAAATTTTTCACGATCAATCGTCGACGCACGGAGCTGTAGTTTTCATTTTTAATGAAGTCGACTGCCTCTACACACCTTTCTCAAAACAAAACATTTTCAATTTCATTTTCTATTGACATTTCGGCTAGAAAAAAAGTTTTCAAATCAACCCTTCTTGTCATGCTTCCGAAAATTATGGAAATGAATTATTAAAATGTGAATAATTAGGTGCGAGAAAGGGTTCGGACATTGATCAAAACTCTGTCTTCGAGTGTGACATTAGGCTTAATTACAGAGAGCAAGAATCGGCGATCGCGCTTACCATTTAATCACTATTTCAATGCAAACCACTGCAATTTCTTGGCGCGTTCAGGACAATCAAGTGTTAATTACCCTCCAGATTGTCAGCTCATTCGTTTCTGGCGTCCTCAAACAGTGAAACTTTCACCGTATAAGAAACCCTCGAAAACACCACCCGATTGTTATTAAATTCCGCACTCCCTTCAAACCCAACAAACCAAAAAAGAAATTTCCATCAACAATGAAAATTTCTCTAAAGAATTTTCTCATTTCGGTTATGAAAAATGAAATTCCATCGTCATGGCTTCGAATCGAAGTGGAAAAAGAAATATATTTCGTTGCAGGGCTCGAAGAAATGAGAAAAAGAACGGCCGGGTGAAGAATGAGAAAGGAAAAATCCGAAGAAGAAATATGAGAGATTTATGGAATATTGGAGTTTCAAGCAGAAAAAAGTGGAAAATATTTAGAGAGGGGATTGAGATAAATATTGATTTTCAATAATTTGCCTCATGCCTCGTCCGTAAAAACTGTTTTTCCTTTTTCCGGGTGTCGGCGAACACCCGCCCCAAAAACATCTCACCCACCAGCATAACTCTAGAAAAGAAATAAGAAATAAATTTGTACCTCTCGAAGTTGGATAGAAATCAGCAATTATGAGCACACATTCAAGAATCCGTTGGGGAAAAGTTTCTGTGTTTCTATTAAAGTTCAAAGAAAATATTCACTGCTCGAGAGTTGTTAAAGCTATTGAAGTGCCCTGCTGTAAAAATGAAATTAAATTTTTCTTTTCTCATTACGTTGCTTTGCGGACGGCAGAGAACAAGTTCGGCCTCGTATGTGAAGGTTGTACGAAGTGTGGGGCTCGAGATGGACCGAAAAAAAATGACCACCCAAGCGGGCAATTTGAGATTTCGTTTTTCTTCACAGGGAAACACTTTTTCGTGTAAACGAAGCCTTTTGAGAGCGTCCTGCTGTATTCGTGATATTTACAAACACATTCGAGATTTGACTGCCCAGCGGAAAGAGAGCTTGTGGGGATTTTTTCAGTTTCATTATTTTTGAGAGAAGTGCTGGTCACCACAAGAGAGTGAGACCGAGAGAGACAGGGAGATGAAGGGTGGGTCGTCAACCAACATCCCCCGGAAAATACCAGGGTGGATTTTTTTTTCAATTCCGATCTCATTCTACAATTCGTTCATTCACATCCAAAACACATTTTCCACACACGTTTTACACACAGAGAAGCAATTTTCTTTTTAGAGAAAATGAAAGGGAAAGTTTTATGAACAGGGTGTGGGCGGAAGGGTGGTAGAAAACACTGGGGATGATGTGCGCTTTTATCATACATATGCACAGCTCGTAAAATGAAGAAATTTTTCTTCTCCAGCTTTTATGCTTAAGGATTTTTCACAATTAATTTCTCCATATCTTGCCTTTTTTCTCGTTTACTTGCCCGGCTCGCTCTCCACCCCTCCAACTACTACGGCACCGAAACTGAGATGTGTGCTGCTGGGACGCAGATAAATAATTTTATTTTCGGTCCATAATTATCATTAGATTTTTCTTTGCTTTCCATTCTCTCGGCCTCGAATTTCTTATTTTCTTTTTTTTTGCTTAGACGTTCGGTTGGTTGGAGATATTTGTTAATTACGGAGGATGAGGAGCTTTTGTTTTGGAGAAGTTTTTGGTGAAACCTAATCAAACTCGAATTATTTAGGAACGTTAGATACAAATATTGCCCAATTTTTTCCTCTCGTATTAATTTTTTCACATCTCTGGCTTGAGAATTCTATTTTCTTATTAATTCATTTTTCTTTCTTGTTTTTTGAGGCCAGCAGTTTTGGGGCGTTAATGGATTGTGGGGTTTCTCTAAAAGCAGAAAAGAGGAGTAGAAGGAGCGAACGTACTGAACAAACATCGAATCACTTGTCATACATCTATGCGTGTGGAAGCGAGAATCAGGCGAAACATAAAGTTTCATTAATTAAAAAGCATAAATAACTATCGGCGCGGGCGTGAGGTCAAATCTGATTTACTCAACGGAAGGCCATTTCTCTCGAGTTTTCTATGTCTTAATGACATTCGAAGCGGCTTTTTTGCCATCATCTTCAACTTTTATGACACATTTTCGTCGTGCGAAGGAAAAAAAAACTGTTTTATGATCAAACAGTCGGCGCACAAGCCGAGCAGATGGCGAGCTTCATTAAAAGTAAAATAAATAAATTTTACTTCGTTTTTGGGTGGAATAAAGTGACACAGAAAATTAGGGTTAAACTTAACCGGCTCGATAGAATTTTCAGTTTTTATCTCATTAAACTCAAAACTTTCCTCTGTGAAACTGCCGTCGTGCGTCCGATGCGAGCATGTGTAAACAGCAAAGGGGTTAGGAATAACAGCGATTCGATTTATTGAATTCTGAAATCCTATTAATGATTTTTACACATTTTTGGAAACTAGAAATTTCTTTTTTCTTGGGGTTGAAAATTTTACTGAAAAAAATCTGAAAGGGAAGCGTGTACGTTGCACCCGAGAAAATGCAATAAAAGATTATTTTTGTTGTGCTGGCAGTTTAATAAGCGTCACCGTGCTCTTTGTACCCTCATTAAATCCTTTCACGTTACCCTGAAATTGCTGGAACGAAATATCCGACCCAGAATGATGCAAGAGAAATTGTAGATTTTAAAGTTTCCCTTCTTTTTGGTTTTATTTTTTTGGGTGAAATAGTCTGCACGTGGTGCAGTCGTACGAGAGGATTATTGAAAGCGCAATGGAAAGAATGGAAGTGAACCGAGTGTCATAATTGAAAAATCTCTTTAATTACACGTCACTTACCCCGTAATCTCTCGCTCGCCTATTTGACAATAATGCCATAAAAAAATCGAGGAAAATTGATGACAAAAACTGTAACCCTAGGGGTGATGTTTACGTTACAGTCGCTTCGTTTTCCTTTGTTGGATCATTAAAATTTGTAATTTCATTTCGTGTTCGGAAAATAACCTAAACACGCGCGTCGTATGCAAAAGCAACGAAACTTTTATCGCATTGTAAACAAAGAGAGAACGAGAAAAGTATAAAAATCAATAATTTAACAAATGTTTGAGGTTTATTTCTGTGGTTCTATTGACAATTCACTCTCCAACCCCCGCAAGTGTCGACAAACACTCGAACAAATACGCATGAAAAACGAGTGTCGGGCGATGAATTTTTCTATGAGTTCGCTTCAAATCGATCGTCAATGAAAATTTTTCCGCCAAACTTTTAGATAATCGCTGTGAACATAACAGAGGTATCGTTTAATCTTATCTTGGAATGTTTTCATTTCAGTTTAATCAAGCGAAGGTTTGAGCGTTCTATTAAAGGGCGGGCATTTCGATTAAGCAATTTTGGGACTGAATTTGATAATTCCACTCATTTCTGTCAGCCCCTCGTATCAAGTACTTCAGAATTAAAAACATGTGGCTTTGACGCAATTGAAGGCTTTGAGATAGTTGAAAAATATTAATCATGATAGAAGTTAACTCAGAGACAAAAGCCAGGTGTGCGAAAGATTGGTTGTAACAATCAGACTGTGTCGTATGCTTGCTTCAAACTGTCGAATGTGATTGTTTATTCAGATAGCTGACGGGGTGGATTCTTGAATGCTCTAGGAGGTCGGGCTGCTATAACATGTTTATTAATTTCCATTTTTCCGCGCGATGATTTTACCGGACTGTCATTAGCGATCAGGCGAACGAGAGCGTCAATAATTCAGTGTTTGAGGCTTACACGCATTAATCGGTCATAAACTATGTTGCTTCGATATTTAAGCAATGAGGACGGGAAAACTGGCACTTTGATTCATTAAATACGTCTGTCGGAACGTTGCTTAAACACTTCTTGAAAGCAAGTGACAATTACGTGAACTGCAATCAACAAACAAGCTCAGTTCTGATCAAAATCTAATCACCGAAATTCTTTTGCTAATTAACACATCGAATCGGAACACGTTTCGCCAAAACCCAACTCCATAATTATCCTCACAGCTCTTTTGCATAAATTATGATCGAGTTTCACATGTGAAAGAATTGCTAGAAGTTCAGAAGCCGTTTTATGGACTGACGAGTGGCGTTGCGTGATTGCGATAGCGTTGGGAAACGACTTCGTTCTCTATCATGGTTTCCACTTTTAATTATCAGTGAACAATTGGGATTCAAATGTGGAATCATGTTCAGGGATTGAAAAAGATGTTTACTCAGCATAGCCTGAGAATATGTAGAGTTCAAGCTCCTGCTGCATTAATTCAATAATGAGAAATTGCAGTCTGTGTGTTGATTGACAGCCACATGAAAGGAAAATTATTGGTAGATTATAACAGAGAAATTATTCAGAAGACGTCGCATTTTCAACACGTAAAGTTTCCTCAATCGTCTACACCGAAGAAAGCTGCAAAGAAGAAAATTCAAAATACGTAACTGTTTCGAATTAAATTTATGTGTTTTAAAGAAAACAAGAAGTTGAAGAATCAAGGGAGAATGTTTTCGATAAGAAACAAACTAGTTCTTAAGGCAACATTCTCAAGAAAAAAAACTGAAGAAACTGCAGTGTCTAATTTGAACCACCAACTGACCTGCCAACAAGAAAACCTTTAAAGACAAATGAGCATATAATCAAATTGTTGAGAGTATTTATTTATATACATTCGTGAATAAGGACATTTGATAAATGAGAAGAAATAATCAAAATTACTTGTAGAATTTACTTTCGCTTAAAAGCCAACGGATAAATCAAAATTTGAGTTTGAGAAACTGCTTTCAAGTTTTCTGCCCTGAAAATGATTTAAGGCAAATAAAAATATTTTTAAGTGATTTCCTTTGTGAGAATATCTAAGTTGTAAACTGTTTATATACTTCTTAACGAAAATGAAAAACACTTGCCCGAGAATTTTGAAATCGTTTTTACCGGCGAGTAAAGAGAAAAAATGCGGAACTATATCGGAGGCACAAAATCAAAATTAGGCTTAATGACATTGAAAATTATTTATTGGAAAGTGAAAACCTAAAATTAATGAATAAGCGAAAGAGATTCCAATTAATTGATGTGCTTTTGTAAAACATTGATCAGAATCCAACTATTCGTTTTGAACTTGAAATTTTCTTTTCCTAAGTTTCGATAAGAATGTCCCATGGACGATCCAGAAAGTCAATGACCGCTTTTATGTAGGTCAACCTCACTCCAAAGGCCGATTTAGGTCGGCATGACATTTTTCGCTTTCAACTTTTTCCTCCAAACTGAAACGAATCTACCTCAGAGAAACAAACTTTTTTACATTTTACATGAGAAGAGAAAAGGGGGGAGTTAATAAAATTCATTGAGTTGTGGTGCTATTTAATATGAATTTTATTATGAACCGGACTAAGTTTTACAAATTTTCAGTTTTCCAGCGAAATTTTAGGTCAACGACATCGACCACGTTAAAAAGTTAAATTTCAATTGACAATTAATTCAAACGAAAAGTTGAGTTTCAAATCGATACAAAATCTTTTACTTTTTGTTCCTGACACAAAACCAAGGAAAATGAAAAGACGTTTTGTAATAGAAAACTACTGATAAGTGAAACATATTAAATGTACTGTAATTTGTATCTTAAACCAAGAAAACAAAATAAAAACAAGTATTTTGAAAAAAGAATTGTGACATTTTTATTAGGAGAGCAGGTAAGTCCTTTCAAACGTTATGACCGTCGATAAATCAAGAATTGATAAATTTCTACAAATATAATGAAAACAGCGTCAACCTTCAGTTGAAATAAGGCGTGGTCGTTTCTCTCAAGATAACTCAATCAGTTTCATTATGTCTAAAAAACTGCAAACTACAAAAACCTAACTCTCATTTGAACATCAGAAGAAGTGAACTTTTTGGTATTCCCGAAAGAATCAGCCATGAATCACATAACGAGGCATACTAATGAACTCCTTGGATTTCTAAAATTATAGAATAATAAAAACATTTCAAGGAAAAAGATTATTCAGCTTTGCTAAAGCTTTAGTAATCGCGAAAGAATGCAATCAATTACCGGATTGTAGTCGTTAACATTGCGGTGAAGTGTCAGTAGTTGCTGCGGTGCTGCTGTCGTTCGATATTCTAGTTGTACTCTTTTTTGCATAATCAGCTTTCAAAATGATCTCACTAAGGTACAATATGAGTATTGCACGGGAAAACCCAAAGTAAGATCAGATTTGAAAACCGGAAATGTAAAAAAATATCGTGCTGCATCGGTTCCATGCGTGAGATGCGTTTCACTGTTGGAAACATAGAAATGTTTCATTGCATAGCTTATGAAGTTTTGTGGAAATTGAAAGAAGAAACGAGGCGGAGAAAACGTGTTTTCGCGGGATACAGTAAGTGTTTGCCAGTCTGTCACATGACGACGGCACATTTACCACCACAATGACCACCAAGGACGAGTAAATAATAGTTTTCATCCAAATTGAATTCCAGCGATCAAACGGAATTCAACGCACTCCTCTTTGCAAGAAACGGGTCAGTAACTGAAACGAGACCAAATATATTAAACTATCAAAAATCGAAACTTTCCTCCATCTCTCGTGAAGACATAAAGAAGAATTTCAATCGAATTTATTCTCACGACGATATGTAACGGTACTGAAATTCCAAAAAACCCGAAAAAAAAACAACACATCAAATCCACCAACACAAAGTCCGATCGTCGTCATCGCTCCATCTCACTTTCCTCCGGGTCGAATGAATGCTGCTCGCGTCGCCCCTTGTGTTAGTGAACATAAATGTCTGTTTTTATGAATGGAATGAATGAAGCAAACGATAGAGAAGAATGTGGGAACGATAGGCTCAGAGAGAAATCCACAATTTTTGTGACATTTGCACTTGGAATTGGAAATTTATTTCGTAGTCGTCGTCCGCACATTATCGTCAACTCGCTATCGATTGAGATCACGACACTTTAACACATTCCAGAGTTTGATTGCGAGCCACTAACGAGTCGTTTTCTTTTCTGATATGATTATGTAATTGAGAAAAAATAACTTCAATTTAATCACGCCACACAGTCACATCACGAGATATTCGCATCTAAATTGAAATTGAAGGCGAAAAAAGAGTTTGAAAATTCTCGAGTTGCACACACGACGTCTTGAAAGATTCTTAAACATTCATTCTTCTTGCTGGTTTCTTTTTTTCTTTCGACATTCGGAGCTGGGAGAGAGGGAACGAGAGACGGGGGAAGGAAGGAACGACGAAAAAGCGATTTTCGAGATCACGGAAAATGAATTTCTGTGTTGGTTCGACGTCTCTTCTGCGACTTCTTTTTCTGCACGCTTGTGTTTGTATTTCCACATTCTTTTCCACTAACTTTGTTCTCGCTGATGATCCCATCGCAATTTTTTCTACTGAGAAACATTGAAATTTTTCTCTTTCGACACTTTGGTCCACGATCATTTGGTGATCGTCATCCAGAGCACGTGAATCACTTTCGAGTGTTGAATTTGAACTGGTTTCGATTCCCACAACTTCGATCGTGGCCTGAGTCTTTATCAGGTAAAATTATCATAAATTCCTCAACTTTTCTTCTCTCTTCACCTTCGCTCGCCTATCGAACGACACGAAATAAATTTTCAAGCGAGCAAGAAAAACTTCACAGTTTTCGATTCCTCCAACTCGACATACGCTTGCGAAAAGTAGAACTGGTGTTTTACATTAAAAAAAATCAAATGTTTCACCGAAAAAAGGCAGCGGCAACATTTTGGCGAGAAAGAGCGCGATAGTCCCACGGCGGCCCACGGGTTATTGAACCTCATTTACCACACTCTTTCTCCTTTCCTACTTCTTTCGCCGTTCATTCATGAATAGTGTGAGCAGCTAAAAGCGTTTGTGGAGAGAAGGAGAATCACATTCCAAAGGAAAAAGTAAAAGAATTTCCGAGATTCTTCTTCTCGCTACTACTTAACCTCGAAAAAATCAAATTCCGATAGCTGCTGCGTCGGCTACTTCCACTGTAAAATCGATCACCGTCGACTGCCTTTCAATACACATTTGACGAATCTCTTTAAATTTAGAATCACGAGTTACATCATCGCTTTTAAGGCAAACTTTTCTTCTCCTTCAATGTCGTCGTCTTTTGATTATTTGATTTGGTTGGGTCTTCTTTTTTTCGCTCTCGAGGTTTTAGAAAATGTTTCGGCTAATGAGAAATTACGTGGAATTTTTCACAACATCACCGATCGATGATCACCAACTTCACCACTTTGACACTCCTGAACTTTTAAAATCTCTGCGGAGCTTTACATTTTTACATTTTTAAAGGCCGCCGTTCTTTTTGCGTTTAAATGTTTCTCGAGTCTCAAATGAAATATTTTATAATTTTCGAAATCATTTTTTTCTTCTATTATCATCGTCGTGTGTTGTTGATTTACTCGGTGTGTTGGCTGTGCGATGTGTGGAAGTTTAAGTCGAGTCGAGGAAAGAAAACTTCGAAGATGTGGGGGGAGAACGAGCAAGTGAGAGAGCAGTAACTCATACCAGCGAGTCGATTGAATCGAACTTATGTGAAAAGACATGAAATTCCAATGGGCTGTGTGTGCGGCTGGTCTCGGCCTGTGCGGCTTTTTGACTTGTAGCTTCTCAAAGATGATGAATGCTGATGAGTTTTCTCGATCCCATCCTTGACTATGTGAACACAGTTTGATAACGAAACGACGTGTAAACATTTCGACAGCGATCGTTCGGCGCCAGCTCTTGAAGGAACCACATCAAGAGTTGCTCATGTAAAGTAGGTTTCACGTACAGTTCTGGAATTCGAAGATTTTTGCCGAATTTTGAATTGAGGTTCAGATCAAAGAAATCTGATTCAATGTCAAAAAAATTTAAGCTTTGAGTCGCAATTGATCGGTCAGCGCTTGGGATGGGATCTCTGAGATTTTTAAGACTCACTGCTGTTGCCACACACAACCGGAGATGAGAACTGATGCTGGCCACACAGGCGAAACTTAATTCCGTGTGGTTGGAATTTTTAACTTCACAGAAATCTTTCATCTTGTTCGAGGGTTCACACAGCAAAAGGAGCCACCGAAAAAGATCTCAAATCTCCATTCATACATGAGACGAGGTTGAAAAAAAAAACTAATAAAATAACAGAAATATGATTATAAATGAGTGCCACGAATACCAACTAACTCGCCAAGTGTTCGCATAAAAGTTGCTGGTGCGAATTATGAACAAAAAAAGCGGCGATCTAGTGGAAAAGTAAAGAAACTTTCAATGAATAAAAAAGCAAATCGTGGAATGTTTTTTTTTGCTGTGCCGTGTGTGGCTTGCAGTGACGATCGCTCGGTCCCCGATATGACACTAGAGATTCTCGTCTAACTTACCATATCGTCGAGGCGCCAATCGCCCGCTTCTGATAATTGATTTCATTACATTATATTGACCTCAATCGATAACGACACATTGAATCGTAGCGAAAAAGCAAAATAAATCGAAGCCTGGGTGAAATTAAGGTCAAGTTGAGGGTGTCAACTTGATGATTTAAGAATGAAAATCGGCAGCGATAAGGTTGTGTGACATCACTCCATGCTGAATATTGTGACATGCTTATTGCGAGACTGAACGATCTTCATCAGTGAACTGATAAGACACCCGAGTTTACTGAATGAAAAAGTACTAAAGCGACGTAATCAGTTCTGCGGTTATCTCTAATGGCTCATGGGAAGCGGATGCTGTTGAAGTATTCAAAAATAATTAAAAGTCGTCGCTTGATATGAGACGTTTTGAATGGTGTGTGTGATTGAGCTACTTCCTCAAGCGGATATGTGAAACGGGAACTGCGTTAACCGTCCGGTCATCCGTTCGACGACTCGCCAAGACGTTCAAATGCTGATAGCATTTTCCAATCCAATTCTAATTTTAAATCGGCTTTCTTTTGTTTGCACAATAGGATTGGAACTCACCCAAGTCTCGAACAAATTTTCGTCCTCTCCATCCGTTAATCGAACTCAGTTATACAATCACGTTTTTGTCTCGAGAAAGACAATCATTCGACTGCAGGAATCAATAAGGCCCACGAGACAACACTGGCGAGAAACTTAAAAACTACAGTCGGTGAATCATTTATCGCCTAAAGTCTCGCCTCGCTGTTGAAAAAAAGACAGAGAGAAATAAAAAATATTAATAAACTGATGTGTAATGAAATCAACAAGTGTGGCAAGAGAGATCGCTGTGGATCTCACTAAAGCGATACCTATTCTGCATTGTTAACTAAACTGATGTTTGACTCTCTCTTTCACATAATGCCGAAAAAGTAGTTTTTCGCCAACGGCTGGGTTAAGATTTGAAACACATCTCGTCTAACACATCTCGTCTAACACACAAATCTCGTCTAACTCAAACCACGCGAGACCTTTAAATCCAAGAGCACACACGAATTATAATTTCATTAACAGCACACTTCTAACGCACACTCGACGAGTATTTCTTCTCCTTTCCAGAGTTCCACAGCTTTTCAAACTTTTGATGAAGACTGTGACCGAGCAAATAAATAACAACTTTCTGAGATTTGAGTTGCTCATCTGGACGATTATTTCCAAACTTTTATAGAAATGTTTGAGATTCATATTACACACCTGAGGAGAAACGTACCAGGAAAATTCTCAAGCAACGACCGACATTTCAAACTTTTGATGGATTTTATTTGCCTTTTTCATCCTTGGATTTCATTCTTAACTGAAATAGAAATTTTCGATAATCAAGATAAATACTTCTTTTATTAAATGCGAGCCTGTAAAAGTATGAACAAATCTAATCTCAACTAATGTCATAAGGGTCAGGAGACTTACAGATTTCATTGAAGTACAAGTAAAAATAATCGCGGGTTCACCAATCAACAAACTAATTAAAAATCGAACGATCAGTATAAATGTTCATAATTACGACTTTATAAGGAGATTTAACATAACTTTTTCTTCTCATTTATCTTCACCAGCGAGATAGCAAGTAAATAGTTGGCGGGAGCTAAAGGTACAATGACTATTCTTAAGAGACTATCGATAAGTTTTGTGGCCCTCAAAATATGGGTTTGTTTAAACATTTACATACTGTAGAGCTACAACGTCACTCGTAGTCGTCGTTGAAATACCGGCATATAGCCTATATAAAACAACATTCCTCCGAACATAATCAACCATCACACTCTCATCAGTTCATCTAAAACTTATGAACGTGAACGTGTATCGATCACGATGCTAGCTTTAATAGCTGACGAAATGGTTCTTCTTTCATTAGCAGCTGGACATTTGATAGTCACATTGCTTCTAACTGAGAGAAAAGTCAAGAAACACATCGCAGCAGTTACAAGGTCGGCTGCAAAAGGAAGAGAAGCAACAACGGCGTAAGACAGAAAATGTGCGCGGTGGAATTCACGAGCGAACAAACAGTCGCACGTTAGGCTTCGCTGATTGAAGTAAATTTAAATGTTAATCAAGCTGTATCAAGAATGCTGATTTTACTTATACACTTGCCCGCGCTACTGTGATTTGTTTTCAAATTGTAATAACGTGATTCAATCAGTAGCGTGATGATCAAGTGGTTGTAGGTGATTTAGCTGCATATTTGAAAAGTGATCAAAGTTTTAGTTTGACTGCTGTAAATTGTTATAGAAAGAGTCTCAATACCCAAAAAGCGACGAGTATCAATTGAGAAATATTAAATTTTTTATCGCCAGATGTTCCGTGACAGAAACTGATCGTTCCTTGCGATAAGAGTGCGGAGCCCCGAACGAAACACTTGTAAATTCATCTTATCAGTGACAACAAGTTTCTATTGACTAAGAAGTTTTTGGGCAACTCGGGAAGTTGTGTGACTGCGTTTCATAAACAGAGTCTCATATTTTCGCGGAAAGTCATATTGTGTGGACGATGCGAAGCTGATAGCGCAGTGAATTAAGGAGATAAGCGAGATAGGCAGTTTTTAAACTCGACAATTACTCAATGAGTCCAGGAGTGAACAGGCGGCAGTTGATCAGTATTGTTTACCGCTTGATGTGATAAGGACATTTACCGCAGATATAGAAATGGAGATCAAAAAGTCAAACGTGAAATGTTGTCGTTGGTTCGGCTGGAACATGTTAGGAGCAATTTTTATGGCGTTCGGGCTTTCGCTGTTAATTTTTTTCCCCGATTTTTTCCACAATCAGTTAATGAAGGTGAGTCATCGGGCTATAAAAAATGCAAGCATGTAAGTTACGAATGTGAATTTCTAGAACCTTGAACTCGGGCTCTCCTCGAGATCGTACAGCGAATGGAAATCACCCACCGTTCCACTCTACATGGATATTTATATGTTCAACTGGACAAACCCTCATGAGATTAAAAACAAATCATCAAAGCCAATCTTCCAGCAAATTGGTCCCTATCGGTTCAGAGAGCTTCCAGATAAACTAAATATTAGCTTTAATGAATCAAACACAACCGTCCACTACAAAAAGTTAAGTTCATACTTCTTTGATCCCGATGGGAGCAATGGATCACTGAGCGATATCTGCACAACAGTTAACATGGTAGGACTAGGAGCAGCTAACAAAGCAAAAACTTGGAATTTCTTCCTTCAAAAAGGGATGTCGATAACTCTCAGCCGCTACAAACAAGAAATTCATGTGACAAAAACAGTTCAAGAGCTTTTGTTTGATGGATATGAAGATGACATGATGACATTGTCTTCGATGTTTGATAATGAGACACCTTTCGATCGCGTTGGCCTGTTAGTAAAAAAGAATGGAACATCGGTTCTAAGCGGCAACTACGGTGTGCATACAGGAGTCGGCGATATTAATCAGTTGGGAAAAGTTACTTCGTACAACAATTTAACAGAATTTCCATTTTACGAAGCTGAATGCAAGAAGCTGAAGGGTTCAGCTGGTGAATTCTTCCCACCACATCCATCAAAGGAGTCAATTTATCTTTTTGCCCCAGAAATGTGCCGTTCAATACCGTACGATTACGAGCAGGATGTCGAGATTCACGGTCTGAAAGGATATCGCTTTGCGGCTGGTACTCGATCACTCGACAATGGAACAATCTACGAAGAGAACAAATGCTTCGCAACCAACGAGTTCATGCCATCAGGCGTTATGAACATATCGATTTGCAACTACGGACAACCAATGTTTATGTCTTTTCCCCATTTTTTTGGCGCTGATGAATACTATCTTAAAAGTATAGAAGGCCTAGTTCCTGAAAAAGAAAAGCATCAAGGTTATATAACACTTGAAGAGGTAAAGCAAATGGATGAAGATAGTGAACTTTGTAAACATATTTATAATATTTTAGACGACTGGTATCACACTTGAGGTTACTGCCAGATTCCAGACAAACATTTTATTCCAATACGGTGACTACATTTCGCTGTTTCAAAACGTTCCAAGGATCTACATGCCAATCTTTTGGGTTGAACAAAGGTTTAAACTCGACTCGAACAAAAGTGCGGAGCTTCGATTTGGTTTGAGTGTGCCCTGCATTGGGCAATCTGTGGGTCTTCTCCTGCTACTCACAGGAATTATTTTCATGTCGGTTGGTCAACTAAAAAAAATATTCTGTGTCAACGAGAAAAAAGTTTCAAGTCTTCTGGCGAAACTTGAGGCCAACGAAAATTCAGCTGTGATAAAAGACTACGAAATGGATCCCTTGATGATTCACAAGTGAACGCCAATCGCTGTAAATGACTCAATAAATTGTAAGATTAAAGTTATATCTAAGAAATTCAATTACGCTAGTTTATTTGAACACCTGTGACATTTTTATCAAACGTTTCGGTGTCAGGAAATTCTTATCAGTAGCTGCTTATCAAAAACTAGAAATCGTTTGCAAAATTATTCAGGCTTTTCTTTGTGACATTTCCTAACGATGCGAGCGAAGTTCCATTGAATTAACATCCCAATGAGTCGCAGTG
This sequence comes from Smittia sp. YW1114-2, assembly GCA_033064975.1. NCBI lineage: Eukaryota > Metazoa > Arthropoda > Insecta > Diptera > Chironomidae > Smittia > Smittia sp. YW1114-2. Next base: position 13,176,693 of record CP093834.1, on the reverse strand, counting down.
GACCCATCGTATAGAATTGAAGAAGGCCAAGAAGCGGATTTTTCCATGGTGACATTCCGCAGCACAAAATTGACAGAATCCAACTTTCGAAGCCAATGATCGAGAAAAAACTTCCTTTCAGAGCGTCTTTCAGTAGCTTTTCCGCAACAACTTCTGGCTTCGTTAATCCACCAGAGCCACAAATTTGTTTCGTTTCCTGCGGTTTCGACTTTTCTTCATTGGCGAATCCAGGAGTATCGACGTCTGGAGGCATTGCTAATGTCACCGAAATTCCAAGATGCTTTGTTTCCATGTAGATAGTCTCAGCTAAACCACGGAGAGCAAACTTAGCTGCCGAGTAGGCGCCTAGACCGTAAATGCCCAACAATGCCGCTTGCGATGAAGTGATGACAATGATTCCGTCTTTTCTCGCTTTCATCTTTGGCAGAACATATTGAACAGGGTAGAAGGTTCCAAAGTAATTCAAGTCCATTAAAAACTTTGCGTCCTCTGGCTTTGTCTCCTCAATCGTTCCGCAAATCGCCATTCCAGCACAGTTTACGAGCATGTAAATGTCTCCTGACTTTTCCTCGATGTCCTTGAAAGTTTTATTTATATCCGCATTCCCCTTAGTCAGATCCAGTGAACGATACTCAATTTTCTGATTCTCTCGGCAAGATTCCCTTATAACTGCAACAGCTTTTTCTAAAACAAACAAACGCCGATAAGAATCACCATAGGGCTTGGCTCAAATTCGAATTACCAAGTAATTTCACGTTTCTGGCGATTATTGTGACGTCTGCTCCCATGCGAGCAGCGAAAATCGCTACCCAAAGTCCTATGCCAGATGAACCTCCAGTAACCACGACATGCTTGCCTATTTTTATTCAACATTATTACTGACGGCTATGTTGAGAGAAACATTCTTACCTTCAATATTTTTCCTTCTGCGTGTTAACAAGTAATAGACAAGGAAGTGAAGAACGATCACCAAAAAAATGATCATTGTCACTTCAATTGACGGTTCCATTAAAAAAGAAATATGTTGCGCTTATTCTACACCGAAAATGTCTGCTCTACCGCTGAAAAACTTAGTTATTCGCCGCAACTTTCCTCCCCTACTGCTGCAATGAAAAATCAACGTTAGCGAAAAAAGGAATAAAATCAAATGAAATCTGCGTTTTATTGGACAACTTTAAAACTGTTAATATGTTTCACTAATTATAATGTTCACAATTGTCGGCTTATTGTTTCTCATCACAATCTAAAATCATAAGTCAATCGGCGGACAAATACAATACTTTCTTGTTAACGGGCATTCTTGTGTTTCAGATCCTTAAAATATCGAAATTAAGTCAGCGAGTTCTATAGTTAATTAGGCAGATCTCTTAAAAAGCTTTTCTATTAAAGGTATTTTTATGTAAAATCGAAGGCCAATTGTTTCGCAAGCAACATTTCTCAAATGCAGAATAAAACTTATATCTATATAGTCAAGCAAAGCCAGTTAGACACATCCATATTCGTACCAGATCGCACTTTCGCGATTTTTTTGATCATTCTTCTTTTTATCACTTTTCGGTTTTTGATTCTCATTGCCATTCAACCCATTGGAAGCGCTTGGCGTCGGCGATTCTTTTCCAGCGATCGTCGTTGAGATTTTGTTGTACATCAGAAAAGTCGGAGCAGACGATGTTGTCGGGCTTTCACTCTTCCCGTTTTCATTGCTTGTAGACGGCTCTTCTGTTGGTTTGTTCTCGTCACCAAGGTAGACTGTTCGTCGTGACCCGGCAGTACCTAAGAGACTTAATTTAGACGATGTGTCGGGTGGTGATTCAAATCTACAATAACAAGGTAATCATTGCTTTTAATATTTTCTGTTGTTATTATCTTACCCTTGAAAGCTATTCCTATTCGCTTGCTGTTCTTCTGTTCTTTTCATTGCTTGCAAACTTCCTCGGATGCCACCACGCATCAAAACGCTTTGAATCTGCTCGCTAGTTTTTCGCTGCAGGCTGTGACGTACTGGAGACTCTCGCCTCAGATTCGTGTTGTCGGAGAGAGCTGACATTGGTTCTTCTAAGCTATTATCTGAATCGTTGCCACCAGATTCGGAACCAAGTATAAACTGCGATTGCGTTAAACGAGGATCTTCTACCCACGATCTTCGATTCTTAGTCTTATTCATCAAATCAGAGCCTGCTTTCCGCACTTTCTTTACAATATTTGCAACAATCGGTTTCTTCTTCGGTGAACAACTGTCTAATTTTCTGTAATGCTCCATGATCTTTTCTTCGAGCTTCTCCTTCTGCCTTTTCAAATCATTCACTTTATCAGTGAAGATCTTTTCTTCAGTGTGATAATGCTGCTTATCTTCGAGTGAATGCGTCAAAAGTTCGTGGTATTGTGACAAAAGTTGCGAGACATGATCCATCAGTGTTCGTCTGTCGGCATCCAGAGATTGGTTCATTTGCAAAAGCATCTGAAAGATATAACATATTGAGTAAGAATAATTTCAATAAAATTTCATCAAACTCACCTCGCACTGTTGCTTCGTTTTTGTCAAATCTATTTCAAGCGCTGTCATGTGATCCAGTCGATTGTTCATTTCGCCAGATTGTTCTGTGCTTTGAATCTTCAACCGGCCATTCTCAGACCTTATTATTCTGTACTGATCTTGAATATTCTTATATTCGTGTTTAAGTCGCTCGGAAGTTGTGAAAAGATTTCTAAAATCATCTTTGAGTTTCGAATGTTCCGCTCTGAGGTTACTTAAGCTCTCCGAGCCTTTCTTCAAAGAATCAAGCTCTAAACGAAGTTCCTCGATAGTTTTCTCATCGGCCATACTCCGTTCCTTAAAGTTTCTCATCTCGAGCTTCAAATCGCGAAGAGCGATCTTAAGAATTTCTTTTTCCTTGTTCAGTGCATCGTATTCAGAGCTAAGCTGCTCATGGAGGCATTGCAACGTCACTTGATCCTTCAACGATGAATCATGTTGTGTCTTTAAACCTTCATACTTTTTAACCAGACAATCTTTTTCTGCCGCGAGCTGTGAGTTTGCTAATTGAAGAGAAATTTGCTGATTGTTGAGCGACGAGATTTGCGAGCCCATTGTTGAAACTTCGACTTTTTTGCGTGCATTTTCAGCTTGAAGCTGCTCATTTGTCTCCTGCATCGTCGTATATTCAACTTGCAAGTGTCCGAGCTGCTCCCTTATTTTAGCTACTCCATCGTCGAGTTCTTCCACTCGGGTAAAGTGAATGTCCTTTTCAACCGTGTAAATTTCTTTCTGGTGGCACAAGACACAAATGTCAGACGAAGTTGTCTCTTTATTGTAGCTTAACATGATCTCTCGCACTGTCTTGAATGTTTCAGGATTTTTCACAAGTCTGTCGACTAAAAATTCGATGTTTAACTCGTTCTTCTCCATCTCAACTTTATCGATTCCAATTTTCTCCAAATTCTGTTGAAATTTCTTAGCAACAATAGTGTCGCTAACCATTTGAGATTGTAACGTGTTGATAGTCTCGAAACTGATTTTGTTCTGTGAAATAAGCTCTTGATTCTTCTTTTCAAGATCCTGAATTTTTGCAACGTGTTGCTGGGCAATTTCTAATTCTTTGTTCAGCTGTTTAAGTCTAGACTCGTGCTTATCAATGGTTTCATTATTCACATCAACTTCAAGCTCCTTTTTCTCGAGATTCTCTTTCGTCTTAAGTATTTCCTTGTTTAGAGTCACGTTCTCCTTTTCCGCGTGTATCAGCCGAGATCGAACATCATTAAGTTCCTTTTTGAAGTTTTCAAATTCTAATGTTCGTTCTTTCAAAGCATCAAAGTCTTTCGTTTTTGTCATCAACGATTTATCAAGGTCGTTTGCGCGGCGTTGAATGCTGTCGCTGAGGTTTTGAATGCGATGCTTTTCTTTTGTTAGCGACTCGATCTGCGTCTCAAGATCTTGAATTTTATTGCGCTCGAGCTCTTTGTCAGCCGAAGCTTTTTCAATCGCTTGCTGCTTAGACTCAATGATATCTTGGAGCTTTTTGTTTTCGGTCAAAGCATTCTTAAAAACATTTTCCAACTCAGAGTTTTGCTGGTTCATTCGATCACAATTATCCTGAAGCTGATCGCATTTGAGTTGCAGTTTTTTCTTGTCCTTTTCAAGGTCCAGAATCTTTTGCGAATTCTCCCGGAATGTAGATTCAGTGAGTGTATCCAAGGCAGCAAGCAGACGCCTGTTTTCCAACTCAAGCTTAAGCGCTCTGGTTTGAGCGTTATTTGTAAGTTGTTCTGATAAACTGTTATCTCCTGACGGAATTTCGTCCTCGGTGTCGCATTTGGCATGTTTTTCGGATCCTGACAACAAGTTCTTAGTCGTCAGTTGTAGTTGAGTGTTCTCGTCTATCAGTTCCTGCATTTTAGCTTTATCGGAATCACGTTCTAAAGAAATGTCGTTGAGTTTCTGCTTGTACTTGAGAATTTCACTTTCAAGCGTCATCACTTGATCACCACGTTTGCGTGATTGTGTGAGCTGTTCTTCCAGCATATCCTTTGTCTCCATAAGAACGCGATTATCTTCACGAAGCTCTTCTACGAGTGTTTTGTGAAACTCAACGTCATTCAGCTTATCGCGGAACCTTTGAATTTCAACCTCGAGCTGGTCGACGCGTTCCGCTTTTTCTCGTAGAACATCAGCTTCATCTCTGTAGACAGCAACTTGTCTAGCCTTTGACTGCCACTCCTGACTCTCAAGTTTATATTTTTCGTACTGGTTTTTCGTGTGTTCCAGTTCTTCCTTTGTCTCCATAAGACCTTCTGACTTCTCCTCCAACTCTTGTCTAATCTTTCTCATTTTTGATTTGAGATCCGCCAGTTCTACTGCCAAATGTTGGGACTCTGACGTTGAAGCCGTTGATATTGTTGGAGATGTCACATTGGAACTTTTTTGGCTTTGGTTTGTGATGGTTTCTGATTCGAAGTTCAAAGCGCTGATATAACTAGAGTGATACTTGTCCCGTTCTTTTGCCAGTCTCACAATGTGCGCAATCATTTTCTCAGGGGACGCAGTCTGCAGGAACTCCGACGTAAGAACAAGAGTTTGAGAATCGGTGACGAGCTTGATAGCCTTAACGATTTCATGCTGCGTTTCTTCATTCACCTCTCTGATTCTTCCAATAAAAACTTCTTTGTTGGGAGCTTGCACGGCAGCTCCGAGAAGAAGTGTGAGAAGCAGTTTCATCTGCTCTATTCCCTGCTTGGTTTCTGTGCATGAGAAAAATTTAAATTATCAAAAGTCAAAACACTTCAAACTATCAGATCAGAAATACCTGGATTATGTCCCAGCACGAAGCAATCTGGGAGAATCAACACCGTCTGGCATAGCTCTTCCTCGTACAAACTTTTGAGATTTCTGCAGATGGCATCGAAGTTCCTGCTTCTTGCGTTAGCAAGCGAGATTCCTTCTTCATCGATTATCTTTGACAGGTGATGAGTGGGTTCAGGATCAATTTGAAGGTATATAGAATTGATCAAATGGCCATCGAGCAGCGACTGATAGCCTGACAGCAGTTCTGGCCGCGGCATACATGACTCGAGCTACAAGTGTATAAAAAGATCACAGGTATAACTTTGCATTCTTTTTTCTCATTCGATCATGAATTTATAATTTTCGCTTCAAACTAATTAGAAAAAGGCAACGTCAAGGCGAGACAACAACATCAAAGAAAGAAAAAGACGCGGCAAACAATTTTCAAATGGATTTCCATAAAACGTCTCGCATTTCATTTGTTTTTAAACTTGCAATTATTTCCAGCGGTCTACTCGCTTCTGTTGAATGAGACGCGGCATACATAATTCGGAATTATTTTCATATTTTTTCATGATCGCCTTACCATCATTCTTGTTGTCTTAACAATGCCTCAAACAAATTGCCTCGCCGCTCGCTTTTGTTTTCTGCAGTAGGTTCCTGGCTGCTTTGCCGCTTTTTACACGAGACGGATCGTCATATTGAGCCCATTGTTAAGCAATTAAGCCGCACCAGACTCTCCCAAGCTCTGATCTCGATTCTGCTGCTACAGCAGCATGAACAATGATCAATTAGAATTTGGTTTAAGGCCAAATTGCTAGCTCAAAGAGGAGAGAATGTGTAGCGAGATATATGCGAAACTCTTTTAATAAAACGGCGCTTGTTGCGGACGCAAAGCGAGTTCAAGAGAGCAAGTAGGAGAGACAAGCGATCGAGAAAGACCAGAAATGTGGTGTGTTAAAAGCAGACAAGAAACAGCAAATTTCCTATGAACAGTGGAATGTCGGGAGTTGAGATTGAAAGGAAATGAATAATTCTGATGGGAGCAACCAGGCTAATTATGTACAAAGAAATCTTTTTACTACGAACGAACTCGAACCTGCATTAGGCAAATTTTTTATAAAAATATTTTTCTACACATTTTGTGATGTCTAGCTCAGCTTGCCGCTGGTGTCAAATGTTCTTCGAAGCAGCATTTGATACACGAGACACTTTACTGTGAAGTTGTCATGCATCGGTGAATGTTTAAAATGGATCGTTTCCTGGTCGGTGTCTCATATGACGCTTTTTCCACTGCTTTTCGTGGTTCTAGACAACTGCTGAGTTTTCTTACAATGACTACAGGGAACGGACATCACGAACGGTCCTTAGGTAAAATGGAACAATGTCTATTTTTTTTATATTTCTCAAAGCTAAATGGACTTTAATGTAATTTTGGGTGACGATAAAGAAATATAAAATGAATTTAATGAAAATGTCGGCTCGGATGGTCAATGAGTGGATTGTATGCTAATGTGGTGAAGCGTGATCCGCTCAGTGACTCACGAAGGAATTATTGCCGTTTAATACATAAGAGAAGCCAAGCTTTAAGCTCCACACAAGCGAGTTCAAGTTTAGAAAAACAAAAATCGATTTTGAAAGATGGTACGGAAACGAATTAAGGTGAAATAAAATCTGAATCCAATTATCGGATAATCTCTAATTAAGACATGGAACATAGGCCAGGGCCGGCAACTCTTTTCGGATTGTCTCTTCGGTAGGATAAGTGCGAAGATCTTTCGCGAGCGAACGAAACAAGAAAGACCAAACGAGGTCGACGTATTGTAAAGAGAATCTATCTCTCTTCTCTTCAACGTGATCGTCTAATCCTCGCTTTGAGATGTCCAATAATCCATCATTGCTTTATTTTTAAACGCACAAGATCGCGACTTACCCACAAAATCAAATGTGATGACAGAAATTCCTCTATGAGCTCCGCCGTAGACATGTTACGAAACACCTGCTTTTTTTGGACTGCAGCTGGGCAAGCACACAGCACTCTCTCGTGATGTAAATTAAAACAAATAAAGCAAAAATATCAATAGGCTTCACGGCAATATTTTCTCATTGCTTTTGTCGAAAATTAGCGCGGCAAACAGCTAGCCATTGAGTGAAAGACACTTTCATTTATTGCTTTTTGTTGTTGAGGGCATTTTCAAATATATTTCCTTATTTTAGCAACACTAGTTCACTCTAAATATATTAAAAACATGAGACACTCCGACTGTAACATAAAGGGAACTAAAACTTTATTTCGAAAATTTCTTCGAAACATACTTTGAATGATCCGCGGTCGGCAAAATTAATGCTAAGCAAAACCACATATTTTTCTGCTTTCATTTACAAGTTTGATACTCATAAGTAATATTGAAAAAACACTTTTTTTTATGGCTTCAAATAGAAAACATATGTTATGGAAGTTGGTTGAAAGCCGAAATTAATGTTTTCGTAGCATATATCTCTTTGAAAAATAAATGATCCGAACCCGACATTAACTTCGAACATTTTTCACCATCGAATGTAACGTAGAGTGTGAATTTCTATGGGAAAATCGCCAATCGGATGTTTCGCGTGACATTACTTGAGTCTAAACCTCACAGTTACAAAACAAAGCGTGAAGCGTTTGCGTTTAGATGAATTTTTAGAAAATATTTGGTTGTAACTTAGTCAAATTAGACTGAAACTTTGCAAAAAGAATTTTCCATCCATTATTAAACGAAAATAATACAAAGTTTGTCCAGTGCTAAGTGAAAAGTGACAAAAATGGAACAAAGGAAGGTTCAGTTTATCAGCTTTAACTAGCACCTTCCACACATTTTTGTATAACACAAGGAACCAGCAATTGCTCAGCCACAAACGGTGATTAATTCAATTTATGTGATAACAGAATTAAAATCAATCACTACAAACAAACAAACAGTTGGCCTTGAACAGTTGTGGTCATCGAACTGTTAAGCTAAAGTTCAACTTTATCACCGCCTGTGACTCATCCGCAATTTCTTTAGACTGAAGCGCACAATAATCAAAACTAACCATGACTGAGGAGAAACTAAGTAGCGCAGATTTAATTGATGGCTTGCGACGCTTTCAGGATGAGTTCAACAGAGACTTTTCCTTCCGCGATATTCACCAGGAACTTAAAGATTGCATAAGCCGTTCTGATCTAATGGAGATCACAAGCTTATCAGACGAAAAGCAAAAGATCGAGAAACTCTTCTTCCTTTTCATTTATGTGAAAAAAGACGTCGCTCTTCTTATCCGTCGTCTTAGAATATCATACAAATGGCTTTACGATGCGATCGTGAACAGCAAAAACGACAAGTGGGTTTCAGACTACCGACGTGCTATTCAAGATATTCCCAACAATCGCGACTGGAACGTTCATCGCACGGAATATTTGTGGCAAATCCAGCAACATCTCAAGAATTTAAAACGAACAGAATACTTGATTCTATTTGGAAAACTTGGTTTCGGAAAGCGATGGCTTGCAGCGTAAGAAACGATTCTTTATTTTGACTTCAGTTACTAATTTTTTCCCATATTTTAGTGATGCTTGTCGCGACTATGGAGTTATCTGCAAAATGAACTATAAGGTATACTGGCTCAATGTCAGCAAATGCTGCACCCAAGAGCTCGTCCTTGAGAAATTGCACCGACTCAAAGTATTGTTACAAGCTGATGAGCTAGACATAAAGTACAATACCTACAGTGGCAACACCAAGAACGAGATCATTCACATGCGAAACTACTTGCGAAAAATTCTCGAGCAGCCCGAGTTTCGGGACAGTCTTGTTGTTCTTTCAGACGTGCAAGATGAAAATATCATCAAAGCGTTTGATCTGAACTGCAAGATATTCATGACAACTCGGCACATTGAAAAACTTGAGTACATTCCGGACAAGTCAAAGAAGATGATAGACATAGACAAGGGCTTTACTCATTCTGAAAGCTTAGAGCTCTTCCGACGAGCGTTCAACGCGAACCTCCCTACCGACATGAATAAATATATTGAGAGCTTCTACGACATCAGCAAAGGTCACCCGTTCATCATGTCGCTCATTGCCAAAACATTCCAAAACTTCAAAGAAAACGACAAGGATCGTATGACGAGATGCGAGCGATGGCTCAAGAATTTGAACGAATACAAACTCCAAGACAAAGACGACCAGATCAAAATGTCTGTTGAAGAATCACTGAAATTTCTCACCATTCAGAATCAGATTTGTTACAAGAAAATGTCAATTTTCACGGATAATTCAGATATTCCGTTTGAAGTTTTGGAAAAAATCTGGGACACTGATCCTCAGCAAACGGAAGACATCGTGTTGAAGTTTCATAAATACTCGTTGATTGAGAAACCTATGAGCGAAGACAATGAAAAAGCTTGCTCGTTGCACTACTTGCACTTCCATTTCCTCAAACAACATGTCACGAAGAGTGATCAGGAAAGCTACCATCGTCATTTGGTGGAAAAGTATGAAGTTGATAAGATTTTCCGTGAACGCAAAGAACTCGACTTGGATTATCCGAATGATAACTACTTCCACTACTTCATCCCTTATCATTTGGTGGGGGCTAAGCGACTCGATCTTTTCAGTCTCTATCTTGACTTTGGCTTTCTCGAACAAAAAAGTAAGTTTTAATAAGCTCTCTGTATCAGTTTATTATAAATAATTTGTGTTTCAGTGCGTCTGACGAAGCTTCCGAACACAGTTGGAGATCTGATTCGGTTCTCTGATGAAATTACCGAAGGAAATCAAGACAAGATCGAATTTCTGGAAGAGTTGATAAGTTTTTTGACACAAAGCGAGCGATTGCTAGTCAAATCTGCTGATGTCAACTTGCTTCAACTTGCGCTGACCAGTTCTGATGCGATCAAGAAAAAGGCTGAAGAAATGATTCAAATGTTCCCTGACCGCGTTTGGATGAACGATTTGAATCATGGCGAGAATCTCACACAAATTGTTCAAATTTCTTCAGAAGCCCAGCCACATCTTGTTCGTTTTGTGAAGCCTAACGACAACCTCGTTTGTTTGATTTCACTGCAAGACAACAACATACTCTTACATGATATATCTCAAGACTATCCGGACGAGCCAGTGCTGTATAGAAATGAACTACCACATAGCATAATCACCGACATGCAGGTGTTTCGCAATTATGCTTTTCTCACGCTCAACGATCAAGGAAAATTGATAGTTTACACTCTGAAGCATAGTCCACTGAAAAAAGCTTCGGGACCTTCTCGTGCTCTTATTTCCAAGGCACATGATTCAAGTGTCAACAAAATAGTTCAGAAACTAGACGGAGGCGTTGACAAATTCACGTGTTTCAACATATTTGACTTCCAACCTGATTCAGCAAGATCTGATATCGACTTGATGGTTGGTACTGTTCAAGGAAACATCAAGTTTTACACCTGGAGAAAGGACAGATTTGAAGAAATGAAGAAGAACTCGATCAGCACCCAATTTCAAGATTTGTTCCGAATGGCTCACATTAACCATGAGTACGTGATGCTTCTCAACACCCACGGTGAGCTCAAATTTATTGATCTGATAAGCTCAGCACCATTAGCAGCTACTCAACGTTGGAACAAACTTGAAGATCCGATAAACCTCCATCAAGGTTCTTGCAACAATTCCAAGCTTCCTTGCACTGTGTGCGTGTCGAAGGACAGAGTGGTTCAAGTGGCACATCAAACAAAGCGACAACATCCGAGAGTTCTCGTCGAGGTTGAATACGATGAGTTGTTTGTGGCAAGCGATGACTTTGACGACAACAAAATATTGTCCAGCACAATGTCGAAGGATGCAGAGTATTTGATCCTAGGAACGGCTAAAGGAATCATTGTAATCGACCGCTTCAACAGAAAAGTCATCTTCCGACGTAATGTCAGCGACCAAGTTCTAAGTCTTGATATTTATCGATATCACGATGAAGCATTGTACATTCTAAGTTCTGTCTTCAAAGATGCAGGTCACATGATTAGCCTTTACGGTTTCAACGACAACCGAGAAGAGCTTGCTATGATGAACGAGATGACTTTCTTTATTGGAGAAGACTTGTTCGATGTTAGCAAAGCAATTGAAGGCTGGCAAATGATTGCTGTCGATACCAAACGGAACATTCACTTTTTGTCATTTGGCCCCGATGGAACAACTGAATCTTTTGAGAAGGTCTCATTCCAATTTCAGGTAAAGAGAATTTGCTATCGAGGTGATCAAGTGATTGTCGGCTGTACGAATGGTGCTGTTTATATCACGGATCATATGAGCCAAACGGTACTTCTGACAACATTGCCAAGCGAAATCACATATCTCGAATGCTTTGACGACATAATTATTGTGAGTTGCAATGTGTCGTTCAAAATCATTGGGATCGCTCGTGAATTCTACGGGAAAGTTGCCAAAGCATATCGATACAAAGCCAATCATCTGCTATTAGTAAAGAAAAATTGTGCCATCGAGATCATCGATATCAGGACTGGAGCATACTTGCTGGAAAGGACTTTAGTTGGCGATATGTCATGCTCGGCACAGGCCTATTGTGATGGTCTTGTTGCTATTGGGACAATCGAAGATTTTGTTCATGTGTGGAAGGTCGTTACCGATGTCGAAGAAGATCTCGATCTGAAATCCATTCAACCCGCTGCAAATGCTACTTCATTGGCTATTTCGGCTGATAAAAACGTCCTGGCGATAGGATGCGCAAGCGGTGTCATTGAGGTATGTAGAATATCACTCGCTGTAAAATTAGTAATTTGATAGCGTTCTATGTCATTTAGATTGTCGACCTGAACAACATGGCTTTAATACAGCGCTTAGAATCTCATAAACTAGCGGTGATGAATTTGATCTTCTCGCCTTGGATCGAACCCAACGACCCTCTGATCTTGCTGAGTCTCTCGGGATCTGTCAATTTCTGGAACATCCGATCGCTGCAGAATAACCCGCTTGAGATGAAGAAAAAAGAAACACAAGCACGCTTACGTGTTAGTCAGCGATTTAAGTCGCCACTGAAAACTGTAAATTTTGGGTTTGGAGATCTGTTGTCGGCAACAGAAACTTTAACAATCAATGGTGCTAGTAACCCTTGGCATAAGAAAACTGGTGCTTCTGACAAACCCGAATTACTTTCGTGCATTAAACTCGTCGCCAAGAGTGCTAAAAGAATTATCTGCAATGAAGATTTCACTCGTTTCGTTACGATTGATAACGAGGGAAATATTTATCATCTTCGCATGATCGAAGACTCCTCAGATTATCAAACATCGGTTGACTTCAACGGCAATCCCATGCGATCGGCAGAATGACATTTTTGTTCTTTTTTTATTTTGATTTTTTCTTTTTTTTATTATTTTTTAATGTTACGAACTTTAGTTGAGAATTTCTTTTGAGGCCATCGTCGAGGCAGTTTGTGCCTTTTTTGAGCCCATGACTTCACTCGAAAGTAAAAATATTCTTGGAATTTTTTTTGAAATTATCGTCGATAAGTATTCTAAGTTAGAAATTATGTCCTAACATTACCGCGATTTCAACTTAAGAATAGAGAATTAGAATTTCTCATGTGCCACAGTTTCTTGATGAAACTTATTTTGCAAAACAGCTTGATCGAGCATCTCCAACCTTTCAAAGCTGTTATAACATTTTAAACTTTAGACTTTCTAAGACATCAAGACTTTTCCGGTCAATTTACTTACAGCACAGAGCCAATCTCAAATCTCGAGCAAAGGAGGGCTTATAAGTCTTTTTAACTCACAACGTAAAACAGTGCCGATATTCAATGAGGAAAAGGAACAAAAATATTTTTTCCTGAAAATGTCCGAAGGGTTTTGAATATATATTATCATTTCTTACGAAAACGGAGAGATGTTGTGAATAAACTTAGAAATAATCAGAGAGTAGGTCTAGAGTTCAACCATTTTTAACAATCATATTGTGTTGTTAAATTCAAAGTAAATTCATTTCAAAGTTTTCAACTGCCATAAACCGGTCGGAAGAGTCGCCCTTATCTTGTATTTCCTAAACATGAATGTCAAATTACCAACCCTGCTTTCAACAGGACTCTGACTCATTTTGTTTTCTGAATTAATTTTACTAATAGAAACCAAACTATTATGCAGAATCGCAATTTTTTATCGAACAAAGTAACTCTGAGTATAAGCTTAAACTGTGAGGATAAAAGTTAAAGTCCGTCATTGACCTTGTCTTCAGACTTAAGGATCGTCAATGGAATATTTTTCTACTTAGATTTAAGTCAGCAATTTTGATATCAATATTTGAAAGAAGAATAAAGTTTTATTTTTACAGTTTTATAGTCTCAAACAACACGTTCACATCTACAAACTAGGTAGCACACGAAAACTTTCTGTTCAACTCAGATGAATGTGAGAAACCTGACTTGTGTAAGAGCAGTGAGAAAACCTTCCGTTATCAGATCTGGAAGAGTCGGAGGGAACTTTGAAGGAGCCGAAAGACTGACGCACAAGCTCTCGAAGCAATGCAGATGTTTTAGCCTGTGACTTCGACTCCAGCAAGGACTTCTGTCTTTCTTCGTCGAATTTCCTGAACTTTGATTCACGAGCCTTGATTCTCTCTCGCAACTGTTCACGCTTTTGAATTTCCTCGCGAATTGCTTGATCATAGTTTTGTGCGTGTACTTGCTGGTGAATTTGATTATCAGTTTGGACTCTAATGCGATACACATCTAAGTTCTTGGCACGAATGTCTTCTGCTTTGTTTATTCGCTCTTCCAGTCGCTCATTTATCGCTTCTCGCCAGATCTGTTCGTCAAGCTTGCTTTCCTCACAATTCGTCTGAATCGCTTCCATTCGTTGAAACTCACGCTGCCTCTTCCGGCATTCGAGCATTTCTCGCTCCATCTCAATATTTTTAAGGATGTTTTCTGCCTTAACAGTTTTAGCTTCAATATCGTTCTGCACTCGCTCGCAATATTCTTTCTCCTTCTCTTCAATCAGCTGCTTTCGTCTCATCAATTCAGCATGCTCCTGTTTCCGTTTTTCATTGACCATTCTCAAATATCTAGCATGTTGTTCGTTCTTTTCCTTCTCACGCTCCGACTTCTCTGATTCCCAGAACTTCCGAGCCATCATTGCATTCTCTACCAATGCTAATTCCTTCAAGTTCTTCATCGACATTCGATCGAGAATTTTCCTGTCGTGATCGCTCAGCTGAATAATATTTTTAACGGTGTCATTTGTGGTGGTGATTGGAAGGAGATTGGACAAGCTCGAGCTCTTAAATCGGCTGCAGAGATTTTGAAAACTCGATGCTCCTGCCTTAAGAGTGTTGCACAGTTTAGAAGATTTCTTTACATTTTTCGGTTTCTTCAACTTAAGGCTAGTAGAGCCTTTGAATCCTGGAAGATCGTTTGTAGAGAACGATCGGCTTGAATTCTTCAACTGGTCAGAAATCGGATCTAAGTTGAAAGTTTTTGGAGAAATAGAGTTTGAAGGGGGCTGATCGTGGCGAATCCTTTGTGGCTCAAGTTCATCGCAGACAGGAGACGGTGTTCCACTTTTTTTCTTCGATTTTTTCTTCTTCCTCATCTTTTTGTCAAAATATTTGTCTGGTGAGAAATCGCAACACAAGTTTTCCAATGAGAAGTTTATTTTGCCGTGATACTGGCCGAGGTCCACAGTACTGCTACACTCGAAGCAGCAACAATCGTAAAATTCCATCGAAAGCGCTTCATTGATCTCGTCGTCAATTGGGCAAGACAAATAAAAACTATCTGAAGTCGATTTGACTTTCTTGTCACGTTTCTTTTGCTTTTTTGACATTTCCTGCAATGATTTTAGTTGATTAAAAGATTTCAAGCTGAAAATATGAATTCACCACTGTAAATTCCGAGGGAAACTCTTTTCAAAAGTGCAAAAATTTACTCTATCGATCAAGCGCGAGCTAACAAACGAAAAAAGCTCCAAGCGACCAACACCAATTTATAATGTAGAAATTCGGAATTTTGAAATCCAGCACGGTAAGTTTTGCAATGCAAAGGGGAAGAAAAGGAAAAGTTTTTCATTCATAAAAAGCTTGTTGAGGGTGGCACAGAGAGCGCACAAAAGTTTCGCGCTTTATTCTAACGATGACGTTGACGGTTCGGTTGCCTAATCTCGATTAATAGTAAAATGATTTGAATAAAAAAAAAATAGCCTAGAGAAAAGTTTTTCGTTTTATTTCGAACTTCGTTTCTATTTCCTAGATAATTTAACAACTCGACATGAGACGACTGTAACAGAAATATGATTCGGGAATGTTTGTGATTCGATTTGAGAATTCTTCAACTATGCGATTCAAACTTTTTTAGGCTTCGCATCGCTGTTGTGTACTCCCTTGATGTGCTTTCGAGTGTTGGTGGAATCAACAAACGTTAACTCTTCACATCCTGCTATTGGACAACGATAAGGTCGCTCACCTAAAATAATTCAAATCGTATCTCACTGAGTTCTTTAATTTCAACACACCCGTATGCATCCTGACATGATATTGATAGCCTGAATGGTATTTGAAAGAACGTTCGCAAAACGGGCACTGATGTTTTCCTTTGGCATTCGGATCATGGATTAGCATGTGCTCCTTCAATTGTCGAATCAGATAAAATGCTTTGTGGCAAACCTTTAAATAAAAATATAGACTTGGAAAACAATTTTGATTTAAACATTTGGAGTTGTACCTCGCAAGCATGGTTCTTGATTTGTAGGTGGACCATCCGGTTGTGAACTCGAAACCTTAAAAATATGAATTTAAGTAAATTTTGAAAATAAAGTTTTCTGCCGTTCTTATTCCCTTACTTCTTAACACTTGTAAATGTTTTCCCACACTCACTGCAAACGACAGCAGCGTTTTCATGATTTTCTTTAATGTGTGTTGATAGGTGACCGGGATGAGTAAAAGCTCTTGCACTAAAATTATAGACTTCAAATTAACAAAAAGCATTGACTGTTTTCTCCAGCTTACCATTGATCACAATAGAAAGTCTCGCGGGATCTGTGCTTGTATAGATGCTGCACCATCTGAACTTTAAGGACTGACTGGAAACCGCAGTAGTCACATTCTAGCTTTGGTCCATCAAATTTACTGGCATCAATTCCGCGATGCTTTCTTATGACATCTAAATTGAAAAAAAAACTTAATTTCCAAGCACTTTTGCGATGCTTTCCGCTTACGATCGTTCAGATATGAGCCGGTGAAGAAATGGAGACCGCAATACAAACAGAAAAAGATTCTTGAACTTTCGTGGACACTTTCATAATGTTTCAGAAGATCAATAAAATTCCATCGGTAGTCTGAGCAAATTATACAGCTGCAGAAATAAAATGCAAGAAAAACGGTTCAGTTGATCAGTTGCAACGCTGCTAAAATAAGAAAAATTACCAGAACTTAAGAATTTGGTTGTGTTCTTCTATAATGTGATTTAAATGAGCTGCGTAATGATAGGAGTTCTTGTGACAGGGCGCACATGTTGTTCTATGTTTCGTCTGATGAGCTTTTTGCAAGTGTTGATTCATCTGAAGAACATTTTCGAAAGATTGCTGACAAATATTGCAATTCCATTCATAACTTGACCAGCGTTTAAGAGCTTGTTGAGTCTCTAGATGGTTCAGTAGTTCTCCGTTTGATCCTTTATCAGCTTCAGATACCGCCATAACTTCAGGTTGCACCAAAAACTTTTGATTTTGCAGTTCTTGTTCAAAAACGCCATGCATTGTGTAAAGAACTTTTGGTTTGTAAGGTCGTTTCCCTTTGCTTTGCTTTCTGCGCATTGGCATCGGTGAACTTTCTACAGATTTATGTCGTGACTTTAGCTTCTTTGGCTCACTAAAATCTTCTCGGTAGAAGTACTCTGAATGACCACTGAAGCTGCCAAAGTTCTGCTCTTCATAGTTGTCTTCTTTCGGTTCAATTTTCACACTAACTAAATCTGAGACATCAACGTCCTGACAGTCTACAATTTCTTCCTTTATATCGTAGACGAAATTCTGCTGCGCTAGTAAAACTTGCTTGAAAAAGCTAAAGGTACGAAACAGTCAATTGAATATGTTCAATGAAATCAATTAGAAAGCTTACACGTGAGATGTTTCAAGACTAACAAGACAGTAATCACAAATGGATTTTGATTTTAATTTTTCAAATTCTAAATCAATCTTGAAGGTTTCTTTCAATTTCACTTTAATCATAAGATCTTCTTCGTTAATAAGCTTCAGACTTTGTTGAGGATGGAACAAACCACAAATCGCGCAAAGATTTGTCATTTCTCTGATTTTTAATGTTTTGAAAATTTCTGTTTTGTTTACAAAAATCTAGATTAAACGGGGTTGCGTCCAACATACAAAAGCGACCGTCAAACATGTTTCAACCAAATATGGAAATTCGCTAAATTTCAGAAAACTTTCAAATATTTATGGCCAGCAAACTTAGAAATGCATAACGAAATTTAAAGTTTATTTTCAGTTCAAGCCTAAATTATACACAGACCGAAATAGAAACTCGGAGCCTCGAATACCTCGTGAGTACGAGTTTTTTGACGGGCTTTTTCTCCAATATATGTACGTACATCAGATGTACTACATCTTATGATGAATGAAGTTTATTCAATAAACTAATTTTAAAAACAAAAATTTGAAACAAATTCGCTTTTATTGTTTGATCCCTCATCGAGCGCACCGAATTAGCAAGTGACCAGATGCGGTTCACTCCTGTGAAGTAAATTATGTATTTCTCTCAACAAAAAGTCCCTAAATTCAATTTGAATCATGAGAGAGTTCGTTCAAAAATATTTCGTTTATTTTTTTATTAGCAAAAAACGTAAAAAGATTCGAAAAACTCTTATCTCGGATGATAATTCGATGCAAAATTTACTGCTCTGGTCAGTCTGTCGTGTGTCGAAAAGATGAAATACTGTCTAGCTCTGGTATTTCTAGGTCTATTACAAGTGCATCCCTTTCCTTTGACTGGAGAGGTTGAAACACAGTGCTTTTGTTTAACGAACCTGAACGAACATTATCCGTGTAAATGCCAGCCAAAGAAAATTTTGAAGCCAACACTACTCGAACGAAAAGAGTTAAGCGAGTACATTGCGCTTACACAAAGTCGTGCAGGAGTATTTCCTACTGCCGAAGAAGTAAATTTGATCAACTGCGAAAAGGATGAGCTAAACTACAACAAAACTATCGGACAAAGTTTAATTTAAAATCAACAAAATTTAATTGTGGTACAGTGAATGCACACACAATAATAAGTAAGAATAAAACGTAGGATTTAAAAATATTCCAACAAGAATCTCTTGAACATATTTCTTATCAGAGCGGAGAGAATGTGTTAGCCTCTGACTTAAATAAGCAAATTCTCGATTAATTTGATCAGTCTCGCCTCTCTCGCGTTCCATTCATTCGATTTTGTGATTCAGGGGAATCAAGTTCATTGATGATTCACTGAGATTTTGCTCTAAGAGTTATGGCTTCGCTTTGGTTAATCTTCGTCACTTTGACGATATTTGGAAGTGTGAAGTGTTTCTCATCGCCTAATCGAGATGTCACTGAGCCCGACATGATAAGAAACGTATACCTGCGATTGGAAAAACTAATCTGGGAAAATTCGGTGGAGGATACCTCAAAGAACCAGAATCAGAAGCTGAAGTCGATCTTCAATGACCACGACAACTTCGTGAGCACTTATCTGATTTCCCGGCTCGACATTGATGACCTGAAAATGCTGATCCACTCAAATGGCTGGCACAATTTACAATCGGAAATAATCAATGTCCATCGACTTTTCATCTCTTTTCGCCAACATATCAGCAGAGAGTCGAAGAAATCCGAGAAAAGTGATTACAACGAGGATGCAACTATCGACCTCACAGATCATGTTTTGAAAGATTCGCACTGGCCGCTGCAAGAGGCACTAGAGAACCTCCTTAAAGTTGTTGTTCAAGAAAAACTTTACTTCGTTGAAGTTAAGGTAAGAACAAAGAAAAATGTTTTAGAAAGTTACGAACTTACTCTTTTAATATTTTCAAGAACCTTGTGGACACGTCGTGCTCTCTTCAGCGATCAGCTCAACAAATCCTGTATCAGTTGTACAATGCCTTGAATATTGTCATGCTTGAGGCTTACGTGATGATGCAATGCTCGTACATGCTACTTAACGTTTACAGCAGAGGTAAGGCAGATAATTCATAGAGCCATCGAAGCATTTAAATGAAATCTCAACTTCAGGTGACAATACCAACACTGCACACATCCTGAGAAGCGATTTTATGTTGCAAAGCGAACAATCGCTAGAAAGTTCACAAAATCTTTTTGAAAGAGCAAGCCGATCAGTAATACGTTGCGATCCTGAGACTCATCAAGAGAATGTGACATTTCTCCAAGTCACAAGACTACTGCAAGGTCACATTGAAAACGAAAAGGATTTAAATAGAGATCGCTCGTGTATGGACACGTGTCCAAATTATCAATTCACCGAAGACTATGGTTGCTCGGAGAGGTCAATTTGCAATCGCCAATCGAAATGCCTCGGAAGGCTTTTCAATTGCATTACAGCCGATGACGACATGTGGGTGTGCCCAGCCAGCAAGCAGAGTTTGAGGCGCTATGAATACGTCGTTTATGATGACGGTCGTGCATTAGGCAAGGAAGGTCCTTGTGCAGGACATGGATTCCATGTGAGTAGTTTTTGAGTTGAGTTCATGTCTTGAGATTCATTTGAACTTCAGCTGGAGCGATATTGGTGGTTCAAAGTCCTTTGGCACTGCGATCATTGTATATGCATTTGCGACGAGCAAGGAAAAAAATCGGATCGATATTTTAGTCTTAGGCCAGCTGTTTCCGACACGAGAAATAACATGCAAGTACATGGAATTAGTTCAATTACCGAAGCCACTAAATTTCAGAATCTTTTAGGGTAGTAACAGGGGTTCGGTTTGTTAAAGACAGCCGCATTATTCACCTTCAAATAAGACAGAGCGAGTTGATTGGTTATGGCAAAGTTGATGAAGCAACGACTCAATGGGTTCCTATTTCACAATTCTCTACTCTTGATAAAGGTATCAAAGAGGGTGTTGACTATCACATGCTGCAATACGATCAGCGTGAAATCGATCTTGACGATTTGACTGCGCCCAGTTCTCATGTTGTGGTGATATTTTGACACATCATGTTTTTCACGATAGATTATATAGCTGATTTCAGACAGGAGTAAAACTGCGACGACTCGGTCACCATTTGAACCTTGAGATCAAGTATGTCGAATTTTCACATTGAAATTATCGTTCCATTCTATTATAATCTTTATTTTATTTTGCTAGAGTCTCTGAAATTAATTTCAGGTGAGATTGCAATACTGTGACCGATCGTTTACAGAAATAATTATAACGGATAATATTACGCAGCACTGGAAAAGTAGAACCAGAAAAAAGTTATTGGATATCGAGCGACAACACTGAAAACTCTGCTGGTAGGAACAGACGCTCTCAGATAAACCTGAAATGGCCGGACATCCCTACCCGAACAAAGAAACCTTCATATCCAATGTCTGAATCCAACATGTTTATTAAATTTACGCACTCGGATATTGGAAAAGACTTCGCCCAGACAACAGTTCCTTTTCTGGACTCGCAAGAAGTTTCTTCTTCGCCAGCTATGCCACTTCAAGGAGTTGGACTTTATTTCAAAGGGCAAAATGGTTTTGGAGGTTTCATAGCACCGAAAATTGAAACTTTAGACTACACGAGTTACATCCGATCAAATCTTCAAAACTTCCGATCAGATAATTCAGTCTGAAATATGTTTCTCTCTTAATTGAAATTTTTAAATTGCTTTGTAAGTTTAATTTTATTGAAAAAATTCTCTAAAATTCATTTTATACAAAAACATTTTTTATGAAATGCATTCAGCCTTCCTTACTAAGTTTCGGACAGACTCGTGATTAAATAAATTGATGATTGATAGTAAATGAGAAAATAATATCGATGTGATTGGAGCTTCAAACTTATGAGCACGCTTAGCCCAAATTCTGAACGAAACTTGAAATTTCAGCATCGGCATTGACAACGTTGTTGAACTTTTCTGGGAAATCGTTGCGTACTTGTTTGACGAAGCCGAAGATATGATCGCGAACTTCATCCTTGCTGTATTGCTCCTTGCTAAGCACTGTCAGTGCTGTATGGATGACGCGCTCAAGAAGTTGCAAAAGGATTTCATTGCCTTGTCGGTAGAGAATGTCGATGCTTTTGAAAACATATTCATTTTCGACAAAGTCTTGGCGAAGCGGAAGATACGAAATAAAAACTGGTAGAACATCCTTCAATGGAACCATGGCACTGTTGACAACAATCATGCGCCCGAGTGTTCCGCAAATGTTATCCAAAATGCCACCGTGGCTTTCTTTAGCAACCAGGCTAGAAAGTGCTTCCAGAATTTGCGGATATGCTCTGTGGAATTGAGTTAGAAATTTGAAAAAAGATTTTTCAATAAGAAAACAAGAAAATTTACTTGAAACTGATTTGCCCACAGTTGACCACCATTTCGCCTATCGCATATACTGCGTTGTTTCTCACTTCGTCATCGCTTTTGTCACTCAACAATCCAACGAAAAGTGGAAGAAGATTGTCGAAATATTGTGCTGAGCACTCGCCGAGTGGAGCAAAACATTCTGATATGACTCCGACAGCCATTGCTCGTTGCGACTGAGTGAGCTCATCTTTGTTCTTTGACTTTTGCTATGAAATAAAATGAATAGATGTAGAAATTGAAGAGTTGACATGTAATGGAACTTACAATTTTGCCGACAAAGAACGGGAAAATTCGACTGAAGTATGCGTAAAACTCCTGAGGTGACATTGCTTTGCCAAACTTGGGTAATATTTCTCCTGCTGATTCAAGGATTGCGATGTCATACTCACTTTCTTCTTCTTCGTCATCTTCTGGTTCGTCGAATTGACAAGTCGCTTTACCATTTAAGACATCAACAATGCATGCGAAGATTGCATCTTTGTGACCATCGACTTCAAACGTTGCTTCTCGCACTTCCTCAAGGATCTGATTAAAGGCTTCAAGTGCTGCCATAACTACGATTCTTTCTTCATCAGTGTGAATTATTTCACTTAGCTTTGGAACAAGCACCAAGAGCGTTTGCTTCAGCCCTTCTGAATTTCCCAGTTTGTAAAGGGAGATAACAAATTGACAGAGAGATTCGACCGAAGATTGACGAATGTCTTCATTTGGATAGTTCAGCAACTTGTAAATTTCTTCGAAGCATAGTCGAATGTATGGCGCAAAAGCAGCTCCGGTATGTTCAGCAATCTCTTTCAAAGCTATAATTGCTTCTTCTTTTTCTTCCATGTATGAATTCTCAATCCCAAGAAGTCCATCACTATCATCATCACTCTCTCCATCGGAATTTTCAATGTCAAACTCTTGATCTTCATTATCCTCTGTATTGTCTTCACCGATGTTTTCTTCGTCTTTCAGATTTCCTCCTACGATGCTATCGGTACTCTTGACGCTGTCAATCATTGAGCTGACTATTTTGTCTAAAGCAGATCCGATTTGTTCGTTCAAGACCAGAGCCATCGACGCAAACAGGTTGTAGCACGAGCGCTTTAAGTCGGGATCGCTTTTGTCTTCGATTAAAGCCAGGCCAAGATTCATCGTGTCTATAGCGAGAGGTAAGAAGTTTTCCTTGCCAATATTTCTGGCAAGAGCTGCAAGTGTGTCGATTGCTTCGGGTCTCAACAAGCAAATGTCTTCATCCTCGGTTTTGACCAGATACATTTTCAGAGCCTCGATCAGTTGTGGAAAGTACGGTAACAATGATGCTTTGGCTGCGTTAGAAGTAGCACTGATGGCGCTCAAAGCGAGCTCTCTCAGATGGGTAGTGTTTGTCGGCGCCATGCAGTCAAACAGCCTTTCCATCAAGATTGGCAGATGTGGAACCAAAGCTCCTTCGAGGTTTTCGCAGAAAGTCTCAACAGCGTAAAACACTCGATCAATATGTTGTGGTTCTTTACCACCCGAGCGAATTTGGTTCGACAGCACTTGCAAATACTCGAATAAGATTGGAAGGATCTCTTCACTAAACTGCGAAATCTCTGGTTGAAGATGTTCGGAGAACTGGCCTAAGGCGAATAAAGCACTATTTCGGATAACAGGGTTGGCATCGGTGATTCCAGTTTTGATCACATCGAGAAGCGGACGTAAATATTTCTTACATATTGCCGTACTGCAACCTTCAGCGATGACTGCAATCGATAGATAAGCAGCTTTCTTTTGTAGAGGATCATTAGATGTTTGCAGAGCTGGTTCGAGGATCGCCAAAAGTGATGGTATCAAATTCTTAGGCGGTATGCTCAATGCAACAACATCAAGTGTTTGCGTTGCACAGTTCATTGGTGTCGTTACTTCGTTGCTCCCGAAATATTCTTCGGTGTCGTCGCCTGTGTCGTCCGAAGGTGATGCCATCAGCTCAAAGAGAATTGTGATGATAGGCTCAACTAGTTTTTGTTTAACGATTAAGGTTTTCTTCGAACGAACGACCCAGCCAACAAAAGTGATTGCCTTGACGCGGATTGATTCGTCCAAGTCTTTGTTGCGAGCGACTTCTAGGGAGAATTCAATAAGAAGCTTCACATGGTTTGTAATCAGCTTTGGCGTGTGGTCCGACATGCTTTCCAAAATGTCAAAGGCGTCAATGAACTTTTGAGCATCGTTTTGAATAGCAAACACTTGAAGTGACTTGACTACATAAGGAACTGCTGCGTTGTATGTGTGTTCAGCTACGTTATTGCCGAGAATGCATGGAACAAGGTGAGACATTGCCATGATAAGATTGAAGATTACTGTGCTTCCCATGTTGTTGGTTTGTTCGGAAATGACCATCGCCTTCGAATGATATATTTTAGATAAGCTTGACTTATTTTATTTGGCTAACTCACCTGCGAGCAGAACATTCCGATGGCATCCAGATGGGGAACAAACTGGTCTGGTGCGGTTTCAGTCAGCGTGGCAAATGTTTCCGAGCCCAAAATTGATAGATGAGGATCACTAGACTGCGAATTGTCAAAGATAAACTTCAACACATCGTTGCTCCAGGCATCTTTCTTGGGAAATTCATGATTGACCAGAGCTCCAACGATTTGAGCAATCGCAGTTCTCACTGACTTTTCGTTTTCTGTCAGAAGAGCTTGTAGCAATCCGGTTTTAATCAGTTGTTGTTGGTGTTCTGGCACCTGGTTCCACATGCGAAGCTTCACAAGCTTTTTTCGAAGGATGACAGCAGCATACTGCCTCAGCTGAGGATTCGTTGATCTGGTGACAACCTCACAAAGAATTGGAACAGTCTCTGGTTTTTTGAGAACTTCTTTTAAATCCTCTTGTGCCTTAAAAAGATCATTCGTCACTCAATTAATCAACGGCTTGTGCAAACAAATATGATTAATTAAGCAAATTGATAAACGGCAGAAACAATGTGGCAGCGAAAATCACATTTTTTCGACGTTTTTCATTTACAGTTTTCTGCTGATCTTACCTTTTGCATCTGTTCGGCATTGAGCAAATTGGTAAGAATTGCTTCCACTGCCTCCATATTCGACAAGGTTTTGACCGCAGTCTTCTCAGTTCAACAGGAATTTGATTAAACTTCACAGAGCACACGGGTCGCGCAACTTCAATTAAGGCAATGAGCTCTGAAGTATCCTAGACAGTGAACTAAAATCCGCGACAACTTGAACTCTGAGAAACCTTCTGAGAACTTGAATCTTCTTACTTTCATCACAAAAGGTGTCACACATGATATGCATATTCTCGTTTTCGTTGTAACAATCCAACTTATCGTCTGGTTTTCCAGATATCTCTGGTTTTTGTAGGGGAAAATCCTGCGCAACATTTCGTTTGTTTACGAGTTTACTTGCCACAATATATCGTTAAGCCTCATTCGTCCTCAGCATCTATTTTTTGTCATAATATCGACATCAAAATGAGTGACAAGGAGACAAAGAAGGTAGTCGAATATAAGTTGTATTAATCATTTGGTGATTATTTGGATTCTAGCAAACTACGAAAACAATTGGAGGCGATTTGAACGCAATCAAAAGCGTCAGCACATTTTTAAGCTTAGAGAACTGTGAGGGCTTCATCGAAAAACAGGTAATGAGTCTTAAAGAAGCACTGACTGTCATCTAAAACATAATTTTATTCAAGAACCATGAAGCGCGAGTTCTGAAAATAAGAACTGAAGGACTTGCTTACATTCGAGAGACTGATTTCCTCTACAACCCCAAAGATCGACTTGTGTAAAATGACATCTCGAATTGAGACCACAGAGACAGTCCACCTGAGCCCAGTCAGCAGTGAAGAAGGTTATCTGATTGACCAAACTGGAAGAATCCAATTTCCATTCGACTAAATTCTATTTACATTTCATTCGAACGTTCATTCTGTTGGCGCATATGTAATATTGTGATCACGATTTCGTGAGTCTCATAAAAAAATCTTAAGAGATCTTGAAGAAGTGATCAAATCCCGTCTTCATGTGTTTATTTATTGTTCCTCGTATAACTTAATTATCTAATGAATAGTATTAAAATCGATTGAAAAGATAGCACCAATGTTCAATGAGAAAATAAATTTCTGGGTAAAATAAATTCAACATCTTAAATGGTTTAAGATGCTTGCGTAATCTGCTGATCAGAAATACTTGGCTGGTCAAACTGAATTGGCTGTAGGTATGTTTGAAAATATGTAGCCTCAGGCTTCACTTGATTGATACCACGTCCCTTCATCTTCGTTTTTGCAGGATTCATATGGTGCTCGATGTGTTTCTTCAGGTCCTATAAAGAATTCAAAGGTACTGTGGATATATTGAATTGCCTTTTTAAAGGTCTTACATTTTCGTTGATGAATCTTCTCTTACAGTTAGAAAGCGGACAAGAGAAAGGACGATGAGTCTGATGAGTTTTTTCATGTTGAGACAAAATCGCTTGCTGCCTAAAATCTTTTCCACATATTTGGCATCGATATGGCTTCGAATTTGTATGTATTCTGAAAAGTGCACAGTAAGAAAGTGCACCATAAAATATTGAGCGAGCTTACCGGATGTGCTGATTGAGTATCGTCTTTTGTCGGAAGCATCTGCCTTGACACTCAATGTAAGGGCAACGGTACGGTTTCTCATTTCTATGAATTCGGATGTGCTGAGCGAGGTGGCTTTGTTGTCTAAACCTCTTGCCTACAAAAAAAATTCATTCGAGACATATGAACGAGTTTTTCCTATCATTACTTACCGCATTTCGTGAATAAACACGGATAGGGTCGGCTTTCGATATGAATGCACCCATGCTGAAGAAGGGTAGTCTTTTGCTTGTATGAGATTTGACAGATTGGGCAACGGACATAGAGAGGCATACTCGTCTGCGTTGACACATCCGGTTTTATTTCAGTCTTCTCAAAATCTTCCTCGGTTAAGTTCCCGAAAACCGAATGTGCGAAAGATGGAAGCTGCTGCTCGTCTTTATCGCCCGGTTCTTCTACTTTTGGTTTTATCTCACTTGGATATGGGAGATCTTGAGGCCAAAGCGTTCCGTTCTCACCCACGTTCTTATATAGTAAATGCGATGATGCGTCACAATGGATTCTCTCGTGTTGTGATAAAATCGCGCGCTGTCGAAACGATTTCCCGCAACCTTGAAACGAACAAGGATAAGGCTTGCTGTCGTAGTGGATCCTTGAATGCTGAATAAGATGCGACTTTTGTCGAAAACTTTTCCTACACGTGCTGCAAGCATAAGGTCGCGAATCTAAATGAATTCTTTCGTGTTGGATCAGCGTCGATTTCAGTCGAAATGACTTCTTGCACAGTGAGCAAGAAAAGTTTTTCCCGTCATCCTCATCTGCTTGAACCGAACTCGAAATATATTCTGGTGATATGTGGGTAATTATTTGTTGTTGGGACGGTTCAACTTTATCTTTCTCATTTTGTTGGCTTTGAATCGCGTATACTTGGCCAGGAACTTGAATATAGCCGGATGATGGTTGGATAAGTTGCGAGTTTGATGTGTAAAAAGCTTGAGTCGGATATGTCACAGTCTGCGACACAGAGTTGATCTGAGGAATTTGAATTGTTGCAACCTGAGAAAAGATATTTCGAGTATTGATTCATGGCAAAATAACTGCGGCCTCGAAATGTTACCTGATTTCCAGCTTCAACTCGAATTGTTGACTGTTGAATATCTTTTACTTGTTGGACATAATTTGTGTCTGAAGATCCACTGACCCATGGTGGCACACTGATCGACTGCTGAATATTCTGCGAGTCCTTATACATCACAACAGGCGCTCCTGTATCCTGCGAGATACAGTACATGATTTGCGAACTAGGAGCTTTGAGGCTACAAGCAAGAAACGCCGCTGCCGGGAAATTTATTGCCATCATCTAATTGCCTTGCAATTTCATTTGCGCCTGAAACGGAAATGAAAAAGTGCAATGTTAGCGATATCTATAAATAGTTTGGAATCTAGTTGATTTCATCTCCCCGAGATTCACAACAAATTATTTGTTGACCCGTTTTCGCGGATTCCTTGTTGAGGAAAGAAGAAACAAGAAAAGCCGGCAAAAAAACGAAGGAAAGATCTGCCAAGAGAGCAAAGCTTTCCACACAGAGTTTCCATTCCAATATCACGAGTCGCAGTCTGTGATGAGTCGGAAAAGAAAACATTCGCGTTGAATGTGGCTCTATTTTTTCAGGATGATATGACAACATTGAATGTTTTCCTTTAATTATCCTGCAACAGCACCAAATATATTTTTGATAGCTTAGGACATTCTTCGGAGCTTCGGTGTGATCAATGAGAACGGTTTGCTATTTGAAAGTTAAACTGGAAATATCTGTGCAGTCATTTCCGTTCAGAAAAAAACAATACGTCGAACCTTGACTTTCTTTTCACCGGTAGCTGCAACGTTGTTCCAAATTTTCCGAATTTACACAATAAGCTTTTGACGTTTCTCACGATTTTGGATCAAGATTTCTGAAGAAATTACTGTAGAAAATGGTTCACAAGTTACACCTGAAACTCTCATGCGCAGATTTTTAGCGAAAGTTTTTTGTTGTTGGGGAAAATCGTGAAAAGTTTTTCGTTTTTGTCTGACGAAACTTAAAAATAAACAATCGTAAATGTCGCTGCCTATCTGCCACTACATTACAAATCAACGCGATAGAATTGTCAATCGGAACTTGTCAACAAAGAGGTGATTTTCTTTGCAGACGGAATTTTTCTTTCGCTTACCCACTTCTCTACTCAATGAAATTCGCGATGAAACTGATGAGAGAAAAGGAAAACGTTTTCACTCTCGCAGGAAATTTTTGGCTTTTCTTCTCTCGGATCATGCTTTTGATTTTCCCGCGCTCAGATATTTCAATGACTGTGATGATGACGCAAGGTTGATGATTCTGATTTTTTTGTGCCGACTGTGAAGAAGAGTCGTTTTGGTTTTTGAGGATTTACTTAGAAGTTGAAGTAACACAAAAATGGGAGAAGAGTTAGATGGCAATACAATTCTCGCCCGATCTCTTAAAGAACAGGTAAGAGCTCAATTGACACGCTGGACCTTGACAATTCTTATCGCGTTTTGAGAATACAAAGTTCAAGATTTTTTGTTTTGTTAACAGGGTGTTGAGTATGTCTTCGGCATCGTCGGATTCCCTGTGATTGAGCTGGGAATGGCAATGCAGCAGGCGGGGTTGAAATACATTGGAATGAGAAATGAACAATCAGCGTGCTATGCGGCTCAAGCAATTGGCTATTTAACGAAAAAGCCAGGAGTCTGCCTCGTTGTATCTGGGCCTGGACTTTTGCATGTATGTGCTGGAATGGCAAACGCTCAAGTCAATTGTTGGCCGTTGCTAGTAATTGGTGGTAGTTGCTCCGAAGATCATGAAGCAATCGGCGGGTTCCAAGAGTATCCTCAAGTAGAGATGTCCCGTCCCTACTGCAAATACGCAGCACGGCCACCTAACGCTTTGCTTATCCCAACACACGTTGAAAAAGCTGTAAGACTTGCTACTTATGGTCGACCTGGATCTTGCTATCTTGATTTTCCTGGTAACATTCTTCAAGGCCGTGTCGACTCTTCAAAAATTGTTACAACTTATGTGCACCCTGAAGCACCACTGGCTTACCCAAATCCTGCTCTAATTTCTGAAGCAGCTGAGCTTTTGGTGAACGCAAAGAGACCACTTGTTATCATCGGAAAAGGAGCAGCGTATGCAAGAGCTGAAGTTCCTTTACGTCAATTGATACATCAGACTAATTTGCCCTTCATTGGCACGCCCATGGGTAAGGGCGTTGTCCCTGATACAGCTCGCCAATGTGTAGCTCCTGCTCGAACTCTGGCATTACAAAAAGCTGACGTTGTGCTACTTCTCGGAGCCCGCTTGAATTGGATGCTGCACTTCGGAAGAGCACCGAGATTCCAAGAGGATGTCAAAGTCATTCAAGTCGATCTTCAAGTCGAAGAAATGCATAACAGCGTGATGAGCCGTTGTGCTATCCATTCAGACTTACTGCCATTTTCTGATCTCTTTGTCGATGAGTTAGCTAAACGAAAGTTCCGATTGAAGAAATCGGATCCGTGGCTGCAGGAGCTTTTTGACAAGTGCGATAAAAATCGCTCGACTGTCAACGACATGGCATCAAATCTAACTACTCCGCTTAACTACTACGCTGTTTTCCAAAACCTGCGTTTGAAGATTCCATCTGATTGTATAATCGTCAGTGAAGGCGCAAACACGATGGATATTGGCCGCTCAATGCTATTGAACAATTTGCCTCGACATCGTTTGGATGCTGGTACATTTGGAACTATGGGAGTAGGGCCTGGATTTGCCATTGCAGCCGCTCTTTATTGTCGTGACTACCATCCCGGAAAGCGCGTCATCTGTGTTGAGGGTGATTCAGCTTTTGGCTTCAGCGGCATGGAAATCGAGACTATGGTTCGATACCAGTTACCTGTGATTATCGTTATTGTAAATAATGGCGGAATCTATAGCGGTTTTACCCAAGAAGACTACGCAGAGGTAAATTTGTTAAAGAGGTCAAAAGAGCTAATTGTCTAATTTGTGATTTTTTAAAACTCAGATTCAGAAAATGGGCGATCCAACTATTGTCACGCCAGTCACAGCACTTAACGTCGAAACTCGTTACGAACAAATGATGGCTATGTTCGGGAGAAAAGGTTTTCTCGTTAGAACGATCCCTGAGCTCCATGATGCAGTTCAGCAAGCATTAATTCCGACTGATCATCCCTCGATCATCAACGTTATCATTAGCCCACAAGCTGACAGGAAGCCTCAAAACTTCAGCTGGTTGACGGAGTCGAAATTGTAAAAGGGATCTCGGGTATCAATTGCAGGAACAAAATTTTTTGACGGGAACGAATTCGGGTGACGGGGCAAGGTGTTAAATAATACAAATAAAACTTTATTTCAACATGTTATCAATTTCTTGCCACTCTAATCAAATTAGTCTTTAAAGATGTTAAACCGAATTGCACTCAATACGAATCTTCGGGCTGCCGAGGAAATTTTACTAGAATTTGTTAGTTCCACATTTGAACTAAAGTGATAAACTCACTTCGCGATGGCTCGATCACAACTGTTAAACTAATTGCTAACTCGATTTGCCTTTTGTATGGAACACATGCCATGCTTTGACAGGAAGTTTTTGCAAGTAGCTGATCTTCGACCGTCCCCATTTGTACCAAAAAATGCCGTAGATGAGGCAGAGAATGATTTCGATGTAATACCCGTCGATGTCGATACGACACTTCCCACCGATACCAGTACAGTCTTCTTGCTCCTCTTTTGATAAACAGCTGTTATTGCCTATCACCGGAGCGCCGAAATCATTTTCACTTCCAGAAGCCACGCAAGATTTCCATGTGATGATCTCGACGAGCCACAGAAAGCATGTATTCGGCCAATTTCCTCCAAGATTGCATAAAGTATTCAGAAGCGTCATGTACGTACCTCCGACTCTTGGGTCGGAAATTTTTGCGAAAAATGCCTGAAAAAGAAAATCATCAGCATTGTGCATCCGTCGACAGCGATTTTCTACTCACCATCGCGGCGCAAAACATTGCGTACAGAAATACTTGATAGAACGAGTAGATTACAAGAATCAGTCCGTAGTAGTAAATCGGAATGTCATGTTGCCTTCCGTTGAGAATCAGTGGTGTCGCCCACACAAGAGCGGCAATGGCAAGTGTCAGCATTAGTCTGAATGGAACAGCTTTGATATAAATATTCATCGGATACTTTCCGGTAGTGTGCTTGCTTATGACAAACGGCAGCAGGATTTGTAGAGGAACAAGTGGTATTGCCAGCAATGCAAGTTTGTCTTTAGGAATTCCGTGGTCTATAAGTTTCAGCGTGGTCACAGCGTCGCATGCAGCAAAGCTAACTTTAACTGTTAAAAGAATCGCTGCCAAAGTCAGCACTGGTTTCATTTTCACAATTTTCCATAAAATACTGTAGCTTTCATAGATTCCATAATCAGGGTTCTCTACAATGTGTTCTGGTGTGTCTTCCTTTTCCTTCTTGAAAATTGCCACGAGTGTTGTCGTGACTAGGAACGTTATGCCCCAGAACCACAGAAACCCAGAAAGATTGACCAAGCCTTCTGCTTGTGGTTTACTGAAAATGTACTTGTTGCAAAAGTCCTTCGACTCGAGAGCCATGAACAGAACGTATCCCAAGAAGTAACCAGCGGTCTGACCAACCGAATTGCAGGTTGAAGCGTGTGCTACATTACATCGTTTGAGCATCGTAAGCGCCCATCCATCCACTGCAATGTCTTGTGTTGCGGCAAGGAAATTCAGCGAAAAGAAAATCAGTGTAATGACTGATACTCGTGGCATTTTATCGCCATCGCCCAACCAATCTGTAACATGCCGAGAGAGAATGAGCATGAAGAATCCGATGAGGTATTGTGTCGGAACCATCCAGCTTTTCCTACGCCCCATCGCTTTTATGTAGAGGCTATCTACTAACGGAGCCCAGAGCAGCTTAACTAAAAACGGAAAATTAGCTTTGCACATCCACCGGAAATTTGATTTTCACCTACTTGAAAACGGCCAGTAGGCGAAAGAAAATTCTGCTTGTTGTTTGTAGGAAGCTCCTCGGTTCTGAAGTAGCATTGGAATAGCTTGTCCAACACCCAGAGGAATTCCTTGCAGAAGGTACAGAAAGAACAATATCGCAATGTTCCCGTAGTCACCCGTCAAATCAGATTTCTCGTGAAGCTCGTGCTCATCCTTATGTTCTTGGAGTAGTTTCTTCCGCTCGACGCTTTCCGATCGCTTCCGCAGTGACATTTTGCTCAACTCAATTTATATCGAATGGAATTTTGAAAAACACAAAATCTCTCGAAACAAGACAAGCGACGTGTTATTAACGTAGAGATGTTACGTCTAAACGCGTAACAACGTCGAGAAAATTCAACGTAGGAAACGTGGATTTGAAGTTTCACGTGCTGCGATATATCCGACAGACTTACTTTGCTGATCGCGTTCTTGGCTCGATCTCGTTATTGATTGATTGATAGTGGCTCGATCATGTTATACGTAGATATAAAAAATAGAAACAGAACTGCCCTGAAAGCAGTCGATCAAACTCATCTTAAGAAAACTTGAAAAAGCATTGCTTTGCTATTTTAAATTTTATTTTCGGATTTCAACAAAATCATTTCCGAACTTTTCTCGTGTAGGCGATTTGACAACACGTGCCAATCACTAACTGGCAGTCTTTGTAGTTTTTTGATGATTCGCTTAGCCCACTGGAACCAAATTATCCCAAAGAGAATGTTTACAGCGACTTCGATGTAGTAGCCTAAGTGAAGTTCATTAAAAAACAATCCTTCAATCAATTTTACCACTTTACCGTCAATTTCAATTCTGCAGAGTCCTCCGTAATCCAAACATTCTTTTTTGGCCAAATCGTTCTCACATTTATTCTGGAGCATTGTTGAATTCGCTTCTATTACGCAAGTTTTCCACGTCATGATTTCAAGTAGCCAAATTGAAACCGACTTGAACAGCTTTCCTCCAACATAGGATATATTCATTAACGTCATATAAGTGCCTCAAAATACTTGCAAGTTAGACAGAGTACTGCATTAGTCTAATATACGAACCTCCTACTAAAGGGTCAGCGACTTTAGCGAAAAACGACATATCTGCCGTGTACATTGACCGCAGAGCTATCTAAGATACAATTAATTATTTTCGTGATGAATCAGTGAAAGATTATATATCTCACCTGATAGAAGAAAAATATCGCCATGAATGCTGAGTAATAATAAGTGGGAATGTCGTGGAGTTTTCCTTCGAGCATTGTGGGGGTAGAAAAGACAAATATTGCGATTGCAGCTGATAGCATCAAACGATAAGGAAAGGCCTTGAAGTAGAAGTTCATTGGGAATTTTCCTGCCGTGTATTTGCTGACGATCAAAGGTAGCGCCAGTTGTACGATGAAAGAAGGTACGCTGAACAGCGCAATCTTATCCTTCGGAATTCCATAGTCTATGAATTGGAAGCTGTTGAGCTTTTGAATGAAGAAGTGTTTTGATCAAAGCTCACCTATTAATTTCAAGTTCGTAATTATATCTACTGCGGCAAAGCTTATGTCTACAGTCGAAAACATCGCACCGAGTAAAAGGATTGGCTTGAGCTTGAGAACTTGAAGCAAAATCGGGTAGGCTCTTTTGATTCCGAAGTCTGGATGGCTCTTTAGCTCTTCTTCGTTCTCTGAGCTTTCTGTTTTGAACACTGCAATCAGCATTGTGACAGCCAGGAAGGCGACACCCCAAAATTGCAAAAATTCTGAGAATTTCACCAATCCTTCTGATCGTGGTTCATCAAAGATGTACTTGTTACAAAAATCTCTCGATTCTAATGTGAGAAATAGCACGAAACCAAGCAGAGCCCCAAAGCTTTGACCGACACAATTCACTGTTGCTGCATATCCAACATTCCTTCTTTGAAGCATAGTTATGGACCAACCATCAACCGAGATATCTTGCGTGGCAGTTAAGAAAAAAAGCAAACAGAACGTCACCGTAAGCGGAATTATTTGAGGACGTTGCGTTGGATTGTCTCCTAGCCATTCGTCGATTTTGAACGACAAGAGCATCATTCCCGATCCGATGAGTAGTTGAGTAGGCAAAAGCCATGTTTTTCTTCTACCGACAGATTTGAAGTAAATGTTGTCTATAATTGGAGCCCAGAGGATTTTCACTGTTGAATAAGCGTTCAATGTTTTTCAGTTGAATTCAGTTCTATTTCAGAAATATTAAGATTACATGTGAATGGATAGTTGGCGATAGTGAAAATCGTCTGTTCCGTATAAGTAGCACCTCTCTGCTGAAGAATCACAGCCATAGAATTGGTGATTCCCATTGGAACACCTGAATTCATTATTTTTATTAGGTTCGACCTTGAAATAGTTTATTGCAAATAAACCTTGGAGCACGTAAAGTAAAAATAAAATTAAAATATTTCCGTAATCGCCTTTTAAATTCGGTTCTTCATCCTTAGAAAAATCATTCTCTTCAAATTTCTTGATCTTATTTTTTCCCTGCATTTTTCACTTTCAACCGAGCCACTTAAGCTTTGAAGTGACACTGCGTCGTGTGGTCGACTGCTCTCATTTAATCAGATAATGATGATTGTTTTCAGTTGTAGTGAAAGCAAATCAACTTTGGAGCTCTTGAATATAAAATTAGTTGGTTTATTTCTATTTTCAGCAAACTGGTTGAAACATTGTAACTTTTCAGAAACAGATTGAATTTTTTCACACTTTAAACTTTTTCACCGCTTTCTTTCGTACGAATCAAGATCACATCAGATTCCGACTCGCGTCAATAAACTGATCGCGACGAAAATAAGAAAAGGTTTTCCACTGAAAACTTGTGTGGGCGTTAAAACTGGGAGGGCGACAACATTCATTTGTTTTCGGAAATCAACGAGAGTATACTTCTTTTTTAAAATCGTTGATATTAATCTCAGAAAATTAGAGAACTTCGAAGTGGATAAAAGTTCATTTATGCAGTTGAATAATTTACTAATATTTTTTTTAAATTCTTTCTCCTTTTTTAATTATGGCTTTTGTATACAAACATACGGGTTGAGTGAACCGAAGTAAGCCACAGGAAATTTCATGCAAGCACGTTGTAAGCAAGAATCGTATTTTCATCCTACGTCATTTGACAGATGAGATAAGATTATGAACTTTTGCAGTCTTAGCACGTCATCCCAGGTTTTCTGAAACAGGTGATTTTGTTGGCAAATAAAGTGAAACGGTAACCGTATATCTCTTTAAATCTAATCTTTATTATTTATTTCCTTAAGCGGCGCAATTTCTGGGTTCTCAGAGTCTGCTGCCTTACTCGTTACCACATGCCATTCTTTCACATTTAAGCTCTGCAAGTAAAGCAGCGTCCGCTTCCCCCATTGATACCAAAATATTCCGTAAACGAAGTTGACAGCAATTTCGATGTAGTAACCTAAAGAGCAATTCAATAAAAACTAGAAATTATTTCTCGTATTGACATTTTACCGTCAATATCCACTTGACATCGGCCGCCACTATCAACACACTCGGTTTTCGCTTGAAGGTTCTCGCACTGATTGTTGCTTAAAGGAATCGTTGTGTTGGAAAAACTATCATACACGCAAGACTTCCAAGTTATGAAATCGACAAGCCACAGGAAAAATGTTTTGAACCAGCGACTTCCAAAATTGCCCACAGTGTTCAAAAGCGTCATATAGGTGCCTGAAAAGAAAATTAAGCCAACGTTCTGTTGTGTGGAATGCGTTATACGTACCGCCTACTAGAGGATCTGAGATCCGCGCCATGAATGCAGTATCTGAAACACCCATGCATCGATAGAATAGCTCATTGAACATAAAGATTGCTATGTAAATCGCATAGTAATAGTGTGGAATGTCATTAGTTCGACCACCAATCATCGAAGGTGTCGCGTACACAAAACTGGCAATCACCAGTGTCATCATCAGACGAAAAGGGAAAGCTTTCAGGTAAAATGACATTGGTTTAGGTCCAGTAGTGTATTTGCTGATGATGAAAGGAATCAGCAGTTGCAGCGGAAGTTGTGGAATCGACAGAAATCCGAGTTTATCCTTTGGAACCCCAGCCTCTATTAATTTCAGCGTTGTTATTTCGTCGGCCGCCGAAAAACTGGCACGCACAGTCAGTAGAATGAGGGAAAACTTGATGACTGGTTTCAGTTTCATGATTTTCCAAAGCATTGGATAAGCTTTTTTCACTCCATAGTCGGGGTTGCTCTCTAGTTCTTCATCGTCATCGGATGAGTCGCGTTTAAAAATTGCGATGAAAACTGTTGTGATGATAAAAACGATTCCCCAGAAGCGCAAAAAGTTTGGTAACGAAAACCCGTGAAATCTTAGTTCTTCAGAATCCAGAATAAGAAACACGGTATAACCAGTGAAAAATCCTGCCATGATACCAACTGCATTGCAAATAGCAGCATATCCGACGTTCTTTCTTTGCAACATAGTCAAAGCCCAGCCATCTACGGCAACGTCTTGAGTGGCCGTCAAAAACCATAGAATGAAAAACACGGAAGTCAACACGACCATTTGTGGCCGTTTGTCTCCTCCATCTCCCATCCATTCATCGACATTCTGCGCAATGTAAATCATAAAAGCTCCAATGAGAAGCTGTGTTGGGACAAGCCAAGACTTTCTCCGCCCGAATTTCTTGATATATGCTGCATCGACTATCGGTGCCCAAAGGACTTTCACTGTAAGAAATATGTAAGCTATCTATTAAACTAATTGGTCTCAAAGCACTAACGTGTGAAAGGGTAAAAGGCAAACGTGAATCCAGCCTGCTCTGCGTATGAGATGCCTCTGTTCTGTAGAAGAATTGGGACAGAATAACTGATACCCAACGGGATTCCTAGACACCCCAAGGATTAATAGAGATGATTCAAAATAATCCCTGTCATTGTTACTAACCTTGAAGCATGTAGAGGAAAAGGAGAATTACGATATTGGTGTAATCACCTTTAAGATTGGATTTCTCATGTTTCTCGTGGTTATCACCAAGTTTCTCAAGCTTTAGATCAAGCTCGACAGCTTTCGTCTTTGGAGTTTTCATTAGACTGTATCACCGCAGTTTAGAGGAAGCCTAGATAAGTTTCACTAATTGTCTTCGTAAGCTCTCGACGATCCACTCGAGACTCTAGAACAAAGGCAACTACTTGAAAAACTGCGACGGAGCTCTCGGCGCTCTGAAGAACGTAAGCAGACTGATACGAAGCGGGCAATCTCCGAGTACGCTATAAAAATCTACATGAGAAGACAGAAACCTTGCAGTAAATCGTGCTGTCTGGTCATTGTCATGATAATCTCCAGATAAAACGTCTCGCAGATAGATTCACCAATTCAACCGAGAGCCTTAGAATTTGTCACACGACAATCTCATTTTGCCAATTTCTGAGCAAAATTTCGTTGTAAATGTAAAAGTTTTTTAAATCAAAAGTTCGTAAATAAAAAATGTTATTGTATCCTTATAAATGTTTAGAATGTTTTACATGTGAGAAAATTAAACGCTTGGAAATACAACACGGATGTGTTCGAATCAGTCGCCATGATCAGGATGTTTTAAAAAACTCTGCTGCAGATGCTTTGCAGTAATATTGAGACCGCGAAACAAGAAACTGAACGATGACACATTTAAAATTTTTAATTTGAATGGGTCAAATTGATAAGGTGTCGATTGGGAGGAGCTTAAAAAGTTGATTCACCTAATAATGCAGCAGTCAAGACTTTCACTTCCGGCTTGAACGCAAAAACTTTCAAAGCGTAAATTTCGCAACCGATTAAATTAGAAGTCTGAA
Organism: Smittia sp. YW1114-2; assembly: GCA_033064975.1. Lineage (NCBI taxonomy): Eukaryota > Metazoa > Arthropoda > Insecta > Diptera > Chironomidae > Smittia > Smittia sp. YW1114-2. The sequence continues at coordinate 13,138,417 of CP093834.1, read as the reverse complement.
AATGAAAGTTCAACTCAATTGAAAACAATTGTTTTTATTTTGTCGTCAACACCAAATCATTTATTTAGCAAAAAAGAAGAACGATTTCCGATGCTTACAATTCATTTCAATTATTCTCTAGATTTTCATTGCCTTGAAGACGAGAGAATGATCGGCAGTTGAAGACAAGAAATACTTACAACTTAAGAAGAGAACAATGAATCTCTTAGACAGGAAATTTAAAGTGGGGAAATGGGATAAAGTTCGTGTCAAATCAGAAGTCTTGGCTTCGGTATTCGTAGCTGCCGTTGCCTTGATCCGCCGGTCGATATTTTTGTTCGTCTCCACTTTCATACTTAACTTGTCCAGCGTACTGCGAATAGTCTTGTTGGCTATAATCGGGATAGTCTGGGAATGATAGGAGAGATTTTTGATAACTGTATGCTTTAACGAAAAGGCAGAGGATTGTTCGAAGTACATACAACCACATGATCAAAGCTTGAATCAAATCACAGGCCCTGGTAGTTCGATATTTTATAATTTAGCAAGAGAAGACTTTAGAATCCCAGAATAATAGAAATCAACTACTATTCGATTGGAAGGACTTGCAGAATAGAATCTTTAGTGGAACTTACCATCGACCGGTTCTTCTTTGATTTTGATATCAAATTCTGGTTTTCGTTCCTTTCTTTCCTTATCACGTTTTCTCTCGCGATCCTTGTCGCGAGACCTTGAGCGATCACGCTTATCTCTCTTTCGTTCGGAGCGGTCCCTACATAAGATCGAATTGTTTACAAAGTTCTTGGTTATGCAGAAATTATTCTCACCTGTCTCTCGAGCGGGATCGGCGTCTCTTACGTTCCTTGTCGCGTGATTTACCTCGTCGATCATACCGTTCGAACTCCTCGTCACGTGATTTGCGTCTTCTTCTTTCCTTTGAAGGCGAGCGACGCAAGCCACGGCTCCGCTCTCGCGAGCGTGAACGTTTCCTTTCGAATCCTGGGAAAACAAAGCATCGTAACATTTGTTCGCTCAGGAAATTCAAATAAACTTACGGTCGCCACGTCTGTCATCAGCTCCACCTCTACGGTCTTCCTTTTCTCTTTCCAGACGATAGCGTTCCTTTTCTCTGACGTTGTCTTCACGGCCCGAGTGCTTAATGTTTACTTCGGGACCGCCTCGACGTGTGCCTCCCAATCCTCCGCCTAATCTTCTTGGGAGCCATCCTTTTACCGTACGGGCTCGCTCCACATCGACCAAAACTCTTTTACCATCAATTTTCTTACCATCAGCGTGTTTGTAAGCAGCTGATTTGTAAATTTGTATAATTTTTGAAGAGAAATAAAATTAAATAGTAAAATGTTCGCAAGATTGATGATCGAGGGCTAAACCTGCAGCTACTTAAGAGAGAGAAGTTTTCCCTTAAATTTTTTCTTGTGGTAACAGCGAGAACAGTTAGAAGTTTTTCTTTTGGTTGGGCACTGCTTGAAGCGAGAAGTGAGAGTCCTTATACCTACCCAACCTCATTTACCTACGCAATTTTTTTCTATCAATTTCATTTACTTTTTGTTTATACTCGATGAAGAGTTTTGTGTTTTTTCTTTCAATGAATCCCGCGATTTCCGTGACAACGTTTACCTGGAGCGCTTTCATACTTACGTATAATGCGCTGATAAGCTTTTGCTTTTTGACTGAATGTTTTTGTGGAAAAAAATATAACAACGTTTGCCATTTTAGAAGAGAGTGGCTTTCAGTTAACACTCACAAGAGCGCTGCTTGCTATCATTGGTAAAACATAAATCTGTTGTCTTGAAATTTCTTACCAAAACACAATACAAACCTAATCACGTTTATACTTAAAGTTTGGTTTGAGGACTTTTTCGGAACTTTTCTTTTCAGTGGCTCTCATTTACGCTTTGAAACTTACTCAAACTTTCGGAGAAACCCTTTTCGATTATGTTACAAACGTTTGTTCTTCGCGATTTTTGTCACTTTCACGAATGAAATCGTTTTAGCTCTCCCACACTTAAAAGTTGTGACAGTGACAATTTTTCCTTCCCAAAGATGTTAACAGTTTTGCTGGAGTCCGTAGAATGGAATTGCTTCAAGAAGCATCACGATTACTTACAGTGCATGTCTCGTTCATGTTCGTACTCAATAAACGCGTAACCTCGCTGTTTGCCGGAATCAACATCCTGAATCATTATAATCTTCTTTATTGGTCCGTACATTTCGAATTCCCTGCGAAGCTTCGACTCGGATGTATCGTAGTTCTGTTGACGTGAATGGAAGAAATGTTAAATTCAGATTCAGGTGCTATTGCATCAACACTCACGACACGGGCAACGAACAAAGTTTTGAACGGATCCTCAGTTGCTGTTTCCACATTGTTCGGATCCCACGTAGCAATTTCGCGCTCCAGTCGATAAGTTACTTGCTCGGCTTTTTCACGACGACGTCGCTCTAAACGTTCTTCTTTAGTTTCAACTCTAGTTGGCGGCGGAGTATCTTTCGGATCCTGAGGAGACGGAATTTAGCTTTTGTCATCAAAAACAATGCAGCGTAACTTACTTCAAAATGTGAAAGGAATGCACCAACTCCAGCATATCCACGAGTTTTCTTCTCATGTGGCAGTTTGTCAGCTGGCGGCAGATATGGAATCGGATCTCTGGCAGCAAATAACGCCAATAAATTTGGTGGAAGAAACTGCGTCATTGTTTATTTGTTTTTAAGACCTTCTGTCAGCTTCTTTCACTTCACTAACACTTTACTGCCGTAGCGTCAATGCTGATGGCCAATGTGAATGTCTCCACGAACCAGAAAATTCTTTTTAGACTGAGTTATTTCCAAGTAAACGAAACTCCATGCGAGCGAAAAGAAAAGTTCATGAAACTGGCGTAGCGTCCGCCCTCGAGCCTTCTGCACCCCTCGAACCGCCAGAGGACGTTCAGCTACGCACTCGAGTCTAAGTAAATTATCGAAACAGCAATTCTGTCGAGTTTTATAATCTAAAATAACTTCAATCAGCCTTATCAAATGGAACTTTAACTCATCTAATTCATCCATCTGCTTCTAACGAATAACATATTGAGATAGGGACACTAAATTGATAAAAATCATATTTTTGTACCGAAGCCGTGTAAGATTCTTTTCAATGTTTTTATATCCCCAGTTACTATTTTCATGTTCCTTGTAGAATATTTGATATGGAGAACGACACGAAGCAAGACATTATCATCCCGCCGTTGAGAAATACATTCTCACTCGAAATTTCACCTGATCAACCAGAGATGAGCGAAGTCGCTCGCAAGCAGCTCGACAACTTGACCAAGTCCGACCGTAAAGTGAAGCGGAAGACTCCAACTAGAACGGAAAATGAAACGGTGTCAGTTGCAGTTGTTTCCGCACCACCGCTAAAGACGCCAGAAGTGAAAATTCATGATCCAGTGAACGTAATGCCAAACCTCAGCAGTCCAATAGTCTCAAAAGCGGAACTTGAGAATGAGATCCGTAACAAAATCCAAAAGCAAGAGCCGGTCCGAAAAGCTTTCGGCGTAATTGAAATTCCGCAGGAGCTAATTTTATCAGGGCTCAATGCGACGCCCACCGCAAGTGCTCCCAAAGAAGCTTCACAATTGCACGACCAAGAACTGATTGATATTTTGGAAGGAAAGCCAGACGAAACTGAAGTGTTTGAGCTTGTTCAGGATGAACATCGCGTAGTCATTGAAGGAGCTGACGAAACTACGAGCTATGAAATAATTACTGACGAATCGAAGCTCGCTGAAGCTAAAGCAAAACTTCTTGAGCGAGAAATTGCTATGCGACAGATTGCTAGCTTGCCGGTTCGCAAGAACAAACGTTCTACTCAAGCAGCCTCCTCAAGAACTGTGCAATCGATCGCCGCAGAATGGACTGACGACGACAAAGACGAAGAAATGATTCTTGAAGTTGTAAACCTTGAAAACGATACTGACGAACCGAAAATCAAAATCCTCAACATGACAATACTAAATGAGACGCCAGAAGCTAAGCCCAAAGTCGTTATTAAGAGCGAGCCGAAAATTCTCAACAAAGAAGCTCCACAAAATGCCCCAGTCATCCTAAACATTAACGCTTCTACCGGAGAGACACCAGCTACCTTCAAACGAGGACGAGTCGTCAAAAAAAAGGAAATCTGGGATCCTTCTGTCACAAAGTCTGTTGTGCTGGATAAGAAACCTTTGCCACTCACGCTACCGTCCTCAATCACAATCAAAAAGTTAACGAAGGAGTCTATAATGAAAGGCAGCGTTCCGGAAGAACTTCCAACTGAAAGTGCTTCGAAGAATATTGTCAAACGAGTAAAAAAGCGTTCGGAGGTTGATAAGCTTTTACAAGACGAAGGCGCAGTTAACATGATGTACAGCCTTGAGCGAGAAAACAACAATGAAGATGTTCCAGATTTTGACTTGAAGCTGGATCAGAAGTCGCTCCTAGATAAATCTCAAGAAAAATCGTTGCTTGTCACCAAAGCAAAAACAATCAAGAATGTCGTCATGAAACAAAGTACATCACCGCCTGAAATAAAAACACCGGGCCGTGGTAGAACTAAACGAGATCAAACTCCAGTTAAAACTGATACGGCAGAGGCAGCAGTCAAAAAGATTCCTGCTAATGCTTCTCGTAAAAAGAAGGCTGACGCGTCTTGGGATTACATTTATTCACAAGCTCAAGCATCTTGCGACGATGCAATGATAATTCGACGTCACTCAAACAGTTCGTACTCAAGCTCAGCAGCCAGTCCACGACGTCTCAGCGTAGACCTCACAGAAAGTCTTGAATCGCCACCATCAAGTGCAAAAAAAGTGAAGCAAGAGGCTTTCGAGTTTACGAAGCCGACACAAAAAAGTACAAAATCCCCTGCAGACAAGCTTCTCAACAAAGACTTCGTTGAAGAACTTCGTGGAAAGATTTCAAACGTTCTCACAAAGAACAAAGATAAGCCAGCTCCAACGGGAAAGGGCAGAAAGAGAGCTGCAACTCAAACAGCAGATAGTTCAGCATCGCCTGCAAAACGAGCAAGCGAACGTCGCTCAAACGGTTCTGAACACAAAGAGTATCGCTTGGTCAAGTTGGGAAAAGTTACACATATCGTCCTTAGCCAGAACCCACTTTCGATCTCCGTTCTTTCTGAAATGAAAACTTTACTAGGCCAACTTGAGGCTGACGATTGCCAAGTGGTTGTCATATCATCAAGCGATGGTTTTTCCGAAGGTTTGGATTATTCTACGCTAGTTCAATCTACAGTTGACAAACGAAAGCAGGCAGCCAGCGACCTTGTCACCGCTTTCAAGTGAGTCATTTGTTTCTCAACCGTTCTTCTAAGATATTTATCTAGCAATAATTTTCCAGGAACTTCCTAATTTCCCTCGCCGCATTCCCGAAAATGCTCGTTTGCGGACTTAAAGGACTGACATCAGGCATCGCCGTATCTATGTTGCCTCTATTTGATTTGATATTCGCAGATTCGTCGGCGACTTTCTCACTTCCTCATGCAATCATTGGATCTAATCCAGAAGGAATTTCGATTTTGCAGTTCAGTGGCAAGATAAATACAGGAGCAGTAAGTAGTTTGCGCCCAGAAATAAGAATCCTTGTTCAATTTCTTTACAATAGGTAAATCAAATGGTTTATTTGAATGAAGTTCTGGACGCTAAAACTGCTATGAACTATGGCCTGATTACAAGAATCATTGATGGCGATTTCGATCAAGAACTGATGAACTATTGTACTAAGGTTTCCAACTTCTCGAGTCAGGTTAGTGTTAATTTACCAATCTTCAAAGGTCTCATTACGGATACACCTAGACTTATACATTAGTCCATTGTAAAACAGCTCTGACTCGATCTCTTCTTCTACGTCTGACTCTTCGAGAAAGTAACGACAGTCGTGAACGGTGTCACAAGTACATCTCTGAAATATGAATCCATAATCAAGCCGGGCGAATCCACAAAATTCGTTAGCGCTGCACTTTTGAAGTTCTGAAAATGTACTTTGTTGAACCAACTGTGCCGAATTGAAAATCAATCTACCTGAACATTGGAAATTATCCACCACTTCGAATAGTGTATCCTCGTTCAAAACGCTTCTGCCTGATCTTGAGTGATACCTCCAATAAGTGGGGCCGACATGGTTGCAATTGCACATGATTCTTGCAGATACGTTTTTCAAGGTGTCAAGCTCATAAACCGTTTTCACTCTGATCGCGACTTCATCTTCGTCACACATCTCTAGCTCAGCTTCGAGATCCGATATTGGAGAACAAAATTTCATTTGCGTCCGCACATTCACTGCCAAGCTAAAGCCATCGTAAGGTACAAAAGTTGCTGGGCAGAAAGTTCCTTCTGGACATTTGCATAGTTTCTCTACGGAATTTATTCCCCACCGTGGATTGTGAACGAGATTGCAGATATCAAAACGACTGCAAGTTGCCTCCTCCACGTTTCCACTTGTTTCCTCATTTCTTCTTAAATACTCGCTCGAAACGCAAGCAAACACGATAAATGTAAACGAGAGGACACTGTAAATCGTCATGTTGCCTCTAACTGACCGATCGGTAAAATTTCAGAATGAGAACTGATTGGAAAGATGGAAATTGCGATCGGGGAAATTTTCAATTGTATAAATAGAAGAAACGTCGAGTTTCTCAATCTCCCTACAATTTGTTTACATGTTTTGCGAAGAAATCTAATTTTAAACAAGAAAATCTACGGCGGCACATTTTCTGGACCTGCACTAACATTTGACTTTTACCTTTTGGCAGGCGTTGGAATCGACGAAGAGTCTTCTCAACGAAGATTTTCTTGTCTCTATCGATGCTCATCTGGCGCGAGAGGTGAAGATACTACAGCAGCAGTGGATCACGGCAGACTGCCAGGAAAAGTTCAAGAAACACGTAGCTAAAGGCCACTGGTAAGGATCTGCTGGTTTGCGATTCTTTTCTCTTCGGTTCATTTGCGCAATTTAAGAAATAATTTCTCTTTTCCTTCGTAAGATTATTTGAAGATAAGTTGTTCAGAGAACTTTATATTTTAGTTAAATTTGAAGAACACAGAAATAGACAAAATCATTTCTACTTTAAAATCTTATGGTTTCTTAGAATATATTCTGATAAGTTTCGTTACACTTTTATTCAACTTTGATGCAATTGAAATCTTAATTGAAAAATTTCTTTCTCCTTCTCCGCTCTTTAAGTTCAACACAAGAAATAATTGATCCTGAAGCAAATGGATAGATTTATACTAGAATTTTACTTAGATGCAACAACCACTCTCGTGGCTGAATAAGAAATTAAGTTTTGTAATTCAGTTCTTTATTGCCTTTATAGAGATTTAATAAACAAGAAATAATATGATAAGCTCGTCTTTAAGCATTGGCAACGGTTAGAATGTAGTCGCTTTGGTTGAGGAACTCTGACGGTATAACGGACTCGAGAACGTGTCGTGGGATGTCTGCTAGGCTAACTAGAGTCTCGAGAAGATCGATCGCGTTCAGGATTTCGATGTTCAACTCATTTTTCGAGCTGTAAATAAAATATTTAGTTGAGCTCTCGCTGAATAATTTACATGTTACCATAAATTGAACTCGGCCATTTCAAGAACACAAGCACCAAACAACTCCACAAATTCGACGATGAAATTATTCTCATAAAACTGCCTCAATGTCGTCATGATTCCCAGCAGAAAAACGTGGCCGTCGATGAAACGATTGGATGTAATAAGTTCCAGCAGGACTTTTCTTTGTTTAGCAATCGCAGGCGCGTGGATGCCACTGGACTTGTTGTACTTCAGAAGATTTTTTCCAAATGCAAGCCGGTTCAGGTGGCTGAGTACGAAAACGACGACATACGCGAGAAATTCGCTAGAATTCTTCCCCATTTTGATGTAAACCTTCTCGAAAGGATTGTACTGACCAGCAATCTCAATGTGCTTGTTGAGGTCAAGGAGAAGTTGAGCGCTAGGCTTCGGCTTGCTCTTATCAATTTCGTGTGACTTCAACTCAAACAAAAGGGCACTGTGGATGAAATTACAATTGAATGCTTATTGAAACTATCGAGAAATGACTTACTCGTTAAAGGCTTTTAGCGAATCATTAAAGTTTTTGCAGTTGAGCCTTGACGAAGTGGCCAGCTCGTATGCAAAATGATTGCGCCAAATCTGTTTATGTCCAATGCCCAAGATCAGCGGTAAAATGTTTGGTAGAAATTTGGACGTTTTGGCGATGTAAGCTTGATAATGCTTGAAAGGATTTTCGCATTTTGTTTCTCTGTCACGATTTGAAGTCTTCCGGGCATGAAGTTGCTCGCTGAATTTCTGAAACATGTCGACCCATTGCTTCTCTTTAAGAGTTTGCTTCAACAGGATTTTGTGCAACGTCTCGAGATTTTCGGAAATCATAAACGAGTAGAGTTTGTCGAGCCCAACTAGTCCATATATCTCAATCGATTCGTTGATCTTCCCTGTGAATTTCTGATCCAGCAGCTCTTGTTGAGATTTCACGTCAAACCAAGCCGTCAACAAGTCAACGTAGATTGTCGTTTTCGGCTCAGTAATTGACAACAATTCTCTTCCAAGTCTGCCGATGAACGTGATCGAAGAATCGTTCGGCAAAAGTGGATGAATTGGAATCGGAATGGCAATGCTTTGGTATCGACTGAACTGAATTTTTCTTCGCATAAAACTGTTACAGTCTTGTTCGACATTGAAGTTTACAAGTCTCGTTACTTCTTCTTGCCAGATCTTCAACCCATTGATGTTCAGATAATCTTGAATGTAGTCGAACGAGCGTCGGTACCCGTCGATTATTTTGGATAGTTTGTTGAGATTCTCCACAATCAGAAGCTCCTTCGAATTTTTGGATTTAGATGTGAACTGTAAATTGTCGTGAAACGCGGCAGACACTGAAGAAACCAACTCCATTCTTATTCCATCTTCAAGAAGCTGCTTCGGATCTAGCTCAATCACACCGACAAGCGTTTTCTTCATCGCCAGAATTCCATCGGTAAAAACAGAGATGCTGAACGTTAGTTTCGCGATTTTGTAACGTTCATCTAACTGAGCGTATTCTCGGAGTTTTTCCTTTTCAAGACGTTCCGGCAATTCCTTCAGATTGTTTGTTTGCAGTTCTATTATTGATTTCAATAGATTGAAGATCGAGTGTGGAATGATTTGAGTAATTTTCCTGACATATTTCACGAGCTCGTTGCTGTAGTATCGGGTGATGCTGACAAGTTCTTCCGCTCCCCCGCATTGATTTATCCTTAGTAATGGAATTTCTAGAGCGCTCGATATTTTTATGAAAAGTGCTCGAAGGTGAATTAAGATGTTAGGCGACTTTTGAATGCTCTGGTGCATGATTGTTGTAAAATCGTCTATCAGATACCATGCGTAGTTGAAATCTCCGATCGCTTGGAGGTCAACGAGTATTGAGTCCTTTATGTTTAAGAGGTGCATCATGTTGTTAAGTGAACATGTAACTTCCTCGATTCTTTGTTTTGCGAGGGCGTTTGACTGAAGATCGTGATATTCTTGAACCTCACCGAACGCTTGAATTAGATGAATCAGTTTTTTTTCAATGGCACGCGCTTTTTGTTGCAGGTCAAGCGCAGTGATTTGCTTTTGAACTTCTTCAAACCAAGCTTTAAGGTTATCGTTTTTTTCCACTTTGATGGCTGACTTTTCTCCCGAAAAAAGCAAAATCATTTCAGACAAGCGTTCGTCGATATCCGACTTGAATTTCGACCACTTCTGCTGCTTGTTTTCGAGAAAATCCTTAACGATTTCTTTCACACAAAGCTCAAGTTGGCTGATATTCAACAACAACTCATAAAGTTTTTCGTAAAGCTCTGTGCTGTTGAAGTCCACAGATTCTCTCACTAAATCAAAATACGTCTTCGATCGCTTTGTGTAGATTTGCGAACTGTTCAAGATCCACCATCGAACGCAGAAGTTGCATTCTCTAATCACCTTGATAATTTTTGGCAGATTCTTCATCAGGAAGCTCTCAATTAAAACTCCTTCCTTTAACAAACCTCTGGTCGATTCGATCATTTTTCTTAGAACTCTTTCGTTGTTGACAGCAATTTCTTTGATCATTTGTGGCTGAAGACAGTTTGACATGGCTGATTTCGCTGCCTTGTAGTTGTCCCAAGCGTCAAAAAGGTTGACTGTTAACCCCATATAAAGTGAGATGATCCAATTGTTGCAAAAGAATTTGTCGCAAATTTCTCTCATCCTTGAGTGCTGGTTCATCAAAGTTTCCGGTTGGAAGTACAGACAAGCAAAGAGCATTGAAGATTGTGGCGCAAGAGCAATGGTACGGTGTTCTGGTGCAGGAAACTTCTGCATCTGATGGTAGATATCTTCAGTTCTAAGAGTTTCGATAACCATGGAGACAAATGTTGCATCAAGTGGAATGCGAGCAAAATAGTTTTCTGGATATCCTTTGCTAGCGCAATGCGGCTGGAAGTGAACAATCGATGTTTGCGGAAGTGTCGCAGGGTTGTATCCGGTCGATCGACAGAACTTGCATATTTCGTCGATGCTCGAATCCGAGTTTTGAGAATGATAGCGATAGTAAGAAACGAGAAGGCGTTCACGGATCGCACCGGGAATATGAATATCCAGCACGATCAGCATCACAGCGTAAAGGTAAAGCGCCTCGCAGATCAGCTGACAACCTTCGGGGTCTTGAAAAATCGTTTCCAGGGACTCTTGAATGATGTCTCCTGCGTTTAACTCTCGTATGAAGCTGTTCAAACTGCTAGAAAACTCGAATACACTCTCAAAAGCCAAATAAAATCTGATTAGGATTTTCGAATAGTTTTCCCTAACAAACTCGTCTAGTTCTAAGAGCATTTCATCGTTCTCAATCTTGTTCTCGGTCTGCTCCATTGCTTTGAAGAAGCTGTAAACGATTGTTGTAAATGTGTAAGATCGTCCGGTGTAACATTTTCATACCGAAAATCCATGATTACTTCATTATTGAACTTCTTGCCACCGTCCTTGAACTCTTCAGGAATCAACTCGCTTATTTTGAGCAACTCAGAAATGATCGCATTTCCAATACTCGTGAATTCCAATATTTTCTCCATTGTGCCGAAATCAAAATAAAAGAAAACTGTTCAGGGCTGCGCCTCTACTCGTCGCACAAGCGTCGAAACTAAAATTCAAAGAAAATTGAGTAGATGCATAAATGACAATGAGTTATTGTTATTTATGGTAAATGTTAAGAGTGTTGTTGCCTTGATCTAGAGTCAGCTTATTGCCTAATTCACCTTGCTCTCGGGCTGAAGGCTTGGCCGTTTCGAATTTCAATACCTTGGGTAGTTCAAAATGACCACGAGGCATTGTTGAACCATGATGGTTCGATTCCTAGGATGTATCCAGGATGTTAACCATATAAGATCAGAGGTTGAATTAAGATTTCAGACTTCAAACTTCAGGCTTTTTTTCGCGTTTTTTGACTTCAGCTTTAACTTCAACTTCTGAGTTTCAAAAATTTGGCATTTCAGCTTCAGATTCTGTTTCAGACTTTCAAAAATTGCTGAAGTCTAGAAGTTATTCACCTCAACCGCCATAGAAAAATCAAAGAATCGGAACCTAAAATCAAGCGTGCTGAAACAGAAATCGAGCGAAAAAAGTTCAAAAATTAAGAATGCTGAAGTGAAATTGAAAATTCTTTATCGAGAAAATGTCTCAAAAAACGAAAGAGAGTCCGCTGCACTGATAAGCGCAGTAGAATGGCACCATAGCTTATCGAGTCCATCTTGTTGCTTCGTCACAACCAAAAATTCACGCAAACGTCTTACAACCCGATAAATCGTCTACAGGCTTCAGCTTTAGCTTCTGTCTTTCAAAAATTTGGCATTTCGGCTTCAGATTCAGTTTCAGACTTTTTAAAATTTGACACTTCAGCTTCAGATTCTGTTTCAGAGTTTTTAAAATTCGTACTTCAGATTCAGTTCCAGACTTTCAAAATTTTGAAACTTCAGGCTTCAGCTTCAGAGTATGAAATAAGTCTGAATTCAACCTCTGCATAAGATTTTTCTTGAGTTTCCATGTCTCATATGTAAATGAAGGCCGAAGTGGAAAATCAAAAACCCTGACGCTGCAGAGGGCTGTCAACTACTACGAGTAACAATTTTTTTCTACAATTGGTTTTTTAAATTTTAGTGAAAATCACTAAGTGTGGGTCAGAAATGCTAGTCAAGGAGATCAAGGAAAAGTATCCGCTTCATTATTTGGTGTGGAACAATGAGTTCCAGGAGCTGGAAAAAATTTTGAGATCTCAAGAGGTAAAATAATTTTTTGGCAATATCTAATCGAATTAGTAGTGATTTATTAAAAATTGTTCAAACACCTCAGCTAGAGATCGAGGCTCTGGATCCAAGAAAGCGAACGCCACTGATGTTGGCTGTTTGCTTGTCTCATCTTGAGTGTGTGAAAGTAAGCAAATTCCTTCGTTATCTTTGAGGATGAATCACTTATTGATTTTGTTCTGGCCAGGTTCTGTTATCAGCAAAATGTAATACTTGCGCTGAGACTAACGGCTGGACAGTGGCGCAAGAAGCAGTCTCTGCCGGTGACAATGACATCCTTACTGCCATCATCAGCTTTCGAGATTTGTGGAGACAAAAGTCCCGCTCCATCCAGGTCCCCGAACTTCTGGCGAAACTGAAGAATTCACCAGATTTCTTTGTGGAAATGCACTGGCAATTTTCCAGTTGGATTCCTTTAATGAGCCGTGTTTGTCCAAGTGACACTTATAAAGTGTACAAGCGAGGGAGTCATGTAAGAATTGATACAACTCTGATTGGATTCGACAACACTTCTTGGCAACGCGGAAACCGAAGCTATCTCTTCAAAGGCAACGATGACGAGGCTCATTTCTACGAGATTGATCACGATGCAAAGGAATATTCAATGGAAGTCATGAAGGACATCGATGTTGAAATGTTTGAAAACGGAATACCTCCCACTAAAGACTCAATCCAGCTTCGACTGCAAACTCCTATCATCAGCAACGCCATTGACATTGACAAGATTAGTTTCGAAAGGAACAAATCGGGATGGTTTAGCTGGAAAAGCGAGAAAAATGAATCTGTCAATGGCTATGATTGCAGAGTTTATAACGCAAGCAACGTGGAGTTTGTCACGAAGACCAGGACTGAACATCTGGAACATCTTGGTGATAATCAGAACCGCTTAAAGAACTCACGATCTCCCTTGCATCATCTCCTTGGAATAACTGATGAAGATTTTGAGCAAACAGCATCAAGAAATGTAAGTTTTAAAAGCTTCCACTCAACTATAGCTAATATTGATTTGTTATTTTAGTCTCCATCGCCAAATCCAGACTCGAATAACGATGCCACTGCACCCGTCCCTTCAACATCTTCCGAAGAAAAGACAACTCAAAATACTCCTTCAATTGAGGAATATTTTTCTGGCGAAGATCTGAAAGGGCGTGATATCGGAAAGCCACAGAAAGTTGCGACGAAGGTTCAAAGATTCAAAGCAAACCTTTGGCTCAGCGACGATTTTCCCATCAAACTTCAAGAACAAATTCTTCCGATATTGGATCTAATGAGCACTCTCGCGAGTCCACATGTGTCGAAGCTTAAAGATTTCATCACTATGCAGTTACCTTCAGGCTTTCCAGTCAAAGTGGAGATCCCGCTGTTCAATGTTCTGAGCGCCCTCATTACATTTGGCAATGTATTTGCTCTACAAACTCCTGTAACTCATGTTGCAAATCTGACAGAAGATGAACGCTTGACCTGTGTTATTGACGACGAATGCTTTGAGGTTCCACCAAATTATGAGAACCGAGCTAGCGACTATCGCCATCAAGGCTTGGGATTTGAGGATGAAGACGAGCTGCTAGAATACGCAATACGACAAAGTTTAGTCGACACTGGCACGGAGAATGAAGAGGTTTTTATCATAAATAAGTTATAGATGAAATACTAATTTTGTTCTGTTCAGGTTGATATTTGGGAAGCTCTCAAGTGCCAGCGACCACTTACTCCAAATTTCGGTGCCAACCTTTATCCGATGGACGAAGACTCACAGCAGCTACAACGGTGAGACAATCTGATCATATGTACATCCTCGAAAAACTAACTGGCGATCTAAAAATTGCATCCCAGTAATAACAATGCAACGCGACGTCACTCTTTAGGCGTGCCTTCTACCAATAAAGCTTCTAAAGCATCCCCGTTGCGAAAGTTATTCAAATAGCTAGACGCGTTCTGGCCCAGAACTTCTGGGACCTGATTCAATTCAAAACACTACCCTTAGAGCAACTCGTTCGCATAGTATTATTTATCAAGTCTCTAGAGCGGCTTATATGCGCATTAAAAAATTCCACTTCAATCTTATGCTTGATTGTCCAATATATTCGTGCAGCACTTTTAAGCTAAGGACTAAAATTATTGCTAGCAAACCATAAATTTCCACCACACCTCCATTTACAGGGCGCTTCAAGAGTCGCTGCTTTATTCGTGCGTCAACCGAACATCACCAGATGAAGAGGATAACTCAAGAAGCGAAAGCATCGATGAAAACATTGAACTTGCCATCAGACTTTCAAGAGCAGAGAAACTTAAAGAGAACGAGCTCTTGATGGAGGAAAACCGAATGATTGAAATGGCAATCAAAATGTCACTGGAAGAAAGTTAGCTCAAATGAGTCAAACCAAAAGTATTCTAATCTGAAACATAATTCTCCTGTTCAAACTCAAGAAATTTCTATTTTCCAATGGCGAGATTTTCTTTCGTCCAACTCAATCAGATCAAAGAAAATCAATAACATTTTTATCAATTTAATAAAAAATCTTGAGATCATAAACAACATTTTTCGTTGAAGTTCGGAAAAGTCGAGACAACCAGAGTTTCTATTTTATAAATTTTTTATTTTTTCGCTTATGTTTGACATAAGTTGAAACAGAAAACTTCTGTGAGTTTCGCATGACGACATCTTATCGCCGATGTGTAAACTTATCACAATTCAGTCTCGATTTTGCTTACTGTGTTTTTAAAACAATCTAAAATCTTCATTTTCAGTGTTTTCCGTTACCCGTTGCAGATTTCTAAGCGCGCCACTACACGCATCAAATTTTTGGTTTTCACGGCAAGCAGGTTTGACGGTCACGACTATCATCGCAATGTTTCTCTTGGCATAATCTTATGTACAAATGACCGATGTGATTCCTGGGGTAAACCTTTCTAACGGATAAGGCGCCAATGAAGTCGTCGACGAATACTTGTTTAGAGAAGTTTCAATCATCTTGAAACAACAGCTCTCTTGCGATTACAATCGATCGACGTACTGTATTTAAACTAAAAATGACAACTACAACTAATCGAGGGGAACCGGTGAATGAAATCATATAATGACATTAACATTGTGTCATACGCATTGGTTTCAGCTGCACGCAAAACTATGATATTTATGAACTTAAAATGAATTGTTGCGAGTGGTAAACGAGCGAGAAATGAAACATTTACATTGGTGGTAACTACTGGCTGTACTCCATATTCTTTAGCAGGTCCTGCTTGTCTTCTTTGCACTTTTTGCTTGAAGTCAGCTTGACGCTGATGTTGCCTTCGTTGATTTCTTGCTGCAGTACTTTTGGATCGAAACATGGCTACAAAGAAACATGGTTAGTACAAGAATGACGAATTCAATGGGAGTTTTATCTTACAGTTTCGCAAATATTCATGTTGCAACAATCTTCAATTATAACTTCGCATTGCTCTGTTGTTGGGCGGTACGTAAGCGATTGATCCATGTTCTTGTGAACGACATACTTCTTCCGGATTTTAGGGCGTAGAGGTCGGCTGATTTTTTTGATTACCATGAGAATGGCAAGGAAAATCAAAAGCGAAAGCGTGATACAGATAGAAAGGATGATGTAGGTGAAATTCAACGGGTTTTCTGGACACTGCGATTGCTCGGATTGCATCTCATCGTCTGCTTTTCCTAACAGATTTTCCGACTGATGGTCATCGATCTCATGTTCTGTTGAGTCAGGCAGTTTTGCCTCGACAGTCGGCTTAGCTTCGTTAACATTGGGACGCGATTCGATTATCACCGGCGAAGTTTCCACTCTCGAAAGTTCACATCTTGAGCCGCTAAATTTGTCACGGCAAGAGCATTTTGGTGTTTTTGCAAAACTGACTATGCACTGGCCGTCGTTCAAGCAGTAATTAGCACACTTGTCAACTTCGCAATGTTTGCCAGAGAAGCCTTTAGTGCACGAGCAAACCGGTTCGAGTTTCTGAGAGTCCTCATTCCGGTTCATGGAGCATTCACCCCCGTTCAAACAAAAGTTGTAGCACAAGTTGATTTCACAGAAAGGCCCGTCGAAATTCTCCGTGCATATGCAATCAGTTTTCGTCTTATCCAGCGAACCACCGTGCAAGCAATTTTTCACCGGTTCTTCTTTCGTTTTCTTCTTTTCAGCGATCTTCGATAACGCATCTTCGATCTTATCTGCAGGAACTTTACACACGGCAACATCGAGATCAATTTTAAAATTGTTTCTCACGATTATGTCGCTGGGATCGAATTGCATCTGTTTGAAGAACATAGATTCATTTTTCCCCGATTCTTTGACGAATCGGCGCAGCTGATTATTGTTCCCTTCAATATAATAAACATATTTATCGTCAACAGCGATGCTGCGTGGTGTCTTGGAAGTTTGGCTAATCTCTGTTCTGAAGTCTTGGCCGTTTACCAAAATTGAATCGATTGAGTAGCTGTTGTACTTTTTGACATCGGCGACATAAAGTCTCCGTTCCTTATGGTCCATCGCAATAGCAACAGGTCTAAAATGGTTCTCTCGGCCGAAAGATGTCGGTTTTGCACTTTTATCGTCAAGCGACACAACGTTGATGCTTGGCTCTGATTCTGTTACGATTGTGTAGTATAAATTTCGTTGACAAGCGTCAATCTCAAGGCCAGAAACGTCTCCGGTAACGTTCAGGAAAGTTTCTTTCTGCAATTTCTTGCTTCCATTGAGAACCAACTTAACGATTTTTTGATTTCCTGAGTCACTCCAGTACAATGCTGAATCATGGAAGTTGTAAACAAGATCCTCAATGACTTCGTTTGGACTACGCGGCACAAGTTCTTTTATTAAGAACGTAGTATCATCCCGCACCTTGAGCGAGAACACGCTAGTCTGTGGGTGCTTGCGATCAGTGAAATAGAAGATGTCTTCCAATGGATCGTAAGTGATCGCCTTCATGTACTCGAAGCCATCTTTCCTGATAGTCGGCTCCAGCTCCTTCCAGTTGTTATCGTATAGAATGATTTTCTCCTTTGTACATACCGCATATTCTACAAATAAAATATGTGGATTAGTCGCAGGCTTAAACGCTTGATGAATTATTAAACAAAATATAATTAATTCGCGGACATTTGTTCCGGCTTAAAAGTTCATTTTCTTGATTCGCCATTGGCGTTTGCTACTTATTCGGTTCTTTGCTCGAGGTCAAGACCTCACTTAGAAATACAGTTATCCAGCACTAGCAACTGGCCCATAGCAGTTACTTTCGCTTTTGTCTCTAAGCATTCTTCGGATATCTTGAAGTTTCGAGATGACCGAAACTGGAATATCAGGTTCAAGTAAACAAACAAACCGAATTACGTCAGAAAGTGTCTGGGCAGTCCCCAACACTCAAAGCCTTCACGTTTGACGCTCATCGCGTTGTTGGATGTAATCTCTCAACAATCTTTAAATGCGAAGAACTTCAACAAAATTCTCGCTCGACCCAGTTTCACTAACTTTGTTCGTGTTGCTTGCGAAAATCTTTCAAACTTTTAGCGAGCGAGGTTGTCAGGTGATTGTCTCGTTGATGCAATCGCGAAAAAACTCAAGAGCACGTTGGCGACGGAGCTTCAATTTTTGAAAATAGTCGACAAAAATAAGCGGATCAAAGGTTTTGCTGGATTGCGTGACGTGCTGGTATAGCAATAAAATGATTTTTGATATTTCGAATACATCGCAATTTCTTGCCGTTGACGTGGTCAGCAATCGCTACGAAGAGAAACTCGAGCCCCCCTTTTGATTATGCTCAATTGGCAACGAGACAAGTTGATCGACACACACTAATTTATTCCAATTGTGACCAACGGGAAAACCAATAAATACCAATTGCTCCGATCATCGAAAGAGCGTGCATTTTTACACGCAGCAATCAGTTTGGAATTCAGCGAACATTGGAGCTTATCACGAGTAATTAGCTGAGGAATGATAACGCCGTATAAAGTTTGGTGCCGAAAAAGGCGATAAGAAATCTTGAAACATCAAAATGATAATTTATTTAATCCACTGCCTTATGCGGTCGACCGATGAGGAAGTTTAGCGAGGAAAGACTGGATTTGATTGCGTAATTTCAAAGCCAAAGGAAAGCTTTAAATTGAACTTGAAAACCGAAGATTTTCTTCAGCGAGAAGACGAACATTCGAAACGCCGTTTCAAGGCCAATGTTGCTTTAACTCTAGCCTTTTGCGCCATCGCGAACAATCCGCGATAAGAGTTGTACCATAAATCTCAATTGATCAATTTGATCACAAACTAATATGAACTCAAGTACTCAAGTGACGAGTCTGGGGATGTCTAAGCATTTTTCAAACGGTAACATACCAGCGATAAAAAATATCCCTGAATTAATGACCAGCTCACGTGGATTTATTTTGATTATAGCCGAGGCGGACTAAAATATTATGAAGACGAAATACAGCGAAAGTATTTCTGTATCGTTGACACTCTTCGAGAAGCGCAAACGACGGTCAAGCCAATATTTGTTCAACTCGCTTGATAACAAGCGAAGAGTTTGAGAGGCAAACGATTGGTTTATCGGCGCAGCTCTTCACGTTTCATATACATATCTCCGGCACGGAAAAACTATTGCGGTTGTTCTCATCATGAGGCTGAAGTTGCCTACGTGAGAAATTCGGGGACACTAACACCACTGGAGGCTCCGGTGGTCAGCTTTCAAAAAGTTTCGAAATGCGGCAATTTAACAAATATCCACCGATCATGAACTGTCGCACTTCAATCCATTTGCAAAAACCGTCACGCTTTTGCTCGAATTGTTACAAATCATTCAAGACGAGTTATGCAATTGAATATTTTCGCTCTCGTCGAACCGCGTGTAGATCTTTTTGTCGATGTGTTCGTGCGTAACTTTCCGCGGAAAAGTCTTTCTGATTTTCCTTTAGTTTTCCTTACCCCAGAATGACGTAACACTTTGAATGTAGCAGGCTATCAGCAGGATAAAGATCCTCCGGTCAAACCACAGAACTTTTGACTTTGAAACCATTTTTGAAATATATTTTTATATTCTTTTTCTTAAAAATCACATCAATTTCATTATTCACACTTAATTAAGTAACAGTCAGTGTTCACCGCCGCTTTGTGACGTTTAGCAAGTCTAAGGAAGACTTTTCTTCCCAACTCTTCAATTAAGACTGAAAAGCCTGACTCGTTGACGCGCGACGTGTGCTCTCTCTGTGATTGAATGAGAAAATTGACGTAGAGTAAAAACGCTACGTCGCTTGCGTCAAGTTGATCTTCAATTATTATTGAACCGTTAAAATTTGTAATTGACGGACAAACTCGAAATTGCTCCGGGAGCAGTTCGAGTGATAACATGATCAAACAACAACAGATAACAGTCAGAACTTTCCTCAAACACAAACAATTGAGTTCATTACGATTCGTATTATCAAATTATCGTCCACTTGAGATAGATACACATTGGGACAACGCTCGCGAGCACTAAATGACACTTCAGTCTTAAAGTTTTCTCGCATGAACCACCTAGCATTAATAAAGTCCGTAAATTGAAAATAACTTACAATGAAACAAGTGTCTGCTAAAAAAGTTTCTAGTGATGATGAGACGGCGGATCATTTTTCGACTGAGACTTCGAACCTGAGAGGAGATTACATGAATGTGTTCATTCTTCTGTTCCTTTATATACTTCAAGGTAACATGTGCACGGCTTAGTGATCAAACTACAAAGAAAATTGCATTTGTTTAAAGGGATTCCTCTGGGCATCTCGTCTGCCGTTCCGATTCTTCTACAGAACAGAGGAGTAACATATGCAGAACAGGCTGGATTCACATTTGCCTTCTATCCTTTCACACGTCAGTGTTTTTGGATCAGTTAGTTGAAAGGATGACCAACATATTTCTCTTACAGTCAAGATACTCTGGGCACCGTTACTCGACGCAGCTTATATAAAGAAGTTTGGGCGCAGGAAGAGTTGGCTGATTCCCACCCAATTTCTGATAGGAATTTTCATGATCTTCATAGCGCAAAACGTCAACGAATGGATGGGAGATGGTAAATCAAAGGGTCCCGAAATGTTTGTGCTGACAGCCGTATTTTTTGTTCTCTGGTTTTTGACTGCAACACAAGACATAGCGGTTGACGGTTGGGCTTTGACTATGTTGCAAAGAAAGAACGTCGGGCATGCTGCCACTTGCAATGCTGTTGGACAAACTGCTGGAGGATTCATAGGTTACGTTGTATTTATGGTTCTGGAGTCAACGGAGTTCTGCAATAAATATGTCTTCAGCGAGCCACGAGCAGAAGGTTTAGTGACATTAGCTGGGTTCTTGAAGTTTTGGGGAATCGTTTTTCTTGGAACGACAGTTTTAATTGCACTCTTCAAGAAAGAAAATATGCAGGCCGATCAGGAACTTGAAAACAATCCCGACTACGGAGTAAAAAAAGCTTATCCAATGTTGTGGAAGATTTTGAAACTCAAGCCAGTCATCAAGTTTTCGCTCATTCTTCTGACTGCAAAAGCTAGTTTCGCCGCTTGCGATGCCATAACCACGTTGAAGTTGATCGACTACGGGATTCCTAAGGACAAGATTGCATTTCTCTCCATACCACTGACACCCGCGGCGATTCTTTTGCCGTTCATCATCAGCAGATACACAACTGGACCTTTTCCAATGACTTTCTACATAAAAGCTTTTCCTTACCGTCTCTTCATGTCAGTCGTTATAGCAGCTTTTGTTTACGCCACCCCATACATGATCTCCGGAAGAACCGACGATATTCCTTATTACTACTATGGGGCACTCGTCATAATCTATCTTCTCTATCAAATACCTTTGCGCGCGATGTATGTTGCAGATATGGCTTTTATGGCAAGGATCTCCGATCCACTTGTCGGTGGAACGTACATGTGAGTCGTACATCAATTCATCAATAATTACGTTTTTTAATTTATAATAATTCATAAATTAGGACGCTTTTGAACACAATAAGTAATCTCGGTGGACGATGGGTGAAAACGTTCTTTCTGTGGCTCATTGACTTTATCACCTGGAAGTCTTGCGTGTACGAGAATTTCACAAACTCAACGCTAATTGATAACAAGTGCGTTGATAAGGAAGCGAAGCTAGCATGTATTGACAGCGGTGGTCGATGTCAGATTGACACAGATGGTTACTACATCGAAGTGGCTTTCAATGTAGTTTATGGTACGTAGTTTCCATCGCTGCATTCGGGTTTCAAGACAAGTCCACTGCCTTTGTATTTTTGCAGGAATCCTTTGGTATCAATGGGGTAAAGGGACGCTTGAGTACTTGCAGCATTTGAAAAGAAAAGAATGGCATGTTTTATCCAGTCAGTCAGATGAACTTGAAGCTGCCACGCCGCTAGAAAGTTCTGGAGATAAGGCTTAAATATTTTCAGTGTTATAGGACAAATGTTATCATTTTTTATTTAAATCACATGAAATTAACAAATTTGTCAAAAGTTTCGAATGAAGTTTGGATGGCGACTTTTTAACTACATAAAACAAAATTACAACACACTTGAATTTCATTAAAATGAATCGAACATTAAAGGCTCAACTTTAAGTTTTGTTCTCGAGAGAATTCTCTAACTTTGGTCTTTTGGCTGATCATCGACACGTGAACGCCACAAACTTACATATTTGAACAAAGGTAAAATGAATAGTGGAAAAGCGATTCGCTTACAGTGGCACAAAACTTTCAAAGTTTTACTTCACAGGCTTTACGTTCGATAGAGTTTCATTTCAACAAGTTACGATTTAAATTCAATAGAACATTTCGAGAAATGCTTTTCAATTTCGAGCTTGATTTTTAAATAACAGCAGCTGCTCAGGCGAAGAATTCAAACTTTTGGATCATTTTGTATTCCTCTTCTTCTACCTTGATCACATCGATTAGCTGAAAGTGCAATAAAAGGTTTTTAGATTAACAGCAATGCGAAACCTGTTTCAAGTACCTTTTGCAAATCATGCGACAGACTCTCTAGCTGCTTATCGTGAGTTATCTTCAACTTCTCCTTCTCGCGACCTTGTTTGATTGTCGCGCTCTGCGGAAATGATGTTAAAAGTATGTCGAATTAAAAGGGGAAGCGATTTGATATCTCACCTTTTTCTCATCCATGAATCGCTTAATGTTGTTTTGCTTCTTTTCCCGCAATCGCCGATCTTTCTCACCCTTCGTTTTCAACGTCTTGTCGTTGGCAACCTCTTTTGAAGTTTCAACAGAGATTTTTGCTTGCTTTGAGTTGAGCTCTTTAACGTCGCGTTCGTGCTTCGCCTCCAACTGTTTCATCTGAGCCGCTTGTGTGGTTTCCATCAGTTTTCTGAGTGTCTCTTGTTGATCGGAAATCTGCTGCTTCAACATTTCCCACTCTTCCTTCTTATGGCGTTCCATCATCTCACCCCATTGAGCGTTTTGCTCTTGAATTACTTTACGAATCGATGCATCATTCTTGATTTCTTCCTTGCTCTTGCCCTTAATTAAGCGTTCGATAGTACCGTTCTGAGTCTTCTGAAGTGTCATTCGCTCTTTGGCATGCTTCTTGCGAACAGCATCGAGTTCCTTTTGTTGTTTCCGTGCCGTTTTAACGAAGCCTTTCTCCTGCCGTAGCGAATCGATCGTTATAGGGTCGAAAACAAGTGGCTCTTCCTTCTTCTCCTCTTTCTTTTCTCCCTGCGCTGCGGCTCCGGCGCCCCCACCGGCTGCTTCCTCAATTCCCATTGCTTTCATATTGTCGCTTCGTTCTTTAGCGGCGCCCATGAAGGCTCGAGGGTCGGACAAAGCTGCCATGAAATCTTCAAATCCATCTGGAATGTAGATCTTTAACTCTATGTTGCAGAAAAGCATCGGAAGCGACATGGGAAAGTTAGCTTCAGTCCTCAACGAAATATGGCGATAGCCCGCTTGAAGACCGTCAAGTGGGAGAATTCTTTGGCCGAGAAGTTTTCCATTCTCATCATAAACGCCGAATCGTAAAACTGCGAGATCAGGAAGAACGACTTTTCGGAACAAAAAGGGTTCTTCGTTGTAAACCGGACTGTAAGAATAGAAATAATTGATTAAGCTAACGAATTCGATTGTAATCGAATGTTAAACTAACTTTAGACCGTTGGTTGGCACCATTCTCGTTCTGAATTCCTTTCGAATCGTATCCGTTGGAAGTCCATACATGTCCACCTCTACGTAGGTTCCAACTTTCTTATCCGATAAGAATTGACCTGCGATTACTTGAACGGAACACTGTGCAGCAATGACACCGTCGACAGGTGCATCAGCGAACGGATCAAAAGATCTGTCCGATCTGCGCATAAAATCAGGCTTCAATAAGTATCCACAGTTTCCGTTGTACTCAAATTTTCCTTGGTTGAGCTGTTGCGGGAGATCAGATGTTTGAAAGTTCAGCGACACCATTTGGCAGCCAGCATTCCAGAAAACTTGCGGCATGTAATTACTGGAATCAGCACGAGTCCCTTTCGGGTAAATACGTGACATTTGCCGCTTGTTATAGTTGACGAAATCAATGGATTGTGTTTTCAACAAACTAATACCGGTAGTTTCGGCAAAGGATGACATGTTATGGTGAATGTTCTTCTGATCGGCAATGTCAAACCCTTGAAACTTGATAGGCTGCGCATAGTTCACCATCGACGAAAGCCACGGATGAACATTCGTTGTTGACCCAGTGTACTGGATTGGAGGAGCATCAGCATCGCCTCCATCCTGCGATTGGGCATTAGGTGCAATTGCTGCTGCTGCTGCATCGTCAGGCGGTGGCAACTTGACAGCGCTGGCGTCCTCCTTGAAATCGTCTTCAATCACAAATTCACCTTTAAGGAAAAGTTCCAACTCTCGTTTTTCGTCATCGGGCTTCAACCTCTTGTTTTTGATTAAAATCTTCCGTTTCAGCGCAGAAGGGGGAGGAAGAGGCACTCCCGGCTCGAGTGGATAGCCCGGTAAACTTTCTTTAAGCAAGAAATCTCCAAAAATTTCATCGCAGTACTTGGCGAGTTTGTATTGTTGAGATTTGCAGCAATGGTTTTCGAATGATAAGATGACAGGCGAGTCAGAAGTAACAAAGGCGGTGTCACGAATGGCGTAGATGACGTCCTTGAAAAGAATGTCCGTGCACATAGCCATGCCGTGAGTGATGATCGGCTCCTCGTCTTCCCCCTTTCCATCCCAGCAATCGAGTTCGACACATCGACAACCGGCAAGAAGAACTTGACGATACATTTCAACAGAGCTTTTCCCACCGAATTGACGTCCTGATAAGTAAGTGTTATGAGAAGAGTTGATGTAGTCTGCAAGAGTTATGATTAATTAATTCCTTTTAACATCAAATGAACGAGCATACTCACAATGCGATAAAGGCTGGTCCATGTCCATATAAATGTCTAAACGATCTAAGAAGACTGGAGCATTCTCGTCGGACATTAAATAACGGATGAATCCATCTTTCGTCAAGTGTTTGGCGTTGCGAGCTTCCTCTGACTGCTCATACGTATTGATGATTTCCAGCGTTCGCTTTTCATCGTAAAGGGGATACAGAATCTCATTGAGACGCGGATCTCGTTGCTTTTCATTCAAGAAGTTAATAAACTGCAATCAAGAAAATATTTATGTAATTTGCATTTGTTCGTGGACAACGTGGTTTATTTACCTGCTCCATGTTAATCTCATTAGCCTTTCCCTGTGTTCTGTATGACGTTAATCAAATTAAAAGAATTTCGCAATGAATCACGTGGGGCCAACTCACATGGACCGGAACAATTCCTCGATATCATTTCTGGGGCAGATCTTGTGATACAATTCATAGAATTTATCGAATGTGAAATCAGCTTTTGGCACTGATTCATTTTTTCCGCTCGGCAAGCCCAGCTCTGAGAGGCCCTGGTAAACTAACTTCTCTGTTTTGCCTAGATGTGTGTGAAATAAATTTAATTAGTTATAGTGTTGCGGATTAGATATAATAGCTTGTGAGAATTTGCACAATCTCGCTAATAATACAGGAACATTCTAATTAAATAATAGTTCTGCAATCACTTTGGTTGTCAGCTGAACACAATACGCTGACAGTTCCAGTAATAACACGCTTCTAGAATGACAAAGTGAACTGACAGGGAACGGTGTAAACTTTCAAGTCTTTTAGCGGCAGAACGAATTACAAAGTGCACAGTAAAGACGATCGTAGGGTAATCATATGAATTAAGTAATTCAACTCAATTATTCAACCAGTCATCGCTCGGATAATCAATCTGATTGTTTGAAGAAAAACTCTTTAATTACCTGATGCAAAAGTTCTCGCGATGACTTTCACTGGAACGTTGCCTAGAAGAATTTTCAGTTTAATGATTAATTTTCTTAAGCTGACAGCTTGAACTTACCTTTAACGTCGACTGTGAATCCCAAACGCATCCAACTGATAATAAAGAAAAAGAGTTTTAGAACTCCAATTCAATTGGTTATGGAACATTCTCGTGACTTTGAGCCGATCATTAGGAAAATTGACTTCTAAATTGATTAATCGGTCGAATGGTTCTTCTCAGTCGAGAATAGCAATTTCTAAAATTAATGTATAAGCGAAAATAAATATTCAAGCTTTCTGGCGAAACTACAAGCACGACGGGGACATAAAAATTATAATCTTGATCTTGGTTTATGCAGAAAGTGGCCAAGCACGCCAACCGAAGGGAAAACACGATTGCCGTGAACGTCACGGTGAGGATTGCGTTTGCTAAAAAATGAACATTAGTGACGTGATTCCCACTGGTTGTTCCGTTTCAAGAAACTACTTTTGCCCCTTCCGCACGGGAAGGCTTTACGCAACTCTTATTGATTACTCGGCGAGGTAAATTTGATATTTTGGGAACAATCCAAGTCGTTATTAAATTCTCATTCAACAGAAATTCTCTAAATAATCAAGCAGACAGTGGAAAGCGATGACAACAAAAGTCTATTTTAAGGATACAAGCACAACATAAAAGCCCTCAATTCAGTCCTCTCACATTATCGCAACACGAAGCTTTTCTCACTAAACGGGCTCGCGTCGCTAAACAGAGCGATTGAAGAACACAAGCAGATGTTATAGCTTTTGGCTGATGAAGCAAAGCTCGGGAAGGGTCAATGGAAGTAGAAATATGAAACTTACTGCTTCATCAACATCGTTCGTGGGCATGCATTATTTGTCTTATTATTATGCGTTATTTCACGCAAACCCTGCTGCCAAATCTGGAGTTTCAAGTTCGAGGCAAGAAAAAAATAAAAATTAAAAAATTCTAGTTTTGAGAGCTCAAACATCAGCGATGTGTCAGTGAATGTAAAGCTTCAGAAAACTTTTTGTTGTTGGAGATTCCGAACATTACGTTAAACTCTTTATAAAGAAGAAAATTGAGGCGACTGAAAATTGAACAAAATTAAAATAGTTTTGCATGCAGCCAACATTTTGCAATACGAGAGGCAAAATGTTTCAAAACACACAAAGTCGGGACAAAACGCAACAGAACACGACGTAATTCGAGATATTGACATTGAACATCGAGTAGACCGAAAAGGAAGTCGCTCAATTATAGCGCCATCAAACATTGGAGAGTCTTGGTCAATTAGATTTCCGGTTAGCGATGAAAACTCAACAAATGAATGGTATCATATAAAGTTCGAACTTGTGATTGCTACTTACTGCTTCTTTAAACACGTCATCGGACAGAAATTATTGGCTTTGTCATTGTGAGTTATTTTTCTCAGTCCGTCTAACCAGATCTGTAGGATAATAGAAAATTTGTTTTGTTGGTGTTTTTGGTTTGTGTATTTATCAGAACCAAACCAGACGAAGCCCATAGAGAGATAGAGAACAAATGACTGTCGATGTTAGTTCGTCTTAATTATTTTAGTTAGTCATTTCGATAGAAGGTTGAAAAGTAAAAAAATTATCAAGTTTGCTTCCCGCCGGGAGATAACATTAATCTCCCGATTGTTCTCCACTAATTAACTTCTGGTTCAATAAAATGCGAAGCCTTACATGTCAAGGAAGAAACCTCGCAGCTAAAATTTTAGACTACCTGGTGCCTTCTTATGTGATATTGTTAAGAAGCTCAAATATTGCTTTCAACATTCTCGCATTGCGAAAGTGATTATGAGTGTAAATTTTTGCTTTTGTGCTTTTCTCCTTTTTGTTTGTAAAATGTGATTCGAGATATTGACAAGGTCGTCTCGTACAATTCTGTGCCCCAAATGGTCGGCGCGACACTCTATAAAAGCGACTTGATTAAATAAGAAAAGATTGATTCCAGCTATAATGGAGGTTTACATTGTGTGTCTCGAGACTGGACAGAGAACGCAACGAGACACGTGATTGATTTAATATTTCCCGCTGCCTTTTTTACTCAATGTCCATAAAAGTTATTTGCTTAGGCCAAATAGGTGCATCGAGGCGCTTTGATGACTTTTCTCTCCTTTTCACAGTGACATCAGCGAAGATTAATTTTTGCCTTTTCGCTCAACTTCAGAATAGATTTGTTTATGAAAGTCTTGTGAAGCGTCATTCTTCAGTCGTGGCCGGATTTTCTCTCGGAATTGATTGAAAACTGCCGATTGATCATCACAGATTCATTCACCAACACGAGCGCGTTTTAAGAATAATAAACAATGCTTTTTCTCACCTTCGCAATCTCGGCTGATGGACAGATCACATGCTGATAGTTAATGTTGATGTAGTCGGTTCCCGAACAAATCGTTAGGGATTTTTCTTCCAGCTGCTCGCCATGGCGAGTGACCAACTGATTCCCAAGCTTCGCATCTTTTGGCAATCCACCAGCACGGATATCGCTAACTTGACACAGTTCTATCACGTCACCTTCCTGTTGCGGCAGTTGCAAATAAATACAAAATTAGTTGACACACTTAATCGTCAGCCATGTTGCCAATTTTACCTTTCCTTCGCTCTTCCAATAAATAAAAAATCCATATTCGTCAACCTTAAACGTACAGGCTAGCTCGAGTTCCGTGTTATCTTTTTCCTCGGTCCAACGATCGAAGATGGCTCCGTCAAGAAGCGACTGAGGAACAGGAATCTGCCAGTTGAACTCAAACTTCTTCGTCATTGTTCAGAAAGCGGCTGTTAATAGAAATACTTCCGATTAATGTTTGATTTACAATAAAAATATTATCGGCAATTTGCGTCATCGAGAATTGTGTAATATCAAGAAAGGAAAGAGAGAAAGAAAATCCTATTGCACTAACGACGACAGTGAAGATGATGATGTTGAGCTTTTTCGATCAATGACAACCGTCTTCTGGCTTTCTCAAGCGCTACTTCAGAATACAGAATATGTTGGAAATTTAAACGTCTGACGATTTCTGACCGACCACTTGAATGAAACGGGATCGACTGAGCTTTCTCCCTTAGTAAGCAGGCAACATTTCGAATTTCATAAATGGATGAGTGGATGAAGCCTTATCGGTGACAGTTTTCTATGCTGATACTCGTTTGTGTGCGTTCAACTTTGTGATTTCTACCGCAATAATGAGATTAGAAGTGGAAGCTTTCACCGGTAGCTAACGACAGGAACCTCGCTTTTGTTAAGTGCACTTTATTGTATTCAAATAATTTCACATGAAAACCTCGACGACTGATAACAGAAGACGCATATGAGTTGGTTGAATGAACTTTCAACGTTTTTGCAATTTGTAAGCTTTAAAGTCTAAGTTTCAACTTATTGAATCAAACAGCCTGAATGTAAAGCTTCAACTTGCGCTGCTGGAGAAGAATAGGCAACGCACCTTTTGACCCTTAACACACAGAGATCTACCAAATAGTTTTGCGAGTCCGAAATGGCTGTCAGTGTATTTGAGTTGAATTATATTCCCATATTGTGTGATTATGTTAATTTACGATGACAAACTGTGAACTTCAATTCCGATCGCTAGCAGCGGATAAAGGTATCGATAGAGTTTAAATGCAGCTCGAATCGTAGAAACAGGTGCGGGTTATAAGACGCGCGAAGTGATTTGTGGGTAATTCAATCTTCATTCGCGTATATTACAATTGCCAAGGTCACGAGAACAGAACATGGTCGATCGCCGTTTATTAAACTCGCAGAAACGGAACTCACGACTATTCCACGATTCATGTTCTTTACCCAAGAAAGCAGAGGAAACTAGATACAAATGCAAACTTGTTTTATCTGGTCCTCGTAGGCGCTGCCAATTAATAATTTTTGTTAATGAAAACACTTTCAGCGTTTTAATTCGCCAGTTACTGTAAATAATACTAAGTACACACACGAGCCGCATCGACACACACACACACGAAGCCAATGGGGAAATTCTGATAAATATTTGCACTGTTTTCCACAAAATTCGGTGAAGAAGCCGCGACAGAATTCTGTATTATAAGATAAACATTGGCCAGAGGGAATATTTGTTTAATAAACAACGGCCGGTATCATTATCAGAACTATTCAATTAGGAATTGCTCTTATCAGCGTAATCCAGTGGTGTTTATGAGTCGTCTTCTTCCTTTCGACACTTTGCTTCGCTTTTCCGCGAGAGCAAATTTTCCTTTCATCAATCGCTTCTGCACACTTCATTCGCTTATCGAGACAATTTAGCGCTTTTTACGATGGCATGTTGTGTATGTTATCTATCACTCTTGCCTAAGTTCAAGCGATAAGCGCGAAATGAAAATAATTTTCTTCTCCATTTTCACTTGTGCCAGCTTTAGAATTCTAACTTTTCTTTATCGACCGCAGTGACGGAATCTGTTACCTTGATGGTTTATTGACGAGCTACAACTACTTTCGATGACAGCTCCCAATAAAATGAAGGAAGGATGTTCAGTGCTCGTAAATTTCCATCGGTCTAGAAAGTTGTTGTTTTCCAAAGCTTTTTTTCGTTTTCACTTCGTATCACTTGTACAACACGAATTCGACTGAAACTTGGAGCTTTCACGATCAGTGCTATCCCTATGAAGGCTTTGCAATGAATGAACTCGCTATTTAAGTCATGTAGAAACGATGAAAACGGGAATCCTAAACTTTTTCTCCACACAATCGCTAATATGTAAATACATTGGCAATTCGAGGTGAAAACTAAAGCCATTCGTGGTGAGTTTTCCGCTTAAATCACAAAGTAAATAAACATCGGCTCTGATCATCGATTTTAAGATATTTATACAGAAATTGCTGGAGAAATGTTGAAAGCAGTGATCCTCGTTGGAGGTGACCGCAAAGGTAACGAAATGTAGACGAAACAAACTCGATTTCAATAGAAACTAGAGAATTGATGATTTGGCTCGGCTGACTCATTAAACTTGGGATTTTTATTAACTTTACTTATCACCAGGTACTAGATTTCGCCCCTTATCATTAGACATCCCAAAACCGCTATTCCCCATCGCTGGAATGCCAATCATTGAACACCACATCCAAGCTTGTAACCAAATAGACAATTTGGAAGAAATACTAATCATCGGCTCTTATCAACATAATGAAATGAAAGCCTTTCTTGACGAAGTTCAAAACAAGTACAGAGTGAAAATCCGATATCTTCAAGAGTTTGTAGAACTTGGTACAGCCGGTGGACTTTACTTGTTTCGAGACCAAATTCGTGCAGGCAATCCAGAGTTCTTCTTTGTACTGAACGGTGATGTTTGCGCTGACTTTCCTTTGAGACAACTCTATGATTTCCACGTTAGCAAGAAAGGAGCTCTCGTAAGTTAATTCAAACTCAAACTATTGCCCACTATCATTGAGAAAATGTTTAAGATATCAATCTTGTCCACCGAAGCCGATCGCATCGAGTCAGTGAACTATGGCTGTCTTGTCACAAACAAATCAAACGGAGAAGTTGAACAGTAAGTAAATCAATTGCAAATATTTGTAATTAAACATTTTATTTTTAAAATTCAGTTACGTCGAGAAACCGAACTCATACGTTTCGCCGCTTATCAATTGTGGAATCTACATCGTCAGCACTGAAATCTTCCCGCAAATCGCCACAGTTTTCTACTCCAGAACGAAAAACGAGCATGGCAATGGAAACTCCAAAGATCAAGGACACATTCAACTGGAGCAGGAAGTTTTATCGCCTCTCGCAGGAACGGGAAAAATCTTCACTCTCACGCTGAATATGAAGTGGGCACAAGTCAAGAACGCAGCTGTAAGATTTGTCTCAATCCACATCAAATTCTTCTAACTTTCGGTCCGTTTTTCAGTCAGCAATTTATGCGAACCGACAAGCTCTGGAACTTCAAAAGAAGATTAATCCAGAAAGACTTTTGGACAAGTTCAATTGCACAATAATTGATAACGTGTACATCCATCCCACAGCTCAAGTTAGCGAATCCGCCGTGATCGGTCCAAACGTAAGTATTGGCAAAGGAGTCGTCATTGCAGCCGGCGTTCGCATTCGTGAATCGATCGTATTGGAGAACTCGGTGATAGAAGAACACACGCTCGTTATACATTCAATCATCGGTCGGAACTCAAAAATTGGGCAATGGTCGCGTATTGAAGGCACAGCAGTCGATCCTGACCCTAATAAGCCTTTCGCGAAAATTAAGAACTTGCCACTGTTCAACAAAGAAGGAAAAATCAACGCATCCACAACGATTCTCGGTTTTGGTGTCTCCGTTGCTTCTGAAACTATTCTTCTCAACTCCATCGTTCTACCTTCTAAGGTTCTGACTCGCAGCATCAAGAATGAAATCATTTTGTAATTGAAACAAACTCGGGGTTCTTTTTAATAAAGTTTATTACATATTCTATGAGCTCTATATTTTACATACTTCGGACCTTCTTCTTTTCGCGGTAGACACTCTGCTGTTGAACTGTAAGAATATGGTTGTCAACTGGGTCATTTGCACCATAATGTTCGACTGTTACTCACGCCATGGGTCGAATTTAATCATTTCAAGCTTGTCGGCCAGACGTTCACGGATTGTATTGAAACGGTGTCCAGTAACCGCTGAGACCATTTGCACCATGATGGCTCTGTAAATCAATGTAAGTTTAATATTAGTGGACCTCCCTTGATATTCAGATCACTCTACACTCACTTGCTTTTCGATTTCTTAAGCAGAATATTTGTCAGAAACATTTTTCTCCGTTTTCTCAGAATATTTTTCACGTTCACAAAAGCGCTGTGAGTCTTCTCCGATTTCTTTCAACTTAGACTGTCAAAAACGTGGCAGTTAAAACTTAAAACGACAAAGTTATGTTGAAATTATATAGAAATATTTATTTATAATCTTCTCAGTTAACAACTTTTTTATCGGTAGCCAACAGTCCTTTCTCCCATAGATCGGTGACGATCGCTAGTTTTCTCTCATCGTCATCTAGCGGCAGGTCATTGACCAGAACAAACTCAGGGTATTTGTTCGCAAGCATAGAAATTACAGGCGCATCCTCCTCTTCGATTTCCATGAACGTCGGTTCGTACTAAAAATGGATTCAATATTTAAAACTCGATTGAATCTTGGCACAGATTTAAACAAACCTCATGATATTCCTTTGAATTGTCACTGTGGAAGTAGACACGCAAGCTGCTTTCTTCTTCTACGAGCCGCAGGATGTTGGCTTTGAGCAATTTGACTTTAGTCTCCAGAGTTAGTTCAAACGGACAATTCATGATCCCTTCTTCGAACTCAACTTCTTCTCCATAAACAGTGCGCTGTTTCTCTTCTTTGGAAATATACGGCGGGAGCGCATCATGCTGATACTTCTTTCCGATTTGATCTACGGCATCGTCGACACTTGCATGGTCAAATATTTTCATAAACAACGTTTTCACAGTTTCTCTCATTTCCGTTCGTTCTGTCGAATCGTTTTCCGAAAAAGCCAAACCCATCACTTGATGGATATCCAGAGGCAAACCAGCTCGAAATCTGACATCAGAAGATATTGCTTTCTGCAAGGCGACTGGAACAAGCGCTTCCAACAGATCCGCGTCTAAAACATGAAGATTATAGATTATAGACCAACAAGTAGAATTAATTATGAGCTTACAAGAAGTTTTCTGATACATCGAAACGGTAATGTGCAGCGAATGTTTTCCTTCGACAGTTTCTGCTTGATGAATGAAGCCTCGCGGAAAATAAAGCAAATCGCCAGGTTCTAATGTAACGTCTAGAATGGGTTTGCCGATTTCGTTTTGCGAGAAGTTTCCCGATGACACTCTTGGCAAGACTTCTTGAGGAGATCGAGGCTCGTATACTCTCCAGTGTTTGGCTCCTTCAATTTGCAGCACAAAAGCTTCGATGTCATCGTAATGCGGTGCGAATCCTTGCGAATTCGGGGGAGTTAGATACACATTGCTGCCGACCATGCAGTGAAAATATTCTTGTAGCTTGCTGTTCAACTTGTAGATCGATGGAACGAACGTTTGTGGATTCAATATTCTTAGTGAACAACCTTCTGCGTAGAAATGCCATATCGCCGGCGTCGTTGCTCGTCCTTCAGGATTGTGAGTTTCTCGGATGCCGTTTCTGTACGTTGTTACATCACTGAAACAACGAATATTGTAAAATGAGCCAATCTCTCGGATTTATCTCACATGTTTTTCGTGTATTCCAAGTAGTTGTCTCTAAGTATTTTGTTGACTCCTTCTGCAGACAACAAACTGTTATAGAAATCACGGGAGTCAGATCGCTTGATAAGTTTCGGTTTCTTCTCCCAGTAGTTGCTGCAAAATATAAACTATAAGAGGCTCTGCGTTCCTTGCCAGAAAGAGAACAAACCTCATGAAATCTTCCACACAAATTCCGGTCAGCATCCATTGAAGCATTTGATAGCCTTCTTCAATACTGTTTCCGTGTGTCTTGGCCTCTGGTCTCTTTTTTCCAGCAGGGCTTTCAATTTGCGCTGTACCATTCGTCTTAGGTTTTTTTGCGACCTTTTGTTGTTGTTGGAGTTCGACAATTTTAATTCGCTTGCCGGGCTTCTTCTTGCCTGAAACACAAATTAAATACAATCATCTGTGAGGTGACAACTGTGGCATTGACTTACTGCTCATTGTTGAAGCGGTTTTATTAGTTGACGATCAACGATAACAAAGAAGAAAAGTAGAAAAGGCAAAAATGGTAAATTCACACGTGAGGCTGAATATTGATTTCTGCGGCTGAACGAGGCTGAGCGTAACTCAAACTGTAAAAAAAGTGAGCTGCTGAAATTGCGGATTTGTTGCATAACTTACGTCTGAATTAACGTCTAAATTAGCCAAGTGCCACATTAAACTCTCGTGATTCGATAGCGAACAAAGTTTTAGTGGAAACAACTCGATTTACGGTGAAGAAGTGTGAAAAAAGAAATGGCTTTCGTTCGGTTAATGGGAAAGCTCGGCTCATCGCCAGCAATTAGAGTTACGTTGTCTAATAAGAATGCTCATCAGTTTGCAACATCGAGGTTGCTGTCGACCACTCCAATTCTGTCAACAGCAGTTCAAAAGCCATTAACAGCTCCCTCGAAACCTGCTCCCGCAGCCAAGGATGGAGGCAAGAAAGACCCGCTTGACACCTCCTTCTGCGATCCAATAGCAGCTTTCAAGTCGAAGACGACGTTCGAACTCATAAGAGGATACTTGGTGTATCTTATCTGCTCCTCTGAAACTTTGGTCGAGAATAATATGAAGGTAAGAGCCAACAAGCGGCAGTCCCTGTCGAATAAAGTTGCAATATGATTGAAAACGAGCCCCCGTCATCGTGATTCCTAATCCTGAATAATGATTCTTGTCACAATCTCGAGTTTCCTTCGATTTATTTGCATTTTCATCGGCGGTTGATAGGAAGCAAAAAATTATCGATTTTCCATTTCTGCTCCCTTTTCGTACACGCAAAACGAAAGCGACATGAAATTCACCAAAAATCTCTTTAGTGCATAGTGCAATCAACTTTCAAGTTTGTTTATTTCGCATAAATAATGTATCTCGTCAGCTTTTAAGCAATTTTTGAGACAGCCAAAAGTCAGAGAACAATATTATTTATAGAAAATAAAATCGCTTCAGTGATGTTATATAACGTTGGCTTCTGGCATGCGTTTCTATGACACACAAAACTCGCAAGCGAGAGGTGACAGGAAGCTCCATTATACGATTGGCAAGTTTCGGGCGATATGCATTGGAATACGTCAGAGATTGACTCGTGAAATTTAAAGATATCAGTCAAGAAAAAATATTGACATTAGCTTACTTTTGACATCTGTTCAACAAAGCAACGAGAGATTATGACAGTCACTGATCGAAAAGATGAAGGACAAACTTATCTACTGCGCTTTCGCTGGGTCGTCAAGACACTAGCAAAAACTATTTGTGAAAGTTATCTGACGTGCTGCTGCAGAATAAGTGTGACACTCATTTTGAAGGCACAAGTTAAGAAAAACAACCTTCAAAATTACTTGATTACATATCTACGATGTCATGGATTCTCTCGTTTCATAAGTCTTTGAAGAAGGTTTACCTAGTGCTAATCCAATGTGAGACTATGTTCTGACGTATATCACTTCGAATGAAAGATATGAAAAGTACCATCACATGAGACAAATTTGAAGAAGAATCATCTACAATAAGCGAATAGATTGAAGAAGAAAGTTTGCAATAAACGTGTGCTTAATTTAATTTAACGTCAAAGTCACTGACACCCTAACAGGGAATTAAAAAGTTAGCAGCTGAAATGAGTTCGCAAACAAATTTTGTTTCGACGAATGTACTTTGGCAATTATGACATTCTCGCGAAATGATGAATCAGATGAATCACGTGCCGACGTCGCTTTCGTTTATTTTGCAACGTAACTCAACCACGCAGTCTTTGCCTTAAATCCACGTACTCAAATTCTTTTCTTCGACAGATAATGAAGTTAATGAACAGCATTTTGGGCGAGAAACTATTCAATATGCTGATGAAGTCGACTTTTTATGGACATTTCGTTGCTGGCGAGGATCAAGTGAAAATTGTTCCTACGCTTGAGAGGTGAGAATGAATTTTACGTGATAGCTGTTAACATAATTGACGAAAACGCGAAGCGACTCACTTCGCATTTACTTCAATATAGCAACACATGACAAGTTAGAGATAGCGATCGAGACGAGCCCCCGCTTCATTTGATTGTACATTTTCTTTTCGTTCCGCGTCGATTAAATGTTTGTTTTGGTTTTACTTCTTCCATTTCTCGCCGACCCACTGAAGATATTTCCGACGATAACCTTGACTGCGTCAAACAGATTAATCGTAATCACGAGATTTCCTATAACCTCGTGCTCACTCGCCAACTCGTCTCACACTTTTGGTTTTCTTATCAAGACAAATGCTTCGGCTACAGTTTTTTAATTACTTATCACGTTGCTTTTTGATTAGAATTAATCATCATTTCGTTTCGATATAAGAAGAACATCAAATTTAATGCTCCGTGTTTCCAGATTGCGTTCGTTTGGTGTGAAACCAATTCTGGATTATTCGGTTGAAGAAGACTTATCGCAAGAAGAAGCAGAAGAACGTGAAGTGTCGGCTTCTGTCTCGACAAGTATTCCAGCACAGGGAGAAACGTTGCCACAGTATTCGGTAGATAAAAGCTTTGCCGACCGTCGCAAGAATGTTCAAAGCGCTCGCACTTACTTCTATCTCAACGAGGCTACTTGCGAGAAGAACATGGAAATCTTTGTGCAATGTTTGGAAGCTGTTGCTAATTCAACTTTCGGAACCGGAATTACGGCGATCAAACTGACAGCTCTGGGACGACCACAACTTCTCGTAAGTAATGAAACGAATCTTTAAGTTCAAACTATTTATCATAATATTGTTTTAGCTTCAAATTTCGGAGGTTATCGTCAAAACTCGACAATACATGATGGAAATCGCTGGTGGAACTGGCAACGTTTTGACGCATCATAAAACGATCAAAGATCTCGAGAAATATTTCGGTAGCATGGGTGATAACAAGGACGTTAAGGAGTTCCTTAAGAAAATGACCACAGATAAAGAGGGGTGAGCTTTAGTTGTTTATATATTATGGAATTGATTAACTAATTTCCGGCTACAGAATCCTGCACTTGTTCCCGTGGTCTGGGATCGTTGACGATCAGTGTGAACTATCGGAAACATTCCGCGTTCCTGATCCCAAGACTGGTCAAATGAGACGTTTGACATCACAAATTCCTCCAAAGGAAGAAGAAATGTTCAGGAACATGATTCGTCGGTTGAACTATATCGTTAAGGTGAGATTTCGTAAATAAAGTTTAGGTCACGGACTCATAAATGTTTTCTTATGATCGATAGACCGCTGAAGAACTTGATGTGAGAATTATGATAGACGCAGAGCAGACATATTTCCAACCGGCAATTTCTCGTATCACTCTTGAGATGATGCGCAAATACAACACGAAAAAAGCAATTGTATTCAACACGTATCAATGCTATCTGAAGGATACATATAAAGAGGTTCTAAGGCTACTTTCACAATAAGCGCGCAGACAATTAACTAAAACGTTTTACAGGTCTGCAACGATTTAGAACAAGCGGCTCGCCAAAACTTCTACTTTGGAGCAAAGCTCGTTCGTGGAGCTTACATTGAGCAAGAACGCGCTCGTGCTGCCGCGCTGGGCTACGAAGATCCAACAAACCCCAATTTTGATGCCACGACCGAAATGTATCACAAAACATTGACTGAATGCTTAAGACGAATCAAGAAATTGAAGGACGCCGGGCACGATCCTAAGAAAATTGCTATCATGGTGGCATCTCACAACGAAGATACTGGTAAGCTTTCGGTCTTGGCAATGTAACAGATAGCTAATTATTACTTCACTCGCAGTTCGCTTCGCGATTGAAAAAATGAAGGAGATCGGAATTTCACCCGAAGACAAAGTCATTTGTTTCGGTCAATTGCTCGGAATGTGCGATTACATCACTATGCCGTTGGGTAAGTCTCAAAGCAACATCGCGTGACAAACATATTGAAATTTTTGGCATCCTTATAGGTCAAGCTGGTTATTCGGCCTACAAATATATTCCATACGGTCCAGTTAACGAAGTCCTGCCATATCTTTCGCGTCGAGCTCAAGAAAACAAAGGTGTGTTGAAGAAGATTCAAAAGGAGAAGAAGCTGCTGCTCAGCGAAATCTTCCGACGAGTCACTCGCGGTCAACTGTTCTACAAGCCTAAAGGAGAGTACACACCAATTTAAAGTGGTAAACAGCATGTTATAATCTCATTTATCGTAAAATCTCCGCGCCCCAGTTGGACGTTGAAGGTCGCAGTGTTTCCTAGTTCATAAGTAAGGCCAGTCAGACACTCACTAACAGTAAAAGCATTAATAGCCAGGATTAAGTCTTAAACACAAATCTCCGGGCCGCGATGGGTCGATAAGGAGGTGAAAATAATTCTCAGAGATGATTCAATGCAAGTGGTGCATGAACTTTACTGTGAACAAGATTTTCATTATTGAACCAAAGGAACTCAACATCGATATTGATAGCCCCTGATTGATCATTTTTATTACGCTTTTTTAGTTTGTATTTTTATGTTCCTTCCAACGTCGCACAGTTACTTAAATTTTTAACTTTCTCATGTGTTGTCTATCGAATCTGTCCAACTGAATTCCAAATGACGTAAATTGCTTATTTTTTAATCTGACGACTTTGTATTCGTTTTATTTTATTGTGATTTTGATGATTGTGACAGCAACGATTAGTGATAGAGTTGTTATTACTTCCCTTGTTTGTGAGCGCTGGGATCTGTTCGTCAATGGTTGTCATTGATGTTTTGCTAGATAAAGTTAGTGTCCACCTCGAATGTTTCGCAACCTAAATCAATAAGCTGACAATCGCTCTGATTTCGAAAATAACATGATCTGAAGCTTTTAAGTTTCATACTTTTATCCATCGTAAATGGCAGTATACACGCACAAATCCCATCGAGCAATTTACTTAATTTACATTTGTCACGAGTAATCTTTGCGATGATGCAAGAATAGGATTCTCATTTTACTCTTATTATTATTTAATGATGTTCCATGCCCTTGTCAATTGAATGCAATCTTTTGTTGCATATAAAAAACATTTTACTAAAGAAAACTATTAATTATAGCAAAATTTAAATGGTACGAAATAAAAATGTTTAAATGTAATTGAATGTTTCTCTTGAATCCATGAAAATTAATTTATTAAAAGACGCTGCTGGTTACATAGCGAAGAGACATAAGATATGCAAACTTGCATTTAAAATTTAAATAACTTTTAACTCGTTCATCGGTCATTGATCCATCTCAAGATCATCAGCCCAGAGAATCTGGTCAGCGACAGATGAACGATTCGAAAAAAAGTTCTATCCACTAATTTGATTTTAATCCGCACTCGACAATATTTCAAGCCTCATGCCAAATTTTTAGCCTCGTTTTCGGATGTTTTCGCTTATGATCGCAGTGCAAAAAGACAAACCAGAAAAGGTAGATTTGTAGCGAAATCATTAATACGCAAATAAACTTTTGAGTTGGCCAATTCAATGACAACTCAGAACTTTTGTGAGGCAAGTAAAATTGAAAAACTGCAAGTGATTTGTATAATTACGATACTGTTAAGCCCAAACGGAAGCGAGTATTTATATGTTGAGGAATAGTCTGTGTTATTAAACGGTTTTCCCCTTGTCAACCTTTTACTCTACGCGTGTATTTATTGAAATGTTGAACATGTTATCTAATAATTTTTGCTCCCCTTCTCTCTGAACAAAACTGCTTCAATTGTGTTTTCTCGGTATCACGCGCAAACACTGAAAACAAACGACCCTCGAATGTAAGATTTTCGAATGAAAAACTGAAAATTGGTTTGATGATTAATATCGACAATAATTATTGTATGTTTATTGAGAGATTCAGAAAAAGAATAAAAGCGAAAATTACATTGAAAAAGTTCTTTGGTTGTTTATAGCCTTCAAGGATCGTTGGTCGACTAAATAGTTGTTTGCTTAGTTCCGTCATAGCAAAGTTCTTCAGAGAATTCGCTCGTGCGATCGAAGATGTCTTTCGAACGGACTTTGAAACAGCCTGGTATTGTGTGCTTAAGCTGATGATATAGGAAAGGAATGTGCTTTACTTCAACCTGCTGATAGCCTTCGTTGTCTGAGTATTTGAAGAATATTTCATACGTTTTGATGCATCTGTAGAACAACACCAAATGAGTTGAAATAATTGTTTGTTAGTTAAATAACCTCACCTCGAATAGTAAAAAGCTTCTGACCAGAAGATAAAAATTTCCTCTGTATTTATTCGTCTTAACCGGAGATTCTTAACTCTTCTTGGTTTTCTTACATTTTCGCTGCAAATTCTGATCGAAACAACAAAAGGAGGCATCAGTTGCAGACTCAAAACAATTTCACCGTCGACGAATTTCGATGGTTGATTTAGAATGGCTGGGTTTTGAGCTTCTCGCATTGCTTCAAAGCTTTTGTGATCGGGAAACGCTGGCCGGCCTAACTTGTCGAAGATGCCTGCAGGGTTTGTTCGTTTGTTATCAATACCTTCGACAAAATACAGAACTCTTCCGGCAGAATCGTGCACCGGAATGTTCTTCACTTCAATTTCAAATGTTTTTGATTTATTTGAGTAGTTTTTGAGATTAACGTGACTCCAAACTAAAATACAAGAGAAAAACTTCGACGGTCGATTGTTTGCTGTGATGACAAACGAAGAACTTTCGTTTTCAAGAACGTTGACACTTCCACCTTTCCGCGCAAGATTGGACAAAATACCAAGTGCTGAGAATACCGGTTTGTGAATGAATTGAACGTGCTTCGGACTGGTGTTGTTCATCTGGAATCGTGCCAACAAAGTTCTTTGAGTGAAAAAGTTAGGATAAAAATTCAGGAACGAATTGTCGTGACTGATGGATTCGAGATTTTTCAGCCGGCCGTCGAGTTTTGCTTGCCAATGCTCGAAAACTGTTTGAACTAACACAGCAGCGTATCTTGTATCACTTTGGAAATCCCTCGGCTCGGACCATTTCTTGATGGGATCAGCTTCTGTGTTTGCATAAGTCATATTAGCAAGATTCGGAAACTTCTCATGAAATTTTCCAATTAAATCAATTGATTCGCTTAAAATTTCATCTGCGCTGTTTCCGTTCCCCTTACGATGGAATGTTATGATATCAATCGGGCATTTGGTAGCGTTTTCGTTGCAAGTGTCAAGAACGCTCCAAC
Source organism: Smittia sp. YW1114-2 (assembly GCA_033064975.1). NCBI lineage: Eukaryota > Metazoa > Arthropoda > Insecta > Diptera > Chironomidae > Smittia > Smittia sp. YW1114-2. Next base: position 13,096,890 of record CP093834.1, on the reverse strand, counting down.
AGAATTCATGGTGCTTTTCGTCCTTGAATAGTCCGGCAGGTCCTCGAAGTTTTATTGCATTTTTAAGGCGAAACTGTCGTTCTACAGCTTGAATCCCGGCTCTTATTCCAATGAGGTACTCATCGTAATCTATCATGGGGAAGATGCATCATAATTCTGGCTATAAGTATTATCTAGTTAAACCAACTGTGACGTGTGAAGTTCAATAGATTGAAGCTTTTAAGATCAGGCTCGTTCCACGTTTCGAACTTCCATTTAGTGATAGTTTTCACGCCATAGCGTCCTGTCATGAATAACAAAGTGATTGTCATCAGTTGAGGTCGAACAAATAATAACTTATTAATACCACACCAATGTTTCTGGCCACTAGCTGATAAGCAAAGTCCTCCCATATAACGCTGAGCATACGTTCGAATTTCAAGGTCGTCATAAACTCAATGGTGGGATACAACCCAAACTCATGTGTTAGCTTCCATAGAAAATCATCGAGACGCTCGAAATTGAAAACTGGCAGGTGCGTTGTCGTGTAGTTGCTGTAGCAATAAAATTAAAGGGAATATATAGCCACAGATTTAAAATACCTTACGTGATTGACAAAAGGTTCAAAAGCCAATGAATTCGGACGTTTTGTATTCCCCGGTTGGGTAGCGATCCAATTATTTCCAAGTTAAATTTGACGTCGTCGGAATCGAAAAATTTCTCTGGTGATTCAACAGGCTCAGGTGGGGCGAAGCCGGTGTTTGTCCAAAATCTCGGGAGTTTCTGCAGCTCCTCTGTTGCTTTCATAAAATCAATTTCAATATGAACCTTCGAACTCTCCGAAAAAATTACAAAACAAACAATGGAGAACAGTTTCAGGCAATTTTCCATTAGTAAGCTCTGATGATCTGAAAAATACAAAATAATTTCTTTTCAAAAACTGGTTTCATCTGCTTGATCTCATATCAAACAACCGCCAAATGAAAGCGATATCACTACAAACATATTTTGTTCTTATGAATGGTAGGAAACGAGGAATGAAAAGATCCCACAAAAAGTATAATTTTGTTTCGATAATTATCTGACCCATAAGTCTAGAGACAGATGATATAGCTTGCATTTACTACTACTGAACATGTCGCAAAAATATTGAATCTCACGCAACGTGGAAATTTCGTGTAAGCATCGCTCTGCCAAATTTTATAAACGCCGGCAGTGTGAGGGAGAATGAAGAGAGAACCGCTCGCCACCTTCAAACGCTGGCATTGTCTCTTGTGAGCGATCGCGATGAGAAGAAACGGAAAATATATACATAGTTTTCCTTGTCGCTCAGCTAACAAAATTTCCGAGTTTTCAGTTTGTGTTTGGCTTTCGTTCAAAGCGGTTAAAGCGCGATCAGTGTGAAATGAACTTCTCACGACTGAAGAAATAAAAATTTCATCGATTACGAAACCAATTTCCTTTTCTTCGCCTATTGAAGTTAAATTAAATACAAGAGTGTATGGTAGTGAATGAGAGAAATTAATGTACTCATCGCAAACTGAGAACGTCTTATTAATATTTCTCTACCAGTGAAAAACTTCGTGGGAAAATATTTTGTGATAATATAATTAACTTGAGCGCGCTCAAAAATGTTCGTACCTATTCGTCGGGATCCAATAGTATTCCGCGAGTCTTTCAGCGATGCATCGGCGCTGCAGAAAAATGTGAGCAAAAGTCTGAGATTACCCTGGAGTTATTTCAGTTTTCTTGCTGATCGCTGAATAAATTAACGTTAGCGATGAAAATCTATTTTGGGTTCGATCAGAGATTCCTCTAGCAGAGATTGTAACTTATTTTAAAATAGGCGAGATGTAGCGTCGAAAGCTTCTGGTTCAATGAAAACAAATGCGCCAGATGCAAGAGAATGGCTCAGATTAAGTTTAAAAACAAACATTCGCGATTCAATTAGCTGTCTTCGTTTTTCGTTCAATTGTTTGTCGCACTTTTTCATTGATGCATCATTTAATCATTCTGCGATGTTCGTATCAATTGAGACTAATTGTCGACTTTGTGTCCAAAGCTTCGAGCGAGAGCTCAGATGTTTCTCGCCTCGCTATCGATTTTGCGATAGTGTGATGAGAGACCTTATTTTCCTCTTTTCGTTCTCCAGTGACAAAACGAACATCATCGGCATCAGTTGAAAGCGGCAATTATCTTTTCGTCTGATATTCCTGGTCAGTTCGAATTTATCCGCAAGATCAGTTCTAATATTCAGTGCAACAATCATACAGTGTTCACGTGCAAAACACTCAGACCATCAGAAGACACATTGGCATCGCTCTCGGTGATCTATTTTTTCTCAAAGCTTTTGTGTCGTCAAAGATTCTGCCGTTTATTTTTAAAAAAAAACCTTTCATTCAATGCTCGAAAAGGTTCACGATAATTCAGGCTAAACTAATTATTGCCGGGTAGATGTTGTTGCAATATTCCACCTTCACTCGCTTCTTCTCGAACTCACTAGCCTCAATTCCACTTCCGGAGAAGTCCGGGACAAATATATCCTCGACGCTAACCGTTTAAAATACAAGTGCAACTTGCACGAGGGTAACGTCAGTTGCGATTTTCTCCTTTCGACTTAATTGCCGGCGACCTTGCACTCTCTTAATTGCATTTGAGATATTACTTAACATGACTTAGAGAACATTAGAGCTTCAACTTCAAAGCAATCGTCAAGTCACACATTTATCTCCTTGAAATCGTGACTCAACTGAGACCAGCTTTTTATTGTTGTCGCAAGCTCTAACGATAACTGGTCGTGTGTAAGTCTCGAATGTTTGTTTTTTCACACGTCATGAACAAGCACAAAACTTCAAAATACGTCTTTCAACCTTTCAACTTTTCGCGATGAATCAAGAATGTTACACATTGTGAATCTCATTTTGACTTACATTTTTATTGAATTAACTAGGTGGAATATTTTGTGATTCTATTTATGAACAAGTAAACTGTCGTGAAGAGAAAACTCCAAAAACTTTTCAAAAACACTAGTTATTCGAGCCATTCAGTTGCATTTTACTCAATAGCCTTTTGCATTTTCTAGATATCTGAGTTGACGGGTCAATTGAAGTTGTCGTCACCATCAACATCACAGATTGTACGATCTGCTGAAAACATCTCGGCCATGTCATCACAAAGTGGATCAGTTGTTAGCATCAACTCTGACACCTCCAACATCGTCAGAGGGAAAAAAGACAAATTCGCTAACTTCAAAAACTCTCACATGAGCCACAGTACCGGCGATTTGAATTTAAATAAAACTCTGAATCTGTCTTCGTTCGGTGATGTTCAGCTGAACGATTCCCAATTCTTCGAAGTAATGTACATTGGAAAGATAAAAGTGTCTCACAAGAAAGTCCCGGCAACATTTATCGACGATGCAATCCCGAAGTTTCTAGCTCACGATAAACAGAAAATGAAGGTGAGAGCAAAAACCGGTTTCGTGCTAATTACGTGGTAAGGCAATATTAATCATTTTATTCTGATTTTCTCAACAGAACCTTGAAAACGTCGCGAAGCAATCTGTCAGTCCGGAACATCAAAACTTATCGGATGCATCGATTCTTCATTGTAACTTAAAGCTGAACGCAACAACAGAGAATGAAGACGAAAAAACAGCCAAGGTCGATCTGAAATCAGTTGGAAAATTGAAGGAGGTGTTGCGATCGGATTCAATCGATGGCGCTATGAGAAATCGTTCTGCATCCATTGGATGCGTCGAACAGAATCGTACCATGGTGTTCATTTTAGGACGCACTGATATTCGACTGATCAGCCCCGACAGGAAGCAAATTCTTTTGCATAAAAACTTCAAAGATCTCGTTCAGGGCGTCCAGGGGAGTTTAAATTCAGAGCACTTTGGAATAATTTGCAATGAAACAAAAGAAGGCAAAACAGAGTTTATTGGATATGTTTTCAAGTGCCAGTCAGAAAGCATTGCGCATGACATCATGAACTCTGTTTCCAAGTCTCTGGAGATACTAGAGCAGACGAAGCAAGAAGAAGAGGATAAGAGCCATTTGTCAGATGTGCTGACTTGTGATCACTGTCCAATGATTTGGTATAATCGACTTTGCTCCACTATCGATGGACTAAGTGAAAAGAAAACCTACAACATGATAATGCGCTTCATTGAGGATCTTAACGACGAAGACCAAGAAATCATCACGCAAAAGTTTTTCGGATCGGATAAAGTCAATGACTTTCCACTGCGTGAGCGGAATAAATTTTTAATTGCGTTGATCGAGGCGCACTGTCAGATGCGGCAACGACGTCACGTGCATGACACCGAGCAAAATCGAAGCGAGTTTCTCAATCAGTATTTAGGAGGGAGCACAATTTTCATGAAAGCGAGGCGATCAATTTCGAACGTAAGCAAACACTTAATTTAAACCCAAGTTAAATTAGCATTTGAATTTATCTAGTCGTTTGATCACCTGTTGAAGCGTCGAGGAAGCAAAGATTTCATAGACAATAACAACAACTTCACGCACGGAGACGATCAAAAGCGCGTCCTGAAGCAATCGAGATCAATGTCACTTGCACCAAATGCCCCCCAAACATTGACCCTGAAGCGATTCTCACCCGAAACTCAACAAGTCAACACTTCTAAAATGGACATGTAAGAAGGTCATTGACTGTATTCGTTTATTCATTACGTTTTATCTACGCAGGTTCCTTAAAGTTGGCAACAGTCCAAAAGATGGCATCAACAAAATCGGTTCATGGCGACAAAATATGCTGAAGAATGCGGCGATCAAGGCCGATGCTGTCGATGACTCTATTAAGTTGCTTCCAACCAAAGCTAGAAAAAGTTCGTGTCGATGCGCATAATGTCATTTGGTATGCTCTTTTAATTATTCGATTTTTGTTTAGAGCAACGTCTGAGAAAAAAGCGCAGTCCAGAAGAGTTGCGTGCCTTGTGGAAGTTTGCGGGAAAACAAGTCATTCTATTACTACGAATGGAAAAAGAAAATCTTCGACTGCAAGAGCGCCAGAACGAGCAAGACATCCGTCGAATGAAATTGGACTATGACGAAATTGTCGAATGCGAGCCGCAGTTGACGCAAGTCTGGGAAAACTACATAAGCGAGGCATCGAAGGCACTGCACACAGACAATCGACTGTTTTTGCAAGCCATAAAGAGTGGAGTTCCTCGTTCAAAAAGGGGAGATGTGTGGATGATGCTTGCCGAACAGTTTGATAAGAACCACCCTCCGTTCGACACTTCCAGTTACCCAGACTACAATGTGCCGTATCACGAACTTTTGAAAAATTTGACCGAGCATCAGCACGCGATCTTTATGGATCTTGGACGGACTTTCCCTAATCATGAATTCTATAAAGCTCCATTTGGACTTGGACAACTTTCTTTGTTCAACATCCTCAAAGCTTACTCGATCTTAGATTCGGAGCTCGGCTATTGTCAAGGACTCGCTTTCATCTGTGGTGTCTTGCTGCTTCATGTAAGAAAAGAAATCAGTATAATCTCAGTTTTTTAAGATAAAAATCTTTTTAGCTGAATGAGGAAGACGCATTCAAGTTACTGCTTCATTTAATGCTGCAAAGACAAATGCGATTAAACTATCTACCCGATATGAAACAATTCCAAATGCAGCTCTATCAACTGTCGAGACTCATTAAGGACAACTTGCCGGAAGTCTACGATTTGTTCGATAAAAATGACGTTGCGACGACACTCTACGCTTCAAGTTGGATTCTCACAATTTTCTCTTCGTCCTTCGAACTCGGCTTTGTTGCGAAAGTTTTCGACCTTTTATTCTATGCGTCCGACGAAGTGATTTTTCGTGTAATTTTATCCCTGCTGCAAGTGCACAAAGATCAACTCCTCCAGCTTGATTGCTTTGAAGACATTATGGACTATTTGAAAAATGTGATCCCGAAAGTAGATGAAGCCACAATGTCCACGGTGTTCAAAAACGTTTATACATTGAGTATAACACGCCAGTTAATGGATTACAAAATCGAATACAGCGTGTTGAGGGAGGAAATTTACAACACAAATCTGAATATCGAGAACTTGAACGAAGCAAAGGAAGAGAACAGGGACCTTCAACGAAAACTCCAGATCGCAGAGTTGAATATTGAACGACTTGAAAACATTCGTCACTCACAGCAGCAGGAAGTCCAATCGATGCAAATACAAATGCAAAGCCTGGAAGTCACAATTCAAACGCTTGGCGATTATTTAACATCATTATCGATTCATCGAAATGATCTTGACATCCCAACTGACATTCGTAGGCTACTACAGCAACTTGAGTATCAACACAGTCAACAGAGGCAGCAACAAATGAAGCGACGACCTGTTTTTCTCGAGAGGAAAATTGGAAAGTCAGTCTCGGTTAATAACAGCATGGGAATGAGCTTGAAAGTTCTGATTGAGCAGAATGAGAATGATCACATTCTGCCGCCGACTCCACCATGCGTCTCATCTCTCACCCCTACGAACGAAACGACCGACCTCTTCCTCGAACAATGTACTCCTTCAGCACCGCAAGAGCGTAAGAAAAAATACTTCGAACGAACTCTTGAGCAAAACGTCGACTCAGGATCCCGTGAGTCTCCCGAGAAGATGCGACTATTTGCACAAGCAGCAATTGAAGAAACTTCGGACTCCGAACCCCCAAAAAATGATGACTCAACTCACCCTTTGTCGTCGTGCAGCGATATTAATTTTCAGTTCAACACTATTGAGCTCAAGACTATCAAACCGGCAAACAATTTCCGAAAGAAAACATAATTTATATTTTTGTGATAACTATCGAAAGCTCTGATTTGATCAACGTAATAAATGTTCAGACAGGATAACTACACTTTGACCAAATCTGTATTTCTGATAAATGTTTTAAAATGAAAAATCAATTTGCTGCTTTTACAAAAATCACCAAAAATTTTCCAGGTTTTTGTTGTTCAGATATATTATTACTTCGGGAGGCTCGCGCCCCCGCATATATTTATTAGTTGGAGTCGAGACGCGCAACTCATATATAGCAAAGAGTGTCTCGGTTGAATTGCCCAGAACTCACTACCTCTCCTTTTCATTCAGTGATGATTTAATTATCTGAACTTTTCTCATATCGCGGGTTAAAGATTACGCGGGAGCAAGAAGAGTGTGTTAATTTAGTTCAATTGAAACATAAGTCTCAGAAGCTCATCCGCGAGTTGCATTCTTGGCGCGGCTTTCAAAGGCAGAGGAGAAAGTGAAAACTTGTTGCTTCGATTGTAAGTCAAGAGACTTTTCCGAATAATAGCCGTGACGACAACGATCGGCTGCATTGTTCATCATTTTGATAAGAGAGTGTTTCGAGTTACTCAACACCCTGCGATTGTAGTTTTAAAACATTTTTGAGTGCTTATATCGTCATCGACCGCAGCTGATGATTTCAAGCTATTAATGATGTTTTATCGCTTGCCTTTTAGATAATCAAAATGCGGCCGCTCAAAATAACAGTTGTAGGCGATGGAGCCGTTGGCAAGACCTGCCTCCTAATCTCGTACACCCAGAACGAATTTCCTGAGGAATATGTGCCAACAGTGTAAGCAGTGATCAATTATCGTTATCGTGTTAGATCGCTATTGTCTCAATCTTTAGGTTTGATAATCATGCATGTACAATCACCGTCGATAACAAAGAGTATTCGTTGACATTATGGTGAGAAAACGGTTTCAAGTTCAATAGCAATTCGTATTGATTTTATAATCTTTTAGGGACACGGCTGGCCAGGAAGATTACGAGCGGCTGCGACCTCTAAGCTATCCCAATACTGACTGCTTCCTGCTTTGTTATTCGATAGCTTCAAAGACCAGCTTTGAAAACGTTACTACAAAATGGCATCCTGAAATCAGACACTTTAGTCCGCAAGTTCCGATCGTCTTAGTCGGTGAGTGTTGAAGGATTGTTGAAGGCGTGAAACATGTGCCGAACAGATTGCAACGTAACGAAAATTTGCAGAAGCATAGAATCGATCCTTCTTCGAACGACAAGTAATTCATTGTTAAGATAAGTTTTGGTAGAGTTTGATGCTTCTTCGCGCTTAAAGTATTCTTTTGTGGCACCAGTTTATTTTCACCAGTACACTTATTGAGAAATGAATAGATACAGGAATTTTAATATTTATCTTATTGTCTATCTAGGAACAAAAGCAGATTTACGAGTTCAAGGTTCTGAAAAGTTCGTAACGACAGTTGACGCCAAGAAGCTGAAAAACAAAATCGGAGCTTTCACCCTGGTTGAGTGTTCTGCAAAAAAGAAGACGAATCTATCGACCGTCTTCGAAGAATCGATTCGGGCTGTTGAGAAGAAGAAGCCTGGCGGAGGTACGAGGAAGCCAACATGTTCTATTCTGTAAAAGGTCGTTGACAACTTTAGTTTATCGAGAGATTTTTAAGTCAAATGACAAATCGTTGACGTAAGTGCCATTTCATCTAACTTTTCTCTCAGATTTCCCTTTCTGGTTCAAGAGTTTCAATCAAAGATGAAAACTATTATGCAATATCTCAGCGGAAAAATCACAGAAAATATCAATTGGCGAGATCATTAATTTCCTCTTTCCCTCTGCGGTGATGACGAGCTCTAAGTGTAGACTAGAAAGGAAAATTCTATGTTAAGAAGCATCTGCAGTTTATCAGAGAGGAAATTTGTTTGATTGTAAAGTAAATAATCGCGTGCACAAGGTGAATATCGATTATTGAACGGTTCAGACAGTGGGAGAATAAGCTGTGATCTCGGTGTATTTTGTTGCATTGAAGAGAGCTTGAGGAAATATTTTGATCAAGTTGAAAACTCGCTCAACTGAAACTGATCGCGTCCTTCATGAAAGTATTTAAATTGTCTTTGTGCCAATCAGCATTGCACAATATAAAGTATTACACCAACAATCAATCAATTTTCTTAATATTAAAATCTTTGAGTCACACGAAACTTTACTCCTTTTTGTATCGCTAAAATAGAGTGGTTTCAACGGAGTTGGTAAAAAGTAATCAGTCATACAAAAATATTTTACAACACAATTTGGCAAACAATACGAGTGGTTAATCCAATCCCGAAAGGATTAAAAGACGAGCAATCGTTGAATCTGTGGGTGAGAGAATCACGGGGGGCACTGACACTGCCTTCCTGGTCTGTTAGCTGGTGGGCTGCTATAATGGCAGTCCACAAAAGCCAGCGTTCTTACAATCTATCTAAGAGTGGTTACCGAAAAACTATTCAGATGTGTTCATCAAGAAAAAAAATTCTCAACACAGAAATTCGTTTCTATCGCATTGTTGCTATATACATTTTCCAGAACAATCATTAGAAAGTTTCGGTTCAATACTATCGAGAAATGATAACAGTTAACAGTTCTGATGACTTTAAACTGTTGTAGGAGGTATAAATTAATCTAGTATTCAAGAGAATTCATAACCATGAAGCACTCATCCGATTGTTCCAAGATTCGGAAGTAATAACAAATTCAGAAACTGATAACACCCAAATTTTAGTCAAATTGTTTTAAACTGAATGATTTATTGTTCATAATTCAAGAGAAATGTTTTTAAATATATTACAGTTATCTATAAAAACAACAAATGAGCCTATTTGCTTGCACTCTAATCTCTACAGCTAAGGAATAACTTACTAAAAATTATTGTTGATAAAAATTCGTACGATTACATCATGGTTCCTGGCAATTGGTCGCTGCTCGCGACCTTAGAAGTCAACAAATACTACAAAATATTCCTGTACTAAAATTACAAGAAAACATGAGTTGAGCATTAAATTCGCTATGAAATGTTTGTCTCTACCAAAGCAGTAAAATGTGCTGCGAAAACTTAATACAATCGTTCCACTATGCCCTACCGGAAAATCTCAGTTTCAATACGGTCAAATGTGCTTTAAAGCTCGCTTCACAGCGGTAAAAATGATTCATATTTTCATTTAAAATCATAAGTTTTGGTAAGCGTCCATATCGTAATGATGAATCGCCGATGAATATCCTTGTTGCATTTGTCCTGCAATTTATTTCATTGTCAAATTTCTTATCTTCATTAATAAGATTTTAAATATTCACCTAATTGACTATTCGATAAACCTTGTTGCAATAACAAATTGTGTTGAAGGTTTGCTGTCATACTGCTGCTATGTCCTTTGCTCGGCCCTTGACTGTTTGATCCACCCATCATACTGCCTGGCATGTCCATATCCGAATCACTTCCTGATGAGTCAATGTGTTTATCGCCACCCCTTTAAGAAAAGAAGATTTTTATAAAAAGATTACGTCATGATGATCACGTTAAGATTCGCGGCTATTCGAGACATTTCTTCTAAATGCTTTTCAAAGGTAGAAATGAATTGAATCTCCGTAGCAGATTTGAAAGTTCTTAATTCTTTTCAATTCCAAACAGCCTCTTCAAAGGGAGCCTCTTCATAACAAGAGCAAAACATTAAGGAAATGGGATGAAGTTGCACATAATTGATCTACATTGTTTAAGATTTTCCTTTTTCTTGTGCACCAATTTGCCATTGCATTGTCGTACGAGACGGGAATTTCAGCAGGAGATTAGTTACTTGACTTCTTTTTCATCTTTGAGTCTTATTTGTTATTCTTTTGACGAGCAAGGGAGCAACCGATATTGTTAGTTTCATCCCAGTAACAAGACTCTAAAAACGCGCGCCTGGGAGGTTGGAAAGTTTGTTTCTGTTTCAGGATGAGCAAGAATAAGGGTATCGTTCCACTCTTATACCAATGAGCCTTCGCCGAATACTCGCTCTCCTTATTACTTTTCATGAATAAATATTTTATATCCAAGGTTTTTTCTTGAAAAAGCAATCGCTTAAAGAAATCGTCGTCAAAGACAACAAGCGATATTTAATATCGTCGTCGTTGGGTCCATTCATAAATAACATCATGAAACGGATTAGCATCTTGTCGTTAATCAGACCTCGTTTTAATAACGAAATGATTCGTCTGAGCTGCAGGCACGGCGAATAAAACAAAACGAGAGAACTCGCTGCTCAGCCATCTCACTCGCTTAGCCAGCAAGTATGTAAGAATGTGTATAATTTTTTATGTTTATTCCATCAGCGATAGAATGTCATCTGATATCTTTGGTTGAATAATGAATCGAACGAGTATACACGCCCCGAGTCAGTGGAATATAACGAAAGCGAAACCCGATATCCCCTTAAATTCTCAACATTCATCGACTGTACACAACAACGTTGTTGGTTTTTCTCTGGCTGTTCATATACATTATTATATTTAGGTTCTTTCTGTCGCTTTTTGTTTCGTCGATTCCCCGGAGCGAGAGAGGAGTAAAGAATAAACATCATCGATGCGTTGTGAAGGATACATGTGTGCGCCATAAGTTCATCTTGTAGAAATGGATTTTAGTGAAAACTTTTGCGAGAGCCTTGCTTTAAAAAACAATTGGAAATGAGTCGGAAAAAGACTTCAATTCCAGCAATTTCTCAGAGCCATCAAATTTTTAAGTTCTCAACGAGATTCGCCCTTGTTTGAAAAAAACAGAAGCGTGTTGCAAGCACATGTTCAGCCGCGCATCATCCAATTATGATCCGCGCGTGTTTCCGTTTTGCCGAAACAAAATGTGTGCTGAATTAAAAACATTACACATGTAGGAAGATTAAGATAAATGCACTGAAACACCCGCTGCGTTATCAAGCAGTCGATGCAGCAAACCCATCATTAAGGGACAATAAGAATGTTTGTTTGCTGCCGATTTTGTTCAGTCCTCAATGGCTAAATCTACCTGATCCTGTCATGAATCAAAGGAGAATTAAAAATTTTACGCTCGAAGGGATGTTTTGTGAGTGAACATTGACGATAGCAGTTGCTCATGATAAAACCCTCTTTAAAAATGGTTCACTTAACAAAAACATTTCCTTCAAGGACTCTTCAATTGTGTCTTAATTAATTTGAACGGGAAGAATTGCTCTTGCAGTGACTGCCGTCGAAGGGTAAGGCTTGCAATAAAAAGACCATCAACTCACTCTTTGCTATGTTCTGCTGCTCGATCTCGTTGCCGTCGGTTCTTGAACCAATTCGAAACCTTTAATTGCCAAATGTGATACGTTAAAAAGAATAATAGAGCGAGTGATTATGAAACTGTTACCTGTGTCGTCGTTAGGCCAGTAGCCTCTGCCAGTTCCCTCTTTTCTCGTGGCGACGGATAAGGATTATGTGTGTACCAATCTCTTAGAACCGATCTCGATTTCTCTTTGAAGCAGTAGCTGGTTTCTTCACCATCCCTTTAATTGTAATAAATTTCTTAGCTCTCAAGGTGAACTACGAGCTCCAGCAACCTACCAAATCGTTCTAGGCAGCGGAAACTTTCTACGAACTCGATATTTGCCCACAGCCCCCAGCGGTCTTCCACGAAGTTTCTCGGCTTCCACATAATGAGCTACAAATAATAGTTTTGGTTTAGTGCCAAGTGGTTCACACGGAAGAAGGAAGCGCACCTTTGAGCCAAAGCGATTGCAATTTCTGATGATTTAACGGCGAAAACGTTTGACTTTCCAATATTCTGTATAGCTCCTTGAAATGACCCCTTGACGATAAACGAAATTTAAGTTAGAGTTCGATATTGATGCATGTCACCGGTGTTGAGATTTACCTGTGAAAAGCCACGACAGCTTTAGCCTTCAGCACTGACTCATTCAATTGAATTTTCTCGCATTGCGGCAGTGACCAGAGAAACCTCCCGAGTCTCTCAACATTGCCAGCTTGCTGTAGGACTTCACACACGCACGCTACTTGTTCCTGTGTGAAGCCAAACGACGGCATTGACTCATCACTCTCTTCGCCTTTCATCGCGATGTTCTTTCGATTGCCCAACAATATTCCGTCGCCGTTGTTCTGGTTTAAATTATTTTCATTACAATTATTCTCCGAATGACTCGAAATGAAGCGATCATTCATAACACTTAATCCACTTAGATATTTCACAGATCGCTTATTTGCACTCTTTCTGATAACGAAATTAGAATTTGATGAGGTGATGATACTCAAAGCCTCTTTTCACTTTCGATCACACTTTGGCTGGCAATGCGGCGGTCTTTTATAAGTTTTGCTCCTTCACTCGGCTTTCATAATTTATTTTTAGATCCAAAGATACATTTTATGAGTTGGAAACATAAGACAATTTTAAGATTATTTTGGCATGCTGACAAATTATTATTCAATATGAATCTTCAGTTTCAGGATTTTCCACTTATTGTCAAAATCAACAGAATGAACTGTGTTATCACTTGCCGATTATTATGTGCCACTGAATACTTCAGCGCTCAGATCTCAATGAATTGCACAATTTTATCGAACGCGGGAGCATTTACTTTCATGATCTTTCTCGACTGACGATAAATAGCAGACTGAGCTGCGAGCGTTGCGAGAGTGAAATATTCGAGAATGCTGAGGAAAAATGAGACTGAAAACTAAATATCAAAGAGCATGAAAGGGATCTTCGCAAAATATATTTCATCCGAATTAGAAATACGAAAGCATGACATAGAACGATAAAATCGATAATATTTGGAGAGGTGTTTGGGATAAGAAGGTAAACTGCATATTAGGTTTCTGATATCAATGAAGAAAACACGAACGAAAAAGAAAATCACGAACAAAAATTAACGGAAATATTTAGTTTAAGGCAGCAGATTTATTCCAAATGTTCGGAACGGAATTAAAGAATTTCCCCCTTATGACAGTTTGTATAACAAAATTTATTGTTTTCAATTCTACTCTTAAGTCTTCATCTAGTTTTCTGATTTATAAAGAGTAAATCTCATTAACGGAAGCCACTATATTATCAATTGTCAATCAGTGCAATCGTGTACGGATAAGGAAACGAAAATCACTTGAGAGTTGATCGGGAAAAAGCAAATATTAATTGCATAATTTTAAAAGTTACTTTCGACAGAACTTAGTGACTAGCAGTTGATGAACGATCAGATGGTGCCACTACAATCATGATCTTACCGTGAATGATATTCGCAACTTTTGAGAAGTGTCATGTGATGGAGCTTCTGTTTACTTTGTAATCGATTCGATAGCCGCCCACATCTCAAAATGCCTCTTAAGCAGTACATGGACATTGCTGATAAGAAGTCGCCACTTGCTAATCCATTTGCAACTTTCGACCATCGCGAATTCCTGTGCGGATGGGGCTCAGCATTTGTCAACATTTTAGCAACTTATCCTCTTTACAAAACAATCTTCCGCCAGGTTCAAAGGATTCCTTTGTTGTCGCGAGAAGGAAACTCATTTCTCTATATTCTCAGATGCTCCATGGAGTAAAAATTGGAACAGCGTTCGATCAACTCAGGCATGAAGGAATCCCTTATCTCTACAGAGGAATGTTTCCTCCTCTTGCCCAAAAGACTCTTTCGTTATCACTAATGTTTGGTGTATACGATGGTATTAAGGTAATTCTGAAGCAAGAATGAGATTAAGCAAGAGAGTAATGGAAATTTTATTTTGTAGCGTCCAGCAATCGATTACTACCACATCAATCAATATTCCGCCAAATGTCTCGCTGGAATCGTAGCAGGAACATTCGAGGCTGCATTGATGCCCTTCGAACGCATTCAAACTATACTAGCTGATGCTGCGTATCATCAAAAGTACAAAAACACTCAGCACGCGTTTAAGTGAGTTTCAATTAACATTGAGCAGCAAGAAGAAAAATAACGAACGTATTTGCTTTCAGAGTGATAATCAGTGAGAACGGATTTAGGGAACTTTATCGAGGCTTGGTGCCAATTCTTTTACGCAATGGTCCCAGCAACGCCGTGTTCTTCGTGCTTCGAGAAGAAGCGCAGAAGTTTCCACAGCAAGTGAGTTCAGTTTTCATTTTCTCAGATTTGGAGCCGACATCATTTATTTAAAGGACGGTGCTTTCTATCGCAATGCTCATCAATTCTTTTCTGGTGCAGTCATTGGAGCGTTCGTATCAAGCATATTTTATCCGCTTAATGTAATCAAAGTGTAAGACGGTCGATCTTATTTTAGTTTCATTTATAATAATACTTGTTTCTCACAGTGTTATACAAGCTAAGGTTGGTGGTCCAAACGAAAACATGTTGGTCGTACTACGTCAAATTTATATTGAACGAGGTAGATTAGTGAAAAACGTTTACAAGGGCCTAAACATGAACTGCGTGCGTGCTTTCTTCAGCTGGGGCATTATGAATGCTGCCTATGAAAACCTCAAGGAGTTCATTTATTGATGTGGAGAAGAGAAGTGTTCGGTTTGGATTGTTGATTGACTGTGGTTAATGTTTATGCTAGTCTTTGATTCAAGTGCACAAGAAGTCCAAAGCAGGATTCTTTTATGAATTCTTGAAGTTAAAGAACCAAAACCAGCATTTACTACCGTATAAGATCGTTTGTTGTTCGTTAGGTTCATCCCAGTTTTGTGAATATTCCGCCATTTCGAAGTTCATTAGTTTAATATCATAAAGGCAAGCCACAATAATTTTCTGATAGGTGTTTTAATAAAAATTCAAATTTTATAACAAACAAAATGTTTAAGAAAAAACCTGAGCACCCGAACAAAAACATAGAAGAGATTAGCTTTAAAATAGTTTGCTCATGAATTTTTTCCACACAATATAGCCAATGGTGAGGTAAAATACAGCAGTGAAGAAACGATCGAGATAGAACAACCTAAAAATCAAATAATACAAATCAGAGGGCTTCATCGAAAAAAGGTCCTTGAACTTCAAGGAGGTCAACGAACTTTCAAGGTCGGTCAACCTCTAGTAAAATTCTTACCGTTTCAGAGTTAACCGAGCTCTCGGAAGCGAATCCGGTTTTTCTTTCAGCAAGAAGTGTCGTGTTCCCTTTATATAGTTTCTCAGATAGTTCTTGATGTTAATTTTTGTTAGATCCACATAGAACTTTTCTTTGTCAATGTCGTTCATTTCCGTATGAAGGTTCTTGAAGGTCTCGTTTTTGAATACCCAATCACGTGTCGTGTAGTACTGTAGAACTTTTAATCCTTGGCTCACACGCTTCTGAACGTTCACTAAACTGAAAAACAAAATGAAAACATTAACATTCAGCTTGACCAAGCCACAACTATAAATTATAAACTTACAATGGTTTTTGACGAGTGATGATCATAATGAAGTCAATGACATAGGCTGGCAAGTAATGAAAAAATATTACACAAAACATGTGGTGATAGTAATTGCGCTTGACAGATCCGTTAGGATACCACAATGACTGGCTCAGCGGGTATTCGTAGAAAAGCTCTCGGCCGATTGAAATTGATTCACCCCATGTCAAAGGGTTAGTTCCAGAGTCTGTGAGGTTGCAGAAAATACAAGCTTTTGTTTCCGTCTTGGATCGTTTGAATGCGAGAGCAATTATGGCATTAATCGTTATGTCAACAGGAACAGCTTCTGAATTGAATTCGGGGTTGCAATGCATCGACCGGATAACTCCTTTTCCAGCTCCTATCATCAAACCAGTTGGACCATTTTTGCCTTCAATCCATCCTGGAAATGGATCCTTCAAGGCTGCTGTCACTATCGATGGGCGTGCAATAACAATTGGAAACTTCTCAGAGTAAGAATAAACCAGATCTTCAGTCAAACCCTTCGTCAATCTATGGAATGAAAACTTTCAGTGGCAATAATCTATGATTGCTAGTGAGCCTTACGCGTATGTGTTAGGAAGATTGTTGAGTAACTTTGGTGTGATCATCTCAAGAGTGTCGTCTGACAAGAATTTAACCATTTCGATTATCCCATAAGGATTTTCTCGTGCCGGATAGAAGCGTTCCTCCAGCACAGTTTCGTTGCAATGACAGTAAGCAGTTGATACATGCAAAAAGCATTTAAGATTGATAATCTTCTCAGCGAGACGCAAGACGCGGTGAGTTCCGTTCAAGTTGAAGTTTACCGCATCTTTGAGACGTTGATCAAATCGAACATTTGCAGCACAATGGAAGACTAAGTTGACTTTCTCTATCAACTCTTTCTCATTGTTTTCATCTAGCCCAAGTCCATCTTTTGAAACATCACCTTTGATGACAATAATCTTATTCAATTGATCGGGATTTTTCTCGCGTATTGAATCAAATATGATATGATTGACGTACTCCTCCCGTCTTTGTTCGGGCTCGACTCCTTTCTTGGGTCGCACAATAATGTAAATTCTTGAGAGTTCATTACAATCCCGGAGTAACTTCTCGACAAGTATTTTGCCCATAAAACCTGTAAATTTTATTGGTTTTTAATAAAAACTGTTTATTTTCGATAAGTGTTGACAATGCTGAAGAAATAATTACCGGTAGCACCTGTTACGAGAACATACTTCCCAACATAAAATTGTGAAATCTCAGACACTTCGGCCATGGTTATTCAAGAAACTTCAACATAAGCGAAAGCGGCGAAACCTTCGGGAGCGAATGAAATTTATTTATCGAAAAACGAAATTAGTTTTTGTGCTTTTCAAAATTAAATTTGGCTAATTGACTTCGATTAGGAAATTCATTCAAGTTTTTATCTAATGTTTGCTTGAAATTCGACAAGTGAAGTCAATATTTGTTTATTTCTTCTGAACTTTCTACGACTGTTCAATTGAAAATCTAGAGCTGAAGGTTATTTTTGACACTTTCACAATATTGAACCAACAATAATCACACGAAGATGTTCAGAAACTGCGACTAGTCATTTCAGCCAGTAAAATTTAATGTCGCGGATTCAAACTTTTCTGCAATCAACAGTCATTTTATCAAATGAAATTCCAAATTCTCAATT
This sequence comes from Smittia sp. YW1114-2, assembly GCA_033064975.1. Classification (NCBI taxonomy): domain Eukaryota; kingdom Metazoa; phylum Arthropoda; class Insecta; order Diptera; family Chironomidae; genus Smittia; species Smittia sp. YW1114-2. Next base: position 13,079,081 of record CP093834.1, on the reverse strand, counting down.
CACAAATTCAATTCTGACACGACTCAATTCAAACTTTTATGGAGAAAACTCAATAAACTTGACAGTTTAGACTTTATGAGAAAAAATCATAATTAAGTTCTTTGAATTTAAAACATATGTATAATAAATTATCACTTTTCTTTCTTCTATTTTGTGAAAGGTTAAAAAAATAAAAATTACTGTATGAATTTATGCTCGTGGAACCAAGCCAAACAAATGTCGAAGTTAGACTGATTCCGAAAAGCTTTGTTATCGTCGTTTAATAGGCTTATCGGGCACTGTAAATTTCACGATACCCCATCGATTTGGTTTTCTCCGTTGCAACGAACATCACAGAGAGAAAAAGACCTCGCTCGTCAAGTTGTCATGCCGAGCAACACCTACACTCTCAAATAGTTTTCTACTGAGGACTTCATATCAATAACATCTAATTGCACTTCAAACGTCATTTTATTCAGCGGTGAATAAGCAAATATTTTCCCCTTCAAGGGAATTTAGATTTAACCTCTCGGGAAAACTTAACATATGAAATTATCACCAGAAAGTTTTTAGATGTCAAGATTTTTTTAAACAAGCTTTTTATCCTCTAAATTATGGATTTTCATGTTGCGAATTTTATAACACTGACATATTTAATTTATTTTTATGCTAGTGTTGATGTCTTTTTCGGTGATCTTCAGTTGTTTGTAAAACTCCTTCGCATCTTCCTCCATGAATTCGCAATAAATATTTGTCAAGTTTTCCAAGTTCTCTGCTGCGTATTTCACTTTTTCTTTAGTCAGCTTGTAAAAATATAGAGTTTCGAGGTTTGGACAAGTGTCCAGCAAAAATCGTAGCCAGAAATCGTGCGTGAGACTGTTGATATATAGCTCTTTGATGTTTGTGTTGATTGGAAGATTCAGATAGAACGGATCGACAGTAAACACTGGATCATCTGTGAATACGTTGATTGTAACTCTTTTGACATTTGCATTTATTCCACTCCACGCCTCGAATATAGTTTTGAGGTCTTTGCAATAGATGATTAAGTGCTCATCGCCCTCGATCATTTCGGGGTGTTTCCAGCTTTTTTTGCTTGCGCTGCACACGAGAAATTTCTTCATGATTCCGTTGAGTGTCTCAACGATGATATCATTTGATTGTCAATATTCACTTTTGCACGTTATCAGCTTCAAATTTTCGTTATCAGAACAATTTATTCTAGAGAAAACTTGGTCGAAGACGTTCGTCGTAGGAAATCTAAACAACTAATTATCACACGTTTTTTCTCAGCACCAACTTGCAAAGTCTCTCTCACAAAATATTTCACATTTACAGTGATACTTTAGCCATAAATGGACGGAGCTTCTTCGAACATGTATGCGGAATACTAAATGCTTCCAGAGGTGATTCGATACATGAGACGTTGACGTCACTTATTAGTCACTGTAAAACTTATTTGATTGGTTAGATGAATTCAGTTAACCCGAGTTCACGACTTAGCTAAATTAAAAGCCATTGCGTTTCTCGGTAGAATATTTTGGAGCCAGTACAGGATTCAGCGAAATTCAATTTGTGAAAAACGTACACCGGAATCAACTACAATTATCGGTTGTCAAGAAATTGCATTCTTCAATCAATTTCATATAAGAACATTGAAATCCGTTGAAGAGAGATATTTTTCAAAATAAGCTCTGGCGGTAAAAAGTAGAAGTTATTCAGTCGAAACTGATTTTCTCATTCGGTGTTTCAGCGTCGACGCGACAGAAGCAGAAATATCTATATCGCGGAACCGAGTCACAAGGGCCAAAAAAGTATTGTTTAGGATCAATAGGGGTGTAAGAGCGATGCAGGAAAGTGTAGTTGAAGCATTAAAATTCAATGAACATTGAATAAAAGTGAATTACACCAATAAAATCAATTTCGAGTGAGTCGAATGGCTATCGCAGTAAATAATAAAATCATGAATTTGACGCCTTCACTTGAGAAAATATTGGATGAATGCTCGGCGAGTGGAGAGCTAAGGCTCGCGAACAGAAGGCTGAAAGATTTTCCGAAATACTACAACAAATTAAACCTCTCGGACACCATCTACGCAGGTAAGAACTTCTGCTTCCGCGAGCAAACATATAACTTGCATTTAAAGAATAGAAAATTATTCTAAAAATAGCCCAATGCTTCAAGACATCAAATGCGTATGACAAACTCAATCGAATCCCCCGACTGACTCTTGTTTTGTTGTTGCAATCTCGCCCTAAATTTTACTAGAACTGAGAACATTTTTCTTAGGTCACGCAAGTGTTCGCTCTTGACAAGATTTTAGATGAAACAGACCGTTTGTGTACATCGAGAAAAAAAATGGGCAAAACAAAGTGTAAGCGAACTTCGATGGAAACGCAAAACAAGCCGAAAGTCGATCGATTATCCACAAATTTCTATTCGACATAGACTATTGTTATTTATGGATTACCGCACGTGTGTACGAAAGTTGCCAATTACTGCGTATGGAAGTATTCGGCAAATTTGAAAAAATTAAAAAATCAATTGAGTCAAATGTTTTCCGATCAATCATTCGATTGTCATTCTGTAATGATCAGGCGCGGTTTTATTGAAGTCAAAGATCGACGAAAATCTGAATATTAGAACACTTCGATTGCTCAAGTGAACTGAAAATTTTGAATATTTGAATCAATTTTTTTCTTGATTTCAGACTTGTCTAGAAATCGGTTCTGTGAACTCCCTGAGGATGTGACTTCTTTCGCATTTTTGGAGCGCCTTTTGCTTTATCATAACGCCATTCGCTCGATTCCAGAGTCGATCAGAGGACTCCACTCTCTGACTTACTTGGATCTACGAAGCAATCAGCTGACATTTCTACCACGAGAGATTTGTCTTCTTCCGCTCCAAATCTTTCTAATCTCGAATAATCGTCTCACAACGTTACCCGATGAATTGGGCCGCATGAGCGATTTAACAGAGCTTGATGCTGGCTGCAATCAACTATCACATTTACCAGCTCGCCTCAGCGAGCTTACCAACTTGCGTTCACTATGTGTGCGAAGTAATCAGCTTGTTTATTTGCCAAGAGGTAAGTTTGCCCCATTACTGTTGAAAGTTGTACAACAAGTTTTACATTCTCAGAGCTAACAAGCCTGAACCTTGTTGCATTGGATATCAGCAGCAATAAAATTGCATCACTTCCTGTTGAATTACGCATGATGAATTCGCTGGTCGAACTCGACCTTGGCGGCAATCCAATGACGTCACCACCGGCACAGCTTTGCATAAGGGGAATTGTGCATATTTTCAAATATCTCGAAACAGTCGCAGCGAAGGAGGGCAAGGTTGAGGGAAGCAACTCGCTGAGACGATCGTTGCCAAAGCAACATTCAACTCCCGTGTTTAATGAAAATTTAAGGGTTGTTAAGAGAAATACTGTTGAGTCAGGTTACAGCACGAGCGATGGCACGCTTGACTCCAAGTGGACACACGAGTCAATAGGTAAATGGCAACTACCATCAACTCCACTACACATCCGAACAGAATTGAGCAAAAGTGACACGTCAACCCCAGCTGGAATCTCTCCGGGAGGATTTTATGACCACTCAACCTCACTCGATGATGATCAACTCAAGCGACAGCTTGAAAGGCGCAGCATGACCCATTCCAATCCCACTCTGACGTCAAATGGCTTCAATGGAACGACTCCTCCCGAAATCGACACCCCAGACAGCCAGAAGTCTGACGAGAAGATGAAAGTGCTAGGAAGTGTTCAAACATATCGCGAGTACAAAGAAGCTTTGCGTCAACAGCGAAGCCAAGAATCCTCATCAATTTACAAAGCCAAAGAAATATCAACTCCCGACGGAAGCGTCGAACCAGCGTTCAAGTCGCAATCTTCGTCGCCCTACAACAGCAGCAGCCAGTCATCTCCGATTTCACCTTATCGCAATGTTGTGCTTTCAGTTATGTCGATTAATAACTACAACGAAAAACAAGAAGAGGCAAAAGGTCGACCGGTTCAAAAAGTCACTCCCAATCTATATCAAAACGGAAGTCACAGTATAAGCAACGGAAACTTGGCCGACGGCTATACAAAGCCAAGCAGCCCGATGAAAGCCACTGGAATCCTTCAGCATAACAATGTGCCCAATCAAAACGGTAATCACGTCAAAGGTGCGCTCACCAATGGCAATAAACCTCAGTCAGGAACGTCTGTCGGTTACGTCAATAACAAAACAGGACCAAAAAGCAATAAGTAAGAGCTAAATTGCTAATTTTCGACATGAAGAACCATAATTTATTATCTTTTCAGAAGTGTTTCCTGGAATCGTGACGTGTCTTCAGACAAACTGAGTTTTACTATGCGACGCGAGTTTGATAAGCATAAAGAAGAAGAAGAATTGATCAAACAATTGAAGACTGTAAGTAGATAAAGGTTCATAACAAAGGTTTAAAATTAATTTTTATTTTATATTCAAACCTATAGATTCTTCAAACTAAGCTGAAGATGTCTTTGCCTGACGATGTCGCTCCTGCTTTGACGGATGGAGTTGTTTTGTGCCATTTGGCAAATCACATCAAGCCACGTTCCGTTGGAAGCATCCACGTTCCATCTCCATCAGTTGTAAGTTTATCCATCATGAAATCGTCGAAATAATAATACAGCTATGATTCTTTCCAGCCAAAACTAACTATGGCGCGATGTCGAAGAAATGTTGACAATTTCCTTGAAGCATGCAGAAAGATTGGAGTCGATGAGGTAACTATAAGACATTCATTCTGGCTCTACTGACACTTTAAATCTCCACGCTTCTCCGCTTGGTCATTTTCATAAAAATATTAAAGCAAAAGAAAAATTTCAAGTTAATATAAAATGCACTAACAAACTGTTGTTATTGGTGTTGGTTGCAGGAGAACCTTTGCTCTTGCGGAGACATTGTGCCAGCATCTGACGATCCTAAAAATTGGCGTCCACCCAACGAACAGGCCATGTTTCAAACGATCAATGCTTTGTTGATGCAACAGCTCAAAACGCTGAAAATGCACTATGAAGATGATGCAACCAACACCAATATCACTACCGACGCCTTGGCCGACAATGACTCAGTCTTGCTAAGAGGAATGCGAGTCACTCCAGATTCACTCGACTTTAATCGCAAGCGGAAGCTCGCCAATGTAAAGTTTCAACTGCCAGACAAGGAAGAGAAGGCCTTGAACGAAATAATTGAGGAGTGCGAATACGACAGCGACATTGGCAAATTCAAGTGCAAAGATGACGATTTAATTGATCCTGATGAGTCCGAGAACAGCAGCACTTCGTCGATGGTCGATCATTTTCTTGAAGTCGAGCACATGAACGATTTGAACTTGCCGCTGAAAAGTGCCAGCATAAATTTGTTGCAAATGAACAACTTGGAATGCATACAAGAGAAAGACAATGATGGAGAAGCAATCGATGATAACGCCTCATACAAAATTGTTATGAAGCGAATTGAATTTTTCGAAACCAGTCAGACAAATGGAGTTTCAGGGAAACAGGAGAATCTCATTAAGTTAAGCAATGGATCTGTCGATAAGTCAATTGCTTCCAGCTTAACAACAGACGTCGGTGCTGAAGACAAACTGTTCTCATTAGTTTTATTTTCCATTTTCATTCTAACCGTTGCGCTGCTGATCATTTTTCCGCTACCAAATTAGATAACTTTGTATTCTTCAGTTGATTGCAAAAACTAAAGAGGCAAAATACTTCCTAAGACTTTTTAACTTTGAAATTTACCAGTTGCTGCTTATGGCTATATTAATACACACGAGCAAAGAATCTATAGACGCTAGCTTACAAAATATTTTTTTAATGAAGTTGAGAAAGTGAATTTATTTAAATACTCGCGATTCGATAAGTTAATTTGTAGAAAGACTACTCGTAACTTACGTGGTGGCCTTCAATGGAGAAAGATGGTATCAAAACCAAAAAAAAGTGGTTTTCGGATAAAGTAGCAATCAAAAAATGTTGTCTTAGTACAATAAGACTTCCTCGTACTTAAACTCTAAAACTATCAACTCAGGCACTTAATTTATTAAACATTGATCTTAATAAATCTCGCGTAACAATGCGAACAGCAAAGCAAACAGGAAAAAAATCTCGAACGGTATTTGAAAGATTAGGAAGGACTGATACTTGTAAACATTTACCTGATGAACGCACGTATTACCAATTGGCTTTAAATACAACTTTGGTTTACGTAATGATCAAGGTTTTCTATAACTTTTTGAAATATCCACATAAAATTTAGTGAACCGTAATGAGGTGCAGACCACTGCAGTATTGACCGTTGTGAAATTGGGATTTCCAAAACTAGAGGATGATTTTTTTTATAAAATTCGAATTTATGGAACGAAATGGAAACTGTCAAAAATTGGCACAAGTAACAATACGTACTTAAATCATTTGCGTCAAGAAGTTCGAGGAACTACTAGGCCTCTAATAACATATACCACTACTAAAGGCTCCTCAATATACTCTGCCTGAAACAATGGTCAACACCGGAAGTCAGTAAAAGAAACAATAATTGCCTTAATTTATCGAGTCAAATAAATCTACGACGCAAACTAGGGAAACAGGAGATAACAAAAACAGTAGAAATTGAGTAATTTGCTATTCGATGTTTTAACGCTTTTTGGTATAAGAAATATAATCATTTAGAGTATAACGTGATTTTGTTTGCATTTCAAGCCTTTGTGCAATTTAAGGGTTATCGAAGCCTCTAACCATATCATTTTGACGTTACATTACAGAATCTTCTCTGCTGTGCAGCTGATGTTCTCGAAGGCAAAGGAAGCGTACAAGTTGCTATTACCGTGGTTGAGCTCATTAAGCACCAATCACCGACGCCACCAAACACGATGAAATCACCTCAACGATACCAAAGCAATAACAATACGAAAGCTAAGACGTAAGTTCATCCGCAAGCAGCTCATCGTCGGAACTCTCTACTGCTACCTCTCCGTCATCGCCGATCGTTTAAAGTCAGAACGATTTTTTATTAGCAGATGCTGTAATTGTGTTTCGTCACGAAACTTCGTAAAATATTCTTTTCTTCCCGAATTCAGATTGTGAGAATAAATAGTCATCAAAGATCATCTGGCTTAGACTTGATGCTTCCTTGCGACTAGCTAATTAGATTGGTTAGAGAAATATTTTTTAGGTTTTATATGAAAGGTGTGTCTAGTATAATGAAAAGATGACAAAACTGCATGAATGTAAGCAGTGAACAGGTATTTTCAATCGTTAGGAGAAGACTATACTTTATACAATCGAATATTACTCAAACTTACTTAATCGATCAATTTTCCATGACTAAGAAGAGTCTTATGTTGCTCCGGTTTCACCAAAAAGAAGATATGGACTTAAATGACTTGATTTCCAACTGTTTTTTATACCAAAAATAAATTTTTTCATCGATAGGAATTTTAGAAATGATAGATTTGAATCGAAGAAGCTCATGATCGAATTGAACTCGACTAGTGACATATTTTAATGTGGGTCTAGAGTTAAGTATGTACTTTATGTGAAGGATTATCTGCCATTTGTTTACTCATCGAATTAAACTTTGATTAGAAATCTTTTCGAATAATTGTGGCGAAAACTTTATAAATTAGAACTGAGGTTGTCAACCCTTGAAAAGCCGTAAATAAACATCAAAAATAATAATTATTGAATTGCAATAAAAGTTTCATTGTAAGAAACTTGTTAGATTTTTTGAGACTGTTCATGACGAAACAACTGGGAAAATCTTGGCTTGTCCGTATTGCGTTCTTCCAATGGGAAAATCGGGTTCACAAATGTTCAAAGATGTTCTTCCCAATTTCACTTATTCAAATTTGAACCTTGGACAGCTCAGTTGGTAGAGCGGTAGACTGTAGAGTTATGAGAGGTACTAGGCTTCGAACAGGTATACATAGGTCGCTGGTTCAACTTCGGCTCGAAGGATTATTTTCACTAGAAATGACAAAGAAAATAAGCTAAGTTCCTTCTTGATAAGTATGATACTTTTATTTCGAAGTTTTCCTTTTGCATTTGAATCGAATGAACGATAAAAGCAATTTTGAGTGTTTTTTTTCAATTATCTGCCATCACAATCCAAACAGCTAAATACTGTTTGAGCCCAATTACTGTAACTCTGTCTCGTTCTTTAAACTGATCAACCTGCATGAAGTTCAGACTTCTGAACAGGTTCCAAGTTAAAAATTTACAAAATATTAACTATTAACTGTTCTATATTTTGCTTGATTTTTCTTAGAAGTTTAAATTTTTTGCATGTTTTAGAAATGATGATGATTAGGTGTTATGTTCGACGGCTCGCCATTCTCAACAGAATCTTTTTCATCTCGTAGTTTTTCGCCTTCCAAATTTTTCAGCTGCTGATTCCACATGTCTGCATAAAGGCCCCCTTCATCTAGAAGTTGCTCGTGTCTGCCGCGCTCGATGATCTCGCCTTCTTTCATCACAAGAATCTCGTCGGCATGAATTATTGTTGATAGACGATGGGCGATGATTAGAGTTGTTTTATTTGCACAAACCCTTGCCAAGGCAGACTGAATATTTCTCTCTGTTTGTGTGTCGAGGGCTGAAGTGGCTTCGTCAAGTAACACGATTTGTGGGCCTTTCAGGATTGTTCTCGCGATTGCAACTCGCTGTTTCTCACCACCTGACAAGCGTAGTCCGCGCTCACCAACTTGAGTGTCGTATTGCTGTGGAAAACCGAGAATCCTCTCGTGAATATCTGCATTTCTCGCAGCGACAATGACATCATGATCATCAGCACTTAGCCGACCATACTTGATGTTGTATTTGATCGTTTGGTTAAACAAAACCGTATCTTGCGGAACGACACCGATTGATTTTCGAAGCGAAGCCTGGGTCACTGCTTTGATGTTTTGTCTAAATGGAAAAAACGTTTATTATACACTTATATTTGGATAATAATTACTCACCCGTCAATCATGATAGCTCCCGAATTGACATCATAAAATCTGAACAAAAGTCTCATGATTGTAGATTTTCCAGCACCAGATTGACCTACAAGAGCGACTGTTTTTCCCGGTGCTATGTTGAATGTAACATTGCGTAGGATTATTTTCTCTGGAGTGTAGCCGAAAGTGACATTGGAAAAATCTATGCCTCCACGAAGAACACTAAGTTCTGGTGCACCAGGTGGATCTATAACTTCCTGCTCTTCTTTCATAAGGTCAAACATGTTTTCCATGTCAACAAAATTCTTCTGAATTTGTCGGTAATAGGTCCCGAACCAGTTCAAAGGGACATAAAGCTGTATGATGTAAGTTGAGAACATAACATAGTCACCAACAGTCAGTTCATGCTGAACGGCCATCCAGGCACAAAGTAAACTTCCAGCAAGAAGTCCAACACAGACGATGATATTTTGAGCCGTGTTTAAAATGTTGAGCGTGAAAATTGAGCTGAACTCTTCCTTCTGATAGTTCAAAATCGCTTGTTGGTACGAGTCTACTTCATAACTTTCGGCGCCATAGTATTTGACCGTTTCAAAGTTCAGCAAGGAGTCCACGGACCTGGCTCTTGTTTCGTTGTCTGCCAGGTTCATTCGTCTTTGAAACTTTGTTCTCCATTCGGTGATTGCAATTGTGAGGAAAATATATAAGACCATTGTTATGAAGACAATCAATCCGAACATCCAATTAAACGCGATGACAAAGTAAAGAACAGCAATAAGAATATCGATGATTGTAGGAGCGATTGAGAAAAGGATATAGTTGAGGAGATTGTTGATTGAGTCTGTGCCTCTGTCCATAACTCTGAGAACTTCTCCTGTTTTTCTTCCCAAGTGCCAACGTAAAGAGAGCGAGTGAAGATGACGGAAAAGCTCTACTTCGATAGTTCGAGTCGTGTACTGTTGGATCTTGATCCACAAGAAGCTTCTCAAGTTATTCAAAAGTCCCATCGAACCAGTACCACCGCCTTGCAGAAATTTCAGGGCAACGTAAATCAGAATGGCAACCCATGGGAAAAAGTTTGCTACTCCAAGAGAGTCCACAATCCTTTTGTTGTAAATCGGGACGTACAGATTGATAGCGCGACCCAAGGCGAGCAGAATGAAGCACAAGACCACTCGCAATTGTAGCATGAAATCTTTCTTTGGCCAAAGAAACGGCATCAGAGTCTTTAATTTTTTCCACCCATTCCTGAACGTTGAACGATTTTCCTAAAACGACAAAGTGATTATCGTTTAAAACAAAGATGGTTAATGGAAAAGAAGAAATCATACCTCGTTTTCATCTTCAATCAAATTAACTTCATCTTCTGAGATAACGCTTGCGATCGCCGGAGCTTTTAATCCGAGAACGAAGATGAACAATGTACTGACGTATCTGGCCACGAAAAATGACATTTCATAGCGATCCGTTTTTGTCTGCATGTCAAACCACCAGTCCTTTGAGTTAACATTGATTAGGGCGATATTCTGAGCGATGAATGTCAGTGTAAAGAACATAAGTAGAACGATACCATGACCTCTTGTTGGTACTGAAGGCAACTGATAGTGCCGCTCCTTAGCAATCAGACAAATTGCGAAGAGATACGAGGCGATCGTCAAAGAAGTGTAGAGAATCTAGAAGAGCCAGTAATGATTTGGTATTCAATGAGTTTTACATGAATCCTACCATATAACCGTAGATAGCAGCTCCTTCGTAAACCTTCCATCGAAGATAAAACCGAATAGCAGTCAAAATTACCAGAAAAACAATCAAGAATATTTGGAACTTGTAAAGGAACGAAGGGCGGATCCGTCTCGAGTCGATTTGAGTTGAATACCGGCTGTAAATTACGATCTGTATAAGCCCGAACAGGAATATGAACCCTGCTATCGCTGAACTTGAGGAAGTGTCCAAAAAGCATTGCGAAATTCCATGATTCAGCCAGACGTCACTGATGGAGATGTTAGGTGGGCAGAATGCCGGTATTTCAACCATTATGCAAAGGTTCGATTAGCCTCGTACTGCAACGATAAGAAAATGCACTGATATTTAATCCAGGTCAAGAATGACATATATTCGATTACACAGCGAGTGAGCGCGTCGAGATAATTATGTAGACTGTTTGAAATTCCCGAAACACTTCTGAAATTATCATTTTTGCTACGTGAGTCGATAAATGATCCTGAACTGATAATCTGTTGTATATTACAGCGGCATATCGCTTATCAGTCAGCGATATGATTGGAGATTCTTAGCATACACCATGACTTTCAACTTTCGATTTCACTCACTAATGAAATTAGTTTTCTAGTCCACTGTGGGTAAAAAAAATTCAAGGACGTGAGAATGAATTGACCACCTTCGATATGTAGAATGAAATTGGACACTGGCAGCGATGATGCAACTGATACTACGACTTAGAACTTTAATTCTGCATAGTTTTTCACTGCGACATTACATGACTTACACTGAATGATTAATTCAAGACTTCCTTACTGTGAGAAGTTCCGAAAAGTACTGAAGAACTTTGAAGGTCGTCTAAACTTTCATCGCCTCTAAATTGTTCGGCGATCTAAATTATTCTGATCGTGATTTTCGGTTTGTTGTGATAGGAGAGTTTGAACGTGACAGCTGACTCGTCCGTTAAATTTTCTGTAAAATATTTTTCGTTCCCCATTCAATTTTTGTAGAGCAAAATATGTATGTAGTCAGGAAATGAGTTTTTCGTGTTTTTATTTGAATTATTCTGTTAAACTACATCATTGATACATGTATATCTGCCTCGACATCTGTCGTGTCATAACTCTCTTCCTTACTACGAATGCCATCGATACAAAATCTAGATCTATCACTATCGAAATCGCAGATACATTCTGAAGTTCTAACACTATCAGATCGAATCGTGACGCTTTTATTTGTTGCAAACTTATAAAATTTAGCAGTCAATTTAATAATTGAGTCTTGTCTGTTAATTTTTGTTGTTTTGTAGTCTATCGAGATTCTATTTCACTAAATTAGGCTTGTTTGGTTGCTTCGCTTGATATATTTTTGTCATTCGGCTTGAGTATTCTTTCTGTCTATTTGTATTGATCGTAAACTCGGATAAAATGCAACATAAAGTTAGAAGACAAACTTTCCAAACCTAACGCTCTTCATCAACTGGCAAACAACACTCGCTCATATAGGAAAACGCAAACTTTCAGTAAAATTTTTAGAAGGGTTCGGAAGATGAAATTTGAGAACATTTAAAGGAAATCGAATACTGCCTTCGTTGGAGGGGGTCGACGATCCTGGATCGCGATTGGAATTCAGCTCAAATTATTCTATGAGACGAGATGTGCTACGAGATTCTGTAAATGGCTCAAGTTGCGGTCTCCGTATACACATGCTAATACTTCAAAATATTGTCCTTTGCATTCGATTGCTTCTAAACTTTGCACATCTCTGTTCTCCTCGAAAACAGTTTGTAATTCAAAATTTGAATAAGATTAGGAGATTACATAGTGGAGATTAGAGCGTTTGTAAAACAAATGTACCTAGCAGAGATTCTTTAATAGAAACTTTATCAACTTACAAACTAGAAGTTTTGGTTTGTAATCATCTTTCTACTCATTCACTTAACGTTTTGAGAGTGAAGAGAATGCGGCCGAAGATCATTTGGATCTATCGTGTTCAAGAGAGTTCTTGTAGAATTCCGAGTGTGCCGTAGAATAAAGTGTGTTTGAGTAGGAGTTGAGGGTGTGCGACGCGTGCGAGTTTAAAGTGTTATGGGCTGGTGTGCCAGTAGTTGATGATGCCAGCTTTGATCTAAAAAACAATTTAAGGTAAAAATTAAGAAATCGTAGAAGAAAACTGATTATTACTTGGCACTACGGTAGCTTCCATTACGAGTTAGCGTGTTCATCTGCGGAGTTCCAGGAAGCGCGTGACCTAAAGCGTTCATATAGTCAGCGATCAGCAATGTGATCTCGAGGATTTTCGGCTTGCTCATAGCAAACAACAGTTTCTGTTCTAAGTTGGGATTCAACGTGTCTTCGGGTCCAACCACAAGCATGAAATCGTCTTGAGATCCTCCAAACGTCATAACAGAACTGTATGTGTAACGAGCTAATGGCAACATGGAAGAGAGATCCAGGATGTGTAGAGCATCTTCTGACACAGCGAGCCAAACCATCGCTTGGTCCATGTGGCGTGGTTTGGCTTGAAATAGCGCAGCACCAAAGAGATTCCACTTTCGAGCACACGTCAAATAGATTCTAACGCAATCCAATACAGATCGTCCTTTAAGAAGTCCCCATTTAGCTGCGAGCACTTCTTGGAGTTCCTTCAAACCTTCCGGGCTCAAGACGTCGCGATATCGGTATGGATAAAACTTGTCAACGGCTTGGAGTGACGTTCCTTTTGACTTCTCCCCGATGTCACCCATGTCAATCTGAGCCATAAGCGAAGCAAGTTCGAGCGCTAAATCCCTTGACAGCGGAAAACGTCCCAGAACTATTTGTTGATTTATTTGATAGCAAAGCAACAAACGCTCTTTGTCTGTTTCAAGCTTCACCGTATGCTTCCAGTACAAACGATTCTTGTATGTGAGTTGGATGACTCGTGAATTCTCAAACTTTCCAGAGCCCTTTTCACGCAATGCAGTCTCCCACTTCGAGATGACGTCGCAAAGTTTTGCATGGGGATCGAGATAATGCTCGAGGTCTTTCTCAATTGGATCGTCGCTGAACAACGTAAATCCATTGTTGGAGTCGCGACAGCCGATTTCTTGAACGAGCGTTGAATGAAATTCTTCGATAGTTGTCGAGCCGTCGAATGAAATCACTTGATAAGTTGCGTTCATCATATGAACAGGAATGGCGTGTGGCAACGAGTGGTGGTAAGGATTCTTAAGCAAAATCGATAGCACTTCCATCCGAGAAGGTTTCGTCTCCCGAGGCCCATTCTTAATGGTTCTTTCGAGTGCTCGCTCGCAGTATGACGCATATTTACCAGTCTCGGTCTTTGTGTCGACGGAATTTCGCGACAAATGAAGCTTCAGGAACCACAACAATCGACTGTTTTTCGGCACGAAGAGCGACACGGAGAGCGCAAGGAGTTGCCAGGCTTGGTTAAACGTGAAGTTTGGTGGATTCGATTTACAATCGATGGCCGGAATGTGTGGAATCTGTATATAGATACACAATGAGTTAAAAAATCTAAGGTTTGATATTTAAATGGATGCGCAACTCAAATTTTGTTATAACAAAATCAATCAATTTACGTCAGTTGACAATACCTTTTGATTAGATGTCGGCGAGCTACCATTTCCTTGTGAGTTCGAGTCATTTTGTTGCGTATCACAAGTAAATAAACTCTGAGTTGCACAGAGCAGCAATTGCTACAAAAATTATTCCAATCGAACACAAAAAGAGAATGAGACAAGTTAAGGTGGAGGAATGTTATCAAAGCACTTTCGACCATTGAGCGAGAGGATAGATGAAAGTAATGAAAGTCTAAAGCTATCGAAACAAACATCGATAAAGTGCGCAAGGGGAAATTAGAGTCTTATTCCAAGCAGGTCTGATCGCCTTTCATGGACAGATAGGATGGCAAATTCGTCTAACAACATTCATTAAGATCATGAATCACAAATTGATCAAACAATGATGTGATTCATGTTATAATACATCGAGACGTAACTCATAACTGCTAGGAGGAAAACTAATTAAATGAAATTCTCCGATCCATTCAACATTCCAGAAATTAAAATGTAAAGATTTCTTTGTGTTGTTAGATATTTCTTTCTGCCTTGTGTTTTATTCTATGCGGTTTATGTTCGAGATGAAATTGTGCAATTTAGAGTAGATTTATCTTTGATTCGTCCATATTATGATGTTTTATTTTTGAGCGAGAGTAAAATGGTAACTCATCCGATTTGTTAGCATTATAAAATAATAAAGTTCAGTCATGCAATCAAGCTTGAAAATAGTTAACACAAATTTGGTAGAAATCTGGAGATTACGATCGAATCTCTCAAACTTTCCATATTAAAACAAGCAAGCGAACATATGTTTGAAGCCGTCGCGTCAATACGTAAACAGTAATGTTATAAAGCTGGATTAGCGCGAAGCAATTAGTTGGAGCAGCTTTGGAATAAATCCAAGAGTAACTTTACCCGCTTTTAAGATTTGTTTGCATGATTTGAGTTATTTTATCACCTTGGAAATGAAATCGTGAGACAATGTTTCTTATGTTTGAAAGAATTTTGTGCAAAAAGTCTAGCCAAAGAATGTCTATGAGTCTATGATTGTTTGTTCAATGTTTGATGTGTTTCCAAAGAAACCTGCTGCAAAACGCAGAAGAATTCTTCGGGAAACATGTTTAGATCACAAGACAGCACATAAAACAGTTAAGAAAGCAATGCGAGAACTTACTCGGGTTTGTTTGCCCAATTTCTTAGTGTTTACCTGCACGCCAGCACCCGAGCTTATCTTCTGTCCCGTGTGGCGACTCGTTTGCTTGATGAGGCAGCAAACGAGCTCGTTCTGAAGCTCTGGCATGTCTAAGGCATGTTGGAGGGCGTTTTGAGCAAGAACGACGTGATAGTCGATGCCGGGTTGATTGACCGCCACTGATAAGAATAGTTGGCAACTCTATAGAGAAAAATAAACTTCGTAAAATCTTCAGAGAAAATGAAAATAAATAAAATACTTTAAACAGCTTCAGCGCTTCGTTTTGTAGTTCCTCAGAGTTCAACGAAGTCAACGGCGTTGTGGTATTTTCTTTCGAATACAATAAGATAGGATGGCGCCACAAAACACAGTTTTGATCACCATCAGCCTCCATAATCTTCTGAATCAACTGCTCGAACTGAGTTCCACAGTTGGGACCGCCACCGGATACGATAGTCAAATGATACAACCAGTTGTCACGTTCTTGCTTGTCGGTAAATATCAAATAGGTAGGACCTTGTTGTTGTGGATTGATTGCAATCGTCAACTTCGTGTTTTGAGATTGTTCTTCATTTTCTTCTGAATCCGAGTCGGAAGTTGGCATTTCTTCGACACGAGTGTCACGCATGTTGATCTGACCGAGTGGATTGGAATCATGTGGCGTTTTGAAGTACAAGAACATCTTCCCAAGCAAAATACACCAGCAGCGCTTTGCATGCCCGTTCTTCACTTTCGTCAACCAACCCTCAACAGTTGCTTTCTGGTCCTCCTTGCTAAGCATCAATTTTGCAGCATTTCGCTTCTGAACGTTTTGCAACACGCGTACCCAATCATCCATCAAAGCGTTTGAGTCGGCGGTGAGATAGTAAATCTTTTTGCCAGTGTCTATCTCGAAAGTGGAAGCTCCTTCGGCATGAATAATACGGCAAGCGTCGTCGAGTGAAATCTCGCCCTGTGGTTTTTTGTTGACGTCATGTTGACTTTTCCAATAAGTTAAGGATCCATTCTTAAGAACGAACCAACGCTTACGCCAAGTCTTCAACTTTCCTCCAAGTTTGACTAAATGTCCAGTTTTCTCCAAAGTTTCCATCTTCTTGTTCGGCGAATCAATGTAAGACGCTCTAAGCATTGATGGAAGTGATGCGTGCATTGATTCGCAGTGCGACAAAGCGTCAGGAGGAATGGCATAGTCCATGGTTTCGTTGTCAAACAAAACTTCTTTGCTTTTTATCTGTGGACTGTCGGATCCAGCACTTTGGTGTTTTGCGGGTGACAAGCTTGAAGATGTTTTCAAACTCTTTGAGGGACTTGAGCTCTCTGTGTTATCAGTGCATGTCGAATTATGCGAATTGTTGAATTGGGCGCATGGTATGGAAGCCACTTGTTCTTCGGCATCGCTTGAATCATCGCTAGAATCGCCCGAAAAAGGAATCGAGCGAATTTGAGATGCTCTTCCTTTAACTGTAGCGTAGACGGGAACGTTAATGTCACAGTAACCGCCAATGACGGCACCCTGCTGAGTTCGTGGCAATGAGTCCATGTTATTGCTCGATATATCTTGATCTTGAGAGTCGCTATCATCACCGGCAAGCCCATCCTTAGCGACTTCATAAATTTTTGCTTCCCAAGATGGAAAGCGATGCAACGGAGGAGTTGGCGGCTTAGCAGTGACATAGTCTGCTGATGTTGAAGTAGGAGAGCTCGATCCATAGCTTCCCAGTGTTTTCATCCAGGAGGGAGTCTTTTCCGCTGACGGCGTGTAGATTTCCGCATAGTCGTGAGTCACAGAATTGTTCGAGTTTCCAGTTGTAATAAGGTTCAGCCCTTCGACATTAAAATTGCTAAGCAGCTCTTGAGGATCCATTGCGTAGTTGTGTGATCGTCTCTTAAATTGCTGGTGACTAGATAAGTGTAACTGTTTGCCAGCGATTTGAGTATCTAACGATTCACTTCGGCGGTGCTCGCGGTTTCGGTATTCGGATGAGAGACTTAAGCTTGACCTGATGGATTGATGAGTGTTGTAGCGGGTATTCTGTGCTGTCGCAATGTGCTTCCTAGAAATGATTTGATTGTGAGTCAGACACGAAATGAGATCGATGTGGCTAATTGAAGCGTTAAATTGAGGCGAATCACTCACTTGAGAAGATCCAGTTGATGATTACATTTGACGTTCTGTTCTCTTAACAGACGATTCTGATCTTCGAGTTCACGCAGCTTGTTCGTAACCCATTCCTTTATTCGAGCGGCTTTCAATTCTACTTGTCTCGCATCTTGTAGCCTCAGTTGCTTCTGTTCCTCAATTTTGTTTTCCAATTGACTAACAATCGTTTCCTTGGCCGGGTCACTTCTTAGGTTCTGATAGTCATTCTCGTTATGCAGCTTTTGTTCCATAGCCTATTGGAAGACGAATATCTAATTAGCGAGAGGCGAGTCTGACGAATGAGGAGGAAAAAATGTGCAGACTTAATGGATTGTCTGATCAATGAAACGAATGTGGAGAAAATACGAGAGAAAAAGTTGCTGCGCCGTGATTTAACCGTTTTAGATCGGTGGAATCAGATGTTTATGGCAGTTTCTGTGATTTGTAAGGCTCTCGTTGTGAGTTATTCGAGTGTGGGACTCGTTTCATTGACGAACACGAAAGAGAACTTACAAAACTTTTAATTTGATTTCTCGTTCCATTCCAACATTTCCTGAAGACTCCAACTCGGGAACTCGATCGATGGCGGTTCTATTGCTCGATACAATAAGATTTGATAAGCAAAGCGAACGCGAAACACACGAAAAACAATTTAAAAGTATTTTTTGCGAGTCTCTTAAAGTTTTTTTTTGGATTTGTCGAAGCTTCGCGGCCGCCACCTCGAGTGGCTCAGTCGGGAAGTGATGTGAACAGCCGAACTTTCAAAACACATCGAAGTTGCGCACCTACTAATTTGTTTGTAAGATGAAAAATACATTTATCTGAATTCGAGAAAGACACACAAACCAAATGGACGCTGCTAAGTCTCTCTTCGCATCTAGAGACCATTCAGGATATGTTGGCAAGTCTGAGCACTCGGTGAGTTGTGCGGAAACATGAAAAATATGTTTTAAAAATTCCACCTACACAAAACACTAAACTGAGATTTTATTTGTCAGAGAAAACTCGAGTCGATCGATTCTGAGGAACAAGGCGAAGGAGGGTTGAAGTTGAATCCAGGAGGACAATTCAGCGGAATCATTCCTGCTTCCATCATCCCGACAGAAATCTTAGAGAAAAGTGACCTTGCCGATCAGGAAGATTATCACTTCGATGAATTTGGATTCAGAGTCGAAAGCGAAGACAAGCCGGAACCGGATAATTCTAAGCTTCTGGGAGTCCCCTTTGTTGAAGACGAGACTTCTCGGCTGAAATGGATTGCTCATCTCGAGTTCTCAACAAATGGCAATGGCGATCTTAACTTCGAATCGAGCACGATTCCTAAAACTGAAAAGCTAAGGAACATGGTCATTTTCAGTGGCATTCCGCACTCACTTCGGTTTGTTTATGGAGTAACATTCAGCAGTTTACAACATTGAACAGTTCTGTTTTTAGACCTCCCGTTTGGATGTGCTTGAGCGGAGCATACGAGAAGAAGCGGAAGTCGCAAAGCTCCTACATGGACATCGTCAAAGCATCGAACAACGATAATCTTGTAACATCCAAGCAGATCGAAAAGGATCTGACAAGAATTCTGCCATCCAACTACTGTTTTACATCGATGAATGGGACTGGTATTCCTCGGCTGCGAAGAATCCTAAGAGGACTTGCTTGGCTTTTTCCTGATATCGGATACTGTCAAGGGACTGGGGTAAATTTGCTCTTACAATCAGGTAAACACTACTGAAACTTTATATTTTAGGTCATTGTGGCTTCACTGCTACTTCTTCTTGAAGAAGAAGATTGTTTCTGGCTGACAGCAACAATTGTCGAGGATTTATTACCCGCTTCCTATTATTCGTCAACACTTCTCGGAATTCAGGCAGACCAGCGGGTTTTGCAAACACTTATAGTGAATTACTTGCCAGCTGTCGATGAAAAATTGAAGCAACACGACATCGACGTGTCGCTTATAACATTCCAGTGGTTTTTGACACTATTTGCGAGTGTGGTGCATATGAAGATTTTGCTACGACTTTGGGATTGGTTTTTCTGCGACGGATCGCTCGTGCTGTTTCAACTGACGCTTGGGATGATCAAACTGAAAGAACCTGTACTGAGTACGCTGGAGAATTCAGCTCAGATTTTTAACGCCTTGAGTGATATTCCTGGCGCTGTTGAGGACGTCGACAGCCTTTTTAAAATTTCATTGGAAATTGGCGGATCGCTTAATCAAATGGTGATTGACACCCATCGACGCAGGCATCTGGCTTATTTAATGATAGATCAAGGAGCGCTAGTTGGTAATTTGGATGCAAGCCCCATGCCCAATTTACCGAAGCAGCATCTTTCTAAAAGGGAAGTGAAGAAAAGCAAATCGATGATCCAAATGTTGCTATTTGGAAATGACGATGCAGAAGATGAACTGAAAACGAAGAACATTAAGAATTCGGAGATCGTGGTAGAACTTCGAGATGCAATTTTGAAAATCGCTAGACACTTTCTCGCAATTGAACCGAAACTGAACGGACACATTACACTTCAAGCCGACTACTCTGCAAACTCTCATGTGAAAGATCACGAGAACTACGTAAACGTTTCAAGGAACAGAAGGAGACGTGCAAAGGCCTTACATGATTTTGAAAGACACGATCCAGACGAGTTGGGGTTTCGAAAGAACGACATAATTACTATCATTAGTCAAAAAGATGAAGACTGTTGGATTGGAGAGCTAAATGGACTTAACGGCTGGTTCCCAGCAAAGTTTGTCGAGCTGCTTGACGAACGAAGCAAAGTATACGTAGCTGCTGGAGATGATAGCTTATGTGAGACTGTAACAGATCTTGTGAGAGGAACTCTCTGCCCAGCTATTAAACAAGTTCTCGAGTATGGGATGAAACGACCCTCATTTCTCGGGGGACCTTGTCACCCTTGGCTCTTTATTGAAGAGGCATCAAACCGGGAGGTAGAGAAAGATTTTGAATCTGTTTATTCCCGTTTGGTGTTGTGCAAAACTTATCGACTCGACGAAGAGGAAAAAGTGCTGACTCCCGAGGAACTTTTGTACCGCTGCGTGCAAACGATTAACCAAACACACGAACAAGCTCAAATGGATGTAAGTTACAATTATACCTTCGTTTCAGGATGAATTAACAGTTTTCACTTCGCAGGTGAAACTCCGATCACTTATCTGCCTTGGGCTGAACGAACAAGTTTTACATCTTTGGCTCGATGTTTTGTGCTCCTCTGACAACGTCTTAGAAAAATGGTATCAGCCTTTCTCTTTCATCAACTCTCCAGCATACGTCCAAATAAAGTGCGAGCTAAGGATTCTTGCGCAATTTTTCTTCAACTTAAATCCCGACTACGAACTAGCCGTGAAAAAAGACGTGACCAGTCAACCACTGAAGAAAGGCGTTGCTGAGATGCTGGTCAAACATCATTTGTTTTCATGGGACTTGTAAAATTATGCAATTATCTGTACTGTAGCTAGACATTTTACAACTGACCACTGTGTAATCGTAAATCAAGATAGAGAGCAAAACATGCTTCTGTGTAATTCCTATGCGACAGGATTTTATAGTAAGACTAAAGGAAAACTTATTTATTGCCAGTAATTATATTTATTGAAATGTTCGTGTTCAAATTTTATGTTTTAATGCTGTTGTAAATGCATTGGTTTCAAATAAAACTTATACGTAGAATCGCCGAAGTGTTTAATTAAGAACCAAACCGAGGTAGTCGTCCATGAGAGTTCCAATAGCAAAAATTCCTGTCGCGTCAACTCGTGTGCCCACAATTTTGAGCCGAATCTTGTCTTCTGCTGCGATAACGATGTCTTCGTCTTTGGACTTGTAACAAGCGGGATTACTGTTGGGGCAGAATGTCATGTCAGCGGGGATCGAGTGGTGTGAGATGAAGCAGGAAAGTGGACCGATTTCCGCGAACATCCCGACTTTGTTCACTTGCTTAACGACAGCATCAAGCACTTCTCCTTTAAATGGTCGAAACACGATAGCCTTATACTTAACTGGATAAACTACGAAGCCTTGTCCAGCTTGAATAACACCGGCGCCAATGTCGTTAATCGAAGTAACGGCGATCACGAAGCCATATTTTCCTGTGCATGTTCCTTCTACTTCGGTGTAGAGTTTCTGCCTCACAGTATCTAGAAGCTGCGGTCCGAAGTATCGCGGATGCAGAAGGATCTCATGTTCCAAAGCAATCTGAAAATCCATTTGAAAGATCAACTATTTCCTCTACTTTTGAGAGAAACTCTGATACAGCTTCCACCACTTACATGATAAAACATAATTAAGGTCGCCTAATTACCAGCTGAAGTCTAATTTGTGGTTTATTTGATGGCGCGGTTTTCCGAATTGTTTGTTTACTTTATTTTAGTCGCACACCCTCAAAAACCCGCGAGGTGTTCAACTACAATTTAAATCGTTATAAGCTTTGTTGTTATTTAAAGTTATAGTTTTGCAGAATGGACGACAGTTCAAGCGTTTATCAGTTAGTCACACGACTGTGCTCTAGTTTAATGAAAGAGTCGAGTGAAGTTGTTGAGGGATTCGATCTTAAATCAGCTAAAAAAATTGCTTTCGAAATTTTGCTTAAGAATAATTTTCAAGCGACTGAAACCGAGAAGTTGATCCAGGAACTAAAGTTTTCGTCATTTGAGCTGTTGCTGGCGAGCCGCTACAAAGATGCTGAACACATAGACAGCTTCGTCGTGGATTTACAAGCAAAATCATCAGACTTCGAATCAATTTCTTGGTGTTTGGTTCATTTGAAAAATATCGATCCCACTTCAAATGCGAGTGAGCAGGTAATAAACATCATTGCAATCGTTTGTTTACACGCAATATCATCTTCATATCGTTTTCAGAAAGCGCCCAATTTCTTCAAAATACCCTCGAATGTCCAAAGCAAACGAAACGCTTATTTGCCCATCAGGGCCCAACAGCTGATTAAGCTACCATCAATCAATCCAACAACTGAAGATGATTGCAATTTCTTCAGCGGAATACTCGAATCACATACCGGAAATAAAAAGAAGAATCAACTACGCTCTACTTTGAAACTTGTTGCAGCAACAGATTCATCGAATCCTTCAAGCCAAAAAAAGAAAACTGTTCACAACTGGGAAAATTTGCAAAATGAAGAAGATCCACTGGAAAAGCCTTTCTGTTCAGAAACTACAAGTCCGTTTTATCTTCGTTTGTCGGCCACCAGTTCAACAGTTGCTACAGAAATCAAAACTATTGCCTTTGAAAAGCTCTTCAATGACATCAAGCTGTTATCTATCGGAATTGAGTCTGAATCCTTCAAACGTGCGGCCGATGATCCGCTTACTTTCACGATGCCCGTTACATTCAGTTGTGGAGATCTCTCAGATGTCAGCGAATATGTCAAAGAGTTTCTCGAAGTTGGCACATGCTTTAAACGACTCAAAACCTTCACGTCCAAAAATCCTATCAATCAATGCTACATCTTCGAGGGATTCATTTTTCAAGCGTTCTGCGACTGTGTTATTAAGTTCATGAATTATTACCGCGACGCTATCTACTCACAAGAAGTCGAAACACTACTCGAGTTCTCATCAAACACCGAAAACCTCCGGATCATATTAATCCACCTCTCAAAGTTCTTGAAAATTCACCCATCATCGACTTCTTACAGTAAACTTCCATCAGGCTCAGATTTCCTCGGATTGCTGTACAGAGAGTACACGACTATCTTCAACCACGCGGTCAAATGCTTCTTTGTGGAATGTCTGAAATCTTGCTGCCTAATCTACTTCGCACACTTTCACAAGTGGCTGTTCAATGGAATTATCGATGATCCTCTGAAAGAACTTTTCATATATTTCGTCGACCATTATCGTCCCAACACCAAATACTTCTTCGATAAGGCATATTCGACTCGTCAGCAATCAGTCCCTGGATTTCTAAATGGCTGTGCTGAGATAATCCTTTTGTGCGGCAAATACACGATGCTTCTAAAGTCGTACAATCAAGTTGTAAGTGCATTAGTAATTACCATCGAACGATAAATAATTATTTTTAAATTTACACAGCATCCCCTTATCGTGCTTCAAAAACCACCACTTCAAGTTTGCTTGACAATCGAAGAACTACAAGAGCTGCGAGTTCAGTGCAACAAGTTTGCGATAGCAGCTCGGAGCGCATGTGGACCAATCATCTCGATAGAGAAAATAATGATGGAGCGTGAGCAAATTAAGAAAGACAAAGTGAAGAAAGCTGAAACTGCGTCGACGATTAACATTCACAGATGGCGGCAAGAGCAAGAAAATTCTAGAGTAGAGGCCGCAGAAAAGCGAGAGATCCAATTAGAAGGCCTTCGCAAAGAGCTTCAAAGAATCGAAGAAAATAAACTTGTAAAGAGGATGGAGAACATTCAGCACGAACGCGATTATCTTGACGCAGCTGAAGAGCATGAATCAAAAGAGCTTCAGAGGGAAAACGAGGAGCTGAAACGTAAAATCGAGTGCTACGAGAAACTCAACGAGCAATTCGATGAAGAGAGTGTGAAAAGGGAAAAGATAGTCGTTGAATTGCAAAACACTTTGGGCGAAGATAATTTAACTTGGAAGTCCACAGAAGACGCTATAAATGCAAATCAGCCTGTCGAAATTGCTGATTCTATTGGGAAAGATGTGATGAACAATATTGTCTCAAAAACCGCAATGACAGAGGCTCAACGTAACCGATTAAAAGTCATGTCGCATGAGTACAATCTGACAAGTTTGGAAACCAGCGTTGAGAGCAATGGCAATCCCACCATGGTCGATACTCAAGTAGACATTCTGACGGAAGCGCAAAAGAACAAATTGAAATCCACGAGTCATGAGCTTGGAAAGACTGATACTAAGCCCACTCCTAAAATCAGCGTTCATGGCTGCGACCATATGACAGACCTGCAGCGAAACCGCTTGAAAGTTTTGTCACACGAATACTACGTAGAGAAAGAAGTGACCAAAGCTCCACTGTCTCTAGAATTACCAAAAGTTCAGTCGACACAAAAAATTTTGGAATCACCAATGTCAATCACTTCCGATCACTTCTCAAACGAGTGTGAACATATGGACCAAGAAAGCAAATCACCGGAAGAAGAATTGGAAACGGATAAATCACACACAGCATGTGCAGAAGTCGAGCTGGAAATGCTTAAGGCGTTTGAACACGCTATCGAAAAGAATCGGAACACTTTCATGGGAATCAATCTTGATAACATACCAACAAATCCTTCGGATTCGGGATACGAACATATCAAAACAACGGAAGCAACTGCGCTCTCACGGTTCTTGCAACAGTCGTTGATGATACCCGTCACAACTTATATGGGAATTCTCAACAATGAAACTCTGAAAATGTTCGTACAGGACCTCGACATTCAATCTCACTTCAAAAGCTTGCGAAATTATTTCCTTATGATGAATGGTGAGTTCAGCAGCAGCATTTGCCATCTGCTGTTTCCAAGGTTGGAAAATGGGGCGAGACCAGCAGAGCTGCTCAACTACGAATCGCTTCATGCCATACTCGATTCCGCTTTAAGCCAAACTCGTTACGACGCAAACATCGAAAAGCTGTCATTCATAGTACATAACATTCCTGATAAATTTGAACTCCACTCTCCCGCAGTCTTGAGTATGTTAACCATGAGCTATAAGCTCGATTGGCCCCTCAATCTCATACTCAACCCTGAAACAATGGAACAGTATAAAGCTATCTTCAATTATTTGTTGAAGCTGAAAAGAATCAGCTGGATACTCGAGGAATGTTTTCAAATGCTGAAAGAAGTACACAAGCTTCATGGCAAAGATCTTCAAAAGACGCAGCAGTTCCGCAATGTTCAGCAGATTCGACACATAATGAATCATTTCGTTCACTGTCTCGAAAACCATGTAACAAGAAACGTTCTACAAATATCTTGGAATGCTTTTGTAGAAGACTTGAAGACAGCTAATTCCATTCATTGCATATATCGCAAGCATACAAGTTACCTGAAACGAGTAATTTTCCTCT
Source organism: Smittia sp. YW1114-2 (assembly GCA_033064975.1). Lineage (NCBI taxonomy): Eukaryota > Metazoa > Arthropoda > Insecta > Diptera > Chironomidae > Smittia > Smittia sp. YW1114-2. Next base: position 13,053,486 of record CP093834.1, on the reverse strand, counting down.
GTCTGCTCAACAAGAAAAGCTTCGAATTCCAGAGAACCATCGAGGATGCTTTCAGAGTCATTTTGAGATTTCACAAGTAAGCGAACATTTTAAAATGGTCAATTTGTTTTCTAACTTCTTACCTTCCTCGCCACAGACACTTGAAGGATAGAGCGTGGAATCAGTCAGCCGACGGCTTCGTTCATCCTAAATATAGCAAAATTGAAGCCGATGGCAAAGACTTTGAGCAACTGATGAAATATGTTCTCTACTTAGGGAACAAAATCATCCAGCACGGATACCAGAAGGAAATTAATGATCTGCTGTATTTGATCGACATTAACAATTTCTACTCGAAGGCCTAGCCAGGCAAATCAAACGTCGATCGATATATCTCTACGAAAGAAACACGCACGCTTCTCTACTAAAATTAGTTATTTATTTAAAGAAGTTAAAGAAATGTTTTGTCTAGATGTTGAGTACCGCTGCATGTATCATATCTCGTGTATCTCTAAATCAATCAGATTGATGGCAAATAAAATTTAAAACAATACTTCTCACTATCACTATGCTCGACAATCTTAAAACATAATCTACATTCAGGAATATTCAGATGCACGAATTCTCATGTCAGCGAAAATCCTCAAGTTTCGGAAGGAATAAATTATTAGGAAATTAAATGTTCAAACCCACAGCTGAGTTTTAACATTTCTCACTCATTCATTTTAAGTTAAACCAACAGAAAATGACTCGTAAAATTTAGACAAGGGAGCGTGACGACATGTCGTTAAAGCTTGTAAAAGTTAAGTCCTACGCTGCTACTCATTTGCTGCGCCTCGTGTATGAAAATTCTTTTTGTTGCGTCCTAGCTCCGCGTAAACCATCTTTCGTTTTTCGTCGATCATCTTCTTCATCACTGTTGAATAAGGATCGAAAGCCAACAGCCGCTTCTTCCTCCTGTATATTCCCTCCTTCCTTTTCACCGCACAATGCAGCAGTTCTTCGTTCACTGGATAATCAATGAATCGGAGAACATCTCGTAATGTTTGCTCCACGTTATCAACTAAGTCTTCGTAGTAAATGATAAGCACGGGTCCACTGAAGTTTTTCCAAGATAAATTGGTTTGCTCCCATGCGTGCAGTTTTGTCGTCACGAATTTCATCCAATCTGTTGACAATGATTTTCTGTTCATCCAATCCAATAATGAGTTGCTGTCTTCTAACTTACATTTTCCTTTAGTTCTCTTGTATCGATCTGGTGAGGCAAACCCCACATGGCCTCCGCTTTGCCTATCAAAAGTATTACGTATACGATGACATGTTGGAAATTTCATGAGATATTCGAAGTTACCTGTTGAATTCTGCGAGTATTGCCTTTGCTGGGTCACGCACTAGAAGAATGGCTTTGCCAAACTTGTTCCACACATGACTTCCCCATTCGTGAGTTTTCACAAGAAGCACGGAAGAGTTGGAGATAGACTCGGCTGGAAAGCCACTCTTTAACAAACCAAAATCTTTGTAGACACTGCCGGTGAGTATTCCAGTTGCTTGCTGTAGCAAATAGCGGAGCCATGTGTTCCCTGATCCAGGAAAACTAGCCAAGGCTGTGATCAACTTTTCCTCGCCTCCGGTAAATTCGTTATTATCACTTTTCGTTGTGCTAACTATTCCTAATTTGTCGTCTTGAAGTTGGTCGCTTTTGCCGAGTGATTTGAGCATAACGTGGTTACTTTCTATTATAAAACTATTTCTACTAACTTTGTGACCGGGGAATGTTTCTAATGGCATGACTTTGAGAAGCTTGAATGGGCTTGTCTTCTGACCAATGAATCGGAGTTCGGTGCACCATTGAAGCTGAAGAGGCGTTTTCCTTAATAGGGTCGTCTCTGAGTTATGACGGAAGTTTGGCTGTTGATAAAGTAGCAAAATTATTTAAGCATTCATCTATGACTACTTTTGTACATACATCTGTAATAATGATTCGTGAGTTTCTTCCTCGCTTGTCGCTGCGTGGCGCTTGCAAATTGACAATTGATAACACGAGTATTCCTAGGACATATAAAATTATCGTCGCCGTTAGCCCGAGAAACTTCCACCCCCGCAACATTGTGAACCATTATTGTGCTGTATGAAAATACTTTGATCTGAAATAAGACGAAGAAAGAAAACTTGTGTAAATCTTTGTACATTCGCCATCTGTTCTAGTTGCTTTTTACGATATTTGAGAGTTTCTAAGCTTAAAACTTGAAATAGAAACAAAGCCATTGAAGACTTACACGCTTAAAATATTCTAGATTAGGCCCAAAATTTTTACGGAAACTGAGTTTTCAACACTCTTAAACGAAGTCTAAAATGCAGTATCGATACCAGGTTTCGAAAAAAATTTACCTAGCCTTTATATGTACCTAGATTAAAGAATTATTCTAATTATGTCAAAACAATTTGAAAGCAAAAATTTCTTTGCTTTTTCAAACGAAGAAGCTTTCTCGCTCTTCTTCCGTAATGGAATTCTTGTTTTCGTTACCACAAAGATTATTTCCAGTTAAACAGCTCATTTGTATGCATAGAGAGTTCAAACTGTTCTGAACAAATGTTTAAAGTTTTCCCTAGGTACTTAACAACGACAAGAGCCAGGACGAAAACGATAAAAGTCATATTTCTCTCTCGTGTTATCAAAGCATGTTTGAGGAAAAAACAGAAAACTCGGAAGGGTGAACACATAAAACCATAGACTAAAACTTGTTAGATAGCGACACCGTGTCTCGCATTAGAAGCTGAACCATGTTTTGTCGCCGCTATAGTCTTTCGTCAAACTCGGCTCCTGTTTTATTCAATTTGTAGATATTGAACAATGGCACAAGCAGACTATGCAAATCCTTTTTTCCTCTAAATCTCCGATGAATTTTGCATTTTTAACCACCGACGTGAACATCAGACACAAATTATTTGCAACTCGGTTTTCGCCGGAGAATAAAGTGATGAAGCTTTCGTCCACAACGCGTTTTGCAGCAGAAAATCGATCGATTCAGATTCGCCGGAAAACCACAGACACATTAAATTCAATACATGAATTTTAATCAATTCTCTCGATGGCTGCACCGTAAATGTTCCAAGCGTGCAGTTGGGCTGGCGATACAGCAAAAAACAATGTCAAGAGCCACTGCAGGCAAAACTTTTTGCAATAAACTCGTAACGACCACGACATTTAAAGAGAAAAGTTTAAAAATAACTCAACCCAACTGCGATTGCATGATGCGATTTCTAATTACAGTCCACTTCAGTATTAATCAAGCTTGGATACTTCTGAGCTATTAGCCATCAATCTAGCCAAAAGATTAAAGCTTAATCCGATGCGTGTCGAGTGTAGTTTCAACGTCATGATTTTTCTCTGGCATCGCCTCAAAGGGAACAAAACGAGTTCGAGTGGAAAAGGACCTAATTTAGAGCGTATGCACTCAAGGCTTTAATGCCAACTTTTCGCCTTTGATGAAAATCTCTTGACATCAAACGAGCGTTTGATTGCAGTTGACTGCTAAATGAATAATGACACATTAAACCAGCCCATGCAGTATAAAGTTTCCTTCATTAGGGATTATGATAGCTCTGTTCGCCGTGGTAAGTTCGCATTAAGCTGTATCATCATGAGAGATTTTCCCATCGCATTCGCTTTCGTGGTCTTTTAGACTGTCACGATGGAGACATGAAAAGTGAAACAACAAATTCCGTTGCTTGGCGCTAAAGTACTTCGTAAAACGGAGAGTTGCATAACAGGATACACCTCCGCTCGAGTCTATCAAAATTGTCTCTTCCTTCGAAATAATACGATTACATTTTCCCTGCTATTTCTGGATGGAAAGTAAGCACAGAGAAGATGAAAAAATGATAATTTTGTACGAACTCATCTTTATTTCACTCTCTAAAAGGACGCTCGAGTGGAAATGAAAATAATTTTCTTATTTTCATGACAACGATTTAAAGTTTCAAGAAGCACTTTAATCGAATGCTTGCGCTCTCGTTTCTCTGACCCTCTTTGAGCTAGTCGATAAGAAACCGAATGTGATAATTGGCGTCACGACAGCAGTTTGTGGGCCGAGACAATTCCGACTTTGCTTCCATCCCCATGACGGTAATTAATTCAAATAAAGCGATGAAAATTCTTTAGGTCACTTGTTAACTAAAAGAGGCCTTTATTCGCGGCAATTATTCTCAAGTACATGAATTATGAGCTCTACATGACGAGGAGAAAAGCGAAGTTTTTCTTTTACGATCAAATAGAAAATGTGCGCTTCATTAATCATCAACCCGCTTTGCGAGACTAGTGATTGAAATGGATTGTAAACGGCTAAGAAAAATCATGAAACTATTTCTTGGACGAGGATATCAAAAAGCTTAGATAAATAGAAATTTCAGCCACAGCGCCCATGAACAGATAATGAAGAAAAAAAGGTTCTAGAAGTTATTAGACAAGGTTTTCATTAGATTGTCGGCGTGTTTGCTCCGAACGATAGCCCAATAAAGCCCAACATTTCGGCAAATATTGAACGAATAATTTATAATACAGATAATTATGGTTCGGTCCTAGAATTTGATTAACAAAACATGATCAGATATAGCTGTTTGATGTCATTAGAGGCGGCAGTGATTGCATTATGAAACTCAATTCTAATAAATCAAACCGTCCCGTTATTTGTTGTTTGCTTAGCTAACGAATTGATATCGGATCGCCCCTTCGAAAAGAGAGGAGACGCTTTGAGGTGGCAACAACGACTTCGTGCTCACGCCTCCGCTTAATTACAGTGATTTTATATTTGAAAGGTTGGTATCTCACGGGTGCAGTCAATCACAACGTATCGCTTACAATTGTCGGAGCAAAGCGTGGTTCGTGTCATTCAACCATTTAAGTATTTCTCCTTCTCTCGCTTCAGAGATTCCGTCCGCCCACACAATATAAAAATTGAAATTGACTTAATTCCATGACAACAAGGTGAAGTATTTGTTTTCTCTAAGATTTTTCTCTCCCTCCTTGAGAGATACTTTTATTTAAAAAAGCTTGCTTCATGTGAACTCTAAAACGAAAGTTGCTTCATGCCTTTTCGAGTCTTTGACAAAATTAGTGAAAACCTTAGTGAATTAAACGCGGTGAAAATTCAGAATTAATTCGATTAACATCAAAGCAAGTTTTGAAGCGAGATTTGGTTTGATATACAGCTGTCAACTACACTCAACCAAAGTTTATTTAATCGTTAATTCAAACAAACGAAGCTCGATATGGGGAAAAGTCCCTTATGTTTCATTTACAATCTTGTCGATTGCGAAAAACTGTCCGCAAGTTATAAAGCCTCAGCATTGCTTAGAGTTCGTTTCGGGGAAAAGGGCGAGGTGATTTTTATGTCTCTCAAATCTTTAAGAGCCTTGGGAAGGTGAATTTTCAGACCTGTCAACCTTGCTCTGATATCTCCATTGCCGCAACATGTCAATGAAGCTGACATCGTTCAAACCGTTTGACGAGAACAACGGCATGCGGAAAGCGATGAGAGTAACTTCAATCGAAGACAGATGAAAACGTTTTAGAAAAAGCAATCGAGCACAGGAGAGAGAAAAAGAAAAGCCGAGAGGAAAATTTGAACCCTCCCTGCCCTGCACACAGCATCATTGTCGAGGAAAAAGTCGTGCCTGCGAAAAGAATGTTTTTCAGCGCTTGATAATTTCGGTGTGCTGTGTAATATAAATAAGCGCACGAGAGAATTATTACCGTTTCACTTAGATATGGATTATGCAAATTGCCGGAGCCTTCTGACAGTCGTACAATGGAATCGATGAGTTTCCCATCTTTAAGTGTGTCGCAAACAACTTTTTCCGTATCAACACAAAGCAAATCACTATTTATCCTCGAAATGATTCTTGCAAAGCTGATGAATGATTCTTGGTTCGAGAGGAACTGCCAAAGTTTCACAGTTTTCTACACTTTTCCATTAACAAGCTTAGCATTGCTCGATTGATATCGAATCAATTTGCCTTGATTTGACGGGTTTTATTTTCAAATCTAAGGATGTGCAACAAACCAAACAGCACAAGCTCCAGTAGAAAACTGAGACGGAGAGCGAAAATGATTTTTCCCTAAAATTTCTGTTGGAAAACCTCTCATGCAATTTTCTCCCTCTTGTTCGATGGTGTCAGTGAGCACATGTGTTTGCTAAAAATAAAACGAGAATCTCTGCCCTAGTCGCGCTTGCGCAATTATATTGTTTATGATGGGAAATCATCAGCATGTTTATCGGTTAAAGTTAGATTTGATGTGTTTTAATAGGAAGGGCGACTCATGATTTTTGCAGTAGAACTTCTGACTGAGCATCGATAAAATGGATAGTCACAATGAAGAGCTGGAGTATAAATGTTGTTGTTATCGGAAAAATAAGAGTCGGTATCAAAAACTTCAATAATTCTCCCTAGCAATTTCGAAAACTTATATACGTAAAAATTCTTCACTTCGTCCGTCATCAACATCATCCTGAACCTGAAATCTTTCGAATAAACAAATTGTAAGCTAGCAAATAAACAAATTATTGAAACTTTAGCTATTCGTTTTGCCAGATATCGTCTGACTCATGAGACGCATCTGAAATTTAATTCTTCTTTTCTGTTTTGATTCATTCACAAATTTATTTTTCGGATCGCCAAGAAACAGAGGTTTGTGGGCTGCTAAAATGTTTGGTCTTGTTTAGTAATTGATCGCAAAAGGTGAGGTTTAGAATATTTTTATAAGTTATCTAGAAACTTCAATCTAAATATCCACGATCTGATGCGTGTTTGAAAATATCGGCCAACCTGTGCAGGTCTTGATCACTTGTTAACTTCTTAAGCTTCCAAATGTTTGTGATGGGAACAGCAGTATCTCCCATGTTATCCATGTCGGCAGTTTCATTGTCCTCCAACATAGAGAATGGAATGCTCTCGATCCCCATACCGACTCCGAAGCGGAAAAAAGTTTTCAGTTCGTTCTCCAACGCCGAAAATGGGAACAAATATTCGGGGTTTGATCCGTAATCCTTAATGAACTCGGTGAGGCTTGTGTGATAGGTCTTGATCAAATCATCGTAATACTGAGCGCGAAGTTCTTCAGTCGTGCAGGAATAGACGAAGAATGAAATGTCAATGACTGGAGACGCGAATCTCGATAGCTGGAAGTCAATCATTTTCGCTTTCACGGGAACGTCTCGACCATCGAGCTTCGTGGAATGAATGAGGAAGTTAGGAGTCCAGCAATCGCCATGCCCGATGACACTGAAACGATTTCTCGTGTGCGTCAGTTTGACCATTTTGTCGTAGAGCGAGCCATCACATAAGAATTTTTTCGCTCGTTCTTCAATGATTGTCCCGCCATAGATTGCTGCTACTGCGTCGATTGCGATTTCAATTTGAACGTTTATAAAATCGTTGTACCAAGGCTTTAGCCGATGCGAGTAATATGTCTCCTCCAGCACCGAAGACAGCTCTTCAAACATCTTCGGACTTTGATCTCTGATCACAAACGAGAGCGCATGGAAACGTCCCAGGGTTTGCATTATCAGTCGGCATATATGAATATTCATCGACTCCTGACGCGAGGTTGTGTAATATCCGTAATTGTTCAAGTTTTCCAATGCAAGAAGGTCATTTTCTCCGTCGAGATGGGTCGCGAGGCAGGTAGCGATCTCATTAAACGGATACTTAGCATCTGTCTTGGCAGCCTGAAACTCCTGGAAACCCTTCAGTACGATGTTGTAGAAGTTGATTTCGTTACGGAAAAATTCGCTCGAACGAAACGTCTTCCTTCTTCCGATAGACTTCGGGGTAGTTTTGATTATCACATGCACCTCAAATTCTTGGCTAAAACAAAATTATTATTGCATCATCGCGGAAGTGAATTAAATAAGATAAACTGACTTCTTATCGTCGACTCCCCTGACGACAACTTTATACACTTCGCTCAAGTATCCGTCGCCTTTCTTGCCAGCCGCTCCCTCGAAAGCCCATGACGTGGACTTTACACCTCCCGCCTTTCGGATAATATCGTTCAAGTGGTTTTCAGTGAAATTCGGTGAAATTATCTCAAGCGACATTGTGCCACGTTGAACGCAATTCCGTAACTGATTCTAGATCGCAGTTATTCAATTAAGACATGGTCGAAGTCAAGCGATTTAATTAGAATGCACACATTCACGAACTACTGAAGTACTGTCACGATAAAAATTGTAAAGAGTCTCGATTGACGATTTTCAATGAAAACAAACACATGCATAAATGGTTCGAGCGAATATCATCTTTAGTTTATAAGAAAGTACAGCTGATATTTGTGAAGCAAACAACAAATGAATGTATTCAGTGTGATATTTGCATGATAAAAGCTCTGGAAGTTCAAATGCTAACAGGTTTCTGATTTAAGCGAGAATGTTTCCGAAATAATGCAGAGAACGTTTGTTTTCTTTATTTACTGTTAGTTGTACATACTTTTCGACGATCCGTTATCGTAATATTAGATTCTTCTCAAAAGAAATCGATGAATCTTAGCTCCTAAATATGATTCCATATTGTAAGTTCAGCTTTCAAAAGCATAGAATGGAAGTTCATTTGTCCTTGCGCTTTTTCCATTAATTATATCTCCGAACATTCACTCAGAATCTGAATCAACCACTCTTCTTATTTTCGATAAAGTTTGAAGAGTTTCTGGCTGAACTACCGCGCTGCTTGTTGATGGCTGCGTCGAGAAAGGAGATTTCGATGACACGTTTCTTGTTGCGCGCCGCGTTCGACCTAGTAAATGAAGAATGAACTTTCGCTTACGATTGTAATTTTGAATATCGCTTGCCTTCTGATCTGATGATGAGACTTTTGTCCAATTCTGCACTTTCGCGTTTAGCTTGAAGGTCGAGTCTTAATTGTTTGCATTTGGCGGTTGTCGGTTCACCTTGTAATCCTTTTTGAGCCAATATCCGACGAATGAGCATGCATTTGTCATCAGTCGATCGGATACCGTTAAAAAGTCTCGCATAGTTCACTTTAATTCCAGACATTTTGGCGAATTCTTTAAGCGTGGATAGCTTAGGGTCATCACTTTGATCAATGTAGTTGAAAGAAGGTCTAGAAAGTTTTGCAAAATAATTTAGAGACATTTACTTATTTTTGAAATTCAAACCTTGAGATATTTGAGCTTGAAAAGTTGTTGAATCGGTTGGGGTTAATACATTTTGTTTGTGAAACATGGTTGTTGCTCGACGAGTCTGAGGACTCTGCATCTGAGTCCCATCGAGTGTGAAGCACATGAAGTGGAACTGAAATTCAAAACAGTCAGTTTTTTTGCATGCTAAACATTATCAGCGATTCACCTTTTACATCTCCAAAATACACGTCGTTTGGTATGTCGCGAGATTTGTCGTAGAAACGATCCTTCTTCACGACTTTTCTCCTAATCGGAACGGTTGTGACGGAGAATGATTTCGTTTGAACAATGATTGGTGATTTCTTTCCAGGCAGTCGCGCTCTTTGCCGAATGTTTTCAGCACCGGAGCTTTCGCTGGACGACGCGGATGACTCCGAGTATGACGTGTCTTCTGACTCGCTTGATCCTTCAACAAAATCTCTGCGAATTTAAGAAGTTAACAACTTGTAGGTTTAGGAAAGTAAATTTTCCTACTTTTCATATTTGTTGGATCTTTTCCGTTGATTTGAGTTTTGGCTTTGTGTTCTTCTTACGCTTCCTTTTGATCCTTTACTTCGATTTCCCGTTGAGCTAAAAATTATTCGTCATTTAAAGACTTTAAAGTGTTTTATGAATTTACTGAAGTTTTGTGTTGTCGGGCGTTCCAAAATAATCCTCGTTGCTGACGAATTGAACATCCGAATCATCAGATTTGTCATCAGCTTTGAAGAACTCGCTATAGCAAAAATATTATTATTTTACACCACTAGCAACAAAGATCTAAAACTCACTCATCGTCTGCCATCGGCTTTATGTTTTCTAAGATTGCTTCCACGCTCATCGACGGGTCTATTTCCCCGTCTTCAGCTTTTACAATATTCTTGACTTCTTGTTTCAATTCTTTTTGTTCTTCTTCAACAGCCTTTGATATCGCGTCACTTTTTAGGACATCTTCCCTTCCTAAACTGTTGTCTTCAATATGATTTGTTTTAGGCGGCAGTGACGCAGGAAGATCAATAGACTCTTCTTGAATTATCACTGGATTTTCAATTGAGACAACTGTTTCACCATTTTCAGAAGTTTCAAAAACTGTTTCACCAACTATAATGTCATCTTTAAGAGTCTCATCCTCAAGTTCCCCCTCGTTCACTTCAATGAGTCCAATGTCATCAACCGACGTTTGCATGTCGTCTTCGTCATCACTCTCAAGCACTCGCTTTTTCTTCTTTTTGCTTTCAGGACCTTGTATGATCACCGCGCTTTTAAGTAACGAACGAGCTTTGAGTGCGCTTGGATCATCGCCTAGTGAAGAATCGTTGCTATCAGACGAGTCGTCTGCAGTCTCGTTTTTACTTGAAATCTCTTTTTCTTTCTCCAACGAATCATCGAGCAACTGTTTTTTCAGCTCAGTGTCATCATCGGAATCCTCTTCGTTCAATTGAAGAATTCGTCTCCGCCGTTTCTTGGATCCACTTCCTTGAATTCCTTTTCGCACAACCCCCAGCGCTTTCAACATACTACTCTGATCTGGATTGAAGATAGGTTGCTTGCCAAACGTTTTCACATTGCGCTCAGGCTGCTCATTATGTTCCTGTATTTGATCAGTGATTTGTGTTTCTAATTGTGATGTGACAGTTGAAGTTTCTGCTATGGATAACAAATCTGACGGCTGCAGTGTTTGAGTAGGTTGTATTATCGTTGGCTCAATGTCTTGTATAATATCAACAGGAACGGCAGCTGGAGGATCAATTAAATTGAACATAGAATCTTTTGAAGAACTGATGCTCATATCTGGTGCTGAAATATGCTGGAAGTCAATTGAAGCTGGCGGATAGTTCGGTGATGTCTGCTGAGATGCGACCAGTGAATCGGGAAGGTGGTACAACATCGTTTGAGGCGGTGCATTATATTGCGGTGAAGGAACAGAATTGGCACTATCAAAACTTGGTGCCAAAAGCGGTAGCTCACTATGAGATTTCCCGTTCAATTGTTGTTGACCTTGGTGTGGTTGACCCAACATGAAATTGTCGGTACTCGAGAAGGAATTGATGAAACCGAAAGCATTTGAATCGCTGTACTCGTAGTTTTGTTGATGATCCATTTTCTGCTTAGCTAAAAGCAGAGTGAATGCAATTAATGATTTTGCAAAACATAAACAAATGAGAATATTAAAATTTTAAGCTCTTTTACCTCAGCCGGTGTCTTGCAAGCATAATCTGCGAAGTTTCAAAGTGCTCGTCTATCAGTTAGTGTATTTCTAATCCTTGTTCAATTGTTAAATGCAAGGCAATCAAGATTTTTCCCGTTTTCGCTCTAAAATATCTGTGGCCCTTTTTGAAACTACGCAAAAAATGTAAACAAGAATTCGGCAGCGCGGGATTTAATATTTCTGACTTATTTACAGCAAGCTAACCATGTTTAGGTAAGATAAGTTTGAAGTTGGTTCATATTAACGTCTGTATTATATTGTTCTCATTTTAGCGCAGGACAACTCGTAGAACAAAACAAAATGATCGAAAATTTTGTTTTAGTTCCCAGAGGCAACAAACTCACGGCGCTAAACGACGAGGAAACCAGCTTGAGCAAGCTCTATGAATGCATAAGCAATATGAAAGATCTGCTGACGCTTGAGCGAGTTCTTACTGGAAGCAAAATCGCTAGGGGAACGTTTGAACGCGACAAGAAGAGAGTCAAGCTACTCTCGCTCTCCGGCAAGTTCGACATGGGATATTTCGAGGATAACTTGAATTACCTGCATCTTCATGAAGCTTTACACCTGATGGAGATGGGAAGACTGGAAGTAATATTTGACAACGCGCCCATGTCGATCGAGCAAGCGTTTGCAGTCTTCGTTGATCAAGATAGTGAAGTTTCCTTCGAAAGTTATATGGTGTTCTCACATCTCTGTCGAATCGGATATCACGTTGATCTTCATGAGTCAGCAAGAAATTGGCGAAATACTAGCATGTGTGCAGACAGAAGTTTCGAGGATAGCGAAGAAAAGATGATTTGGAAAGTTCTTATGGAAAGCTTGAAACAGCCGGCTCCAGAAACATTCACGATCGAAGAAAAAACGCTTTACGAGAGAACAAAACTGTCAATGAACCAACTAAATGAAGCAATCGCTGGGAAACGCGATGACGACGATTCAGGACCTTCAAGCAAGAGACGAAGATTAGACAAAAAGACAAACCCGACTTTTCTCGACTCTTTGAAGACTGAAGCCAATGTCATGACGTATCAAGAATTTCTTAAAAAATTTAGCTTCATCGAAAGAACGACTGAACTTCCAGAATCCACTGAAAAGTTGGCATTCACATTCGACGTATTTATTCCAAAGCCAAATATAAAGAAGACAGAAAGAGTTCCGAGCTATCGAGTTGTTTTATTTAAGTAAGTTCGATATTCGCAATACTTGATACGCAGTTAACGCTGATGCTTTTCATCCTCAGATCAACCGACAAATTTCCCTCGAATGCTGAGCTTGAACTTCTGACGAGGCGTCAAAAAAATCCAGTTCCGGTGGTGATCGCAATGGTTTCAGAAAGCATGACAACTCATTACAGCATTTGCACTTTTTAAATGTCTCACTTACATACTTTGAAACTTTGTTCATATGATCAATAAGCCTAATAAATTGTTGCTCTTTCATTAGAAAAATTATGATGAAGATGAAACAGTTTTTTGTGAGAAATTTCAAGATTAGAGTGGATTCGCCATTTTTGGAAACTTTCTAGAGAACGTGCACTGCTACATCCTGGAAGCATATTAATTCGGAATCCATTAGCACAGTTAAATACCTTGGCCATAAAAACAAAAGAAATTTTATCTCGAATAAATATTTTGATCCAGTTAGGAAAAAAAAACTCGTTCGATGGCATTAACAGTGAATGCTGAAAGCTTTTGTGAGTCATTAATAATTCTTACGCTTCACAACAACAAGAACCTTATATGACCAAATTGGAAGAGAGGGGTAATTCAATATTCGAATGACTCCTCTCTTCCTTCGCTTCAGTGAGACTTCTAAGCGCTGCTCATTCACTTGATGATGGTAATAAAAGGAAGCCATAAACTACCCGCGAAGTTTATCGATTTAAATTCTGTTGAGCTTCTTCTGCCTCACTTAGGAAGTCAGAACACCATGAGACCGTGATTTCATTAACAAGTTCCATTCTTAGCTCTGATTGAATATTACAGCTTAAAAAACGCAGTATCCTCAAACAAGAAGTGTCATCTCATAGCACTTTTATCGCTCATTGTTCTCGTAAAATCTCACGATACCTCTGTTGAGACATGAACGGTATAAGTTCAAAACCGTCACATAAATTTACATATTTTATCATGATTCCATTGTAGCAAATTCGGTCAAAATTTTTTAGTCAAAATCAACACGCGCGGATGTCGAACATAATCAAGAGTGAATGATTTTCAGCTAATAGAAACACTCCAAACAAACCAATCGAATTTCCAAAACCAATCCATCAGCAGATTTTTTAGTCAGTTGAACTTGAGAGATTAAAAGTTAAAGTGTCACCAACGCGAGAAAAATCTCCTACAGAAAACACCAAAAACTAAAAACACCGAAATATAAAGCATTTGTGGTTTGTATTCCGTCCAGAATCGACGAGAGACGAGTGGCCAACCGAACGATCTGCACCTTAATTTTTGATTTCGCTCTCTGCGCTTGGTCGATTCATTATTTATGAAGGAAATATTTATTGTACCGTTTTGAATCGCGAGAAGAGAATTCGAATAAAAGTTGCTGTGGACATTGCAAATTTCTTCAGTCGATTTTCGGTTTTTGGGTAGAACGGTTCACGGTGGCCATTTGAGTGACAACATATTTGAAGTATCAGTGATCTGTCATCAAATTATTTGTGATATTTAAATATTTGAGAATGGTTTGCCAAAATAATGATCAAATTGATAGGTCAAGGACTAAACGAAATATTTCTCAGATGAAGTGGATAGTGAGCTTGTTTGTGCTTCATCAAATCGGATCGCTTCACGCTATCAAAGTATCGGAAATGACTCTTAGCCATCCAGGTCAGTTTTATTAGCAATAACGAATTTAGTGTTGATAGTTTCATTACACGCGCTTGATTTGTATAAAATGTGTAACGTGGTGGTGATGAGCTTTGTCGTTTATTCCACCGGCTGTTGTTATGGTAACTATGTAACTGTTCAAAAGTCGAGCGTGAGAACGAGGAAATTATAAAAAGCGTTTACAGTCTCAGATAACAAACTGTCAATGCAAATGATCTAAATTCTAAATCAACAGACAAGAACGGATATCAGAGCCTTGTTGCAGGTTCTGACAAACATAAGTTTGGATATGAACTGAAAGAGAACAAGCAGTTCCATCATACTACAACCGAGAAGGTGAGTGAATGATTTATTCATCAACTTTGTTATTTCGTTTGAGTTGAGCATCGTCTCAAATGGTTTCACGCTTGGGTCGTTTGTTTATCAAGCGCTTGCATTGTCTTTTGGAAATTCCGACGCTGTCTCAACAGCTCCGACCACGGATATTGCTGATACTGAACGTTTTGTGATTATTTATTGACAATAAATTATTGTTCTCGAGTCATTTGGGCAAATTCTTATGATAGCTTAGTAAACAACCAGAAACTTGAACGGAGATTAAACTTGACTTTAACGGTTTCTTATTTCTTATGCATTCAGGACGGTGTACGGCTGGGCTGTTATGGATATGAGCTGAATGGGAAGAAGTATTCGACGCAGTACGTTGCGGATTCACGCGGCTACAGAATCGTGACTAACCAAGATTTGATTTCCGTTTATCCGAAGTCAGGAGGATTGAGGTAAACGTCTTAAATTCTTTGAAGCAATGTCTTGATTTTGTTTCTTTTCGTTTTGTCTTACAGAAAAGCCTCATTCGTTCAAGAATTTGACGAAGATCCGGCTCTCAGTTCAAACATCCGATATTTTTTCCCCGATGGATGCAAAGGAGTTGACGTATTAATTGACAACTCATCACGTCTGAGGTCATTGGCGTCCTCAGTTTCTGAGGTCAATGTAAGATTACCAGTGACCTTGAAACCAACAACTCCTTATCCTGGTTACAGCATCTCGCATCCCAACAGTCTCAATCCCCCCGGACCTCCTTTCATTTATCCGGAAGCTGTATTAAATTTGGTTAAGGTTCCAATGAATCATTACATGGCCACAACTAAATCGCCTTCTCTTCATTTGAAACCGCAAATTCCGGTCAATCCTTCGAACCTCTATTTGCCTGTCGAACAGCAAAAACCATCAGGAAGTCCAGCGAGCGTTTACTTGCCCTCAAAACAAGAAACCCCTGCGAATGCGTACCTCCCAACAAATTTTGCAAAACCTCCAACGCTAACGTCGAACGTTATTTTACCACCGAAACAAAAAGAGAACGACTGCGAAAGCTTACAAGGAAAATTAGTAATTTCAATCCCGTTGAAGGGCCGTGAAGGTGAAGGCTGTTGTGCACAAGTGGCAAAGCTGATTTTTCCCATTGGAAATCTAGATAGTTACAGTATAAATAGACTGAAGACAGCAACGCCAGATGAAATTGATGCAAGCCAGCTGATCAAAAACATTCTTGAAAATCTTCTGTAGCGTAGCTATGACGAACTCATCAAACTCGAATTAAAGTTTAAATTGAATGTAGAAACGAAATTGAAAACAAGAATAAAATTGGTGAACGCTTTCACGAGCTTGTCACGAGATGACTCCATCAACAACGAATAAACTTATCGATTTCGAATGAGCCCTGGTTAGTCATTTGATCAAAAGTCATTTGCATTTAAACGACTCAATAACTCAACCGTAGCGATAAGCTTTCATTGAAGCTTAATCACCCAATCTTCTCACACGATCTTCTTCTTAACGCCGATCAATTAAAAGCGCCACTTAAGATTGTGAAAGTTGTCTTCCCGAAGGTAAATATATTTCGTAAATCGAAGATTTGATGTCTTCATTCTTTTGTGTTGAAAAAAGTTTTTATTGTGCTCCTTTGCTCACAAAGATATTT
Organism: Smittia sp. YW1114-2; assembly: GCA_033064975.1. Taxonomy (NCBI): domain Eukaryota; kingdom Metazoa; phylum Arthropoda; class Insecta; order Diptera; family Chironomidae; genus Smittia; species Smittia sp. YW1114-2. Next base: position 13,037,305 of record CP093834.1, on the reverse strand, counting down.
CTATTTCTCAAATTCGAAGAATCAAAAACGGAAACGTTCGGATGAAAACATCACGAGAGGTTTGACCACCGGCTCCACAAAGCATATGTGATTGTAGTTTTGAATATATAGATCAGGAGCATAACTGTCTTGCTGTTTAAGCTCTTCTCAACATAACAACCAAACTAATTTTTATATTCATATTCACTCGTAAACTACAATTTTACGAGCACGAATTTTGGAGTGACCTATTATTTATAGCTCAAACCGACGCAAGATTGTGGTCGGTGCTTCAGCAAACAGGAAAGTCTTGACATTGATTGAAATCGTCAATTGGGGCTTTAATCGAATTAGTTAAATTCAGTTTGCGATGTCAATAAAACTCAGATTCAGATTTGTTCCATGATCGCTTTTCTGATTTGCGATGGCAAACGACAGAATTCCACAGGTGTGGCCGAACCGCTGACAATCTGAAGATGACTTCACCAGCCGATAAATGTTATGGTTATTGTCATTATTTAGATCATCACAGGTTGCTGGTAACGATTTTATTGCTTTTTATTTTGTGGTAAACGCACGATGAAGCTCAGCTCAGAACAGAACTCTTAAACAGAATCGGTTCTTGCAATCAATTTTCAAATCCATCAAAACCAAAAATACACTTAGATATATTCCGGTTTGAAGATGAAATTGCTGCCACTCATGCTGTCTGATCTCATTGTTTAATTTGCAAATTTTTGCTTTCGTATGAATTCTTTAAGTTGAAAGTTCCGGGAATCTAAAACACCCACTAGATTCTACGCTCTGTAAGAGAAGGAGAGTTTTGTCTCGTGATTGATGTGATGAGCTGACTTCCAGCGAAGGTTGCCTTCCAAACCAAATCGCAAATTTTCGTCTGCGTGTCTGAGTTTTTCATTGTGTTGCATAACGAAGCGTGGCGTTATCTTCACGCGAGCAGATTTTGACCAAAACACAGAGACTTCAAATATAAGACGATGTTTAGTTTGCTCAAGTTTTCAGTCTATCGTGTCATCTCAGTTGAATCAGATCGTTGAAAGCGAAAACGCTTGGGAATCTTCACGCGCGAAGGTTTATGTTAACATTATTCTTAAATTGTTTGTTTTCGCGATCTTCGAGATCACTTCACTGCTTGCTACGTAGCTGCTACCGGAAGAAATTGAGATAAAGTGGTACATGCGGTCATAATGTCCAAAGTTTTATGAGACGAAAATCATTCAAGATTATTGGTCATTACTTAAAAGGCGTTCCTGATTCAAGATCGATAAAGTGAATCATTTTCATAAAATTTGACAAAATCTCCGCCAGTTTCTGTAAAAGGAAAAACTGAGAACTGAAAGCCAATCAAAAAGAAAAAGTCTTACCACGGCACATAAATTGTGACTGCCAATAGACGTGTGGGACACCTAAGAAGTCCATTATTTACAGTGTCGAGATCCGGAAATTTGAAATTCAAATATTGAGTGATCAAATAGAAGGATCGCAGATCTATTTTTAACCCTGAAGTGCAGAAACTCGAGCGAGTCATTTGATGAAAAATTTTCTCTGCCTGTTTGACCGTAGATGTTGGCTTTGATTTTGCTCGTGGGACTGTTGGGAACCAGCATTGACGCGGTTCAGGGAAAGGAGTCTGTCCAGATCATTAATCACCCACGTGAGTGTTAGAGCGAATTGATTTTTGCCAAAGCGAAGGCTAAACTGAATGACAGACTGTGTCAATGATGTAAAGGTCTGCAAAGACTCAAGGAAGCTTTTATGCTGAGAGATTAAGAACGTGACCTAAGTGTTAATGTTTTTAGACAAAAATGAGTACATCAGCGCAGTCGTTGGTTCCGACAAACATAAATATGGATATGAACTGAAAGAAAACAAACATTTTCATCACACAACAACCGAAGAAGACGGTGTGAGGCTAGGATGTTACGGGTACGTTTGGAGTATATTTAAATTGAGAAACTATAAAAAATATTTGTAATAGGTATGTTCTATTTGGAAAAAAATATTCCACTCAGTACGTCGCAGACGTGAAAGGATACCGACCAGTACACACTCACGATCTTATAACAGTTTATCCAAAGTCAGGTGGCGAAAGGTAAATAAATTTGTAGTGAAAATTTTGCATCTAAAAAATTGTCTATTCTCTTTAGAAAAGCTTCGTTCGTCGGCGACTTCAACGAAAATGAGCAGCTTAGCAAAAACATTCGATATTTCTTCCCAGATGGCTGCAAAGGCATTGAGCATCCAATTTCGATTCTACAGATGCCCAAAACTATGATGATTGAGTTGGAATCACAAATAGGAGTTAGAATCGACAAAAAAGTTGACCAGCCCATCCGAGTTCCGTCAATTACGTTTCTCCCTCCGGCAATCGATGGTCTCCTGCCACCAATGCTTTCGAAGAATCTTCAAACTCCATCAAACGCTCTTGTAAAACCACTTGCGACACAGCGATCTCCAAACTCAAATCCTAATAAAGACAAACCGCCTGTTAAAAAAGCGGAAACTGTTGTTGAGAAAACTGTCACAATCAAAACACCAGTGACTCCGTCCTCAAAGCCAACATTGGCAACTATTACCAGCCAAACGACTGCAGCGACCACGGCTGTTCCACGAACGACTGCTTCCACACCGCTACAACAAGAAGCATTTAATCCGCCTCAAGATTTTGCAGCATCGACGCCTACTATTCCCAAATCAACCGCGCCACTCCAGACAAGACCAACGCCGTCCCGTCTAACGAAAATTCCAGTTCCATTCGACTCAGTTTTGAGAATGGTAGCACCACCATCGCCAGATGAAGATTCTTGCAAGAACGCTTGCTGTGTTGCCGACGAGAACACTCCAAAGCTTTCGCTTCCCATTCCAATGATGCATCTCATTGGCAAAGAGGGATCATGCGAATCATTCGCACAGCTTGTCGTTCCTATCAACGGGTTGAGCAACGAAGATTTGCGTGCACTTTCAAGTGTTTCAGTGAATGAATTAATCAAGCGAATCCTACACTCCCTGTCGTAATTGATGACATAATCTAAAATCTTGAATGTGAATCAGTTCATCGTGAAAAATATTTAAATAAAACGACTCTCTCATTAATTAACACAAAAAATTGCTCCTATTAACGTCGGCTTTCTAATGACCATATGCGGTGAAATGTTTTAAATTCACTCAAGCCTGATTTGATGACGCATATGAGCTTGCGTCATTCTGAATTCTTCTTGCTGTCCGAGAAATGGTTTTCAGGCGGTTAATTAAACTTTAATCTGAGGGTTGAAAGCCAGATCCAAGAAGTATGAGCATCGCCTTACAGTTATGCAAAATCAGCAACTTACTTATCAACTAACCGTCTAAGACGAATCTTTCAAACTGAGAGTTTTTGATGAGCGGAAAAACTTGTTTTGTTTCAAATTAATTGGAATTGATTGATAAGCCAATTTGTTAATATGCGTCAGCGACTGATCAAGATTGTTTTATGGCGCGATTAACTTCACGCCTTGTCGCACGACCAGCGACCTTGATCGTGAATATGCCATACTGATTAATGGTATCTTGTCTAAAGTGTCTATCGAGATTTTGTCTCGTAAAAGGTTTGACATTCAATAAGCTGGAGAAGCAAACAACCGGCAGCAACCTTTATTGTGTTATCGCTCAAAACAGCTCCAGAACGTGACCGCACGAAGAAAAAATATCTTCTTTACTTTGCCGCGATGACAAATCATGAATAACATTGATTGATGGCCGTATTCTAATGAGCTTTCGTGACCTGCCTCAAGAGCTTCATTGTTCCATTACAAACATCATGCTTCCAATACCTAAGTGATTGAATAATTCAGAGTTCTAGAAACGAAATATAAGGAGCATCTCCAAGTATCCGAACCCAGTACTGTGAAGTCTTCTAATCGTTAATCATTGAACCTGTTCATCTAAGGTCGCCACTGAGGTTTAGTGTTCTCAAGAGTTATCAAGTGCCCAAAGACAAGAGACAAGCAACATGCAAAGGCTTATGGTAAATGTTTAGTAAGACATGCAAACTAGCAAAAGACTCGTCCATCATCCTGCCGCTAATTGATCAAATTGAACTGAATTGGAAAAGAGCAAATGAGTGAAAATGTTGGCGAAAAGTCTTAGGAGCAAAGGCAAAACTTAAAATCATGGGCATTTCTTTAATGTCTGCGGTTTCATTAGGTTCGCCGACCTGTCTTCGGATCACCTGACGAAATCATAAAATCTCGAGTGCTTTTGAATAGTTTAAACCTCTTGATGAAATGAGTCGTAAGAAAACTGTCTGACGAGTCATCAATGACGACTGAAAGACCGTGCATCGAAATGTTAAAGCAACAAACTTAAGAATGTGCCCTGACGAGACTTTCCAACGGAAAAAGGCTATTAATTAATTTATTTATTTTAAAGAAGCTATTAGTTAACAGCAGAAGCGAAAGTCAATGTTCGATGTCAAGATTATTGTCAATCGATATGATTTGCGGGTTGAAGCTCAGGCTGCGCAGCTCGTATTCACGGTGAAAACCCGTTTGAATATATCGACAAGATATTTATAACGCATCTCTAAAACCACTCGATTTTTTTCGTTCCGCTATTGACAGCTGAGAATCAATTAGATCACGTTTAAAACCTCTCTCAATATTTATGTTAAATCTATTAGTTCTTTGACGATAATTTTATTCTCAATTGATATTCAGACCGTCTTCTTCTTGGCATCAGCTGCAATTGAGTTGAGCAATTGCTTGACCAGTGAGTCAAAGCAAACAAGATTCTTCAACGCCAATCCAAGAGCCATCGACTACAAGTTCGTTGGAAAGAATGAAGAGCATCGTTACGGTGTCGAGTTGAGAGAGAACAAGCAATTCCACCATACTAAGACAGGTTCATTCATTAGCATCGGACGCATTAGAATTAATTCACTTCTTGTTCCTTATTTACAGAAGAAGATGGAGTTCGTCTTGGCTGCTACGGCCACGAACAAGATGGAAAAAAGTATTTAACTCACTACGTTGCAGACAGCAAAGGATATCGACTCGTGCCGGATCAGGGACTAATCACAGTCTACCCGAAAGATGGTGGAGAAGCCAGAAAAGCTTCATTTACTCAATCATTTAACGAAGATGAACTTAGTGCAAATATCGGGTCTTCTTATTACTTGTTTCCTGATGGATGTTCTCTCGGGAAATTTGAAGAAATTTCGACAATTCCACCAATTGTCAAGAAAGTCGAAGCAATAAAATACCCCGAATCCACAACCGAGCTTTTCGTGGAAACAACAACTTTACAAGACGAAGTCTGTTCGCATGAATGCTGTGACGACGACCTCGCACGCATCATTTTGTCCACATCGAAATCTGGAGTCTCTAAGCTTGTCATCCCTCTGCAAACAACGATGCTCTCGAACTGTACTATCTCGGAAATCGTCGAGGTGACAAGCGAGACCGACAGTGTGATGATGCTCAAGAAACTGCTGCGCCTAGCCATTCGATATATTTAGTAAGTTGATGATACTTGAGATTTTGGAAATATGAGAACATCGCTCGTGACACGAATGGAAATGAAAAGTTTTATGGACCGAATAAATTTTGAATTTTTCTATCAAACCGATTCTGATCTGCGTTCACGACATCGTTCCAGAACATTTTTTGTTATCGCGAGATGTTCTTGTTGAGAACTGGATTGTCAAAAAATAACAGCAGAAGCTCATTTGCATTCTGATCCAACCGGGACTGAAAGAAAGTGTGGAGCCAAGTGTATCACCTTGAACTGCCAAAACCATGGTCAAGGTTTCGGGTACATTGCAAATTATGTCATGTTTTCACTACTGTTCGACAGCCTCGCTGCTTGTTTAATTATTTGTTTAGCGAATTCATCGAAGAGAACCAGGAACTACTTTTACTGTTTAATTTTTTCAGCGAGAACGAAAAATTCACGCAGCGCTGTGAACAATTCTCAAGCGGCAGATGATGATGTATGGCCATTTAATCTATAATATCTCTGGGTATTTGCCTAATTCACAAGAGGACTCATCATCAACAATGCGACGCTGACCTACGACAAGCCTCCAACTTTGAAGATTAATTCTAAAGAAGATTCTTAAAACTGTCGACGTTGTTGTTTTCTTCTCGAATCGCGACAACTTTTTGCCATCTTCCAAAAATGAAATATAAAAATTAGGCAGCACGAGATGCGAGGCTCCCAGTCTCACGAAATCTTTTGACCGGTGATCATCGTTTTATTATTTTAACACCGTTTCCAAAGATCGCTGAAAGTCCCCGAGAGTAGTATCTAAGTGTTAAGTGGCAGCAACAAGCACGAGTGAGAAGAAAAAACATGCAAAATATTTTGGTACGTTACGCAATTTGTGATTGACATTGGCTAAGAGACGATTGAAGAATTTAACGGAAAAAGTTGTCACTCCGAGAAGAGTCTGTGGGCGATTAGTTAGCTTTTAGTTTTCTCGCCATCAGCAAGTTTGTTGCTCGTCTTTTCGTGAGCGGTGGCGTTTGAAAGTCTCAGAAAATCTTCAAGGACAACGGATAACGGGAAAAAGTTTATTTGCGGAGCTTTGAGTTTTGAAGAACAAGATTAGATCAATGCTTCTTGACCTTTCGCGCCTCTGAACTGATCAGTTAAATAAATATTCGAATGTTTTGAATATCCATTCAAGGCTGCCTTAACAAAGTCATAAAAAAGCTAAAAAGCGAATGCAGTGTTTCTTAAGTTCAAGAGATTAGTTTTCGGCGTAACCCTTCAGCTTTTGACGACCTTTTAGAATTTTACCATAAAACTAATCTTAGTCAAGGTTTAGAAGCCCTAGCTGTGCGTAGATATTTAGGCAGATCATCGCACATCCTGGACGATCAATTTGCGGTGCCAACTAATCAAGACTCGGACTAATCAAGCGGCCCTCTTACGAGTTCGTAATGAACTGTCAATAACACCTGTTGCCTCATTAATTAAATCAATTAGCGGGAGTGAAGAGTGCCTTGACTTCGCTATGTCCAGTCGAGAAAATTATGACATTCGAGTCATCTCACGAAAAAGAATCCAACTATAAAACTGTTTTTAATTAAGAAACCCGTTGTCTCGAACCGAAATTATTAGCCTGATTCGAAATCTCTGTCAAAGAATTTTGTATCAGTTTCTAATGAAAACAGATTCTGAAATATCACCAGCCGATGGGATCAAGAGCACCATAGCTAAATGTCAATAACTGGATTTGGCGTTGTTTCAGGTCGCTTTTCTGGCGTTCGCCTCCATCGGCCTTAGTCAATCAGATGTACCGAAGGAAGAACTGAAGTCTTACAGCAAAAACCCATCCAGCCAAGACTACAAATTTATCGGCAAAAAGGAAGAATACCGATTTGGCGTTGAGCTTAAAGAGAACAAACAGTTCCACCACACTATAACAGGTTAGACGATTTGCGTAAAATGCTAATTGCAATAAATTCATATTTATCTTTTATCTTCACATCTGTCGCCCAATTAGAGGAAGACGGAGTTAGGCTTGGATGTTATGGACATGAGCAAGACGGCAAAGAATATTTAACGCATTACGTGGCTGACGGAAAAGGATATCGTCTAGTTCCACATCAGTCGTTGATAACAGTTTACCCCAAGGACGGAGGCGAGCCCCGTCAAGCGTCGTTCGTTGACGCTTTCGGAAAAGAGGAAATTAAAACTGCGAATGTTAAATATCTTTTTCCCGGTGGGTGTAAATCGCCGGTCATCGAATACGAAGCGCCAGCTTTGAAAACAATTTCTTCGACCGCTTCTTCAACTGCTGCAGCTAGAAACGGAATTAGGGGTGGAAAATCAGTGAACTTGTCAGCCGGAAGTGACTCGTTAACTCAAGGCGATGGAAAACTAAAAGAAGTTATCAAAGAAGAACTCACTCAAGTGAACCGTCTGAGCAATACACGGAGAGCACAAGATGAGGTCACGGTGAATAGAAAATCGGCTGGCAGTGTCGATGGAAACAGCCCAGTAGTTGCTCCAGTTGCTGCTATTCATCATTTCTCAAAAGAAGATGAGACCAACTCAGAAGGAACTAGCCATGGTTCAGGACAAGGTGGTTCAAATGGTGACTTCACGACAGGTGAAAAATTTCCTGGCGGAGCCAGTGGATCTGCTTTAAGCGGACACGGCACAAATCCAAAAGGACAAGCGAATATCGACGGAACCTTAAGTGGAAATGTCAAAACTTCACCGGCAACTGGAACAGCAACAGGTAGAACAGGTGGACATGCAACGGAAAATGCAGCAGTTGAGGGCAGAACTTTAAGTGGCAATGCAAGAAGCGGAGCTTTAGGTGGAGACGTTGCAGTTGGCATCAATGGAGGCTCTGGAATCAGAGCTTCCGGTGGAAAAGGAAATATGGGCAATGGAGCTCCATTGAAAGTTATTGGATACGGAAGAAGTCTGGAAGGATCTGTCAGCGGTCAAGGTACACCTATAACAGGTGGTTCACTAAAAGGTTCCTTGAACCCGTTTGGTAATTCTCAAAGTGGTCTCCAGGGAGAGGGAAGCGTTGGTGCATCAGGTCAAGGCAATTCTCTGAATTCGGGTGCAAATTCTGTTACTGGTGGAAAATCCGGTGAGTTTGCCGGCTCTTCGTACATCCCTCCTTTTGATGATTCCTCGTCAACTAATGGTAAAACAAAATCGCTGCTTACTGGAGCCCGTGATGTCTTGAGCGCACCTTTGTTAAATGGGGTTACCGGTAGTTCTGCTTCTATTAACTCTCAATCAAAAGGGGTTGTAAGCACGCAAGCAAAAAGTGAAGGAGCCTTGAGCGCAAATGCGAGAGCTTCAGTAACTAAAAATGGTTCTCGGTCTAGCGGCGATACAAGAGCTTCAATTGCCACAACTTCAAGTCTCGCTAAAAGTGCTGACAAAACGCCCCTTCGGTCATCAGGCAATTCCCAATGTTCCGACACGTGCTGCGACGACGATCGCCCGCAGCTTTTACTCTCACATGCTTCTCCTTCCTCTTGCTGTAAAGCATCCTCGAAAATTGTTATTCCCATCGACATGGAAAAGCTTGCAAAAATTGCAACCTCTGAAATCATCGAAATAACTGCCGAAACGAATACCGCCGCTTTGCTCAAAAAACTTCTCACTCTTGTAGAGAAACATGGATTGTAAATAATATTTTAATTCAACAACAAATGCCGGTACAATAAAGCAATGAAAATATCAAGAAACTTTTAATATGTTCGATCAGTTTATATTTGAATTTACAAAAAGCTCTGGAAGCTTTGGGTGGTCAAATTAGAAGTACACTCGACTACATATTTTATTTTTATAATTTTTTATTTAACTTCCTTTATTTATTTAAGTTTCATGAAAATTCGATCTAAAGTTATGAATTTATTTTGCTTTCATATTATTGGAACCGCGGAGCGACCGGTACATTCAATGACAATGAAATCACTGTCAAATATCTGTCAAATTACCAAGAATCGCTTCATTTCATATTTCTCAATTTCATTTTGTAAGCGAGCCACGAATTTGTGAGTTTTTTTGGCAGCTTATAAATGAACTACAAATACAACACTACAGAGTTACGAACGGAAAGTTTTTCCAAAACTTGTACGTAGTTTGTTAAATAAAACAGTCAGTTAAATAAAACAGTCCTACATATGTACATATGTAGGAATTTGGCCACCCTGTAACTTCGAACTGAATTTTTCGCGCCTTTTTAGTGTGCGTTTAGTCGTTTTGTTTATATCGTGAAGGCGCAAATTGTTTTCGGTGGATTTCAAAATGATGCAAGCATTTCTGAATAACGCTAAGATCCCTGCAGGGAAGAGCGGACCAAGCTCAAGTCAGAAGACATCGAAGGATCGAAAACAACGAGAAAAGCCGGTGCCATGGGTTGAAAAAGTAAATGAGAATTTTGCCGCATCCGCGTTCAACTATTTCAGGATTTTCTCTAATTGTAGTACCGACCAAAGAAAGTTGACGATGTTGTCGAGCAACAGGAGGTTTGTGCCGTACTTCGCGAAAGCTTGCAGAGCTCGGATTTGCCGAATCTATTGCTTTATGGCCCGCCTGGTTAGTTTCATTTGATTAGAGATCAGTAACAGTCAATATTTATCATATCTTCTCTTTAAAAGGAACTGGAAAGACAAGCACGATTCTTGCAGCGGCTCGTCAGCTCTTCGGCGAATTCTTTAAAGATCGTGTATTGGAGCTGAACGCATCTGATGATCGAGGAATTGCTGTAATCCGAACGAAGGTTAAAAACTTTGCACAGCTGAAAGCAAGCTCAACCAGACCGGATGGAAAACCGTGTCCTCCTTTCAAGATTGTTATTCTCGATGAAGCTGATGCTATGACTAATGCAGCTCAGTCCGCTCTACGTCGAACAATGGAGAAGGAAACGCGGACAACACGATTCTGCTTAGTATGCAACTACGTTTCGAGGATAATAGATCCAATAACATCTCGTTGCACAAAGTTCCGGTTCATTCCACTGGGAGATGAGAAAGTTATCGAACGCTTGATGTTTATTTGCAACGAGGAGAAAATCAAAATCAGCGATGAAGCTCTCAAGAGCGTTGTTGATGTCTCTGGCGGCGATATGCGAAAAGCAATCACTACTCTACAGTCTTGCTATCATCTGAAATGTGGAACTGACTCGATCCTGAAAGATGGCCTCATTACGCTCGACGATATTCTCGAGATGTCAGGCGTCATTCCTAATCGCTATCTTGTCGACTTTCTCAATGTGTGCAGAGCCAGCAACTATAAGGAACTCGAAAAGTTTGCAAGCGATATTATGTTCGAAGCTTACAGCATCTCACAGTTTTTTGATCAGCTCAACGATATCATTGTCAGCGATGACTCGATCACAAACGACCAGAAGAGCGAAATATTGGACAAGCTCGGTGAAAGCTCGTTTCGTTTGGTGCACGGTGGCAGTGAATACATTCAAATTATGGATTTGGGTTGCGCCATGATCCTCGCCTTTGGGAGAAACAAATAGTTGAGCTCACAATGTTTAATAAATTTTCGTTAATTACATAAAACAGTTATTTTTTTTAATGAAAATTAAGAAAGTGAATCGAAATCGTCTTCTGATCTTTTCCGTTTCAATCCAGAAATGTCAGATTCCGTGTCCATCTTAATGCTGATAGAATTGTTGCTGCTTCCTGCTGTGGGCAGCACTCGAGGCTTGTTAACAATCGTCTTTGCAACTTTGAAAACTGGCTTTGGAATGGACACACTGCTTTGTCCTTTGTTAATGCTCTGGCCTAAGATAGGCTTCTTAGGCAAGGTTGAGGTTGAAGGCGACGATCCACCGCTTGAAAGTTTAGTCTTTATAGTTGAAATTTCTCCTAAAGCCGATTTGACGAGCTTTTTTGTTGGAGCTTGAGATGTTGCTGCTCTAAGCTTGTAATTGGCAGCGAGGAGGCAGTGACGGTCAGGTGGGAGACGGACGCCTGAATGAGGCTTGATCATTGGAAGTGGCTGAGTATTCTTTTGCTTGGCGACTTCGAGCAGCACTTCGCGAGGCGGAGGTCCAGTAAATGACTTGTCCAAGAGCATTGTAGATGCTAGTTTTACATCTTCCAAATCAATCCCTTTTTTCTTCGAATGGTTCGCGTAGACTCTGAAAAATATTTAATCATGAATCAAATATATTCACTTCGCCTCCTCGGGATCTCACTTTGCATCATCGAGAATCGTTGTAACATAGCGGTAAGTGAATTCCAGTAGCTGGTTTATGACCCGAGGCTCAAAATCGTTCACGCCAATATCTCTGAAATGGATTTACAGCGGTTTAGGGCTAAGAAAACTTGGATTTGTTTTTCTAGCTCACCTGAGGATAGAAATGATGACCTGCGCATCCTTCGGTAACTGTTTCGACTGGTTAGAGGTTTTGTTCTTCTCCTTACTTTGATCACTGCCCTGGAACAGTGAGTTTGAAGCCATAATTCAAATATGTTTGCACTGAAGTTTATGTGTTCACTAAAAGTTTCGCCTCTAGTGCGTTCGGTAAATTTTCTACTTTTTCTATGTTTGCGATTTTATAAGAGAGAAATAGTCAACATTCTAAAATTATTCGAAACTCTTACTTCGCACAAAGAATTTCAAATCAATTTATCATGGTAAGTAGACAAACGTCTTAGTAAGATATCTGTTCCAAAAGAACTTTGCAAAGCTTTGATATTTCAATGTTTTCATTAAATTTTCTTTGTCCAACTTTTTAGTTTAATTTCGCCAATTTTCCTGAGATGCGCTTTCCCGACATGAGAAGCTTCACACAACATTATCGATGCTACTCAGTCTCAATGCTTCCAGGAAACGAGCGAAACGATGTTGAAAACGGCGGAAAAAGTTTGTTTCACAATTTTATGCTTTGTCATTTAGCTTTGTTTTCTTTTTCTAATCCTGTAACTTTTCGGTTGCAGTTATCATGCCACCGTCGGCTCTAGATCAACTAACGCGACTAAACATCGAATATCCAATGCTCTTCAAGATCACAAACAAAAAGAGCGACCGACAGACACACGCAGGTGTTCTCGAGTTCATTGCAGACGAGGGCAAGATTTATATTCCTTTCTGGATGATGCGAAACCTTCTCCTCGAAGAAGGCGACTTAGTGACGATTGACAACGTCTCCCTGCCGGTAGCAACCTTCTCGAAATTTCAACCGCAAAGTGTTGACTTCCTCGACATCACAAATCCTAAAGCTGTGCTTGAAAATTGCTTGCGCAACTTTGCATGTCTCACCACGGGTGACTTAGTTGCCATCAATTACAACAACAAAATCTACGAGCTGTGCGTGAAAGAGACGAAACCTGGACGTGCTGTGACAATCATTGAGTGTGATATGAATGTAATACCGCCTAGATTTCAAAATCATTCGTCATTTAACTGACGTGTTTATTTTTAGGTCGAGTTTGATGCGCCTGTTGGATACAAGGAGCCGGAAAGAAAGCCGAAGGTTGAAGAAGAAATGGAAGTGGATCCATCACAGTTTATAAACCATGACGACGCTTTCTACACGTTCAAAGGAGAAGGCACAAGACTAGATGGCAAGAAGATCAAAGATTCAGCCAAATTAGAACTCCCCGCTCACATCCTCAGCTACGTGCGTGGCATTCCAGACTATGATCACGATATTTTCGAGCTCAAATTTGACCGGAGTGTGAAGCCGAAAGCAAAGACAGAAAAAGAGACCGATGCTTTCCAGACCTTCAAAGGCGAAGGCAAGAGCTTGCGACCGAAGAAGCAATAACGTGAACATTTCAGCAGCTTTGGATCTTTAAAACTTTTATTTATATTTTCACAAATCTTAAAAATCACTCTCGTGTCGCGTTGATTTGAAGGAAGTAAAGAAATGAACTGGATTAAAATGAAATAAGAAAGAATTTTAAGCAATTGTAATAGCGCTTCGAGAGCCGTCGATTTGATTAGAACCTTTTCAAGAACTCTTCGGCGCAAATACGAGCTCGCGAGTTGACCGATAACTTCAGTTCACTGATCTCTTTGTCGACTTCTTCCATAAAATGAATCACAAAGTCTACTAGCTTGTGCTTGTACATTTGTTCGGTGTGGAAGTTGGTGATGAGGAATGAAATGTCATAGCCTTCGATGGGTTTACGACGCAAGATGATGAAGTTCTCAGCTCGCATCATCATAAAGCGGGTGAATTTGTGACAGAGGATCTTCTCGATCTCGTCGGCTTGCTTGATGGAAATACTGACTCGGACAGAGTTCACCGATGTCTCAATCAGCACTCTCTCCTTCTCATTCCGAGAAATCACGACCGGATTTAGAATCAGCTCCTTCGATGACTTGACTTCAATTTCCGGCTTGTTATGTCTTTCAATCACCTAAAACATGAACGAACCGGCGATTATATTCACAATTGATAAGACAAATTGCAGAACAGCCGCATTAGTCACCAACGAAAGTTAATATTTTGACTTGCCTGAGACGAGAAGTTGTCGAGACACATTGCGGCAGTTAGAGTATGCCTCACGGCTGTCAGGTAAGGTTTCAACGTTGCAGCCATGATTTTTGAAGCTCTGTTCAAAGGAAAAACTTGATAATACTAATTTTCGATCCGCCCTGTCGCTCGTTGCAGTCGCAGCTTTTTTCCCCACGACGATTTGCGATGAATTTCGATGTTTTTGTTATTCCTTCGAAGAGAGACATTCAGATATTTCTCGTTTACAGCATAAACAAGTATTAACTTCGCACGAAATAGTTTCCAATCGACGATGACAGACTTCGAGTGGCCGTGGGAATACAATTTCCCTCCATTCTTCACGTAAGTTACTCAGAACTGAGCAAAACTCAACATTTGTTTACCTTTTCATACTTCCAGAGTTCAGAAAAATGCAGAAACAAGGAAGCAGCAATCGCTCAGGTGGAAGGAATTGATTCTAAGATATGCAAAGCATAGAAAGCAAGCTATCATAAATATAAATGATGACTTGGATCTCTTCACGAATGCGAAAATAAATCGAAGCCTCGATCGAGAATCTAGAGAACTAATGATGAACGAACTAAGCAACACGAAAAACGCAGCAGCAATTGGGAAGAACACGGGAACATATGAGATCTACTGGCTCACTTTAGAAGAGTGGTCTAACGTTATCTACGCATGGGCTACAAACAGCGGCATGACGAACTCTGTGTTGACCTTCTTTGAACTGCTAAACGAGTACCAAGACGAAGAGTTCCATCAGTTGAGCGAGCCGATCTTTATGAAAGCACTAAAGCATCTCGAGGGAAAGAACAAGTGTGAGGTAATGGAGATTGATGGAAGTTATGGGGTGAAGTTTTTCTAAACGAAGAATAAAGTTGTAATTGAATGAGCCCTTATCACATAGTGAAAAGCCAAGCAAAAAACTAGAAGCTCTGATGTTTCAAAAAGCTACCTGAAACAAGTTATATCCCAAAGTCGCTGCTTATAATTTTCAATTTACCCAATTTATTCTATCGATCTTGATTTTCATACATTTTGCTTGTGTTTAGTTATTTAACTATCAAGAAATTCTCATCTTATCGATCTATAAAGGAAATGTTAATATTTTCTTTAATCATCTTATACTTTTCGTTATAAACTATTCATCCTTTCTTTTCCACTAGTTTGCTCCTTGGTTTATTTAATCGACTAAAAACGTGAAACTTGTTTAGAACATTTCAGGTCAAAGAGGGTTTTGAAGAGTTTCCTTCGTCTTTCGCGGCGCTTGTTGTTTCTTGTTGCATAATTTTCTTGTTAAGTTTAAATATTATTTTGATTCTCAGTTGATACAAAACTAGAAATCTAAAAATCATTTCTTAACGCTCATAAAAATTCCGACGGATAAACAAGTTTTGGGGGGGGGGGGCAAAGTTTCTCAGGACTTTTCGTAGGTGAATTCGTGGGTTGCGTAACAGGTTTCTTGGCACTTCTAACAACTTTCTTTCGTCTTCATCACAAACGAGAAGGTTTCGAGCTTGAGCCCGAAATTTTTTCGATTCTATCACGTGACGGAACACACGAGCTTTCCCCATTCGCAAAGACGAGGGCTGAAGAGCTTAGCGAGAGACACTTCTGCGGATGGTAATTTGACTCAGAGCTTGAGGCTCACATACGGAATTGTCGGGAAATGTTATACGTTTAATGAAAAATCAATATGACTTTCCCATTCTCGCAATCATTCAAACAAAATGCATGTGGAGCTTTTCAACAACGACTTTCGATTGCGGCTGCCAGTGAGAAAGTATTTTCTCATCGTTAACGGAAGCAGTGACAGAAGTCGATCACATTTACAATAATGCACGAAATGAAATATGTTTATTCTATGAGAAAAGAAATTCCCGAACGACGAGTAGCTTAACAATAAGCAGAGCTTGAGCGCTTATCATCTCGCCTCCGACAACAAAGCATTCTTCGTGCATGTCAATTGTCTCCGCGAGCTTCCAACGTTTCCTTCTATTTTTTTATCGCCAGCAAGAGAAAGTCGTAAAATAAAATCCTCCGTTTTCCTTCATTCGGAGTCACAACGGAAGTAAAATAAATCCTTGAGACATGGGAATGAAAACGAGTTGTAATAATTTCTCTCGGTTTCGTTCTAGCGGATAATATCGCTTATTATTTATGTATCTTCGCAAAACAATTTCTCATGCAGACGAAGGAACCGCAGCCACATTTGAAAACAGCTCAAGGTTGTATCTCCCTGCCGAGCTTAGATCATGAAACCCTGTTTACATTTATTTTTATGCCACAATAAATTTTTCAGGTCCTGAATTTAATTCGCGTCAAAAGAATATCGAGGTCGACGCTAATGGTGAGATGCGGAACGAATTAAAATCGGTTTCCGTTGGGATCAGCCTTCGTGAAAATAATTTCGTGGGTGGCATTTGATTTGTATCAACCGCTCACGCACCGTCTCTCGCTCTTCTGTTCCAGCTCTTCGTTCGCCTGACCCTGATAATATAAATTATATTTCCATGCTTATCGCTGGTGGAAAATTTAATCAATAAATAACAGCACGTAAACCATATTTTTTTATTCCTTTGTCTGTCTTTTGCACTGTTCGTTCGCTGTCGATAGAACAACAGAGGAAAACCATTGACTAAGAGGTGGATAGAGCACGTCTTTAAAAAAAATATATAAATGTATTTCATAGAATTAATAGATTCTGATCATGAACAAACGTTAATATAAATTTTCTCTTTTATCTTGGCTCGTACGCAAACAACGTGACGAGCGAAAAATACCATTATTTCAAACAACTATTATCTCATTTTACATTTTCTCTTAGGACTTGTAGTCACACTTCATCAATTGATCCAGTTCGGGCAGTGGCCGTCACGTCATTTATGAACGCCCCTCGCAAAGCTTTTTTCAATAAAAGTTTTGACGCTAAAATAAAAACAAATTTCCATAAATTTCTTCCTTCTCGTTAAAATGTTCTTCATTCTCTATTTATTTCTCTCATATACTTTATAAAGTTTCTTTATATATTTGGCAACTTTTGGAATTCGATTGAAGAGTTAATATTAGATGGAAACCGTTTAGAGTCTCTTCGGATTAACCTTTTTCTTGCCAATCTCGTTTTTTCATCCGCCCAACGAAAATTTCCGTTCGCGCCTTTTTATTAATTTCCATCCTTGCTGGAATTACTTTGACGTTTTCAACGATCGTGGTGGAAGGAGACAGGAGGGAGACGTTCGCGAAAGAGAAATGCCGCAGTAATAAAAAGCAAAAGGAATAATTGCGAGGATGTAAATCAAACAGTGTCAACGAGCGAGAATAATGATGAGGATTGCGTTTCTGCTGGATTTGTTTTATTTTACCGGTGCGCCGGAAGAAAACAAATTGTAAAAGATTTATACCACGGCTTGTCTTAACTTCGCATTAGGCAGAGATTTGACGAACGATTTCACAATGCTTTCCGTCTAATGTTAACATGTTCCACAGATGATAAGCGCCGTCTAGCTGCACATGTGATGACGTCTGCATCACCGCCCGGAAAGAAAAGCCGTCAAAACACAATTTCATTGCGTGAACGGCTGTTTGTATCGCATTAATGTGTGACTTAATTAACGCTTAAATTAACACACGCCATAAAAATTCACATCAACTTTCAGGGTAGAACATAAGAATGGAAAATTATTTACATAAATCAAGCAGCAACAATTAGTGCATTTAATTTTCTCCCTTCTTCATCGACGAAAGCGATGAAAACTATTAGCATGTCTTGCGACAGATTACCATTAACTAGCGTTGCTGATTTATACGACCAAATAAAAAGCTCCGGATTCTCATTAAACGCTAGAAAATCCATCCGATGCATAAGACAGAAAGAACCTTTCCTTCTACAACAGAAAATAATTAGTCGCTAAGTTTCTCTCATAAAAGGCCCTAATTGTACGAGTAGTCATAATTCAATTAATTCTGTTGGTTAATTAAAAGTCTCTCAGTCGGTAATTAGCTCACAGACAATCTTTCCCATCCCACTACTCTCTTAAGATAAGTATTTTTCGTCTCGCTCGTATTGCGCCTGTTGTTGGAACAAAATAACTTTTAATTAATGCGCTCTCATTAAGTACTCATTCCTTTCCCAATGTTCTGTTTCGATGCCGACTCAAGACGTGCGAATACGCTTCACTCTTTCCAAAGTCATTGACGTTTTCCGAACTTTTCGCACTGGCAAAATTGTGAAATGGCGAGAATCTCTCGAATCATTCATTTGAGTGAGTGGAAATCAAAGGTTGAAGCATGTCTCTCTCAAAGCAGACGTTTCGAGCAATTGATTTAGGCAAACCTCTGTGGTTGACCTCGATACCGAAGAAATGTATCCGGGCCGCTTGATGTTGTACGGATTCAAGTTTCCCCGAGTCCGCCGTACGTCGCATGAGCCTTGATGTCAATGCGGCTACTTTTTTAGATCTCTCGCTCTGGTACGAACGTTAATCAATACAAAAGTTTGTGTTCATTCAATCAAGTTGACCTATGATTTCCATTCGACATCTTTGTCTTCGTCACCTTGCTTCCTGACAGATGATGTATCGTGTTTCACAATTGAGAAAAATTCGCTAAACTTCGGTTGGAAAGAGAAAGGTTAATTTGTTTTGCGGAAGAAGAATTATGGGGATGAGTGGAAGCGAGTTTGTAAAGGCTCTGAAAACGATTTAAAGTGCTTTCTGTTCTTTCGGTCTTTCCGTTTCGCGAACGAGGCACTGAAAGATGCTCGAGTACGCCTCGGTATAAAATTTCTTTAAGGAGGTGAACTTGCCAGCCGCTTATCGTGCGACGAGCACAGAGTCTTCTGCACCTTCTACGTTACTTTTATTTACCCGAAAGGAGAGAAGAAAAATGGAAATTATTTGCGCCATATATCAACGAGAATGCTTCTGTGAGCAACGTTCCTAAGCTGCTACGTAGTAGGCAAAGCGAAACCTTCTCCCCGCTCTGAAGATTGATTTGGCGTTGTTGGGTTGTGAGAAATGATTGAAATATATTTTATCGCCTCGATTGCGCTCGAAATTCCGTTGGAATTAAATTCTTAAAGCCAATTGAGACGATTCAGAGCGTTGATTAATCGAAAGCTGGATGGGCATGCGACTGGAATTCAGCAGTTTTTTCTCGCTCGAAGAGTCTTGTAATTAAGTTCGAGTTAGCTTTTTCGTATTCCGGGGCTTCTCTCGCTTCGGCAACGAATGAGGTTCGCATTGTTCAATTACAGTTCTCGGTTTCGCTTGTTGGAAAAACGGGTTTCCATGTGAAAATCTGTTTTGCTGCTGCCCGACATTGGTTTTCCACTGTCGACATTAGACTAAAATCCAAATCAGTTTGACCTGTGAATCCGTTTTAAATTCATCAAGCATCACTGCACGCGTAGAATTGGAGCATGAACGAGAATAATTTCTTTAATTGCCGTTTTCTTCCATCCATCGCCTTACCAAGCGCTCTTTTTTTGTGTTATGTACGTGAAATAAATTGAGATTTTCCTTTTTATTCGACTGGCAAGGTCGGTCTGTAGAAGCTGTGCACCTTTAATTAATAATTCAGGGCGAAAATGTCGAGTTCATGAGAGAAAAGCCGGGGTTCGGTTATTCCTTGAATTAGCACGAGACTTGAGGGTGTTCTTGCTGTTGAATTGTCTTTAAAAGTTTCCGAGGCGTTTCCGTCCATCATCGTTTAAGGAAACTTTTACTTCCCATCCGAGAAGTTTGTCGTTCAACATTTGTTTTAACAGTCAGCGCCCCGCGAAACGACAGAAAGAATTAAAAAATATTTACAAACCCAATTAACTTTCTCCATTTCAAACTTTTCTTCCTCCGCAATTATTCGCTTTCCTTTCCCTCTTGAGTAAACTTTCTCGCCAACATTTAAATTATTTTCATTCCGTTTTGATTCATTGCGCAAACATTTAGATCGGAAAAAGATGCAGCTTCATTGTGAGTGGCGACGGGACTCCACAATCCGCATCGATTACAAAAAGTTTGATTTCCATTTTGAAAAAGGCGGTGTGAGCTTCTCCATTCTTCATAAATTAATATTGCTTATAATTTTGGTTTGTATTGAAGCGACTTTTGTTGGAGTGAGAAATTTTTAATCGGTTTGGCTTCGGCTACATCAACAAAGTCAAAAGATTCAGAAAACTTTGAGATCTTTTCAGCAACTTTTGGATAATGGTTAATTGAAATCGAAAGCCTTCCGAACCTTCTGGCTTCAAGTTGGGAAAGCAGAGAAATCTAATTTACAGCTGAATCGCTCATAGTCTCGATTGGGTTTCATCCTTGACTCCTATTGCATAGATTAGGTTGTGAAGTTTTAATCTTAGCTTTGTTTCTCGGAAGAAGAGAAAATATTGGCGGCCTAGCTCGCTCTCCAAAGTCTTGTTTGGCTTCCGAACTTTGTGTGTTAGCTGATGCAAGAGCTATTATTGCACAATAAATTTAAGATAAATCGAAAACACGTTTGAAGTGTTCGACTGCATTGTCGACAAAGGTCGGCGTCTCTCATGGCTCCAACTGAAATCTTTAGAGTTCTTTCGAATTTATTTGAAAGCTTGGATTGAACTATTTAATTTTTGACGTTAGGGATGCTCGAGACGATACAAGTACCTAAACCTTTTCAAATTCCATCATTTTCCCATAAGCCTAGATTGGAGTGCAAAGAAACTTTCCTAAATCTTCCCTCACTCTCGTTCCACTCCCGTCTCTCTTAGCTCTTAAATTACGTTTATTTATTATTATCTTCTCTAGTTGTATCGAAAGATGGTAGAATGGAATCGTCTAATGAATTATTAATTTCTTCTCTGCTTGGCTTCCCTTCCCTCTGCGGCTTCAGGAAGTTAGGTAATTAAGCTTCTCCTCAAGTGTCTTTTTAGAACATCCTCATTAAGATTTCTTAATTATTAAGAAAGAACATTTTGTCGTTTTCTTTTTTATTGAAAATCTTTAATTAGTTAAAAAAGGAGCTTGATTTACCTTTGAACTGCCTCTAAATGTTTTTTATCGTTTTGAAACTCCTAATTTTCACTTTCATCATTTAATACTGAATGAAACTAATTAACTACGATCCATGTGTTGTTTTCTTTTCATTTTGTTTTTTGTTTAAACCTCTTCTGCCTTCATGTTCGCTTGCGATACAATCAAAATCGCCTAAGTAGTTTTAAATTTAATTATCTTTCGTTAATTATTCCTCTACTGCCTCTTGCATAGACTTAAGAGTAAATCGTGATGACTTCGCGTCCACCGCCTCGTACCATCAGAACGCGTTCTAATCCTTCTGTTAGAACCTCTAAGAATTCCATATCTGTGGATATAACAAAAAAAAATTGGAAGTTTAAGTTAAATGGAACTGTTTGCAGAGAAAAGCTTAACACTGAAATGTATAACTTACAATTGCATTCCCGCTCCAGCGAAGTGTCTTTTGGCGGACCGGGCAGGTTGAGAATTACTAATTGAGCGTCATGGGATTTGTTAACAATCACTTCATTAAGTTTCACAGCTGTGTGCATTCGGCGCACATTGCCCTCATCTCTGAAAAGTTTCGGATCAAATGCACTTTAGATCCGAAAGGAAAGAAAAAAGGTTTTTGGTTAGAAACAAGCGCAATCCCATTCGTCCTGAGCAAAGGGTTCTTTAAATGTGACAGCAAAAAATTTCACAAAAGCCAAAAAAAATCCTTGCCGTTGAAAAAATCAATACTCGTGGTAAGGTAAAACCAACTTCACAAAGGTTTGGCTGAAAGAGATTCGCAACGACACTTCCACTCCCAAGAGAAAGTTTTTTCGGTAATTGTAATTAAATAAGGGCTTGGAAATTTTTGCGGTGAAAAAGGCTTCGGGTGCTTGACATTCTCTTTCGAGCATTCTTAAGGTCACATCGTTGAGTTAGAGTAGCAGATTTCACTTCAACAACGAGGCAATATCACGCAGGAGCCTTCAACGGCGATTTACTTACGGCTTTCTCTTCTTATCGTCAGTGCCTGGAACTGAGGATGACTTGCTGTCGCTGTTATTCTTCTCGTCATCGTCATCTTCGTCTTCACTGAGAGGAAGTTTCTCGGAGCTTTCGCCACCTTTGATTGACACATTTTCTGAGCTTTTAACTTTCTCGTCTTCATCGTCATTCTCCTTCGTATCTCGGTCTTTCTCGAACTCCTGGTTCAGGGTGGTTATGAAGGAATGGAAAAGCGATTCCAATTTGAAAGTCATTAGTACGATTTCAAACGAAAAGTTGAGAAAAATTTACTTCATTCGATTCGTCCAACACCTTGTCTGTGTTTGTGGCATCTGGCTTCGTGGGGTCAACGAATCTCACTTTGCTAATTGTCGTTCGTCCTCCCTCGTGCGGATGGTGATGGTCAACGATGGCTTGAACCTGACCGATGAAAAAATCAATTAAGCAACTAAGTCTCCTACTCCTTAATAATGTTACGGGTAAAAAAAATTGATGTTCAAAACATGGCAACATCAATGATATGAAATGTTTGATGATGAAGCGTCTACAGGACGATGAATTTTAATGGCACAGAATGAACACAAGAACACAACAAATGATGGTGATGATATGATCCAAGAATTCATTATTTAAGCATTCTCGCTAATGAATATCTTGGCGAACTCAAGTGAGAACTACATAGCGCCAAAGTTTCATTCGCACAGCAAAACAGCAGAAGCATGAAATCGTTTGTAGTACATTCTTGTGTACGAGGAGTGCTTAAAGTTCAAGTCGACATCGAAACTACGTGATACAAAATGAAGTTTTCAGAAAACAAATCGATGCTGCAAATGGAAACTTGCTCGAACGTTGAGAGCAATGACAAAATATTTCTTAATTTCCCTTCCCACATCGGGGGGGAATGAAAAAGTTTTTTTATCACTCGAGCACATGAGACAGAAACGGAACCGCAATAAATGTGTGTAACAGAGACTGTTAACAAAACTTTGATGGGGAAGTGAAAGCTCGTTTCTTGGCGAAGCGGAGCATGGAAAGCTCTTTGGGATTAGTACGATAAAGTTTCAGTTCTCGCAGCGAGTTTACGTCTCAAAAACAAGGCGTGAAGTTCCCGAAGGAATCTCGGGCACAATGAAAATTTATAACATTCCGAAAGTTTTATGCATGATGAGACTTGAATTGCTTTGCATGCTTGATAAATTGAATTCGTACTTGCGAACTGGGGCCACGAAGAATCCAGGCGGGGAATGTTTTCATCTGAAAGATTCGCGATTTGTCTTACACACATTTTCTTGCTCTTTCAAGTTGGTAGCGCGAAGGCAAATTGAGATGTTTTGCCTCACAGCGCAAAAACGCGATGAGTCGCTATTATCAGCGTTTTGTCATCAATATTTATTGAGGTGTCACAAACAGCGTGAAGGAACGTTCGGATTAAAAGTTCTTCAAAGCTCAACGAGTTTTTCTTCGCAACTTCCTGAACTATTTTTCCCAAAGCAATAGATTGTTGGTACTTTAATAAATTGATTTTAAAGCGGTATTCTAAACTTGTGCTCAATTGTGTAAGCGGTAAAAAGAACAGAGTGAACTTCCGCTTTGCGACTGTCGGTGTGCTAGCACGACCATAAAAGCCACTCTAGTTTAAAAATGAAGCAAGAGAGTTGAGACACATGTAGCCATCAAAGATGTAAATGAGTGTTGTCGTGTGACCAACATTGCATGTAACGTACGGCGATGTTGAGGGTATAATGAGAACAAATGAGAAGCAATTCGTTTGAGAGGATACGACGCACAAACACAAACCCCATCCAGAGCTTTTTAAACGACACTCGAGTGAGGCAATAAATAAGCATAGAACTAACATAGTCTAGTTGAACGTCACGACAGTTAGGACACAACAAATGGTGGGGGATAAAAGTTTTGATGGCAGACAGGCAGAGTCGTGTGACAGCTATAAAAAGTACAGCAAGGGATGATGTAAGCGAACGGAGAGGATGACGATGATTTATTGATAGAGCGTTATCAAAATATTATGAGTGATGAGTTTTTCCATTGATAACAGCGAGCTTTTTGTTTCAAAGCAGTTTCTGTGTGTAGTTGTGAGCGGATATGAATGAGCCCGGGAATGCGCGGAATTAAAAAAGAAATAAAAAAAGATTGCAATGAAATCAATTAAAATAAAATTGGGATACGCAATCAAAACTGCAGGGACGATTTATTGAATTATCAGAGTTTAAATGAAGCAACGTTATTTACAGGAATGGAAGCTCTCTCCCGTTGTAGTTCAGAGCACAATTTATATTTTAGCCGCTTTTCACTGGAGATTGCGCAAATTAGCAAAGCAGTAGAGTTGTGCTTGCAATCATTGAGATGCACAGTCTTCACTAATGAAAGAGCGCAAACATTGCGGCAAAAGCTCTACAAACAAAAGTGATTGAATCGGGTGAATAATTCTGTCAACAATTTTTTATTGGAAAATCAAGTACGGACGAAGAATAGCTTTGGCGAATGTTGGTTGAAAAAGCAATGCAAATGTGCACAAGCTTGTTTTCCACCCTCTTGTTTTTCAAGAGCTGGCTGAGGGTCGAAATCCAATTTGAAAATATTTTGAATTTGAATCACGTTCTCAGAGTATGGCTTCACCACCACACAAAGAAGCTTTTACATGCTTTGAAGCGACCCAAACGTAGTTGAAAGTAAAACCTTTCCCTTGAAATTGCATTTGCTTTGAATTTTTTTTTCAAAGGTTGAATTTTTATCTCGAAATTTCAGGTTCACTTTGACTTGTGGTTGCTTGCTTTAATTAGAGTTTCATGCTTCCAACACTAGGGCAACCAAGCCAGGTTGTCCACGGTTGAAAATTTGTGAAAAGCTTTCAACAAGCTTAGTAAAAGATGAAGTTGTGCGATGAAAATAAAATCTAACGAGGTAAGGATGCTTTCAAGAAATTAATTTCCTTGCAAACTCGTATTGAGCACTCATACGGGGATAGAGAATTAAAGTAGCGGTGGAGCTGTTTTTAATATATTAAACTCGAAAAATAAAACTAACATAAAACGAAATTAAATTGAATCGGGATGAGGAAAACGAAGGCAAACAAACTCAAATAAAACTTTCGCAGCGCTTTCAACTCAGGTTAAGAGGAAAATAAAGTTGTTTTAGGCGGAGAATAAGACTCAGTGTGAATTGAAATTTTGTTTTCTTGTTGATTCATTCTACAAAATCGTTACCAAAGGCATTTTGTCCTCGCCGGGTTCATTGTTGTAATCACCAATGTTTGGCACCTTTTTTCGATGAAAGATTCAAATCGCGACAAAATATTTGTTTGTTTTTGATTTTTTAATGCGTTTCGAGGCGCAGAGAGAAGAAAAGGAAGAGAGAAAAATACAAAAATTTATGCCAAGTTTTTGTCACAATTTGTCGTCGAGATGTGAGGGAAATCAGAGCCGAGCGCTCTTTCGCTGTGGGTTATAGAAGACTTGTGGGGAGGGACGAGAAGCGAAATGAATAGCGCGGTTCCGCTCAATCAAGCTTCAGTCTTTCTTTTTTAAACGACGACAATGATTGCCATCGAGGGAATTTCGTGGCTTATCGATGTGGAGTTAGGTATAATTTCTTCACAGCCGAGGAAAATGACTCGTCGAATGATAAGAAACACGGAAGATTTCAAAAGAGAAGGAATTAGTTTTTCTTCGTGTCTTTCCGCATCGACAAAGCAAACAGATTCGAGACTTGTTCACACTCACCACTCCCATTGATTCCTTCTTGTTCAGACGGAGCTCTCGGAGCATCTGGTTTCGTTGTTCCATCATTAAGGTCCTCTCATAAGTGTACGCTGATATGTCATTATCCATCTGTCGATGACGTAAACGTGTCAGGGAAAAAGAAATACGAGATTAGAAATGAATTGATTTATGTCAATCGATTTGTCTCGACTAATCTTACCATCTCGACAACTTCCACTTCTGCTTCAATTCGTAAATGGTACAAGAAAACCTTCAAATCCTTCTTAATCTGAATAGAGTTGTCTTCCATTTGAGCGATTGTAAAAATTCTCATCTTGCAGTTCTTCCATGTGCGATGTTGCTTGAGCAAGAACGGAATCAACATGAGCAAACCGCCATCGTGAACCACCCACCAGACGTCAATGTTACCGCCAATCTTTGACGCAGTGTCGGGGAAGAAGTTTATACCCTTTGGAACCATCAAAGCCATGCGAGCAGCGCTGATCGTTCGAACGGTCTGGAGGAATGCTTGCCATGATCTCTTGTCCTCATTTTGCCGCCAGCCATATGGCCAGCCCAGAATGACTGTATTGGGTTTCAGTCCACCCAATCCAGTTGTCTGTACTCTGGCAACGGGAAAACATTTGTCAGTCATTGAAGTAATATGATGCCGACAGTGAGTGAGCGATACTTACATGTGCGATAATCCATCAGGAACACTTTTTGTGATGAGGACATCCACAAATCCTTTGACACGCTCGTCATCCATGTGTTTGCGGAGATTTGCCTTAGCGGTTAGTGCAGCTTGATGTCGCTTTACGTAATCTCCAGGAACCACTCCCATGCATACGGTCAAACCTTTGCCAGCTTTCAATTGTGAAACAAAGGCAAACATTTTTCGATATTTTGGCATGAGGTCATCGTTGAGCTTGCAGAGAACGAGCAGTTGCGGTCGCCAGTTCTTGGTATGGGGTTGGCCTGAATGGGTATCAAGACGATAAGGATTTTACTTGGTTTAATTCCTGCTAAACTGTCTCTACTTACCTTCCTCCAAGCGTAGAAGTGAGTAGCGCGCAGCGGACAAAGCCAAACCGCGAATGCCATCGCCCCATTCTTTCTCGGCGCTGTAATAATCACCGTAATAATTTTAAACACCAAACAAAGTGTTCATGCTAATGGAGCGCATTAACCATCGAAATAAATCTTAATTTTCTTTTCTGGCTTTGTTTATTGAAAAGCTTAGCGGGTGGCCGTGTCCTGCGGCAATTTTTCTCTGTCGCCTTCTTAACGATGACGGTCGCCGACAAACTCTAAATCGATGGTTAACAGCTTCGTTTGCTTCAACTCACCCGCAGTACTCAATATATTTGTACATAGCCAGAGCCATTCCCATGGCAATTGCAGCGAACAGAACTGAAGTCATGAGCATGATCGAGATACATAATGCTAATCCGATGAACGACAAGACCCTGCAGGAAGAAAGAGAAGGTGAAATAGAAAGACGTAAATTAATGAGCTAGATGGAAAAACAACTTCTCTCTCCATCATTCTTTACGACAAGAAGCGTTTGTCTTCCGCTTCTCTCTAGGGCATGTGCCGCATGCTTCACTTCAATAAAAATTTAATGAAAATGAGAGCGAAGCGGCGGAACTCATATTCACAGTTGAAACGCCAAACCAAGCCGTGAAATGGCATCTCGACAGTTTCACAACTTTTTTAATCATCATATAAAGTCGAAAAATGTGAGCTTTTGATAAGGCTCGGAAAAGGAA
Source organism: Smittia sp. YW1114-2 (assembly GCA_033064975.1). Lineage (NCBI taxonomy): Eukaryota > Metazoa > Arthropoda > Insecta > Diptera > Chironomidae > Smittia > Smittia sp. YW1114-2. Next base: position 13,009,887 of record CP093834.1, on the reverse strand, counting down.
CAACAGAAGCAGCCACTTGTTGCCGTACTTGAGAAGTTGTGTGAAGTATCATGGTTGACGTGGGAATGGAGGGCAGAAAATGGAAGCATATGAGAACAAGCTGTCAGAGGAAATAAAGAGAAAATAATGAAAACCGAGAGTTTTTGCTGATTATTTATAGACATTTCGTTTGCCTCGTAAAATGTGCCCACATGTGGAACTAAGGATGCTCTTTACTGCTTGAGAATGTCACCTTTGCATTCAACTAGAACTTTTCTTAATGGAACCTACACCCAAATTTACGAATAGATCTTAATGCCAACGTCGCTCTTTGAGCTCTGAAAGCTCGACTCAAAATTAGGGAGAAGTTCTTAACTGTGTACAAAGAGAATTTTCTTTGTTCATCGCAAATGAATAAACATTTTCTAATAATACGATAAATTATGTACATATGTTTGCATAAAGTTTTTGTAGCGGGAGAAAAGAGCTCATGGCGTAGCAGCTTGAATGCGATAGAAACTTTTCTCGACGTGATTGTGACAGGGTGTTAGAAAAAGAAAAAGAGCGTTAAGAAAAATCTGTTTAAAATGAAATGAAGCAATTATTTTCAATTTTTAATGTTGAGAAGAAAACGTCGCCGAGAGGAAGAAGCTTCTTCTTTTAGCATTCAGACTGGAGATGAGCGCAAGTAAAAACAATTTTGCCTAATTATATTGTCAACGTGATTCGAAGAAGAACTAATGCGGAGACAACAGCAGAAGTCACCCTCCCATCTTGGCAATTTTGAGTCAAATTTATGTCTCTTTAACATTTTTTTGTCATTTTCAAGCTTGAACAAGTCGATTGTGTCCGAGGATGAAAGCTCCCAGGAAGCTCTTTGCTAAGCTGCCTCAAAGTTTCCTTCTTTAGCTTCACCGCCACGCACAAGTTTTATGTCTCTTGTTTATTTTACTTCCTAACAATAATAATTTTGTCTCTTTTGTGACAGCTTGCTTCCTTCGAAGCAGAGTCTTTGGAGAGGGTCGAGCTTTGACGTCAATCAAATATCAATGGATCAGGGTTGATTTCCCCGACTAATTGTTGACTTTGACATCATTTCCGCTTACTCCCACCATTCGCATAGAAATATTTCCATTTAAATATTTCCTTTTTCCCGACGATTCTCAAGATGACATTGCTGAATTAAAAATTGGAACTAGTTTAAATTTTATTCTGTTAACCATGACAACAATCAAAAGTTCAGCTTATTGCTCTTGTCTCTTATAACTCTTGTAGATATTTTTTCTAACGCTCAAATTGTGTAAGCACAGCACCCACGCGCTCGTAAGTCCTAATCGCTCTCACGAGATATAAAATCACGATTACTGAGGATGTCGTTTGTGGCGAGTAAATGCCGAGAGAAGAGATGAGAAACATGATTCATGAGCACTCACCAGTGGTAGAACTTGAAACGTGGTCGCCAGTTGGGTGTACGCAATAAAGTTTGAACAGCACAAGCCAGATTAACGAATCCATAGCACATGAGGAAGAACATCGACAACAATGGGGCCAATAAATCAACATTTCCTGTTATATCGAAGCCGGGCAGTTCGAAAAAGCAAAAGAAAGAAATTCCGAATAAATATAAAATTTTAATAATCGGTCTCGAGAGTTTGTTAGCTGTGAAATGGATTCAGCAGGCCATTAAAATCAAATTACGGTCATAACTCACCCAATAAAATGCCACATTCGCAAATACACATGGTCAGAATCAGGGCTCGAGTTGGCTCGCCACGGCTCGATGACACAGCAAACGGTTGGATAAAGGGAATGATACCGTCCTTAGCGATTGCCTAGAGAGAGAAAAAGCTATTTGTGTGTCTTGGGTTCTTTTCTTCGCTTCCTCTCACCTGCAGTAATCGTGGAGCACCGGTTAAGCTCTGAAGACCTGCACCCAGGGTCGACAGGAAAGATCCAATCAATATGACCCACTCGTTAGGCCAAGCGATGTTCGCCACTACTAACTTTCCGCCAATTGACTGCCCAAACCTAATTGCAGAGATTAATCGTGTTCATTTGGTTATCAAGATGGTTGTAAAGTAAAGCGTAAGCTCATGGGAAAATGATTTTATTTACTTGTCACGCAACAGCAAATTGTCGACCGTGCCAGCAAAAAGAAAAACGCAGGAGAGATAAACAGTGCTGGTTGTTAAGATGGCACAAATTGTTCCGATCGGAATGCTTTTCTGTGCGTCCGCCAAGTCACCCGAGCGGTTCGAGCCAGCCATGATTCCAGTAACGGAAGGGAAAAAGATTCCGATTAAGATAGTGAACGCTGTTGTGATGTCAGCAATGACTTGATTGTACGTTTCCTTTTTCGTCGGCTCAATGTCGATGGGGTCTCGTCCATACGAAATGAATTGGCCATACTAATGAAGGGGAAGAGAAAAGAGAGGGATCCTTTTTCAGTTGCGAAACAAGGATACAAAATCTTGTAATGCTCACATCCAGGAACGACGGCATCAGGTTCTCGTAGAAAACTCCACTTGACAATCCCTTGATTCCTTGAACGGTTGTAACATTGTTGGCTGTTCAATGAGGAAGAAAGAAAATTGTCGCTCGATATCATTATTGAATTTCAATACTGCTAACAATGTCAAAAGAGAAGAGGAAGAATCCTTTATTGCCGCTTCGATCAGGCAAATGCAGGTCAAGTGGTATGAATTGATTCGTCGACGGATTCCACTCCCTCATTTGATATGCATTTCCTCATGGAGATTAAGCACTTGAAAATGAATTACATAGAGATTCGTTGTGACTTCTAGCGAAAAATTTAAAGGAAACCAATCGAGGGAGATGTGAGCTTGAAAATCTCAGATGAGCTCTCATGATCCAGATTTCATTATTTCTAAGGAGATAAATCAAATGTCAGAGCTCGAAAAAAGATTAAATTCCTCAGAATGTCTCCGAGCTTATTTCTGATAGTCAGCATGTTGGTCTAAATTTTCATTCGAAGAAAATAAAACGGTGATAAAGGTTCGATCAATTGAATTACGAGAAACTCGATATGGTTTTGATGAGGTTCGAGGCTTTATGCATAGGAGTCCTATGAGACTACTCACCTTGGAAGTATGGGTCGCAGTTCCAGTTCTTTTCCTTAGTTCGGTACATAGTTGGGTTTCGAACAAATTCACGGTCATTGGAGTTGTTCTGCAGGACACAGAATTCTTGCCACAAAGTTCCATCAATTTCCTTCGTGCAGTTATCGATCTCGATATCCTTGAGGAGGCGTTTTCCCAGAACGCACATGCTGTCGATGTAATTGGAGTGTATAAACAAATTTGCAATTGAGAAGGCTGACGGCTTAATTAAATATTTATACTGCAAAGGGAGCAGCAACAGAAAGCACTTTCATGCCATGAGCACGATGCTACTCGCTGCGATAAAAATAAACGACGACTCACTTTAAGCGATCATTTCCGTTGATGTTGGTAAATATTCCAGTGTAAACAGCAATAATGGAAAAGATGACGCAGAGCAGTGCAACTGTTGCAAATTTGTTGACAAACTTCACTCCCACATAAACAATGCAGCCTGTTATGACAGTGGAAAATGGCAGTTAGCGGAAAGCGTCAACATTTTGACGAGGGAAGCAAGTTATAAATATCGAACGAGAAAGAGACATTTTGATAGAGTTTATGAGTTAAATTGTCGTCACTCACCCATGACCAACAATAGACAAGTTCCGTAAACTCGAAAGTTATTGTACATCGCTTCCGGGTCCTTGGTAAAGTCGCCAAACAGGGATGCCCATGGAGCCATGTAGGTCTACATATTAGGAGAAAATTAATGACTCCGAGGTTATGCAATCAAAGAGCAATTGAATCCTACCAAAACGATCTCGACAGCACCCACAATGTACATTGCTGCCGCCAGAGTTGTTCCGGTGTAGAAAAGCATTCCAACCGCGCCACCAAATTCAGGACCTAGAGATCTGATTATAGATATTTACATATAACAGAGTGGGGAAATTGATTGCGAAATAATAGGAGAAATATGAAAAATTAGTTTCTTGTTAACGTTAAGCCGGGGGGAAATTTGCAAGCAGAGCATTTGTGTTCAAGATAATCAGTGAAGATTTTTTATGTTGACGCACGGAGATAAAACATTTGCTTGCAATAAAAATCCCTCGAGCCATAAAAATGACGACTTTGTGCTCACCTTGATATCATGAAGTAGCTTCCACCCGCCGGCACAACTCCGTTTGTTGCGATAGCTGACATTGATATAGCCGTAAGCATAGTCTGCGAATGAAAGACGAAGAAATTAGAAAATGATCACAGGGCTAAACCCGTTCTAAACAGCGCAACGTGATACTTTGATAGATCGACGGATTTGTTTTCCATTCAACGGGAAGAGAACGGGGAAAATCGTTTAAGCGAAAGGAATGCTCTTTTCAGAATATTTTGAGAATGAAAAAATATAGAGACGTGATTGAGAAGAAGAATGTTGCGATATTATCTAAGATAAAACGTCAAAACGACGTCTCTTGCCCTTCCCCCATATTTGTCAAAATCCATTTTCCTCGATGATGGGGTTGAGCTCAAAGTCTCGATCTTGAATTTTCTTTGATTTGAATTATGGATTTGTCAAAGCTTGTGAAAGCTTTGTGAAGCTTTTCTCAGATTAAAGCTGCTTGATATCTCGCTGCCTTTTTGAGCACGACGAGTGATAGAGAGAAAAAGAGACTTTTCGTGCCGTAATGGATGTGGGAATGAGACGAACCATTTATTCTGATGGCTTATATTTCCTTGTAGACATCGCTATCAATGAAAAAACTTTCCTGACATTCTCTTCTGCGTCGATGGAGCAATCACGATTGAACAATAGAGATGTCGAAATACTTTAGAAGTGAGATGATTGAAGGCGAATCGCTTGACTCAGGTAGGAATTTTCTCTGGAACAGCAGAGCGTCGCAATAATTAACTGTCTCTGTCAGGAGATTTATTTGTCGTTAAGGCAATGAACGAATTCCGATATGAGATTTCTTGTTGAGTCTTACAGCTTAGAGAAGCAAAAGGAGAGAGAGAGTTTCATCAGCACGCCCCAACAGTTCCCTTAAAAGCGTTCCGTAAATTCCATTCAGTTCATATTTCTGATGTCATTACAGCACAACGAGTTACTTGATTAATTACAATCTGGGCACAGATTCCATCTCAAAGTATTTTCAATAGAAACTCCGAGATTCAGGGTTGCGGATTATTATCCGTCTTCATGGTGTTTGGACTTCAGGCAACCTAAACATTTTTCACTACAACCCTGAATGTTTGAAAGCGAAGGCTTAGCGAAGCAACTTTTCAAAGACCTTCGACGTGGTCTTTGGCCAATACTATGTGGAGACCGAAACGATAAATTCCGTTTTTCATGAAAAATCGTTACGAATATCAAAGTTTTCGCTGCGGATAAGAAGGTTTCACTCACCACACAACAACATGTCAAAACGATGGCAAAACCGCAAATGGCGCCAGCAGTTCCAACGACCCATGTCAATCGAATGAACAATATCACACCGAAAATGTTCTGGATACATGGCAGAAAACATCCAATAAGTGTGCCTGACAAGCGTTAGAGAACGAAAAACAAAAAAGTGAATTTGAATCAATTTGAATTTCAGATCGGGTTTTGTCAATCGACGATTTCGCAGGAAATTTGCTTTTACAATCGCAAGTAAACATAGAAAATCATCGAGTCGGAAGTGATGTGCTTACCCATTCGGGCCGAGGGCGGCTCAGCTTTGGTGTCTCCTTCACCAGAGGCATCGGGTGCTGCTGGTATCGTATTGGAGTAATTGGCGAGGGATCCAATCATCGACGTGATTTGCGGGCGCTCGTGAAGCTCCTCCTGCGTTATGAAAACAATGAAATACATTAAAGTAATCACTGCTTTAAACGTGTGCTCGATTTTGCTTGCTCAACAGCTTTTCTGGATCCTCCAAGGAGCATTCTCTCGAATTAAAATAAGCGAACGAATAAATAATTCATGAATGCATAACCGCCGCCACTAGCGTCATGTAACGCGGCGACATTCTCGAAGCAATTGCTTTGAAACATTTATTCGTCATCTCATCTCAATCAAATTTACCTCGTAGAGATACAGGTTGTGGTGAGCCTTCTCATTGTTGCCGACAAATGGCTGATCATCTCCGGGCTCGTCTAGGGAGAAAGAGGAAGGAAGAAAGTGAGTGAATTATTAATTACGAAGTGACATTTGCCGGAAGGTACGATAAGAAATCTCATTATCAAATATTTGTTCAAGGCGAAGATGATTCAATTTCTTTGTCTTGCGTCGAGAATCAATTAACGAAGTCTTTGTGCTACGAACTCAAGTGGGAATTGAGATTACTTTCGGAGCTAAACGTGGTTGAGATCAAAACAGCCGATTCGGCAGTAAGAAGAGAAGAGTGATTGAATTATCAAATTCCCCACAGAAAAGTGCGTTCGATTATTATACTTTAAAGCAAGTTATGCATTTTATCAGTGACAAACATCTCTTGTCTCGTTTTCGTCAAAAGTCTGTCGCACTTCACTTTTCGCTACTTATTTTTATCAATCCAATCGAACATTGTTACTATCGAAATTTACTAATTGCTTCGTGTGCAAAAGCTTCACGGGCTTCTGATACGAATCTTTCATTTTGAAAGTTTATTAAATAAACAGAACAGGAAGCACTTTATTTACAAAGCCCTTTCATGCTCTGCAATCTTGACTCGATAAAATTTTTCCTTTCCGAACTGCACGAAGATCAAGTTTCCGTCTCGAGATTTCATCGCTTTGTCTTGTGCAAACGAGAAAGCGCCAGTCATTCTGGAGTAATTTCATAATGGATTTATTTTTCAAAAAACTTCAAGTACACTTTTTCGAAATTGAGCTGCTTTGGGCTGATGATTCTGCAGAACGAGATATTAAGTTGAAAGTTTAAACAGATGCCGACGACCTTAAAAAAGTAAACAGCATCTTCGTCTTTGTTCGAGAAAAAAGATTTTAATCTTGACGATGCTCCACGTAAACCGCCGACCGTGAGAAAAGATGATAAGTTTATGTACAAGAAAGTAAAGTATTACATCAGCATAAACTTGGCGAGAAAAGATAATTTATGTTAATGATCTTGTGGCTTCATTTGTAGATTTAATTTGGCCGTTGAATTATCGGACTTCATGCCTTGCCTCGCGTATCTTTTTTTCAGAGATTTTGCGAGAGCTTTATTGTACGATAGAAGGAAGCGAGGCAAGAAATCGATAAGCATTAGGTGTAGCGCGAACGTTTCGTGAATTTGCAATTCAGACTTCGACTCAATATCGGGCAATAAAAAACGCTCATTTTGTCGATCGGATCTGGTGTTCAAAACACAAACGAAATTATGCCGATAAATCTTATCTTGAAAGAGCTTTCTGAACGCGCATGTGACTTCACAACCGAAAACGTGTCAGTGCCAGCAAAATCTATTTCTTGAATCGTGAAATTCAATTTACCACAATGAGCTAAAATAAAAAAAATAAAATCTACGAGTCAACAACTTAAGTTGATCGAAGACGGGAGGAGTTATAAATCTATCGGAAGCAGTCTCTTAGTTATGGTTGAATGAGTCTGTTTATGAGTCTGGGTTGTAAAAGCGTGCACGCTTTGGAAGCTTTCGAGAACAATTTCATTAAAGCGACTGCTGCGCGTCGACACGGAAGACAGCACGCTTCATCTTCTAATCCGTGCTATCGTGTCAAGTTTCGTCATCATCAATTTCAATGACACTCGCGTTCACCCTTCATCCACCTCTCGACTTATAAAAAACTCTGATGTGTCTCATCGAATTAAATGCAGACAAACGAACGGAATATTTAATCGAGCATGCGGAAGACTAGCGAAGAAAGTTTTGCTCAACTTGACTTCACTCAAGAGGCGTGAGCGTGAAGCTTAGCGCAATTAGACGGAGCAGTTTTAAATTCCATTACAAAGCTAAGCCCAAGATTGATCGTTTTGTTGATTCCCGCATGGGTGTGATTCAGGGAGTTACGTGCTCGAACCTCGTTATCACAAAGCACATGAGAGAACTAGCCAAGCCGCTCGTAAAAATTAACGTGTGAGAGAGAATTGTAAAATCATGATAAGACTGCAGACAGCAACAACAGTTGAACGTGATTTTTGTTAAACGCCGGCAATTTGTTTTCCTTCGTCTTTATCTGTGTCAAAGCTAATTGCTTCTAATTGATTACGAGCGGTTTTCGACACATTTAATTTAAATCTGAATGAACATGTCACACGTCAAAGCTCCGTGAACTTTGCCCGCTGAACCCTAAACAGGGTTTTTTCATCCTCTGGAAACTTCAGCGGCACCTTTTTTCGATTGCTGTCTTATTCTGTCTTGGAAGCGATAAAAATCAAACTTCCATTCGAATTATATGTTCTCAAAAAATGTCGGCGCAACTCTTTGCAAATAATTTCAAATGGTTTATTTTCCACTGGGAAGAAGAACATGTTGTTTACGGTTCATCGTCAGCGCTTTCCATTTGAGCTCATGCGAGGGGAATTAGGGTGCAGCGATTCATACGTAAACGACACTCTAAACGACGAAAGGTGATAATTTGCCACCTCTGCAGACTGCGTTTGAGGGCAACTCGTGAATCACATAAATCATAAATTTTCTCGAGCGCCGCAAGCAGCTCAACAGCGTTCAAGTGTGAATATTTCACGAGAATTTTTTTTAATGAGATGTAAATCGATATTGCACATTAAAGGAGATTACGAAGCATAAAAATGGAACAGTAATTGAGGAAGCACTACGAGGTAGAGACGAGGAAAATTGAAATTGCCAAAATCAAGACGTTGAAACGAAGCAGCAGAGGAGCGAAGACAAGAATGAAACTCATAGGATGTTGAAAACAAATTTTAAAAATCATTTCCGCAGATATTTTACTCACGCCGTTCGTGTCTTGACTGTCAAATCGTGAAGGAAAAAAAAATTATTTAAAAATCGCTTTCATCTCAATAGAAGTTTCGATTAAACTTCGGACAAATTCGTGTTCTCTTGAAAATAATTCTCGATTCATGTTTCTGTCGAGACGACACCGAGAAGGATTTCTTCCCCTCAATCGTCGAAACCAGTTCACGTAAAAGAAATAAATAATGGCTTTCTCAAGTTAGGGAAAAGGGAAACTCGTCAAAAGCTCTTAAAACTTTTCCTTTTCTCCCTGTCTCCTTAATCATATTTCATTCATCGAATTGCTCTTCAGAAGGACGAAGGAACGATAAACCGCACGACAGAGAAAATTCCTTGGCTGCGTTGATGATGATGACGACGATATTGTTAATAATTTCTATATGGCATTAAGCTTGCAGCCTTCACCGCAATACAAAAGCTCTTTTGTTATCAAATCTTGCTTTGTGTGTATGAGAACTGTTCCTTGCCGCTTTCGAAAGGCTAGAAATCAATAACAACGATTTTTAAAAACTTAATTGAACGATAACGTCTTTTGTACAAAGATTATCGATGAAAAGCTTGATGTTATGCATAATTCGAACATTGTAATTCGACGGCTGTCTTGTTTTATGGAAATTTAAATGTGTTTCTATGGTGATACAACTATTCGACATACCCTTTCGTTTTCTATCGTCTTTACCCATATTAGATTATGAGTTTTCTTCTGTGATGTTTCCGTTATAAAGCAGGAGGCAAACACAACGAACTTTTTCTTGTCCGCCTTCAGTAGAGAAAACTCCGTTCTCGCTCGAATTGACGTGAAATTTTATTCCTTTTTGTAGCTCCACGTCTATTCAATGTCTATGTCGCGTTGTCTCGTTTATATTCTCCCCTAATTGTTGTTTGCGATATAAAATAATTAAACGCGCTGTAAGCAGTCTAACGAGACCTCCAAGTTTGGTGGATTTTATGCGTCAAACGAGGCTTGAGAATGTTGAAAAATGTATTGCGTACTTTAGCTCAGAGAGAACCATCAATCGTCGTTCGGAATAATTAATCTAATTAAACATATCTTGTATCGAAATTTAATTTATTCTCCCTCAGCATTCTTCAACAACAATATGTGTTTATTTACGTATATATCAGTCTCTCGTCCGTTCTATAATTAATCATATTCTAGTGGTAAATTTTATTTTTCACTGAGAATTTTGATCATTGTTGATGACAAACTTTGTTTGCCGCTCGTAAAATGAGAATTCGAGAGAATGCTGAAAACTTTTACAAAGTCCAATTAGGCTTCACCATAAAGCTAGCTAGCTAGCTTCCGTATCATGGTTTCAGAAACCTTTTCCACTATTCTGCCTTATGCGTTGGTAGAGAATTACATTTAATTAAACAAACGAAAATTAAAAATGAAACAATTCCTTTGTAAACGAGCTTTTGTTTTCTCTCTTCCCACCATGTAATTTCTCCCCTACATCGTTCCACTCGGTTCAGCTCTTAAGCTGCAATTTTCTTCGTTTCAATTATTTTTATTGCCTTATGGTGAGTGAAAAGGGAGTCTTGAAGGCGGACTAAGCTAAGAATGGAAGGGAAAACAACGAACAAACTAGAGAAATCAATTCTTGCTTAGTTTTCTTTCACTTTTCTCCCGTTTTAATTCAATCGACAATTTCTGAAGCAACGACACTTGAAATACCACACGACATTTCACTCGGCTCACGCATTCTACGATACTAAAGTGTTTTAATTTTCTCTCGTACCGTAGTATAGGCAAAGTGAACGACATGATGGTGTTTGGCTTTCCAATATTACACGCAACACAATTAAAAGCAGTATCACTTAATTGCAATTCTGTTTTTCTTCTTAGCTCGCTGATAAAGTCATTCCCTTATCGCCCGCAGCACATCGTACACATATTTAGGAATTCATTCGCGTATTTTGAGCGTCTCGTTATCGTCAGAGTTCCCTCTTATAGACGCTTGAGAATGAATCATGATTACGCCATGCCGAAAACACATCGGAGGAGCCGACTATATCTCCAAGTGCGTCGTTGATAAAGCCATTGAATCGAAATGATGGCACAGACAATAAAGTTAAATTGCCAACATTCTACAAATTTCTTTTTCTCTCGTTGTCCGAAGAATGAACATTCAATGATCTCTTAACATACGAGAAAATAGAGATTAATGACCTCGCAGCAAATCGGAACCTCAAAACGACATCAGCAAGTACATAATGAGATTAACAATGCTCGTTGCATTGTGTATAGGAGTGAAATTCCCTGCAGTTTAGTCAATGCTCCCAGTTGCAAATTGAATTTTTCTCATTCATTCGAAAAAGTCAAGAGAGATATCTTCAGTGTGCTTTAGAGTCATCGTTAGTTTGTTATACAGTAGCAACATAAGGAACATGAAGGCTCAGCGAATGGAGTCGAGAGAAGCCGAAGTTATAAATTTTAAATTGAATTACATTTTCCACATAACGTATCGAGTTGAGCAAAATTTCTGTGTTTCAAAACTATCTGCTGAAGCTTGTTCCATCTAAAATGATCAGTAAAGTTTTCTATACAATTATGGTCCCGCTTTAAATATTTACTTGTCAGCAAAAAAATGTTGGCGTAATGTTTTGAAAATGGAACGCAGGGTGAACGTGCGATCATTTCCTAGTGAACGCTCCCGCACCTACAACCCAACCACTGAACGCGAAGCAGTTAGTGGTATTGCCAATCGAACCGCAATAAAGTCACAGGGGTAGAAAAATCTCATTTCCAATATATTATTGAATTGTGATTTATCGTTCAAATATCAGAGCATTTGTATGTATATAAATCAAAACTTCATGATTGAACGTGTGTGTGTGTGTCACTTTCCCGATTCCAAAAGACTTCTCTCTTATAGTGTCAGCTGGCTCCCTTTCCACTTGTCCTTCCACTCTGGGATGAGACGGCTCTCAAATAAACTTAGTCATGTGGAGACCAGTAAATGAACGTTTGCGAGAAAGAAAAGTGTTTACCCAAAACGAATCAAGCGAGATACTTTAAGCATTAGAATTTTCATGAAAAATGTTTGCTGTGGTTACAAACATTAAAATAATTATTGAAATGTCATAAATGCTCCTTCCTATTTTCAAGGAAAATGGAGACATTACGAGTTGAAGCAGCACGCAACCGATTAAGAAGGTCGTCGGGAAGCCTCATTGGAATCAGCTTTCGTATGTCATCGTCAAACGAAGAACGCAAACTGAATACAACAATTCGTCGCAGCAAGAGTTCCCCGTTAGACTTTTGAATACATTTTTTAAAAAATTGAGGCATAAAATCAACCTTCAAGGCAGACTATCTGGCTTTTGATTGTCACGACGTCATCAAGCGAGATTAAACTCAACACTTCAACTGTTGAGAGCACATCAAACATTTTTTACAGCTGTGAGATCAAACAGAAGACACAATGACAAAGTGTAATGGGCACCGATGCCATTAATAGCCTACAGAATTTAATGGAGTAAAAAAGGTTGCGCGAGGTGGTATGGCAAACAAAATAAAAAGAGCGATGACGGGCGGCCAGCGACAATAAAAGACAAGATTGAATGATACACATTTTTGGAATGAATCTTCTATCTCGTACTGCTGCGACTTGACGAAGATATATTTCTAGAAGTCGTCGTCGAATGAAGCTGTTTTCGCATTGCTATTTGATTTCCTTTCCATTGTTTGTACGTTGGGTGGTGAACGAAGGAACGAGATGAGAGACTGTTCAAATCATCTTGGCTTTATTGTCGTTTGATAGACTTTTGATCGCAAGAACATGGCAACTATTGACATTCCGGATGAATTATTTGCAGGTTCTGTCGTTCGGTTGACCGAGTTGAAATTACAACCATCCAGTCTCAAAATGTTCATTCGAACAAAGCTTCGATGCTCAAATCTTCCAAAATTGTGAAAGGTTATGAGCATTTTCGTCCCAGATGAGACGCGTAATTGAAAAGCGGACGAAAGCGACAGAGACAATAAATTTAAGCAGAACTATCGTCGAGATAAATCCGCCTCGATGTTAGCGACGAGACTTTTTATTTCGGCGACCCAGTTCTACTCACTTCGTCACACCCAAGCCTCCCGGGTTAAGCGAGGAATAAAACATCATCCCGAAAATGAAACTTTCGTATTGTTCGGAATATTTTCGCTCATTCTCTTTCTCACTCACTCACACATTCATTATCATTTTTAAGCAAAACTTTGGACTGTGCAAAATATGAAAATCGTTTTAGAGGAAAACGCTCAACGATACGAGAGCAAATGTAGAGAGCTTTTACTTATTCAGCACAATGCTTTAGCTTTAAGGGACTTTTATTGGATAAGCGACGAGGACAAAAACAAGTGGAAACACCATTCCATCCAGTCTCATAATCAGAAACATTGTCGAAAGTTATTCGCAACGCCAATTTGAATTCCCAGCGAGCAATCGATACTTGAAGTGAGATTGCATCGTTCTCATAAAAGTTTAGGGATCGTTGTGAAAAAATGGAGCGACAAGCGCTTCGCGGGATGAGCCATAAAGCTTTTGGTTGTTTTGCATCAGCTGTAAAGTTAAGCGCCACAAGCTGGAGGGTTTTGGAGCCAAATGATGCCGTCACCTCCCAAATGAATCGAGAACTTTTATTCTCTCGTTCGCAATCCAATTTTCGTAAGAAATCCATTTTTTCCTGTGTTGAGAAGAGGAGAAACTTTTCTTCCGTTAACTTTTCGCTGTGTTAACCTCGTGAAAGCCCGAGGAAGTTTCTTCTACGGTTTTTCTTTTCTCGTCCGCTACTCATCATTCCGACCTTATCGCAAGGCAAAGGAGAAAGGGTAATAAGAATTCGATGATCATCTGCACTTTATTGACCTTTCTGAATGATTAAACGAATATAATAATCATATCGTCCCTGGATGGTAAAAAATATTCGGAGGCGCTATCAGTCGAAGCCAGTCGATGAACTTTTTCATTCTCTAAGTTTTAACCTTTCTGATATTTATTTGGCTCTCATTTCTCTGTTGATGTTTCTTCAAGGAAAGTTTTCCTCATCTTGTGCCATAGGGGAAATTTTTCTCAAATCTCTAAGACTTATTGTATAAATTATTGAGAAGGTGGAAAAGGGTCCAATTTACTTTTGCTGTTCGCAGATGCATCCGCAGCATTATCCCCGTTGTTCACCATCTTCACCAACTTTTTCACGAATCGCTTTAACGGGGAAATTAATTACAATTTTCCTCTAAACTTTTCCTTCTCTTCTTGTTTTTTTCTTCTATTTTATTTTTCTCTTTTGCTTCTTGCTTTCTAGAAGAGTACACAGACACTTTGACACTGATGAAATTTCTCAAATTTAATCCAAGTGGATCCAAATTGCGTCTCACAAATTGTCACTGCCCACCATCGTTTGTCCACACGCTGCGGTGAAACTATTCACATCGAGATTCACCTCGCTAAAGTCGCGTAAAACGCAAAAGTTGTGCAACTTGAGCTTTTTTCTTGTGTTCACACACCCAATCTCTTCTCTTTTTCCCTTCACTTGAGCCACACGATATTGGAAAAAAGTTCCTTTCACTGCCAGCCCGACAATGCGAATGTGTGCTATGCTGAAGCTTTCCTAACATCCATCCACTGAGTGAGGCTTTTTCAAGTGAGATGAAAGCGAGGAGACATGCGCTGTGGCAGAACAACAAAACAACCCGGGCGAACTACCACAACATTTCTTTCTGTGTATCGTTCAACGAGATCCCTAGTTTGGTACGAGATGGAAACTGTGTAGGCACAAGAAGATTTTCAATGTGTTAGGTGAAAATTACGAGAGAAATCATCTGAAATTGTGTCGTGCTCGGTGCTATCAGACCCCCTTGCCCACCCTCTCCAATCGTCTCGTTCGCTCTCTCACTTTTCCGCTGCCGCTCATCTCTCCTCGCACACACAATTCCATTAAGTAAGGCGAATAAGGAAACACAAGTCTTGTTGTGTAAGGACACGTTTCTTCATCTCCGATTTTCCTTCGACGTGAAAACTCGCTCTCCGTTTCTCTCCTCTCGGCGGCGTTGTATGTGCCTCGCCTCGCACCATAACACAGAGAATTTTGCATTTAGACATTCAGGTCAGAAAATTTATCATTAAACTTCCTCCTTGTGAGCTTTTGAAAGAAGCACTACTCGGCCTCAGCATTTTTATTTTCCTGCTTTGAATGACCCCAAACAAAAGCAAGAAACGCCAATGATGATGATGAAGATGGGGACCCGTCAAAGTTTTTTACGATCGTTCTTATCAAGCGGCTGCGGCAGTAGTGAAGAGAAAGAAGAACTGTTTGTCGAAGCGCTTCCACTACATAAATAAATTAACAAACGACGACGGCTCAAGTTAACGCTTTCTGCCGAGTATCAAGAGATTTTGCATGACTTTCGCGTCGTATTTTCACAAAAGGAGAAGATTGTATTAAATTCTCCTCTTTTTCGTCAGAATTCTTCTTCAAGTCTCTCACTCGAGCTTTCGCTCTTTTCCCTTCAAGAAGTCTCACACATGTAATTAAATAAATTAAACATTTTTATTATTATCTGATAGCGGCAGCGTATCCTCTCCGCATCGCTGAACTGAATAGCAAATGCCGAATCATCGCTTCTAATGATTTTGTTGTGCTTGCATGGACGATGAGGGTAGGAACGGGGAGTCGCAAATAAAAGAGCTTTTGTGAATTTCAATAAAAGGGGTTTCTGGCGATAATTCACTTGATAAATATTCACTTCGGTTTCTCTTTCCGAGAGTGTTTAAGATAAACTTTTGAATATTGAACTTAAATACGTACTAAGCATCAGAAGCTTTAGAAAAAGCTCTTGAATTTCCCGTCAGACTGATGGGTGAACGCTGTATCGTTATTAACAATAAGGTCTTAATTTTTAATAAAATAGCAAAGAGCAAACATGACCTTTCTGAGAAGGAACGAAGCCTCGCCGTAGAAGATTTTCAAATTAACTAAATGTAAACAAAGTCGTAAATAAATATTTAACCGTAGAACGTCTTCATCGCAGAAAGTTGAGAGTCTGAAGATAATTTTAATTCGCTCTATCTCCATTGCGAAGAAAAAAAAAGTTTAAAAAGTTTGATGCTAAATGAGTTGCTAGATGTTTATCGGTTTTATTCCGTGAGCTTCGAGGCTTGTTGTTCGTTTGCTTGAAGAAATTTGGATCGTAACAAGCCCGACGAACTCAAGCACTATAAATATTACGGTAAGCGGAAATTATTGAAATGGATTTTGGGAGCTTTTAAACTGCTCCAGCTGTCACATTCATTTAGCGGGCTTGCCGAGCGAACACGATTCATTCACGTTTCAATTACAACATTTAATTTAAAAATGGTCTTTGATAAGTTTTTTTCAAAATGAAGTTTTTTTTAAAAAAATCTTTCAAATAAGGTTTTCAGATATTTTGTGAATAAGGAGCGAAATGCTAATCTGTACTTTGCAATTTTCATATTAAAGATTCTCGTTTTGACCTTTCGCATCTTCACCCCTCGAGACATTATTTCATGGATGGGAAACATGCAAACGTAGCACCGATGAAAGTCTTCACATATTCTTAAGCTTCCTGTTTCGCTTCGTCGGAGCAAAACGAAGAGAAATGAAAATTTAGAACGATGAACATGTTCCATTCCATCGAGTGACATTCGAACTACGTGCTCCTAGTTATTTAATACAACGTCCATTAATACGGCTCGTCTCCTCCCTCACACAGCCATGAATGAGACTGTTATCGAAGTTATGAAAACGGAATCCTCTGATTACATTCCTGCTATGATTCTAGACTGCTGTCGCCCTTTAGTTTGAATGAAACATAACAAAATGTCAATTCAGATTACATACGAGTAATAGAATAACTAGAAGAAGTTTTCATCTCCCGTGCGAAAAGAAAAGTTTCTCGTTAGGGCTCGTCAGTGAGTTATGGAAAGTTAAGCTACGAAAGAAAGTTTTCCTAGAAGATTCGGTAAACTTCAAGATGGAATTAAGGGTGATGTTGATAGAAACTGAAAGTTCGAGCGTCTTTCACGAATATTTCCAAGAAAACCTTTTTCTTCGCTTTCACTTTTCTCCGCTTATCTCTCAGCAAAGAGAGTCTGCCAAAAGATCTTCGACAGAACCTTCCGTTACAAAACTCACAATCGCAACCTGCTTCATTCAGATTCCATTTCGATCTTCCGAACCATGTGAAAAAGAAGCTTTAACCCATTCGTAAAGCCAAGTGCGTAAATAATTCGCTCTGCTTAGAATAAAATGCCACCGTACGAACAAAATGTTTTCATGTCTCGTAGACCTGCCTGAGTGTATGAGTGCCTCTTTGTGTATTATTATTATGCTAGATGGATACATATGAGCGAAAAGCTTATTATGTTGCTATATAAAATTTCTATTTATGTTTGATCTGCTTCCAAACAGCAGCGTTCTCGTGTTGTGCATGAAATAACCAGAGAGAAGCGACGAAGGATAGCAAAAGAAAACAATAGATTTGCTCCACTTTTTCTTCCTTTTTCGCTTCATGTCTTCCTTTCTCTAGCTTTGAGACATCATGCTTTTAACGCTTTTTGTGTAATTTTATTGGGGTTATGGTGGGAAAAACTGCGGGATCTATGAATTACAATCAGCTTGCGGCGAGTAAGAAGGTTGTTGACACTCAAAAAGTTCAGCGAAGTTTACCACAAGTGAACATGACATGTTCAATGAAAGTTTCAGGTCGAGAGTGACAGATAGTCACAACGAGTCCTGATCTCAATCTGAGACATTCATTCACCATTTATGATAAACAGCTTTTCCACGATATGCTGAATACTAATCTGATGGCTTCCGCTTCTGCGAATCGTAAAGGCAATATATTTCAGCATCCCTAAGCACTCAACAAAAGTGTTTGATGCCTTTGAGTCTCTAAGTTTGAGAGTTTCAAAGTGCTAGAAGTTTGAGCTTTAATGCGTAGTACAATTCATGACAGAAGCTACAAACAAAGAGCTGGGGAGGAGATTTATATCATAAATGAGAGTAAATAATGACGAAATCATCAGTGGCTATGTATCTTCGGTGCGCAGTTCATCTGCACAATTGTTACTTATTGGTTCAAAACAAAGTCATTTTGATTTTTTAAAAGAACACATAGAAAAGAAATGATTCATCGAAAAGGCTTTTGCGATTGATTGGCAGCTTTTAAGTTCAAAGTAAAACTTAGGAGTTTTTATGGGAATCTGCCGAATAAATTTGACATGAAAGTTGATTATCAGTTAGATAGTGCAGAATCTTCACGTGTCAGAATAGCTAAATTTAGCAGAATTCGACGGAGTTGCCTTACTCGCGAATTTCCATTTGTGTTTATGGGAGCGTTCCAATCCACTAACATCTATCTGATAAATTATTAAGTGAATTTTAAAGAAATTTGCTCGGTGATTTGTCAACGTTGTTCAGTGCCAAATGAGAATCTGAGCAAACGAGACAAAAAGAGACTTCCTAAGGGGTTGGTTTGGATTCGGGAAAGTTTTATCGCTTCTGGAAATTGAATAACGAGTTGTTAACCCTTTTAGGTCTTGTGTTAAATTCATGGGGACGAATCGCCCATCGTCAAAACAAAAAAAAAGGACGAACGACGCTTCATGCGTTCGATGTCTTATGGACCTTAAAATGTACACAGTTGAGCAAGCATAACGAGCAGTAATTTGTCATCTTTCGATTCAAACAAGGCGTAGCTCCTCGTTATCGTGTTGAGCAGTTCGTAAACAAAATATCACAAGCTCATCGCTTTAAATTTCGCTCGACCTCGGTTTTGCCTTCTCATGCGCCAAAAAAATGTTGCTTAGTAAACAGGACACGTCGCGAATCACAACCGGAAAAGAAGCTGGAGAGAGAAAAGTTTCATTGCTTATGCCTCCAAGTGAAAGTTACTACGAATATTTCGATTTCTAGGCAGACATCTCATGATTTTCGAGTTCTGCAGGAAAGCAACCCCGTGAGAATTACGAGTGAAATTGATTTTTTCTTCCTCGAGCTGAATTCTGTTAAAGTTGTTTTCGTCTCGCTTTATGATCTTCTGCTGATGCTAGCAGAAGTGAAAGCTAACTAGGCGTTGTAGTGGGAGCAAAGGAGCATAAAGATGCTTCGAGATTGAATCTGCTGCTTTAATTAGTTTTACAGTTTGAAGAGAGCAAACATGAAAAGTTATTATTTTTCCGACAAAGACAAGATGGAATCAATGCCAAACACAGCAAATTTCTTCTAGTGGAAGCGTGTCTCTTCATCAAGCAGACACGAGCAAATGTTACCGACTGAATGAACTTATCACAAAAACAGTCTCATTATCTTTAATCAGGGGCCAATGAGCGGGAGCAGGTCGGGAGTGAACCAAAAAAAATCGATAATGATTTCTCTCCCCTCGCTTTTGAAGCAGTGCGGGCGGTCCAATGTGGTGAACTTCATTATCCTAATTTATAGGATCAACACTTGCAGAATCACCGTAACGAGGCCTGATTGTATGCCGGAATCAAAGCCTCAGGAGTCAAAACCCGTACTTAAGTGACAAAGTTTGTGTTTTACAGTACGACGTCGGTAAGGAAGAGAAAGCCATAAAACGTACAATTGTAGATAGCTTTAATCACATTAAGAACTGCTCATTATATAATTTCCCGCTTTCTCTACTGCCTATCGTAAAAAGCTTCGAAAGAGCAAGAAATTTAAATTCGAGGGACCCTCCTAGTCGAACCGCTCTGAATATTTTATAGTAAGAGAGGATAATTCCAACTCTATCGTAAAAAGTTCCAATGTTATCTATTGCTCGCACAGTGCGAGAGAGCACCACGATACAAATCTTCATGCTTCAATTGGGTCAAGGCTGCGTGCTTGTTATAGAGAGCTTGTTTATTGTCTCCATCCTTCTGTTTGTATTACTTTCATTGACCTCGAGATTGTAGAGGCATGGAGTAAGTGAATTTTTCCAAGATTAATTGAATCTTTAACGACACAAATGTCCTTGATATCAGTTGACGTTTTCGAAGCTTTCTAGTTTCCACGCCAGCGCCATCAAGTCACTGTCAACGAATGCTGTATCTATTTTAGGTACGTGCAACAAAACAAAGTACGAACAGCAAAGTCAGTATTGAAGCCACATGCGAACGAAAGAGGGTATCATCATCGAGACAGAATCGATTTGCATTTAAAACGAATAGATGGAAACAGTGAGCGCGCTTGTTTCTGCATTCTAATGAAATACGAAGGAAAAAAGGGTTTTTTTACGGCCCATCACGACAACAACATTAAAATCATTCTTCGTTCGTCCGCTTTCGACAATCCTCCCTTCAATTAAATCCTTTTAAACTGACGGCAGTGAATAATGGTCGAGTTGGCGAGACATATGACGACAATCGTTTGACATGAAGGAAATTTAGAAAGTTCATCGTACGCAAGGCTTCAGTTCTTGTTTCACGCGTTGTTGCTCCTTGTGATTTATAATCGGTAGCGTTTCATTTGCCTGCTTTTTATTTGAATGAACACATGGTGGCAGTTCATGTTTGAGGCCAAAGGTGTGTGCGCGATGGGAAAATTGAATTTTCAAAAACTTTCTCTTGTTGAGCTGAAGCTTTTTATTGCTTCTCGCGATCTTAATGTTCAGATTCATTAACATTTTGAATGTGAGGCAGGTTTGTGGCTTCTATAAATAGAGCTTTCATTGCTATGAGCGCTTCACACTGGCAATTGCAGCTTTAGTTATTGCTGCTGTAGAACAGCCTAACTTGAGTGTACTCTCGTTGCGTCTCTTGTAAATTTTCCGGGCTGTCATCTGTCCGATCCCTTCCCATCTTTTTGGGCCAGTGAGTTCCCTTAAGAGCAATTCCCTTTAAGGGAAAGCAGTCATTTAAAGCATTTTCCCCTGCTTTTGATTGAAAGCTGTCACGTGCGGTCTGAATTGCTGTTTATCTCCTGATCTGGCGCGCGAAGCCATAAATAAGGATTTTCGTGTGTTTACGAGCCCGACTAATCCCAAAAGCATACACGATCAGCTCTTAAAATAGCGCCAGAAGAAAACGTAAGAAATGAGCACCGAGATGAGAATAAATTATTGCTTTTTGATTGCCATCCGCGAGTTGTATCATGACATGAGACATTTAACATTTTTGCTCCTACTGATTTTTATGTCAGCTGGGTGTTTTTGATCGTACATACATAAAAGATGGATTCGCGCCAACATATGAAACAGAGCATAAAATTCCAACCGTGAATACACCTGGTACACATCGGCATTGAACAAGGCTTCAAAATCATTTTTCTTCCTTCGTCGGGAGGCAGCGGGCAATTAATTATCTTACAAGTAGCGAAGCAGATCTTCTTTTCACTCTATTTACAAGTCTATCAGATGAATAAACACCGCTCAATGGAAGAGAGGAAAAGATCGAGCAGAAATGTTGTTTCATTAATTAGAAGAAAATTCACTGAGAAAAATTAGGTGAAGTGATGGGCGAGCGATGAAAAATCTTGAAGCGGAGAAGAAAACTTGAACGATTGAAGGCGAGAAATAAACAATTTAATTGTTTGCTTCTTCGGCGGCTGTCTGTAAGGATTTTTCATTGCGGTTGTTTTTTTCGTCTCGCCTTTGTATTTGAGATAAGAAAAACAGTTTTAAAAGAATGGAAAAAAGAGCTTCGCCTCGTACTTTGAACTGTATTTCTCGGAAAAGACAAAATTTTATCGATCATATCTTAGTCGTAAGGGATCTGCGGCTCCTTTTCCCGAAACAATGTGTCGATTTTTAAAGAAGTACATCATTTCATGAAGCGATTTTCACTTTAAGCTTTGGAATGTCAACTGGGAAACATAATGAAATATCCTGCGAAAACAAGCGAATCCGTCAGTTGTTAAATATTTATGTTATTTCCATTGTTTTTTCGCAAGATATATGCTCGGTCAGTGCCATTCACATGGTAAACAGTATTGTGAAGCAATCAAGGATTTTCGTTCGAGCTTCCGAGAGCGCTTGAAGTTAGCTGAGCAAACAAATTTATCGCCCTCTGTTGGCTCTCGCTCTAATGCCTTAATACCATGATCCAATTGTGAGCTATGGAGAGAGAAGAAAAGTCTTCGAACGAAATATGAACGTAAAAAGAACAGAAAATCTGGAAAGTAAACTTTACACGGAAAGGCCCAAAACCTTTTGGCTAACAACAATGAGTTCATTCGAAACTTGATTGATATATTTTTCCCGTCTCCTACACGTCTTGTGCTCCATCCTTTTGAACCGCCTCTCTACACTCTGAAGGAGAGTTTAATCCTTCAAATCTGCCAAAGAATTTGCAAAAACTCGGTTAAAACCGAGCGAAAAGTTGTTTTTGTTCCGAAGTTGCTCAAAGCTAGGAGCAAAGCCCTCGTGCTGAGCTTGTTCTCGAGTGAAGCCGACCGGAAAACCATCATAATCGTTCAGAGAAGTTTTGCTTTGTCGAAATGAGTTTTCCTTTGATTTTCTATCCGGTTTCCTGCAATCGTTCTCGACTTGATGGCTAACTTCGATTTTTCTCCACACATTTCTAGTTTCGTTAGCGAACAGAGCGCTTAAGGGGGGGTTGAGAGGCGCAAGCCTTTGCATTGGAGAATAAATAATCAAGATTAACAAAAATCTTTGCTGCCAGACAAATAAACAAATAAAGTTGATTTAATCAATCGACTGCGTCTTCTGCTGTTTAAAAACAATTAAAATCCAGCGAAGCGAGCTACAAGTGTCACACATGCTGTCGACTGATTTGCGACGCCTGGTGTTTGTTGTTTATACTGTGGGGTGTTGAGTCAGAAAGAATGATTAACTTAAATAATAAACTACGAGAGAGTCGATGGAGAAAGCGTCGCGTCTAGCGAAGACTACAATCAATAAAAGTCTGTTAATAAAGCTAGCACATGTATTCAGCAACGACCCAATTCTCGTTCTCGGTCGCTCACGAATAAATCAGATTTTCATATTCAGTTTTTAATGGCAAAAAGCTGCAATTTAATTTTTCTCCCTTAATTTGATGTACCGACGAAGTTTCACCCTAGCAATATCTAAGCGTGAGCTCGAGGGTTTACAGATGAAGGATGACAGTAGAGAGAACTTTGCTTGCAGCAGAGAACCTAAAGTCAGGGTAGGATCGTCTTGTCTATATATTTTCGAAAAAAGGCGGAAGCATTTGTCAAGGATTGTGAATAAACAGGACCAGCGAGTTCCTTCGACCTTTTTGCCATAAAAATAAATGGAAAAATTGCTTTACTTATTTACTCATCCAACGCGAGGCTTGGGGAGCTTTTCCGGTGTTTTAATTATTTTTGCGGCTATAGCGTGAGGTTGAAGCATATTCTCGCCTCCTTCTATCTTGTTTATTTATCTCAAGGGTCTAACTCAAGCGTTATCATTTAATTAGAATGACGAAAGTCGTTCGCTTTTTCATTACGTCGTTGAGAAAAGTTTAAGAAAGCGGTGACACATCGCTAAAGAAGAATCTGCTTGGGTCCATGTCGATGAGCATCTACTTCACTGAACAGCTTGACGAAGCGAAGTTATTCCTCTCAATTTTCAATCAGCTCTGCGCTTGAAACTTTCGCAATAACTCAATTTACGTTCAAATGCTTTTCAATCATCTCACGCTGCTCGCTGTGTTTTTCCAACACGAGTTTTTTGTCCGTCTAAACTTTTCCTCGGGTTCGTAACGACCATCGCAACATGAGAAATGTATGAAACTCTTTCCTGCATTATAAGCGCTCCTTCCTTTCTTTTTTCTATGCTGCATTCAACGTCAACCGGAAGAAATGTTTTCGATCCCAAAGAATGTTTAACATCATCTGATGCACTATTTTTCCTTCTCTTCGAACGAACAGCTTTTCCAAGCTATTTTAAATGCACATTTCGTTTGCCTTGAAAGCGGATCGCCATTGAAAATTCCGTTCAAATACGCCAACGTGTTGGAACGAGACGAGAGCGAGAGAAGAAAATTTAAAATTCATTTTTCATCGTAACGAGCGAGTGAATTGCATAATTTGGCGGAAAATTCCTTGGCGAATCCACCGCACAGATCGAAATGCCATCGCTCAATCTCAGCCGACACGAAAGCGATTTGTTTGCGTTGTTCGAATATTTTTCATAACTGGTGGCCGGATGTTTGAAAACTTCGAAGCAAAAAGCTTTCAGGACTTTTTAAATTTCCATAAATTGGATTGTTACTAGGCCACGGCTCCCGATATTTCACTGTCAAATTCAGCGTCTTCTTTTCCACTTCTATACGCCCTCGCACTTGACGCTCATTCTTTTAGTAAATTGTTTTATTGCACTAACGTCATATCTCACTTACTTTTATGATTGCCATTGCCATTCAGTTCCATGGAACAATTTATCGATTTTTCTCGTTTACGGCTTGACGACTAAACTCTTTGAGGATTTGAAAGCAACTGGACGTTCGCAAAAAAACGAGTAGAGAAAACACGAAAATATATAAAAATGTCATCGAAAGTTATTATTCACAAGTGTTGTGTGGGTATTGGTGCGGTGATCCACAAGTTGCCGACACTAAATCATGATAATTTCAATGCTGTTATTTCTATCTATTTTTAACTTTACGCATTTGGCAGAATTTCCGCGGTGTTATTCGTGAGCGCTTTCACATCTGTTCACGTTGCTTTGCTTCAATGTCAGACGCTGCTCAGGTCTAACCAAACAATATTGACGCGTCCAACTCCGTTGCAACGCCGCCTTTCACGCACCGACATTTACGGGAACAAATTCAATTACCAGTCCCGAATGTCAAAACATGTCAAGCATTATTAAACAAAGCGTAAAGAAATCCGCGAAAAGTTACGAAGATAAAATTTTAATTTATTTTTCTCGTGCGATTTACTAAGGATTTTCATTCAGCTCACGAGATCTCACAGGCTTTAATGCTAAACAACTTAACGTTTTTGTTCCCATGCTCCGCTTTTCTTCTTTTGCCACTGCGGTTCTTCATTTCAGCAAGTTTTCACCCGTCAGCCAAATCGATTCTTTCAACTCAATCGTGTGTGTTTACTTACTGTCATCGTAGCGATCGCTTGCCATTGTGTTATCAGCACTTTAATTATTATTCCCTTGTCTCAACACTTTATTCTATGATCCAAAATTATCTCGCGCTGCTCACGGCCAGCTTTGACACTGCACTGTCTCGAGAGCTTCTCGTGCTCCTTCACTTCCCAACCGTTTAATTTAATTCCACTTTTTTATGCTCCAATAACTTTTTCATGTTTTCCACGGCTTTTCCGTAGAGAAAGTGGAATTCGTTCACGCTCTAACCGTCGTCGCGTGGAAATTCGATGAGTTCAAAATGTAAACTGAACAAGGTGAGTTTCCTTCTTTCCTTTTTCACTGCTGACAGGTTGAGTCGCCTTTCCTCTCTCGATTTTTATGTTGATTCATTCGACGGGACTTCTGTGATTTTGTTTCACATTCTTCAGGCTTTCGCTGCCGTCTGCTCTGCCTTTGTAGTCTATTCACTCGCTCTACCTACAGCTCATGGAAATCCGAGCGAAAATAAGCATGTAACGAAAGCAACAACACTAAACACTCTTACACGCTCCGCTATAACTTTTTTATGTACTCCGCTCTTAATCCTCGCACAACTTTGTGATACCGCTCGGTTTTGACGATATTTCGCGCAGCTACGAACTACGACTGACGGCTGGAGTATGAAGAAAAAATAATTAAAGCATTCGATCGCATTCGATTGTAAGCGCGCAGGGAGGAAAATAGAAAATGTGAGAATTGGAGAAGAAAAAAATGAAACAAATTCTCTCTTTCCTTCAAACAAGGCAGAATATCTCGGGCTCAAATTAACTTTAATTGATTTGTTAGCATAAGTCATCAGAAAGAAGTTTTTTGTTTTGTCAACTTCGTTATTAAAAACACAAAGCCATCGTCGAATGTGAATCACGAATCAGATAGATCAAAGACATCCGCGCGGCACTTGTTGGGATTCTTGATCTACATATATTCACCAGAAAATGCTTTTCTATTGGAGCAGCTTGAAGTTTATGGACAGTCTTCATATTTCTACGGAATGCGATCAGCCTCCACGCAGTAATTCAGACTGGCGCTTCGTCGCAAATTAATGATGGCTCCCTTTAATTGCATGGAATCATTCTACAACATCAAGTATATCATCAACCAGTATTCTCTCAATTAAACCGCTTACTCTATCGCTTTCCCAATATCAATTAAAGTTTATGAGCTCTAAACTTCTTGCTGACAACGCGAATTGATTCGTTAGATTAGCGACATGGAATTTGTTTGTGTCTCGTTCTCAAACACGAGCTTATCATAATTGATTGGTTGGTCGGTTTGAAGTGCGTTAAAGCAATAAAACACACGATTCTGTTGTTTCTTTTTAAGAAAGTGACACCGAAACTGATATTCAATACTCTCGATATAAAGATATGAAGGCTTTTTACTACACAAATAGAACAATAATGAAGTTGACGAATGCGAACAACGTTGGGTCATTAATCTCCTTGTTATCAAAAGCTGTTACTCAGCCTCGAAATTAGTGTCAAACATGTTACGACAGAATATTTGCCATACGTATCGTTGTTATTTAATAAAGCCAGAATAACGTTGATAAAAAAAGTTTCTCGATAACAAATTTGTTGAGTTATCTTTGTAACGTATTTTTAAAATTCGAATGAAGCCCCGCGACAAGTTGGGAAAAAAGAAAAAAAATCAAAACAAAGCTCAAAAAATCTAACTTAGTAAATAATACCAAAACAACAACCACGCTCGAAAATAGCATTAAGCAAAAGTCAAAGAATCTGCCTCATTAGTTCAGAGTTTGTTTCATACCGAATCAACGATGCAAAGACTAAGTTTACTGTTTTGTACTGTGATGGTTTCAATTGTGAGCGCATTTGAGCCGATTTCAACGTCTCTGATACTCGGAATCTCAGCAATTGGCGGGTACAAGTACTTCGACATGATCAAACAAAATACGTACTGCAAATATCACGAGTGTTGCATGGACGACGGAATCCCATTTGATATTATGAAACTTAACCAGCGACTTAAAGAAAATTTGTACGGGCAGCACATAATCGAAGAAAAGCTGTTCCAGGCTGTAGCTTCACATTACAAGGAGATAGAGAGATCACAGAAACCTCTTGTAATGTCTTTTCACGGTACACCAGGAACCGGCAAGAATTTCGTGTCTAATCTGATAGCTGACGCTGTGTTTGAGAAAGGAACAGGTAGCAGCTTCTATCACGTCTTTCATGGCTCTCAATACGGGGACCCCGAGCGAGTGAATTTGTACAAAGAGCAAATTAAGCAAGAAATCTTCAAAGGAATTGATGAATGCCGCTACTCGATATTCGTTTTCGACGAAGTGGACAAAATGCCGAAAGGAGTTTTTGATAGCATCACAGCAATGCTGGATCACCACAGGCTGATCCGAGGCAGAGACTTCAGACGAGCGATGTTTATATTTCTAACAAACTACGGCGGAGAGGAGATCACGAAGCTTTTCTACCAATTGACAACCAAGAAAGGTCTTTACAGACACGAAACGAAGCTGCACCACTTCGAGGACATAAGCAAAATAGGAGTTTCCTCTAGAGAGGGAGGTTTACAAGACTCGCAACTCATTAAATCAGCTGTCATCGACTTCTACCTTCCGTTCTTGCCATTGGAACAGAAACATGTAATCGAGTGCATCAAAACAGAGTACTTGAACTTCGGACGCACTTACGTTACAACAGAAATGATCGAAGAGATTCTCAACTACATAGGCTTCAACCCTGTGACAAAATATGCCAACACAGGGTGCAAGGCGATTCATCCAAAAGTCAGAGCTGAGTGCTTGTAAATAAAGAATTGGCTTTTTAAGAAAATCGAGTTGTTTGGAAGGTTTTGTTTCAGCAATTTTTATTTGATGGTGATTCCTCACTGAACGATGTTGGACGAAAATTCATGATCGACTTGAAATTATTCGTTGCGCATCATCTTCTCCTTTTGCTTCTGGAGCTTCTTCTTCGATTGTTTCTTCTTTGCTGGTTCATCTTCTGCTGGCTTCGACGGCAAAATCTCTTCCTTCTCAGTCAGAGTCAACTCAACGTGGCATGGCGATGACATGTAGGGGTTGATACGACCGTGAGCACGGTACGTGCGTCGACGCAAGCAGGGAGCGCGATTGACCTAAAACGAACAACGGTTGACCTCGTGTTAATATTGAGGCCCTGGACACAGGTCCTCCGAAATCTCACCTGAATGTGATCGATGACAAGTCTGTCGATGTCCAAGCCTTTGTAATCAGCGTTGGCTTCAGCGTTCTTCAACAATTGCAGAAGGAACTCAGCAGACTTCTTTGGCCAGCGACCAATTGAAGTTCCCCAGGCCTTAGCTTGAGCTGTACGTCCTACACCGCTGTTGTAACGGCAGAAAGGAACGCATTCCTTGAACTCAGTGACGTTCTTCAAGAATCGCTGAGCACGACGGAGGGTCATTCTCTTGATAGCAAGTGCCGTCTCGCGGGTGTTCTGAAATTGAAGGTTCTCGTTAGCTCCTGTAAATGATCAACACAATTCTTTATTTACCTTGAAATGAACTCTCAAGTTGTCACCACGCGACTTGCATGATTTGGAGATATTCTCTGGCTCTCTTGCGTATGCAACCATCTCACTGAAGTATAAAAATATCGAAAGTATAAGAAAATGTTTCAGAAAACAACTTTTTAAGGTTATCACAAACGGGATTCGAAAAGAAAAAGTTTACAAGAATATTTCACAAGTTAATCGAAAGATATCTTGATAAACTTTGTCTTCTGTTGATAGTTGGTTTGTTAAGTAACAGTTTTCAGCATATTTTGTCTCAATATTCGCTGGTTTAATCGAGTAAAATAATTAAATTGATTTTGGTAAACTCACACGATTTGCTGGAGATGCGAAAAAAGAAAGAGAGATGCGAAACCGCTGCGTCATTTAACGCGACAGATTTTAGAACTTTGCTTCATTTTAGAACTCACACTTTTTAGCTGTTAGAGGAAAAACGAGCCAAACGAAAAAATTTGTGTTGAAGCGGAAAGTTCGATTCGCGTTCTCATCAAATTGTCGATGAAATAAGTATTAAAACGTTTTGCAAACAGCATTTAAATACGCTTAGACAAAGACACTAGTGGAGCAGTTCGATAGTTTCATCAATTAATTCCAATTTGTGGTAATCAAAGTAAGTTAAATCAATGTCGACAATTGCCTAACCAACAAAAAAGTCCTTGTTGGCCTCATCTTCATAGCTGGTCACACAGCCTTGAACAGATTTAGAAGGCGACAAAACTGCGACTTATGGCAGAATCGTTTCCGCTTGCAATCGTTTTCTAAAAATAAATTTCCCCCAAGTTTCTGGAAGAGAAAATTTATTGCGAATCCATCAGAATCTCAGTAAACATTTGCCAAAAGTCACAGTCGAGAGATAAAAGCCAACAGCGACGTTATCTGAATCTTCTCTCTGTCTTAAAATTGTTATTCAACTGTTGTTTCCGCGTCCACTTATAGACAATCCAGCACAACAAAATGAGTGATAGAAAGGCCGTGATCAAGAACGCTGACATGGGCGAAGAAATGCAACAAGACGCCGTCGACTGTGCAACCCAGGCCCTGGAGAAGTACAACATCGAGAAGGTAAAATAATCGCAGTAGCTTCAGCTCTTTTCCCCCTCAAATCGTCACCTTCCGTCGTACTGTTCAACAGAATTGATCCAACAGAAACAGAAAGGAAAATGTGGAAAATCAATATGAGATTGCTTTTTATGCATGCACGCCAGTCATAAGTAAAAGTATTTCTTCATTTAAGGCGCCATCTCCGCGCTGGTGACACGCAAATACCCCAAACTTTCTAGCGCGAATTCCTCAACGGATATGACGTGATTGCGAAAGCATTCCCCGGGCTTCGATTATTGACTTCCATGAACTATTTTTACTCTGAGTGAGAACATCCTGTTTGAGCTGGGGATGAGGCGTCTGTTTTCATTTTCGTGTGGTTGACACACAGACCGAGAGTAACGTTTTTACGTAGGCGGTTGCTGTGATGTTATTCCGACTTCTTCAAATCAACCCCCGCCTCAAACGTTCGCCGTTTTAGAAAAGCTTCAGCAGGCTTCGAAGACCTTGAACTATATGCTGCATACTTGCAACAACAACAGTGACATCCGACTCAATTTTATTCTTTTCTGCAGGACATTGCTGCATTCATCAAGAAGGAGTTCGACAAGAAATACAACCCAACATGGCATTGCATCGTCGGTCGCAACTTTGGATCGTATGTTACCCACGAGACGCGTCACTTCATCTACTTTTACCTCGGTCAAGTAGCAATTCTGTTGTTCAAGAGCGGTTAATTCTTCTTCACGACGACACGAGCCATCCTACACACTTTACACAACACACAACAGTCGGCTGGAGCATCAAAAGTCACCAAAATCTTTCAGTGCACAATTTTTTCGAAATTTTACCCAGTTCATGTAATTTCCACACTTTCCAAGCAGCTTTGATGAAAGAAACGTTGAGGATTGAAAGCTTTTTAAAAGGTCGCATTTGTGGATAACAACATAACAAGCAACAACAATGTTTTGGATTTTTGAGCTCCATTCGAACCTTTAGCGGAAATAAAATCATTACCTTTAACAAAAAGAAATTTCTCTCCACACGTTCGATGAACACGACTATAACTCAAACATCTCAGCTAGAGCCTTATCGTTTTGTTGAAGAAAGTTGTAATACCATTTTGAAACAAGGCTCGACACTTGATGAACAGAGAACTTATCTCATGAAGGGACGATTTACAATGATTTAATCAAGCTGTAATCAACACTAATTAGGAGCGACCGAGCTAAGATTCATTTCGAATTATAATTAAATGTTAATTGTAATGAAAATCACAAAAATACAAAAAAAAATGATGGAAAACGTTTGGATGTAAAACAAATCTTTTCCTAGGGCTTAGGCCGCGTCTTCAAGCGAAAACTTTTGAAAAACCTGACAGCGTGAAATGAGATACGCCTACTAAAAACACTCTCCCTAGTCTCTGGCAACTACAGAAAATCCACAGAGTTCTTGACTGACCTAGACGCTACTTGCTCCGGCGATTCGCTTTAAGCGAACGTTGCAAAAACTTTACTGAACCCAGAGTCACATCAATCAATTGAAAAGAACTTAATCGGAAACTTTGTTAGACTTGATAGGAAAGCTAGAAAATGATATGAAAAATTGGCAAGGCTCAAAGCTCGCTTACCCAACACAAAACACTCACGTAAAACACGAGCAAAAATATCATCACCGCAGAAATGTATCACGATCGAGCAGCGACTTTAGTTCGAAGCATTAAAAGAAATATTTTGCGGCTTTTGGCGCCAACTCTAGACTTAATTGATGCGTCCATCCAATTACAAATGATGAGATAAGAAAGAAAAGATTGATTTTGTTTCTTCTGCTCATTTCTTCTCATTTCCCCACGGACAATTAGGAAGCGGGAAAGTGAAACATGTGGAGAGGTAGCATGATTTGTGACAAGACAAGCAACTTAGATTTTTCACTTTTTCAAAAATAATTTGCGCCTATCTGATATCTTGACCAATCACAACTCTCACTGATTTTCCCTAAGCCCTAAGCCTCATTCCGATTTATCTTAATCCAACGATTTATGTTCATCGCTTATAAGTCGGGAGCGGATTGCTAGTGGATGGAGAATTCATAAATGCTCGTCCGGTAAAACCTTCCGTATGAATTGAGTAATTTCTGCAGCCACTTCTTCAGATCTTTTATAGTCTATTCGTTTCGATTAAATGTTGTGTTAAGAAAACCAAATGAAATGTTAGAGTAAAATGACTTGTTTCTTTTTCCCTCCCTCGTTCCTCGAATGAACCGAATGGATTAACAACCAATTTTCTAATTGTGAATATAACTAAATTTATAAAAATAAAGTCTTAGTGAATAACACCGAGAGTAACTCTAATTTGAAACGAAAAATCCTTTATTTCGACTCGTTCTTTTCAATCTTGATTCGGCTCAATGAAACTCATGTTACGAAATTTTGCAATCGATTTAATTTGATTCAATATCGTTTATTGAGTGTTCACTTGACATGTAGAACGTGATTTTCCTCAGAATTTCCCTAGAAGCTTTTCATCGCAAACTCAAAAGCTTTTGTATCCAGCGAAAAGAAAATGAACTTGAAGACGAGATAATCACAAGTTTTAGATAGTTTTTCTTTCTTCTTTAATAGATAACTTTTGTTTTATTAAAGTTACAGACTAAAATTTTTGTTTCTGCGTTTTATCAAAAAGAGCTTTTCTTAAAGGTAAAATTGCATGAAGATTTTTTCGTGTTGACAGAACAGAAAGCGCAATTGGCGGTGAGAAAAAGGAGGCACTAAACTAACGCTAATCTTAATCTGACAAAACAAACTCAAGAAATGGGAAACATGCAAGTTTTCTCGTTGAAAGTTCTTCTTAAATCTAAACCTCGGACGATCCTGAAGAGTTTCTGGGAAATTTGTTTCTTCAAAGATTTTGTCTCCGAGCGCTGCGAAAAATATTTATGATTAGTTTTCGGCTCCGTTGTCAGCTAACTGGACAACGAGGACATCTGAGTCAATTATGGCTGCGATTGGAGCGTTGGCGAGCTTTCTATGGTTCACAGTCTCTGAAAATTGTTTGTTATGGACAAATTGAAATTTTTGTAAAATTAATAATGTTACCTGCAATGACGGGATTTGTTATTGTGATTGGAAGCTCCAAAGATTTTGGAACATTTGATCGCGCAGGGTTTGAGGTCACTCCAATTGTGGCTAGGCTGTCTTCAATGTTCAAGTTCTTTGATACCGTTTCCGAGATTTCAGCAGATTTAGTTGAGGCAACTTCTGGCGCAAGAGTCGATGACATGATCGGTTTTGTTAGAGTCTCCGATACTTGTGTAGCTGAGTGGTGCATTTCGATTGGAATAGTATCTGAAGTATCGAGAATCAATGCACCATCGCCGTCAAGCAACATCGCACCAGCAATCAAAGCGTCTCCTTCAGTAGCATCTTGTTGTGGTGCATTGATTGCTTCTAAGATACCGTTGATGTTAAGATCAAGTTGCTCTCCAGATAACTCAATCGAAGCGATTCCATTCTCATCAGCTTGTTCCTGAAGTGCAAGGATCATCATGTGATTGAGCTCAATCTTTTGACCGTTCGGTGTGTTGATAATGATGTTAGAGTTGGGCGAAAGGTTCGAGAAGCCGGAGGTATTCTCTGTAGGGTCCGCCTGAACCAGTGAGTCAGAAATATCGCCGTCATACGGAACCAGCGCATTTTGGGCGTTGAGTACGAGTATCTGGTTGTCAACAGGTTCATATCGATCTTCAACTTGGCGACACAAATAGAAACAGTTTGGAGGCCCCCCGAAAGTGTCTGCTTGAAGAGCAATCAACCCAGCACCTCCGCTATTTGGATCCTCTCCCACAGTTTCGGTCTCAACTTCAGCCTCTCTTCCATTTTCTTGCGGCTCGTCTGGAAGCTCTTTGGTTGGCGACGAAACATCAACTATAGACTCCTTCTCTACTTCGTTGTTGTTTGTATTCTCTTCGGTTCTGCTTTCTGTAGTCAAAGTTCCATTCGGGCCTTTAACTGTCTCTTCGATTGGTTCATCGATGGTTGGCTCGGGCTCTGTAATATCTTCTTGCACAGCTGGTTCTGGACTTTCATTCGGTAGCCCAACCGGTTCATCAGAAAACTGTGGAGATTTCGTAAGTTCTGTCTCTTGTACAATCTTCTCTTCGATTGCAGCCTCGCTTGCAGTCTTTTCTTGAATTTTCTTGAATATTTGTTTTCCTTTTTCAGTAAACTTGTGTTTCTTGTCAATGCCCACTTTCACTAGCCCTTGTTTCTTCATCTCGAGCAGTTCTTCTGTCGGAAATTTCACGGCGTTTTTAAGCGACTGTGAAGGGATTTTAACGAAGGCGGTGGACTTTGGAGTGTGAGCTGGCGGTGATGAAACAATTGGTTGGTGCATTGCTTCAGTAATGATAACATGTGAGGTGACAGTAACCGTGTTGGCTTCCGATTTCACGATCGTATCCTTTGAAGCCACGGACAACTCGCCTTTGCTGGTGATACAGATAGTTTCCGTAGCGCATGCAACAATTACTTTCGGGTGTGTTTCTGAATTAGACTTATGAAGTTTCTTCGGTTCCGAGCCACTTTCCGGGTCTGTGACAACATGAGAATCTTTAGAGTTGCGACGCTTCTCTGCACGTCGTGGAGCTGAGACATTATTAGTAGTCGCTGATTCAGACGTTGCATCTCTGAGTGGACTCTGACCAGCGCTTAGCTTATCTGAAGACTCATTTGAGTTGTTTCCCGCCTCTTCGAACTTTGCGAGTTCAACTGACTTACGTTTCTTTCGAAGTCGTGGCTCGACGGGCTGAGTATCTTTCAAATTCCGGGATTCTCTTATTGGCGTCACTTTGTCTTGCGTCAGAAGGCGTGACGACTGTTTTTTCTTGTGTGGTAACGTTATCTCGTCCTTAGGTGATGAAATGAGTTTCTTCGTCGCAGAACCGTTACTGTCAGATTGCAGAACGATGTCATTCGCTTCCGGTGGAGATTCGCGACTCAGATTTGCTCTGAAGATTCTCTTATTGCGTTCCTTCGGTGGAAGACTTCGCTTGTCGATATCATTGTGGAATGTCGACGGCAATTGAGCGCTCTCCACCTTAGGCACTTCTGTTTCATTCAGCAGCTCGTCAGTTGCCATCATAAGACCGTCATCGGTTTCGTCAGTTAATTTCTTAGTTTCTGATTCGCTTGCAGCAACAGTCGCCGAAGATTTGCGTTTAGAAGACTTGGAACTTCTTTTGGACATCGTGTCATGTGTCAACACAAGATTATCCTCCAATTCCTCCTCTTTTTCACCACGTTTGGGCAGCTCAGAGATTTCAACGGGAGCCTTAACTTTCTCTGCAGAATCTTTCGTGAGTGATTTTGGTGTCTCAATCTTTTCCGACTTAGTGTAAGCTTCGTTCAAGCGCTGTTTCTTCGGAATATTTCTTATAGATTTCGATGACTCTCCAGCCTTTAAGGATGTTGATGGTTTTGGTGTTAGCGACTTTGGCGGTTCTACAATACATTCGGGTTATAAGACTCATCTTGATTGTTATCTTGTGACAAATTACCTTCAACTTTTTCCTTCTCAGCAATAAATTCATCGTCATCTTCAAGCCAATCAGCTAACAATTCGTTCTTCAACTCATTAACGGGCTCCTTTTTCGGTTGTTCTTCTTTTTTGACTGCGATTTCTTTGACGTCAACCGCCTTCTTTGAGCCACGAGGCCGACCAGTCGGTGTGGCAACTTCTACAGGTGGCCGAGACTTTCGACCAGCAGGTTTATCTTCCTGTTTCAGTGATTCTTTGATCATACGGACATCGTCAGCGATCGTATCGCTCGTACGAGCAGATTTCTTGGTCGGACTCTTGGAAACCTTTTTTACGACAGGCGTAGAATCTAAAATCAGGAGTGTTATTCATTTGTCCTGGAAAGTTTGTATCGTTTTTACTCACCACTGACTCGCGGACTAAACGTCGAGGAATGATTCTTGATGTGAAACATCAGAAGATTAATGCGATCAGTGACAAAATCGCACATAGTACACGTGAAGACCTTGCAGGTTTTTGGCGCTGGGCTTGCGGAGAATTGCATTTTGCTGCTCGAGTTGTAAGAGCTAGAAACATTCTTTGATGTTGACGCCGCCGGAGAGGATTCGACGCTTGAGAGGTTCGATGGCCTCATAACAGCCGCTGCTGCCTTCTGCTTTGTTGGCGTCTCAACAGTGTTCAGTATGTTTATGTCTCCATTTGTTAACTGTTCCGCTTTAACAACATCGGCTGGAAAGTTCTCCAAAGCTTTGCTCTTTGTACGGTATTTGTCTGAAATTCCCACAAGATATCTGATGAACTTCTGAGATCCTCAAGGATGATTTTGCAAACTCACCCATTCCCTTCTTTATAAAGTCAAGCTTCTTATCGCAGTTGTACTGCATAATATTGTTGTGGCTTCGAACGAATTCACTAAAAAGAGAGATTTTGGTTTAGTTGAGCGTGTCGTTATAATTATTCAATCTTTCTATGGCAACTTACAAAGCTTCCTCTTGGAAGAACTTGACGAAGGCGATTACGGGTTTGCGAAGCGATGTAACGAGCTCGCTGGGAACACGAGAGCTGCTCCACACCTCGCCTGGCCACCACTGACTGCCCCATTTGACCCAAACAACTTCACCGTCCTTATACAAAGGCTCCGTCATGATCGCTGGATCTTCTCAACGCGAACTCGTCTGGAAGTAACCAAACATTTCCATAAATTTTTACTTACAATGATTATAAGCAAAACAAGCGCTGGATTAGTCGCGTTTTGCAAGCAAACAGAAGGAGCATTGTTTATGTGGTTTGAGCGGAGCAACGCGACAGTTCGCGCTGAAATATGCAAATGGAGGAAGCGACTTACGGAACTATGAAATCTCCCGATTCCTTCACTAATTGAACGATTTACGACGATCACCCGCTTAAGTTCGAGGTAGGGCTCACAAGTTTCTCCCAACAGCCCACGATGAACATGCAGTTCAATAGTTTTTAAAGTTTTTCTTTGCTTCGAAGCTTTCGCTTCTCTCAAATTTCACTCGTTCCTTCCAATTTTTCGCGGTCAACTTAGCACACTACTTTGTCCTTGCACCACCGGATACTCAACAATGATCCTAGATACTATTACATTTGTTTCCTTGCAAAATTCACCGCTTAAACGCAAAACTTTATAAGCATATTACAGTACTTCGGTGGCGTAGTAGAATTTTGGCCCTTCGCGTGGCTGTGCCGAAACCTTCAGCTCCACAACTTCGCCTAGTTCGAGTTTCATCCGAATCTTGTTAAAGAAATAAACGTCGTCTAAAAAAACATTGAAAACTCGCGATTAAGTCCTTGGAAGTTCGCGAAATCAGTTAAAGTAAGCTGCTAGTGTCGATAGCATCAAAGTACATCCAAAGTATCGATCAATGCGTGATTAATTGGAAGAAAATCAGAAAGAAAAGAGAGCCTTACAATGGCAGTCTGTCTAAACAATCTCAAATCGGAAATCAAAACGCTCGAGAAGCTGTTCACGAAGAGCCACGATATCTTCCAGATAGTGAACGCGAGTGTCGACGAGCTCACATGTCGCTTCATCTCGAAGAGTGGCAAGAAATACGACATTCATGCGAATATCACGGTGAGTCCATTTTTGATTTTTTTCTTCTCTCTTTCTTTCGATGTGTTTCCTCGAAAACTGAAAATGGTTCAATGGATCTTCTCCGCTCCGTGTGCGTAGAAAAAAAGGAGTAAATCGCCAACAGTTGCTTTGTGTTGCTTTCGAAGGGATGAGCGCCAGCTGATGGCAGGCGACGTCCAGAAATGTTTTCGATTCACAAGTTTATCGATTTAAAACCCGAAAAGTTATGGAAGGGAACGCAGAGCTTTGTTGTTGCCGCTCGCTCGCACGCATCTCTGTGCGACGAAGGAGATGGAAATTGCAACATAAGTGGAACTGAAATGCACGCACCATCATCTAAACCCTTTCGCTATCAAGCTTATGTCGCATTACTCCATCAGTAGAGTAATCGTTACTGATGGGCCATCAGTGATTTGAAAGGGAAACAGTGCCTATGCATCGTTATGTTCTCCGTTTGCCCATTTCTTGCTTTCTGCTGATTTTCCCTCTTTGTGCCGAGCACAAAAGAGTCGCTCGAGAGCTCTTTGTTGCCTAGACAGGCCGAAGGCAGGTTGCGTTCTGATCGTGGACAAAACCTTTTCACACCGTCAGAGCTGACCCAAGAAAAATTACGCAATGAGACTTCCTAGAATTTGTTTTCTTCCTTATTGCCGTCATCGATTCTGCTGACATTGAAACTCTTCTTTTTCTATAAAGTGAAAAGTTTCGCAATGTTTTTACACTGCTTTCGTTTCAGGAAACATACCCAACCACGCCACCCGTTTGGTTCGCTGAAAGTGAGGAGACCAACATTTCGAATGCAATTCAATTACTTAGCAATACAAGTGGATTAGATAATCATGTTATTAATCAAGTAAGTATCGACAGCGAATGCGATTTTGTGTGTTAGATGCATCGCGATGATGCTCAAGTGTTTGAACAGTCACTTGATGAGAGACTCACGGATGAAAGTTTGAACTTGAAAAGTGAAAATCTTCCAAAATTGTAACCAAAGTTCCAAGCAGTGCTGCCGGTATATATAAGCTTCATATGTATATTAAGTTGACGAGACTTGGTTTTCCCCAAACACTAATTTCCCATGACATGAAAAGCAATTTTCTAGTTCAAAAATCGACACCGATCAACAGTCAAACTTTTCATCGACCATCCTTGAACCCGGTCAATGCATCATCACACATCTTCGCTCTTTTTCGACCATATGTGGATTAACAGTCTTCTTGATTTTTGTTTATTCATGATTCTCTTCTCTTTCATTTTCGTTTCTTGCTCGCTTGCGTTTTGTGTTGATTCCTCTGTTTGTTGACTGCTGTGACGGCTCCAGGTTAGAATATTATTAATGGAACTCTGCAACATACACTCCTGTCCGTTGCCCATCGAGATCCACCAGCTCAATACGTTCCACTCAACACCCATGGCTTCCTCACAACAACATGTCAACAACGGTAAAATGTTAGTGAATCATGACGAATTCGACTCCGATCCCGAGGATATTGAAGATGCCGTAGGCGAAAGCGATCAAGACTCGGACGCGGAAGAAGATCTGCCATTAGAGTTAGATGACGGACGTAGTGCGAATAAGAAAGATGAGATGGAGGTTGAACACTTAGCAACGTTGGAGAGATTAAGACAAACGCAGAGACAAGACTATTTGCGAGTAAGGCTTGTTGATATTCTACGAATTTTGGAAACTGATTTTTCTTCTTCAGGGTTCCGTGTCGGGAAGCGTACAAGCAACAGACCGCTTGATGAAGGAACTTCGCGACATATACCGTTCCGATTCGTTCAAACGTAACATCTACTCGATCGAACTCGTGAATGATTCGATATACGAGTGGAACATTCGTCTCATGTCTGTTGATCCCGATAGCCCGCTCCACAATGACTTGCTGATGCTAAAAGAAAAGGAAGGCAAAGACAGCATTCTTCTAAATATCATTTTCAAAGAGACGTATCCGTTTGAGCCACCTTTCGTTCGTGTCGTTCATCCCATCATATCAGGTAGCTTCGAAGAATATTTTCGCGGGAAATATTGTATTGATTATTTCTTCTTTAAGGCGGCTACGTTTTGTTGGGAGGTGCGATCTGTATGGAATTGTTGACGAAGCAAGGTTGGAGCTCAGCGTACACAGTCGAAGCACTCATCATGCAAATCTCAGCTACACTCGTCAAAGGAAAAGCTCGCATTCAGTTTGGAGCGACAAAAGTAAGTATCACAATAAAGTCACTTCATTTGTTCTCCAATGAATTATTCTCTCTGAATCGTTTGACGCATACTTGCAATCTCCAAGCCAACTTCTTGTTCACACGTGTCTAATCATAAATTTTCAATCTCTTCAGGGTCAATACAGCTTGGCACGAGCCCAACAAAGCTTTAAGTCCCTGGTCCAGATTCACGAGAAGAACGGTAAGTTGTTTCAGAAGCTTACTACTGCTACATCCCTCCTAATACCGTATTTTCTCAGGCTGGTTTACTCCTCCAAAAGAAGACGGATAATGCGCCAGTCGACGACGCTGCTCCATAACCAAACGAACCCAATCTGAAGAAAAAGAAAATCCAACCAACAATTATTTTTCTGAAAAGCATCAACGGAGAATTATACCTAATGTTAGTAAAAGTATTAGTTATTTGATTGATAGCCCTTCCCTCCTCAAAGAATTTGCGTTGAGCTCCGCTCGAGTTAAAGATGTAGTTCAGCTCTCGGGTTGTCGAAGTTTCAAGCGTTAAGTGCTCGTTTCAATTCAACTTCAATAATATCGTAAACAATCGACGGGAGAGTGTTGAAAATTTAGTTTTAAACATCAATAGTAAAATCAATCGGCGGGATTTAAACAAAGGGAAGTTCATGTATAGCGAGGAAAGCTTTTCAGTTGTCGCAACGAAAGGAGATCGCATCGTTGCGCAATCCTTTATTCCGTTGAATTTATGTGCTTTTCAAGAAAAATAATAAAGTGACGACAGTCCCAGCTAGGTTCGAGGAAAACGAGAGAGGCCGACGAAGGCACAAAAAGAAATGAAAATCACATTGGCTGTTAAAAGGGGATTAAGATGAAGTTGAATCGTATTTTTGATAAATTTAGGGAGAGATTCCAAAATATATTTTAAACGACTGTAAATAGCTCCGAGTTTCCCCAATCGCTCGCCGGCCGTCTCTCTAATCATCTTTTGATTTCAAACAACTTGGTTTCGATGTCTTATTTAACACTTGGGACATCTTAAATTACAAACAAATGAATGTTCATCTCTTCCCCTTAAGGCGATTAAAGATGTACATAAATTTCATTAGAAAATGTTTCTCTTTAGTTTGATAATATTTTTAGGAAAAGAAAAACAAACGAGAAAGTAATTGATGCAAGTTTTTCGTTTGTTCATGCAAATTTTATTTCGTTCCATTTTTCCACTTCCTCGTCTCGAACGCCGACCTTATTTAGGTATCTTTGATTTTCGCACGAACGAATGAAATGATTTTGTGTAAAATATTGCATGAACGAAAATGTATAAATAAAAGAAAACTCAAAGAAGACTTTAAGGAAAAAAATTACAAAATGACTTTTTAACCAGCACGTGAATTTACATTGATTGATTTTTAGATACGTGAGCGACACATCCTTTCTCATGTACTGCCAGTACAGTACTGGTAATGTTCGCTACAAGATAAAGGATTCAGAGGGAAAGATTTTCTTCAAGTCTACGGAAACTTCACTTTGAGTTGACGTGCTTTTCAATTCGTTTCAGTATCTACGTGGCTTGAGCATACTGTAAATTCTTCCATCTCTGACCATCAGGTTTCCTCAAAAGACTTTGCTGCCACAGAGACATTTATTGTTCAAATCAGTTTTGCTGTCCATGTTGAGGGTGATTTCATGATAACTTCAAGGCTTTTCGGCGGAACCATTTCAAGCTGAATGTCCATATCGTTTTATTTTTCAGATTCTTCAGGTAAATGCTGATAACTACGAGGAATGCAAACCTACGCCTTCATCTAAGTCGGACAGAGTTGTAAGTAAAACTCGAATGAATAGCACAAATTTCCTTTTTGAATTTATTCAGCAGTGAATTAATTAGCATTCACTATCGCGATTACAGAATACAACTTCGTTTGTGTACAATTTACCGAATAATTTAAGATTATTTCGAATCGTAGCCTTAAGATCTAAAAATCAGAAAAGTGTTTTGTGGAAAATCGAGTGTCGCAGGCAAAGCTGAGTTGTTATATGAGTCAGTTTAGTGACGATTCCGAGCTTCCCGCTCGCGATATCGGTCAGAGTCGCGATTTCTCTCCTCGTATGAACGCTTGAAGTTCTCTGAAGTGGATTCGCCTGAAGCCTCAGGTGATTTGTTGCGTGGGCGACGGCTATTGCTGCAATTAGAATAAGTGGAGCTTCAGTACGATTCCAATCCGGTAAGCAATCTCAAATGAAGTTCAAGGTTTGTTTTGTTCAATCAAAGAAGATGAGAAATAAAAATTCACATTCACCTTTCAGCGTCACCACGATAATGTTCAGCGTTTCCACGATCCCGAGATCTTGACGAACGTTCGCGGTTTTCTCGACTGCTATGGTAATTTTCACTGCCATAATAGCGACTTTTCATGAAACAATTTTTTGGGGGGTTCAAGAAAAGATGAACATTTTAGAGATTAGAGAATGAATTAAATTTGTACTCGAGACCACGGCAAAACCATCGAATATGAAAATGAATGATGATTGAAAACACTTACTCGTCTCGTCCGCGGTCGCGGTGTTCTCGATGTTCACGGCTACGTGATCGTCTGTAAGTTCTCGAATTAGATCGTTCTCTTCGACGACGCCTCTCGCGTGATCTTGAGCGCTCCGATCTGTCACGACGGTTGTAGCTCTTAGCCTCGATGCCTTGCAGTGTGTCTTGAAGCGATGTGATGAGAATTTTGCAGCGTTCATCGTTTGCAACCTTTGACTGTTTGATGAGGGAAATTGCAGTAGCAAGAGTTTCAATTGCACTTGCGTATTCGCCTGCCGCTGCATCGCTGACAGCTCGAGCGATAGCTGAACTACTGACGGTTCGATTTCTCCCCATAATCTCCTCAAACTCAACTTCGCTGATTGGAGGTTGAGCGTTAGTGGGAGGAACATCAAAACCGGGACCCGGCATCTTGTTAACCGGCCACATTCCGGGTCGTGGCCCTTGATTGAAGTGAGGTGGAGCTCCCATGGCCATGGGCGCACCTTGTCCCATGTTATTTTGGTTGAAAAACGCAGGGTTGACATGTGGTGCTGGGCCATGTGGAGCGGGTCCTTGGGGAGCCATTTGTGGAGGACCTCTAGGCGGCATATTCATCCCTGGTTGTCCTTGATTGAAACCTCCCGGATGCATCGGAGGGCGGTTGTTCCAGTCTGGCCGCTGTCCTCGCGGTAACATTCCCATCGGTCTCTGATTCATATTCATTGGATTCATCATCGGCGGGCGATTTGGTCCCATTCCGTTGGGTCCCATATTTCTTGGGGGACCATTCCAATTGTTTTGGAAGCGTGGAGGCATCTGCGAATTCATCGGCGGGCCGTTTGGATGATGATTCATTGGTGGATTCGACATTGGATTCATTCTTTGCATTGGGTTTGACATCGGATTCATATTCATTGGGTTTGGCCCACGCATCATGGGGTTCGGGTTCATGCGATGCATATTCTGCGGCGGCATATTTTGCATTCCCATTCCCATTGGCTTCCCGGAATTTGGTGGAACGGGTGGAGTCGGACGTGTCTTCTGTTGGCTTTCAAACTGGTTGAGCGCTTGTTTCGTCGGCAGTGTCACAACGGGATTCTGTCCATTCAGTTCTTTTTTGGGTAGATTTTCCATGACGACTCGCATGCT
The DNA here is from genome assembly GCA_033064975.1 of Smittia sp. YW1114-2. NCBI lineage: Eukaryota > Metazoa > Arthropoda > Insecta > Diptera > Chironomidae > Smittia > Smittia sp. YW1114-2. Next base: position 12,966,821 of record CP093834.1, on the reverse strand, counting down.
TGCTTCTGATCCAAGAGTGATCACACAAAAGCCCTTCGACTGTCCGTTCGCGCGATTTTCGAAGAATTTAACTTCCTGGAAGTCTGCTATTCCAATGTTGGCTACAGCGTCCGTTATATCCTGGTCGGTTGTCCACTAAAAGGCAGCAATATGAGTGATTTGATTGATAAGCTTAGACATTTCTCACAAACTCACCCAATTCAAGTTTCCGATGTAGAGTTGAAAGCGTCGCAAGTGGTGAATGTTGCCTTGATAATTTCCATTCGTCTCCGTTTCCGCGCTGTGCTCTTGCGAAACATTGTTCTCGGAGTTGTTACCGATATTGTTGGACGTCGTTGTGAGCACATCGTCGTATAGATCTTCTCCCTCGTAGCTCTCCTGGTAGATAAACAACAAATTTTACAGTTAGTGCCACCAGGTTATGATGCGGATTTTTATCGATTATTTAATTGCAGCTTGATTTTCTAAATTAAACCGACTCGCTGATTACAACACAGCAGCGGCCGTTTCATCAAAAAGCCTCAAACAATCGAGTGCTGTCCGAAACTAGAGAAAAACGAAAATATTTACGTTGTTGAATTCTTTTCGGTCGTTCTCCTGGAAATCGTCGTAAAGAAGCTCGCTGTCTAAGTTGTCTCCCATCTTCACCACTTTCCGTTCACGATAGCTTAGAATAACTTTCTTTTACCGACGTATTTACTGAACTGAATGTTACAATTAATATTTTCGGTGTATCTTATTAGCGGGGCGGCGAACTTGAACGGGACGAACAGCTGCGCCTTTTAGCTTGTGAGTGAGTGAGAGCAATAGAGTGAATGAGATTGAGAAGTGCGAGTGAAAATAAAGCATCAATATTATTAGGATATCTCTCGAACTAAGTTAGTAAGCTCGTCTCGTGTCCTGGAAAGGAGCCCAGTGATCTCCGACCAGCTGCAGTTCAGTCAAGTTGACCAGCGATTTAGTCAACACAGCTCTCGAAATGGATTGAAAAGTTGTGGTAAAATAGGTAAATAAGATGCACAATTAATGAGTCACCTTTCCGATTGAGCCGCTGTTTCCAGCGCGGCTGATTCATGAGCGATCCGTAACAGCCGTCGCTTCTCTCATCGCAGACTCTAATTATCATTCGGATGGAAACAATCGGCTTTATTGTTGAACTAATTTTCTTTTGTTTCTTTCACATTTCTGTGCTGCTTTCAAGACGCGAAGAAGAAGATGACTCTCACAACTTCTTCGAGCATGCGATCCAATCGCTCGTTTAGCTTCAAGTGCGCAACGCACGAACGAGACAGGGAAATCTATTCGATCAACGACTTTCATGTAGTGACCAAGGAGAAACCATTTCTGAAGAAGTAAGTTCGACTATTGCAATCCTAATGAAACCTTACATGATTTTCCTTCTAGGATGGCTGAATGCTTAGCTAACAAAATGCTGCCACATCACCGAGATCGGAAGTATTATGCTGATACCTTTAAGTGCTGGCCACCTCCGTATTTCATCATGCTCGTGTCAATCGTCGAAGTGCTATGTTTTGTTTACCATCTTATAACAAATGAAGCCAACTCAAGTGTTCCCATCGATTCGCTGTTCATTTACCGTCCAGACAAGAAACAGGAAGTGTGGAGATTCTTACTCTATATGTTGCTGCATGCTGGATGGTTCCACCTCACCTTCAATCTTATTGTGCAAGTGTTGATCGGCATTCCCTTGGAAATGGTTCATGGATCTGGTCGAATCGCTTGCATTTATCTCGCTGGAGTATTAGCGGGGTCATTGGGAACTTCAATCTTTGATTCGAACGCTTATCTAGTTGGATCGAGTGGAGGAGTCTACGCATTGCTTGCAGCACACTTGGCAAATATCATGTTGAACTACAGCAATATGGAGTATGGAATTGTTAGACTTTTTGCAATTCTTTTATTTGGTGAGATCTCTAATGGGCAAAATAACGTAAATCTTATCTAATTCCATTCTACGTTCAGCTTCTTGCGATGTCGGTTTCGCAATTTACTCTAGATACGAGAGCGAACCGTTCTCAACTATCCCGTCAGTGTCTTTTGTCGCTCACGTCACTGGTGCTGTAGCTGGTTTGACGATAGGACTCATCGTGTTGAAAAATTTCGAACAGAAGCTTCACGAGCAGCTTCTTTGGTGGGTTGCACTAGGTATCTACTGTGCTTGCATAATATTTGCCATCATTTTCAACATCGTGAACTCTGGAGTGACACAGCCATTTGAGAGTGATAACGTCGACGCGTCTACCATTCACCATCATCGGAATTATTAGGTCGCGTTGCTCTGGCATTTCAATCGATAACGACACCAAAAAAAACATAACAAAAAAGTAAAACGAAAGGTTGACAAGGAGAAAACGATTTCATTTATCTGTAAGAATTGGATTCTCGTTAAGTTTAAATAAGCTAAGAAATCACGAATATTTTCCGTTTGATGAAGCTACTGATAATCTGTAACTCTTGAGTCAACGGAAACTTCTCGTGATTAGCTCTTCCGCTCACATCATCTCATTCAAGCTAATTTATCAATCTCATCTGGACTCATTTTTCCATCGATCAACAAGACAGTATGAAAACTTTTCCAACTGAAGGCTGATCTGATTGTCAGTGATAGAAGCGTAGAATCAAAACCACGAAATTCGATCAGCCTGACCAAACTAATACTCAAAACAATTACAGTAAATCAAGCTTAATACTTGCTACGACTCTGGCTAGATTATTTGCCAAACTTTCCTCTGAAGGTTTTCTTAGTTACATGGACAGCCCTCGCCTTGTTTTAAGCAGTGTGTTATTAATTGAGAACTCAACGGGTGTTTTTCTGAGTTAGGTTGTAAGTTCGGTCGCATAATATTTATTCTATTTATGCAAATATCGCGCCTCGCTTTTAGTTTTACTTTTCACAAAACTTTGACGCCCTTATTCAAAATGTAGCAGCCTCTACTGTCTGAGGGCTTTCACCATTGACTTTTAACTTAAAAGTTTTTAGTAGAACTAGCCACAAGCTATCGCTTGAACTACCAAGCTGCGTTATATGCGACTGGTCCTCTCTTAACATTTAGACAACCATACAACCATCAATCTGCTTCTCATGAAGTTTTCGTCTCAAGTCCTGTGGTTCTCTTTTTTGTTCCAAATGATTTACACGATTTAAACTTAAGAAGTCAAAGTTAGGTCTCAGCTAGCATTTCTAGCTGTTTGAAAATCTATTTTGATATAAAAAATATAAAGTGCCGCTCTATATTATAACGATGTAGAAGCTCAGCTCTGTTGCCTCTCTTTTGATCCAAAATAAAATGAAGCACTGTTTAAATAACACAAATCTATCTACATATAGTCAAACTTTTCGTTCGTAGACTGTATTCTATAGACGAAGAGATGAACTCATCGAGCTTTCATCGTCCAAAAGGTTGCTTATGACGCTAGTTTTGTTCACTGCAAAGCTCAAGTGAGAGCTGCCTTCGTTAAGATAAGCGATCATCTTTTAGGTCTTCAGAGAACTGCTTTGACTGCGAGTCTCAGCCGTCAACTTCGACCTGTTGCGGCATTTTCGACAGCTCTAGCTCAAGTGGAATGATCGACTCTTCGAGCTCTAAGTGCTGAGCAGAAATATATTCAATTTTCTGCTCCATTGCTGTTTGATCGGCTTTCACCCTTTCGACAGCGAGAATCTTCTCTGCAAAATGCTGTCCCAAATAAAAAGTCGAAGTCCATTGTCCTTTCTTTGATGTTTTCCTCGAAACCAAACTTTTTGTTTGCTGACAGAGTTTTATGTAGCAGAAGTTTTTCGCGAAATTTTCCAGATTGCTGCCAACATTCTAGTGATCAATTGTTTGCTTTTTCCGTGACCAAGTCAGTTATCGAGAAAGACGAGTCGTTTTCGCAGCCAAATTCCGTTTCCCCTTTCACCGTTTTTCAGTCGATTTCTTGTTTTTTTTTTGGATGTTGATGGTGCTCATTGGAAGCTTGGTTAAGCTGCGACCATCAAAGAATAAACTTTAGCGAGTGGATCGCTTTACGTTCATCAAAAAATCTCATTTTCTAATCGACAGAATTTCAATTTCAGCTTCCAGTTTTGCCAGCGACTTTGACAAGAAGAAGTATCGGAGTCTCCGAAACAAGTTGTGGAAGACGAAGAGCCGCGGGTATTTGAAGCTGGAACGGATACCTGTGGCTCAACGAGGATGAGGTCTAAACAACTAGAGACGCAGCGAGAAGCAGAAGAAGACTCGAAGGAAGAAGGTGAGTAAAGTTACGTGTACACTAATAATGGTTTCATTCGCATATAACGCCCAATTCCTGATAGCTACCTCCACGTAGTGGACTCTGAAAACAGATGAAGGTCTGGCTAGAACTATCAAAGAAACCAATTTAAGAATGATGAGAAGATCAGGATAAAGTTTAGACTGGACTGCCCTGCCCTTGCCCCTGGGCGAAATTGCCCCGTTTATCCAATAAACCCAAGGATTAACAGCAGTTGCCGGACAAGCTTAAAGGAAGCAATACGAAAATTTGCAAGCAGCTAACATGCAACAGCAAAATTTATTTTATATGGCCACAATTTGAAATAAGGAAAATAGATTAAAGATAGATTTTAAAACGCCAGTACCACTTGTAGTCTTGCGAATTTAACTAACGTTAAAATTTAAAGTTCTGAGATTTACCAGAAAGTGGCGTGACCTTAGGCTAAAGCCGAATCATCAGAATAAACTAACTTAATTCTTCTTAAACTTAAGTCTTCTTAATTACAGATCTAGTTCACTGTACAAATGAACCAAACGTCTCCATCCCGCATTTGGCTAATTTGTTGGTAGAGCGATCACAAAATGCTTATGGCAATAAGGTAAGCAACCAATGCAAATCTAAATGCAGTGTCTAATTCGCAAAAAATTTTTGTTCCTTCCTGCTGAAACACGGAAGAGATTTTATTAAGTATTTAGCATCAAGTCATTCATCGTTCAACTTGAGCAACTTACTTGAGAAGGGGGGAGTTCAAGGTGAGAGTAAGAGACTCATTTTTGAACTAGCACCTAATAACCAATCACTTCATTAACAGCAGCATGTCCACCTAAGTAACCGCTACTAATTATTCAATCTTTTTACACTAACAGCTAACGAAGCAATATGATTATAACTAATTCTCGCTTTCCTCTTTCCATCTTGATTGAAAATTACCCTAAAAACATTTCGTATTACGAGTCTTCGCTTTATATATGTTTCATACACAATGCTTTATACATATAACCAACGGTTAAAGTGCTGTCGGAGCTCGCGCTGGTAAGTATCGATTTAGTACGAAATAAGTTTAACAAAACTTGACTGGACTTGGAACGACTCTAACCTTACTTCGCACTGATATAAACTGTGAATGACAATTTCAGGCTAAGACATGTTGCCATTCATCAGACGCTTCGCAAAATATGTGAACGAGAAATCTTTGTCCTGCCGCGCGGGTGCTTTCGACTTTTGTAGACTAAAGCGAGGCAAGGAAGAAGATTTGCTGCGAACGATGAACACTTACAAACTGCTGAAGACTTTGCCCGTGCTGCAGAAACAGTTGGACTCGCTGTTGGAATTCGATTGCACGACTAACGATTTAACCAACGGCAAATTTCATCACTCGGTCGCTGTCGAATTTCGCGAGTAATGACTTCTCGCCCCGCAGGTGTCATCAACATGTGTTTCATGCTCTTGTTCCGAGACTTGTTCGACTGTTCGCAATCATCAACTTACTCGAGATATACTTTGACATGAACAAGAAACAATGTGGGACGATTTGGACTTGTACAAGAAGTTCTTAAGGAGAATGGACCGAGTCGGTGAGTTCTTGAAAGCTGATGTGAGGAAATGTGATGTGAGCTGACGTTCTTGAAAGCTCTGATCTCGTTGCAGGAAGCTCTGATTAGCTCTTAAACACACTGGAAGGAGCATGCGCGATCGCGAAAACTGTTCAGACTTAGTTATGCAGTCCCCACTCTCTTCGAACTTTAAGTCTTAGTTTGTAAGCAAATTTATAAAACTTTGTAGATAATTTACATTTTAGTAATTTTGAATTATATTTATTTCTTTTTTTTTTGATCTTCTCCAATCGCCTCCGAACTAATCCAATAATAATTAAACACAATTTCTCGATGTTTGTGATTGAGTTTTTCATTTTTTGGACGTCGCTATTCTTTCGATGTTTTAACATTCAAAATCTTTTGTGTTATGCATGACTGTTGCTCCCGCACCAAGCACAATTCACAACTTGTATCCACACAACATTCCTTCAGCGTACTTTCCACAGTTAAGACAAGACGGTTTCTTTATGATTTGTCTATGTTTTTAGGGCTTTTCGACGAAGTCAAAATCCCTTATGGGGCCACTTTGTCCGTGTGTGTGTGTGTGTGTGTGTGTGTGTGTGTGTGTGTGTGTGTGTGTGTGTGTGTGTGTGTGTCTGTCGCTTAAGTTGAGCGAGAACGGAAGCAGCTAGAAACTTCTAGTTTTCGCCAGTCGATAGAGAATTTCACTGGCTCCACCGAGTTCGAAGATGAACCTGATCGGCTGCTTCCTTCTGGGGTAAACCAGAGAAGTTGTGCTGGAAGGTCCACCAAAAATCAACTTTTCTGCGATTTACTCGGTGAAATCGGCAGAATTAGTGGTTGATGTGTTCAGACGAAATGTTTCTTAGCTCAAGGCGGATTCACTAACACCAAGCTCGAAGCTGATGGAGCTGGTGAAGCCACTAAACAAAATCGAGATTTCTTGAATTTTAAAGATTTTCAGGTCAGAAACTCGCAAGTGTGGACGTTTCTCGATTCTTAACAGCTCCAATGACACAAGAAACGAAGCGCTGAGCCTGAAGCTGATGGAGCTGGTGAAGCCACTAAAGGAAATCGAGATTTCTTGAAGTTTTTAAAGATTTTCAGTTCAGAAACTCGCAAGTGTGAACGTTTCTCGATTCTTAACAGCTCCACTGACACAAGAAACGAAGCGCTGAGCCTGAAGCTGATGGAGCTGGTGAAGCCACTAAAGGAAATCGAGATTTCTTGAAGTTTTTAAAGATTTTCAGTTCAGAAACTCGCAAGTGTGAACGTTTCTCGATTCTTAACAGCTCCACTGACACAAGAAACGAAGCGCTGAGCCTTAAGCTGATGGAGCTGGTGAAGCCACTAAAGGAAATCGAGATTTCTTGAAGTTTTTAAAGATTTTCAGTTCAGAAACTCGCAAGTGTGAACGTTTCTCGATTCTTAACAGCTCCACTGACACAAGAAACGAAGCGCTGAGCCTGAAGCTGATGGAGCTGGTGAAGCCACTAAAGGAAATCGAGATTTCTTGAAGTTTTTAAAGATTTTCAGTTCAGAAACTCGCAAGTGTGAACGTTTCTCGATTCTTAACAGCTCCACTGACACAAGAAACGAAGCGCTGAGCCTTAAGCTGATGGAGCTGGTGAAGCCACTAAAGGAAATCGAGATTTCTTGAAGTTTTTAAAGATTTTCAGTTCAGAAACTCGCAAGTGTGAACGTTTCTCGATTCTTAACAGCTCCACTGACACAAGAAACGAAGCGCTGAGCCTGAAGCTGATGGAGCTGGTGAAGCCACTAAAGGAAATCGAGATTTCTTGAAGTTTTTAAAGATTTTCAGTTCAGAAACTCGCAAGTGTGAACGTTTCTCGATTCTTAACAGCTCCACTGACACAAGAAAACGAAGCGCTGAGCCTTAAGCTGATGGAGCTGGTGAAGCCACTAAAGGAAATCGAGATTTCTTGAAGTTTTTAAAGATTTTCAGTTCAGAAACTCGCAAGTGTGAACGTTTCTCGATTCTTAACAGCTCCACTGACACAAGAAACGAAGCGCTGAGCCTGAAGCTGATGGAGCTGGTGAAGCCACTAAAGGAAATCGAGATTTCTTGAATTTTCAAGATTTTCAGTTCAGAAACTCGCAAGTGTGAACGTTTCTCGATTCTTAACAGCTCCACTGACACAAGAAACGAAGCGCTGAGCCTGAAGCTGATGGAGCTGGTGAAGCCACTAAAGGAAATCGAGATTTCTTGAAGTTTTTAAAGATTTTCAGTTCAGAAACTCGCAAGTGTGAACGTTTCTCGATTCTTAACAGCTCCAATGACACAAGAAACGAAGCGCTGAGCCTGAAGCTGATGGAGCTGGTGAAGCCACTAAAAATTTTATGATAAAATACATAGAGAAATACTGTCAGACGCTACACACAGATAAACTCAATCGGCACTAAGATAAGAAAGAGCAAAGAAAGTGTACCAATTTCAGTTCAGTTTGATTCAGAAACTATTCAGACCCTTTATTCGAACGCGGCACGTGGAGATTAATGTATGTCTTGTTATTCTTTTCGTTGTGGCAGTTGGGCCGCCCAACTTGGGCGACTCGTTTAACCAATCTTTGCACATTTAGCAAACGGATTTCCACGCAACGTGGGAGCGGGACGCGATCTTGTGAATAATTTCTGGTCGTAGGAAAGACTCGAACACGAGAAACCCTTTCATCGATCTTTATCGTTACAGCAAGGAATGCCACCGTAGCAAATGCGAACGATGATGCCTGGCTAGCCCCAACAACGAATCCTCGCCCAACACCAGATGCCAGCGCAACCTGCAACGAACGCCAACGTTCAACTGGATCCCTTCGGCGCATAAATCCTGAACTAAGCTTATGGCGGAGCTAACGCTGAGCTCTCACAATTGAATTTATAATATATCGTTTCTCTTGACTTACGCAACACACAAAAGAATATCTAAAGTGATATAATAAAGGATGCTAAGGAGCTTCTTCTCTTCAATCTCGCCATTTGTGAGGGTTTGACAATTCTTCGGATAATTAGCTCATAACTATGTATTATTATCAATTTGATAATATCAAATGAAGCACAAAACATCTGTTCCTGTTATCTAATTGCAAAGAAGAATTCTATTAAAACTTTTCGCGATACGCTTTCGGGCGCAGCGTGAAGACGCGAGTTGAAGAGTCGACAAAGCATGACGTAGGCGACGGCGAACGCGCGCTGATCTTCAGGAAGAAAATATATTATAGCCGTCGCGATTAGGTGAAGATGAAAGTTTGACGAATTATTATATGCAATCCAGTGCAATCAGGTATTTTAAATCGAGGTGGTGGCCGGTGGGAGGTTTCGGGCGCGGCGCGAATGAGCGCGATAGGAAGCCCTGGACACTCGCGACACTCAAAATTGCTTCGCCAGTCTTCAGCGATTTCTTCTGCATTCCTTTTGACCTCAACCGATCATTAGCGACTCCAGAGCAATACGATTGATTTTTTTTGTAAAACAAGAGATGCATGAATCATCATTCCACTTTAGTGACTTCTAATTTCGGCACGAAGCTTTTGTAAAAACATTTCGTTACTCAACCTTCGACTCTTTCTCTTTTTCGGTGCGGCACTTTTTGTTATCTGGCATAAGTCTCTCCTTGTCAATGGACAATGGAGTTATAAACTTATGATTTGGATTTTTGGAATTTGCCTCTTATCGAAAATAAAGTAATGAAAGTTTAAAATGCTTGGTTTGTTTGATTTGTCGCTTAAAGCAGAAGATGCAAGGGTAATCGCGTGGTGCACGTCACGGTTTTGATTGAAAGCTCATTCGACATCAAACGTCCAAGACGAATTGGCATCGCCAATCAGTTGATCTTCTTCAAATCTTGACGTAACTCACAAGACCTTTTCAGAAGATATGGAAAGCTGGTCATAAGGAAACCCGGCAATATTTCAAAAAGGTGAATCAATCAATGTTAGTGATAATTCCGTGAATTGATTAGAAAGTGAGAGCATTTGCAGTAATTGGTTCAGCTCGAATCGTCTTTCTCATTAGCACAGATAGTTTTGAAAGAGTCGTAAACAGCTCATGAAGTCATGGCGATGATGATAATGTCTAAATCTGAACGGCGCGGGACTTTCAAGTCGCAGCCGGAATCAATCAAGATTAGTCGTTTCCTTTCCCTCTGAGGTATTGAACGAGAAGCTCGCAGGCAAATCTCGAGAGATGAAAGAAAAATTGCTGTACATAGCGAGCGGGGAATTAATTAAGTTTCGTGTTCTGTGGTTGAGTTAATTGAAGCAATTTATCAGTTGAGCGAGGTGATGATGACATGGTTTCTTATTCTTGTTTCTTGTCGATTTCAATTTTCTCACACTCGTGACTGCCTCACTGACATTTCACGAAGCGCGAGAACTTTTCAATATCTTCGTTCAACAAACATTTCAATCATCCGCAAACTTATCGCAAACTTAAACCGACTCGTGAGCTCATTGCATCAAAAAATATTCTAGAGCGTTGAAATTTTATGAAAGATTCAATGTGAAATCCTTTTGAGAACGAACGTGAAGACATGAATTATAATTTATGATAACTGTAGCTGTAAAATCAAATTGATACTGCAAAGATGAATCAACATAAATGTAAATGTTTCTTATTTGCTTATTTAAACGACAACAAGAAATAGTTTTAAAGGAATAAATTGAAGAGAAAAGATTTGCTATCAGCTATCATGGACAATCAGTTGTTTCATTCTTTCTCTGTGATTTCAGTTACTTTGCAATCCGACAAGCTCAACGAGTAACCACCAGACAAATTAAAATTTCCTAATTAAGCGATCTCGCTTTCGACGAACTTTAATGAAGATCTTCAGCTTCAGTCGTTAGCCTAACTCTGAGCACTCAATTACTGACTTCGTGCAGCTTTAATTATTTCTCGATAATTCGTGATCGAGAGAAAATTGACTGCTAATTAAAAAGAAATTTAGTTTGATCGTAAATTATGTCGATAATCGTCCAACTTAATTAGCTTAAAATGGCAAACATGCAACAAATTTTTAACAGAAGTCGGCAGGAAACAATCAAACTTTTTTAGGAAGTTCAATGATAAACTTAACTTGGAAATTCTAACTTGTTTTGACTTCGACCGACAAAGGTCCGACCGACTATAAATGACGCGATAATCACTGGTTTCGTCACCAGTCTCGCTCTGCCTCTGCTTCGCTAACTTGGCACTAGCTGACGTAGACAACAAAACGGTGTCTGACTCCGTCTCATCAATGCTAAGCAAATGCAGAACGATAACTGCACCAACTTGAACAAGAATCGGCTCGACATGCGCGCCTGCTGAAACTACCCGATACCTATTCCTTCTTCAGAATCTACGCAACTCACTACATCGACGAGTGCGTTGGCTCGAAGGACATCTGCTTTGCCATGCTCTGTATCTGGCTTTGTTGAGATTCATATTAGAAGCCAATCTGTCAGTAATAAGGACATGCCGTGATAGCTCAATTGGGAGAGCATACGACCGGTAATCGGAAGGGTGTGGGTTCGATCCCCATTCTAGGCAATATGTTTTTCAGCCTTCCCCTTCAATCACGCAACTCATGCACATGTGCTGCATGTGTTGCATCTAAGAGGCTTAACACGAGAGTCACCTTCAACGACTACGGAGTCAATCGAAGCAAACGCTGTTCAACACCGTCGTGAACCGGGATGAGTGAGAAACCTTATTGGCGCAGAGCTGTGCGACTCGGAAAGTGAGAAACTGACGCTCAATCAGTCTGTCAATTAAATTTTTTTCTCGTTCACAGTCAAACAAGAGCCTGTCGACCACATGTGTAAAATCCCCAATCACCTGCCTAGCCTTGTCAATTGTGCAATCAAGAAACTCTTCCTCATGTGTCCAAACATGCACAAATCAGCGAAATGTGAAACTACCCGAAAGTATGTCGAAGAGTGCTTGAAACTTATGCAAAAAAACTTTATTGTCGCACTGGAATAAAAACCTTTTCGCTCACTCGATGACATCAAAAAATCTTTAATCGATGATGAAAGTTCCGTTGAATTCCTTCCCGTATTCATTGGACTTCTCGACAAACTTTCTCAAGTTGTGGCATTCCAGCGAGTCGCTTTTAAAGTTCGAGCAGTTTAAGAAGTTGACAGCGGTCACACAATCCATTACGTCGAGCGCGAGTTCTGGGATGTTGCATGTGAAGACTTTCTTCGACTTTGGAACTGAAAGATGTTAATTAGGACCCGCGTCAGAAGTTAATTGAAAACTATAACTCAGTCGCACGCATGTTTTGATGGACTCCTCGACTGTCAACAACCATCGATCAAACTTCCCGGCGCCTTTTTCGTTCAATTAATTTTCATAAAGTTCCAGCAGAGATTGCTCTTCCAACTCGAAGTTCCTAACGACGCCAGTTTCGTGATAGTTGCAATCGAGATAGCAACAGCCGCCGTTGCTGTCTTTGATCTTCACGCAAGACTTTTTACACTTTTCCTGATGCGATTGTGAGATAAAGCGCAGTGGGTAGTTGCAACAGTCGCGTGGCTTCATCTGTTCTTTGTAGAGTTGCAGACATTTCTCCTCGTGGTCGTTCGAAAGCTTGAAAAAATTTGAATATTCCAGTAGCGATTAGACAACTAATTTTGAGAATCTTACAATCATCGATGGGACATTTGAAAAACAACACAGATAAAATAAGAAATTTTTTCATGTCTGATTTGAGAGTTTGTAATCAGTTGACACCTCAAATGAAACTAAGTTGCGACGAAACTAGAACTCGAATGCTCTGTAGAGCGTGTCGATGTCACAGCTTTTAAGCAAAAAGCTTTTCGGGTTTACAGAGCCGGTTTCAGTTTATTGAAGTCTAGTTGTATTCAAGAAAGAGTCAAACAAATTTTTTCTTGACCGGGTCAAATAGCTGAAAGTCCCAATACTGATGGTCAGGTAGAACTGTTCCGTTGACTTCCTTGCCGCATTTGTCGAGAGATTTCACAAAGCTTCTCGCTGCTTCACACTCAGCAGTCCGTTCGAACGTCGGACAGTCAAAGTCGTTGTTGACGTACACGGGAATTTTGAAACTCAAAAGTTTCATCGACTTGGGAACTAAAATTAAATATTTGTCATGAATTTTCTAATAACTTGAATTTAACTTCTACTTAAGTCGACACATTTCCTCATCGACTTCTCAATAACAGCCATCCACTAGTCGTATTTGCCAGCCCCCGCGCCCTCCAAATAGTTTTCATAGAGCTTCACTAGCGCGTGATCATAAAAAACTTTATCGGCGACAACTCCAGTCTCACTATAAATTCAATTGAGCTCACAGCACTTGTTGTTCTCTTCAGAACATTTGGCTTTGCAATTCTCTTCGTGGACTCGCAGAACCTTTTTCATCGGATAGAAAAGTTTTTTGCATTCTTGAGACGTTCCTGCGAGCTTGAACAAGATTGAAATTATATAAAGAAATAAGCGGATAGCAATGCAACCTACAGCGATACCAAACAATAGAGAAACCAAAAGAACGACAACCTTCTCCATCGAGATTCCTGATAACTAACAGAATATCGACGCAAAGGAAAAATGAAATTCATGTAGAACAACCTGACAAGCTGCAACAAAAACTTGGACTAGAAACATCACAAGCGAGCTGAGCTGCGACCTTTCAAGTTCCACGACGATTCAGTTGGATTTGCAGATTAGATAAATTAGCTTCGAAACTGCAATATAAATAGCAAACTGGATGATAAAACTCACTAGCGAACTTGAAGGCCCACACGGAGAATGTTGGTGACGATCAAGATGCTGAAGAGCATAACTCTGAGCGGCAAGGCTGAAGAAATTTTCGCGAGGTATTTGAAGCGTTGCTAAGCGAAGTCCCGCGACATTATGCAACGATCTTTCGCTAATTACATATGCGAAGCACGAGAGATGATGGATATTAGTCGATGTAGCGAACAATGAAGTGAGAGAGAGATGGATAAGAAAATAACTGAGTCAGGTGAATCAAGCATGAAGGTGTTAAAATAAGCGTTTCACTGCTCGCAAGCTGCTCGACTCACTCCCTCAGTTCTTGCGTCTGGCAAAGTCAACTCCAAAGCAACTTCCAACCAACGTCAACCGAGTTAATTAATGCATTTCTCTCTCCATCTCTTTCTGATTGCGCTGTATCTAATTAAGTCGCTCGTTCCGCATGCATTTCAATTATGAGGAATCATAACCGGGGCAGGGCTTCGTTTCCAAACTTCGCTCGGCATCGCAAAAAACTTTTCTCGTCTCTCATAGCAACTGTGAAACTTTTTCGGTAGCAGATTCTCCCATCATCGAGTAATTATCGTCGCAGTGAACCTTTTACCCTAATTAACTCACTGCAGCTTCGTGCTTCATCGCTCGTAACTCGCTTCATCTTTCGTTCCCTCGTATTGGATAACATTTATGATTTAACGTGAAACGCTCCGTGATTTGATTGTAGAGTCGAGAAGCTGCCGGAATCTAACGAGCAAACGAAGCAGCGAAATAAGAAACAAAAGAAAGATGATTCAAGATTTATTGGGCATTTTACCAAGTCTCCAAAAGATCATCACATTGACCTTGAAGACGAGAATTAAGTTTCTTTTGAAGCATAATTGTATAAAATTGTTTCGTTTTGTTGAGACACGATTGTTAATTGAGCGTTGAACTGCTCTCTCGCATTCATTATGTCGAACTCTGAAGCATCTCAAGCGATGTCCATGTTCCAATTCGCCTCGACGATCATCATTAATCTCAATTTTATTTTCACTGAAATCATTGCACAAGTTTCAGCTTTCATGTGTGACTTAAGAATTAACTGTAGCGACCGAGTCAATTAGCGCGGTGAGAATCTGCGGCAATTATCGTCACCTCGACAATGATATCTTCAATTGATCGTGATCATCTTCCGCAGACTTGAAGCACATGCGACGAGATCTCAACTTGAGCATTCGCCAATGAATCTCAAGCGATTTCGTCGTCACTTCAACGTTTATACTTTCGCTTTCGTTCAATTGCGACGAGCTGCGGGCAAACATCCAAAATAATCATCGCGGAGTCTCGCGGCTTGATTAATGAAATCAATGATCTCGGAGACAACAATTGCAGCTCTTTTAAGGCAGTTGAGATTCAATTCGACAATCAGTTCCAGGTGGCTTCGGATTTCGTCAGAGATGAGATTCGGCAATCGTTGCTTCCAGCTGGAATATTTCGGAATTTGTCAAAGAAAATTTACTGCCGAGTTGAGTCGAGTGTTGTGACGCAAGCGCAGACAATTATCGATGCATTGCATCGCTTCGAACAATCCGAGCGAACTCGGAAACGATCGATCAATTCGTCATGGAACTCCCTCAACTCAACAGCCTCCGACATCACCGCAAAAGAAAGTTCCTTGAGCATCCAAAGCTATAAAGACATGCAATCGATTTTATTAAACTGCGAGAGGCCAAAGCAGTTCATCGTCGATGCTTTCATCGTGACTTGAATTATGAAACTCGCACGTGGGCGCAACAATCCCCGATGAACCGACTCAGCGCTCGTTATCAATTAGCGATCACAGCCTTGTCTCTGTCTCTTAATTGAAAAGTTGCTCATGAAAGTCTCTTCTTGTAAGAACAAAATGTCAAGGCCTTCGGTGAAGATCTGCGAGCCGAGAATGCGAACATGCAGCGAAAAGATTTATGTGAAGAAACTGGATCGCGAGGATGAAACTGGTCGAGGAGCTCAGAACTCAGCAACTTGGTTCTCGGCGGTAGTTTTCCGTCACTGCAACCTAATGAATCAATTATGTTGGCCATGAAACGAAATCTAAGACCGTCGTCACGATGAGGTTTCGGTTTCGTTATGCGTCCGCCATTGTCACCAAACTGCTCGCAATAATCTCATGGATTCGAGTTCGCTTTCAGACCTTAACAGCATTCCGAACTTGCTGATTCAATTGTTCGCGTTCCTCTGCACTTCAAGAGAACGTTTGCTCCGAATCTCGTTGGCCTTCTTCAGTTTATTATCGAGAAGAGCCAAAAGCGAACAGGATTTATGGATTCACCTCAGATAAGCTTCATCCTTTCACTTTCATACGCTCGCATTCTTCTTCACTTAAGATTAATGATCGAGTGTATTCGAGCGGAGGATACAAACAGCATTGAAGATAGCTTGAACATTCCTGGAGACTCGTTTGATGATGAATGTCGACGACGATTGATTGGCACAAAAAAGCAAAATTTTCAATAGCAAGACCTTGAAACGCAAAATTAATAACTCGCTTCAAGTTTGTGCGGAGTCCGTAGTGAGTCGTGCATCTTCAATTCCGGTGGCATTCACATCGTTCTTGAATCGGCCGATTTCAAGTTTTCGGTCGCGTTGCACTTTACATTTTCACGCGGCGTTTCAACGCGAACCGTTTTCACTGTTTTCATTGTTCAGGTCGTGCTTGGAACAGTAAGAATCGTGACTTGCAGGCCATTTGTTCTCTCAAAAGCATGTTTAATTGTTACAAAATTAATTGAATTAGGTTTCAGACGTCGCCTTAATTAGGCGGAGAAAACAGTTCGCAAACAGTTCTTCGTTTGGCCGTGAACGACTTGGCGGTTGAACGGTGGGCGTTCTTCGTTTGCGAGACAATTTCAAAGAGTGTTGAAAAATTACCACCGAGAATGAGCTGATTAAGTCCAATTGCAGTGTAACCTTTCACGCCAAATTAATGAAATCTCTTCCATCCGCTAGAACATAAATTAAGTCATTAAGCTCTAACCTCCGCTCAGAAACGCGACGAAGGTCGTCGGAGCGTTAGAACCTTTTGCATTCTTATCTTTGTAGGGTGGGAAAACACTCAGAGATCGTCTTTATTGTTTTCAGAGGATTCTTAGCTGCATTAGTCTTCGTTCTTGAGCTTGCCCGGAGGGTTTCTTCTGCAATCGACCCACTGCCAAGTCATCGCAACTCGACCCCTTTTGGGATCGTCCAACAGCGGAAAAATTCTATCAGCCACATCGACATCGTGCGGTTTGCATCGGCTGCATGTATCGCTGACTTTGAGCACAACTGATCCACGTTTGCCTTCGACTCTGATGCAATATTTCTCGCTACACAACGGATGCTTGTTCGGGTTTCTGGAGCTTGCTGGCAGTTTCATGAAGTGGTTTGAGAGAGCCGCAACGTAGAACGGATCTCGTTTCGACTCGTTCAAAGCACACGAGCCGAAGCTGCTTCGCCACTCGTAGTGAAATGTCACATCGCCGTTGTTGGTTTGAATCTGATTCTTTAGGCAGTCGATGTGGACGAGGTAGATATAGAGAAGCGTGACGATCAGTTTGATGGTAGATCTAGAAGATAAGAGAAATCGTTAAGCATTAAAAGATTCTGCAAGATAAATTTGCATAATCTGAGCTATCAAAAGCTTCAACTGACTTCATTCTTTTCACTGAATAAGAATTGCTCTCAATGAACTTGTCAACCTCGTAGCCTTCAAGCACAAACTGACAAGAGTCTTGCTCTTAAACTTGAATTCTTCCGTTTTCTTCTTCGGAGCTTCGCGCGATCAACTTGTTTCTCTGCACAGGCTCGACCAGTCACGCCACAAGTGAAAGGAAAACGACGTTTGAGACAAATTCGGATGGCAGCATTCTCTTTAATGAGCTGTTGGCCAAGCGCCGAGCCAGACAGCGACTACATGTGTCCGAGAGTAGATGCCAAATGCTTTATATTCGTTTCTGGAAACTCTGCGTCGGCAAACGATGATTTCAATAAAACATTAGTCATGACTTTAAACGGCTCCAATAATAAGTCGCTGTAATTACACAAAAAATAAATTTTCAGTTTCATTGAGAATTCGGGTGTGCGCTGTGCATCACCATGTCGTTACGTTTATGGAAAATCTCAATTTTCGTAATCGCTCTGTTGATTGATTTCACATTCGAAAAGGTAGTAACTTTGGCTCAAACGCTTAATCTGTTGTTTCAATCGACGATCTTTTTAGCATTTGGGGTTTTACTTCTCGAACTTCACCCTCAAGTTTGAACCGAAGTATTTGAATCTGTCCATTGATATGTCGATCTACAAAACGAACACAAAGAAGAATCCCGTCTACTTCGTGCCGGAAACGAGGATTGAGATCTTTGAGGACATTCCGAGACTCCACGTAACTTTTTGGAGATCGAGGAAGCTTTCAACTTTTATTCGAATTTTTAGATTGAGTTGTTAGCGAGAGACTTGAAAACGGACAAGATTTTAGCGGATCGGACAATTGATTTCTGTGACATCAACACCTTTATCAACTCCAATCTCTTCTTCCACTCTTTGATGATCCACCTGCTTGACAATCTAAAATTCGCTTTACGATGTCCGTTTAAAAAGGTATGAAAGCCAGATAAACCCTCTCGCATTTTCAATTTAATTCTCCCGCAGGGTGTTTACGTCATCAAGGAGCATCACATGCCAAACTACGTCGTCCCCGGGCTGATGAAGCTGAAAGACAAGTACGTCAACATCCAGCGAATCAAGACGAAGATCGACGATCACATAACGACGATCTTCGAGGCGTCTTACGTGACTGAGGTCTGCGAGTTTGATAACTGAACGAAATTTGATGCAACCGACTCGAAATTTTACGAGAGGCAATAAACGTGTGAAGGGGCTGAGAGAAGTTTAAATGCCGTCATAAATTTGCCTTCCTCAGAAACATCGCGGGCTCTCCACTCGTGAAATTGCCGGATGATTTATGGAGAATGCACTTTACGTTTAAGTTAATTAAATTAAGTTTATGATTGGCGGAGCAGATTCATGTTGAAAATTTATGGAAATTTATGACTCACGGGCGCAGATCGCGAATGGTTTTAGGAAGCATCGAAACATCAATTTTACGGCTGATGATTATTAATTTCCCTGCGCCGCGATTTTTGGCTCGAAAATGACTCAATTTAAATAATTTTATGGGCTTTTCGTGGAATTGCAAAGCGAATCAGATTTTGCTTGGCTTCGTTGGTTCCTGGTGACGTTTATGGAAATGAGAGAGCACCGAGGCGATGTGATAAGAGAGCGCTGATTGGAAATTCAAATGGAAGCTACGGAAAGATCACGATTATTGAGTTTAACTTCCGTTTTGTTTCACCACGTGTCTTGAATTGGTTTTGATTATTTGATCGCTATAATGTCTCACTGGTCGCCGACAGAAGATCGCTAGGCTTGGTCGTGAACCGGGATAACCCTTGCGAGCTTTCGACATCCTTGCGATCCTCTGCATTATTGGATCCAAACGCATGCAAACAGACATCGTACATGTACAAACAAGTACCATTCACTCTAAGAAGTAGCATGGAAATTTATTGTAACGGTCAACCGAAATCTGACATTTCCTGTAAAATTATCAATGAACTTTGGAATAAAGTGTTGTGGAAGTTGCGATCATCAATAAATTAATCGAAGTAGTAGAAAACCTCGACGAATCAGAGACACTTGTCGCGGCAATTTAATTAGCAGCCTCAACGGTCGCACATTAAATAACAATCGACGCAAGGTGACGTCTTAATTCGATGTCATTTGAAGCAAAGACCACTGGATACTCATAACTGAAGATGTTGATCTCAACTTTGTAGCATCATGTTGTCAAAAGAAATTACAATTTTTCGTTTCTGTTTCATTCGTGATGCGCCGTGTTGAGATTACAGATGGCAAAATGAATTGGCATTTCCCTCGTGGCTTGTTGGCGTTTAAATTATTTTCGTCGCAAGAAGCTGCGAAACGTTTAATGAGGAGTTCAGCCTATTGGCAATTATGTTTAACTCTTTTGGTCGCACGAGCTCATTCATGTTGGCTCTTCTCGATAATAAACTGAAGAAGGCCAACGAGATTCGGAGCAAACGTTCTCTTGAAGTGCAGAGGAACGCGAACAATTGAATCAGCGAGTTCGGAATGCTGTTAAGGTCTGAAAGCGAACTCGAATCCATGAGATTATTGCGAGCAGCTTGGTGACAATGGCGGACGCATAACGAAACCGAAACCTCATCGTGACGACGGTCTTAGATTTCGTTTCATGGCCAACATAATTGATTCATTAGGTTGCAGTGACGGAAAACTACCGCCGAGAACCAAGTTGCTGAGTTCTGAGCTCCTCGACCAGTTTCATCCTCGCGATCCAGTTTCTTCACATAAATCTTTTCGCTGCATGTTCGCATTCTCGGCTCGCAGATCTTCACCGAAGGCCTTGACATTTTGTTCTTACAAGAAGAGACTTTCATGAGCAACTTTTCAATTAAGAGACAGAGACAAGGCTGTGATCGCTAATTGATAACGAGCGCTGAGTCGGTTCATCGGGGATTGTTGCGCCCACGTGCGAGTTTCATAATCCGAGTCACGATGAAAGCATCGACGACGAACTGCTTTGGCCTCTCGCAGTTTAAGAAAATTGATTGCATGTCTTAATGGCTTTGGATGCGCAAGGAACTTTCCTTTGCGGTGATGTCGGAGGCTGTTGAGCTGAGGGAGTTCCATGACGAATTGATCGATCGTTTCCGAGTTCGCTCGGATTGTTCGAAGCAATGCAATGCATCGATAATTGTCTGCGCTTGCGTCACAACACTCGACTCAACTCGGCAGTAAATTCTCTTTGACAAATTCCGAAATATTCCAGCTGGAAGCAACGATTGCCGAATCTCATCTCTGACGAAATCCGAAGCCACCTGGAACTGATTGTCGAATTGAATCTCAACTGCCTTAAAAGAGCTGCAATTGTTGTCTCCGAGATCATTGATTTCATTAATCAAGCCGCGAGACTCCGCGATGATTATTTTGGATGTTTGCCCGCAGCTCGTCGCAATTGAACGAAAGCGAAAGTAAACGTTGAAGTGACGACGAAATCGCCGATTCATTGGCGAATGCTCAAGTTGAGATCTCGTCGCATGTGCTTCAAGTCTGCGGAAGATGATCACGATCAATTGAAGATATCATTGTCGAGGTGACGATAATTGCCGCAGATTCTCACCGCGCTAATTGAGCCACTCGGTCGCTACAATTAATTCTTAAGTCACACATGAAAGCTGAAACTTGTGCAATGATTTCAGTGAAAATAAAATTGAGATTAATGATGATCGTCGAGGCGAATTGGAACATGGACATCGCTTGAGATGCTTCAGAGTTCGACATAATGAATGCGAGAGAGCAGTTCAACGCTCAATTAACAATCGCTCAAACGAGTCTTTCCAGATAATTGCTTTTTAAAATCAATTCAATTAATTTTAATTCGAGTAAATTAACAAGTCAGTCCCTCGCAAATTATGACGAATGCAGGCACGTGTGAAAAACCATCAGTCATATTTGGACGCCAGCTAATTGCCTGCCAGACGTATTTCAACTAATTTAATTTGAGGAACAGCGGGAGCTGATTGCTTCGCGTTGTCTTCTTTCCTAGCTCGAAGAAGACGTCGGAGAAACGTGCATGCAAAATTGTGCAAAGACCGGCAGCAGACACGGCAAGAATCATAAGATGTTTTCATTATCTGTGAAACATTTTAACGAAGTGGAGCCAAAGGTGAAAGTTCTCGAGTGAAGCCAATAATTGAAGTCTGGTCAATCCATCACGCTCACAAGAAACTCTTTCTTTGCGTCACGATCATCTTCCATAACTTTTCACCCGCTGATGTTTAACAACTTCTTCTTGTCTTTTGACATAATTGTAATCAACTCGTTACGTCTGAGAGCGGTTGTGTTTAGATCACGACGAAAGATTTAAGAAACATTTTATTACCGACAGCTTTTGTGCATAGTCTGCGAGAGTCGCGACCAATCCAAAAGATCGCGAAGTCAGCAAAGCACGAAAATGAAGCTTGAACATAAAAATTTGCGTTTTCTGGTTTCCGGAGTCCAATTAAAGTCTGTGGCGATGCTTTCACAGGTTCTGCGCTTCGTTAGCTGCGCTCAGTTGAAGTCGAAACTCGACTTACGTGGTCGAAAGGTGCGCATAGAATCTTCAATCATTGCCTGTTGGAACTTTGCAGTCGCTTCGCTTGGATCCTTTTGCTTCTGATACATCTTCATGAGAAGTTGAACACGAGACTTCAAAGAACTCAAAAGCTTCGGAGCTGGAGAAAGACAAACAATGATTGATGTCCACATAAAGTGGAAGAGCTTACTATTCGTTTCCATCACCGGCGAAGTGGGTGGCAAGTTGGAATTGAACTTCAAGAGTGGCAGTTTAAGATCAATTGTCGGGTACTCAAGTGCTTTGAAGGCGTCAGGCGTACCAACGTGTCGCAAGACGTCAAGCATGTGTTGTAGCGCTAATCTACTCATTGGAAAAAGTTACAGATAATCTCAGAGGCGATTGTAATTGCGAAAACCTCATCATTAGCGACAGTTCGCTGCGTTTCGTCATGTGATCCAAATGAGTTTTCTGTTTCTCTGATTGCAAATTCATCGAATTTTGGAGCTTGGCGACTTCGTTCAATTTCCTGGAGACATTATATTATGTCACGACGAATGGTCAACGACAAATTGATGTGACAAACTTACTCATCATTGTAGATTTGGGGCAGATCGTCAATCAGAAGCTCATGTACAAAGCGCGCGACTTTTTCCTTCTCGATGATCAAGTCTCGGACCGATTCCTGTTTCTTAGCTCGTTGCTTCATTTGCTCGTTAGATTCCGGCAGCTTCTCGACTCTACAATCAAATCACGGAGCGTTGCACGTTAAATCATAAATGTTATCCAATACGAGGGAACGAAAGATGAAGCTAGTTACGAGCGATGAAGCACGAAGCTGCAGTGAGTTAATTAGGGTAAAAGGTTCACTGCGACGATAATTACTCGATGATGGGAGAATCTGCTACCGAAAAAGTTTCACAGTTGCTATGAGAGACGACAAAAGTTTTTTGCGATGCCGAGCAGAGTTTGGAAACGAAGCCCTGCCCCGGTTATGATTCCTCATAATTGAAATGCATGCGGAACGAGCGACTTAATTAGATGCAGCGCAATCAGAAAGAGATGGAGAGAGAAATGCAATAATTAACTCGGTTGATGTTGGTTGGAAGTTGCTTTGGAGTTGACTTTGCCAGACGCAAGAACTGAGGGAGTGAGTCGAGCAGCATGCGAGCAGTGAAACGCTTATTTTAACACCTTCATGCTTGATTCACTTGACTCAGTTATTTTCTTATCCATCTCTCTCTCACTCCATTGTTCGCTACATCGACTAATATCCATCATCTCTCGTGCTTCGCATATGTAATTAGCGAAAGATCGTTGCATAATGTCGCGGGACTTCGCTTAGCAACGCTTCAAATACCTCGCGAAAATTTCTTCAGCCTTGCCGCTCAGAGTTATGCTCTTCAGCATCTTGATCGTCGACTCCACATTCTCCGTCTGAGCCTTCAAGTTCGTCATCGACTTCGTATCGCGATCATAGCGGGTGCGCATAAAGTCGAAATCTGACTGAAGGAAAATTTTCGAACGAAGTTCAAATATCTTTCATCGAACTCACATCGTGACGCACGAGCGTCTTGACTGTCTTTGGGTGTTCCTTCAAGATTTGTCGGTTCGTTGTCACTTCTTCAAACCGCTGCTCCTCTTCTCGCTTGTTCAACCGATGCAACCTCATCAACTCTCGCTTCAACTTCTTAACATTTTGGATCGCGGGAAAGCCGATGTCGTAAGTTTGTTTAACGAGCATCGTCTGCTCGATGCGATCGCTATTCAAAGCTTCCAACACCGGCTGATAATAAAGCGAATCATGCAACAATTGATCGATGATCTTCTTGTAAGTCGAGTTGATTTTCTGAATGGCGCGCGATCGTGTCTCGGAGTTCTTCAGCTCGACGTAAAGCTTCTTCGTGTCTCGCTCTTCTTGGAACTCTTTGATGTCATAATACCGAATCGTTTCCTGCTTCAGCGCGACTTCCAACTATAACGATTTGCATCATTATAATATTTTCCGGGGGTTGGACACCCGTGAATTACCAGGCTCTCCTCGTACTGTCTCATCAACGCGTGTCGCTCGCTTGAGTAAAGATCAAGTTTTTTCTGCTTGAGAAACTCTTGGTAATCCAACTCGTCGGCGACTTCGTAAGATTGCTTGTACTGAAACATTCGTTGATACTTGGGATGGTCCTGGAGAACATTCTTGGTACGCTGAACGTCACCTCGAAGAAGAGTTTTGAGAACAGCTGAGTCATCTATGAACTCCTTCTTCACGTATTTGTAACGCTGAATGGTCTCCGTCTCTTTCCGTTCTTTTTGCAAGTCTGCGACGTTGTTGGCTTTTCCTGTAAACAAATAAACTTACTTCAGCGGATCCTGAAAGAGCCGAAGCTTACTGAAAATGTTGCTCAGCTTTTCGTATTGAGTGATCAAATCTTCTGCCGTCCACTCGACGTCTCGCAGATTGTGATGCTTCAAAAATCGAACGCCAAAGAGCCCATGCTTTTCTCCAGTTCGCGGTGCCACGAAGCCTCGTTGTTTCTCCTGATTCATCTCTACCTAAATTCCACGCTTATTCTCTCTGAAAATTTTGAATGAATTGAAAGTCAGAAGCTCAATGAAAACTCGATTTGGCAAGAAGAAAATCGATTTGGACCGTAAAACCTTACGATGACGCAACGAGAAAAATAAACAAAAATTGAATCTCTGATGATCTTTTTACTGTCGATTACTTTTACAGCTTCAGTCATAAAGCCTCACAATCCTTTCTCTTGCGTCAGTAGACGATTCATCTTTCTCGATGTAGCGAGATCGATGTGAGTCAACGAACTTCACTTTCAAAAAATGTCGCTTGTGTCTTTCCAGCGTGATTGGTCGCTCAAATACAAAGTCCTTGATGGCTAAGTAGTCGACTGCTTTGATTTTGAATTCCTTCTGAAACAGCAGATCATCGCGTGTCTCGAGTGTGATGAGAAAGTGTTCGGGTGAGTCATTGAGCGAGTCAGGGTTTGAGAGAATCACGCTGAAGCCATGGCAAATGACATTGCTGTCGGTCGCTTCAATCACTTCCCAGGTCTGCTCTAGGTTTGTCTCGATGCAGAGATTGTCAAACTTCCTCTTGCTGAATCGATTTATTCGAGAGTTTGTTGGGAAGTCGTCAAGAACTTCAAGATCGTGTGAGATGTCTAATCGAATTAGGTACAAAATGTCTTCAAGCTCGTCTCTTACATTGAGTGTTTTTGGTTCTACTTTCTTTAGAACGCATTGAGCTTCTCCCCATCGAATTGTCACGTCGAACAACAGCTTCTCAGAGCAATTTATCACATCGTAAGTCAGTATCGTCTTCAGCAGCTTTCTGCTGATTTTTACAAACTGGTCTGTCGTTTTCAAGACATCAATTGCGTTCTCAATGAGAAATCCCCGACAGCTTCTCAAAATTTGGTAGTTTGGCTGTCTGAGGTTCCAGTCTAGAATCTCTAGCACGTTACACACTTGAACATTTTCGCTGATGAATCGACAACAAAGCGAAGAGATTGTTGAGTGATTAAAAGCAACAGCAACATCGTAAGTCGGCATGGCGTTGAGAAGATTTAGGTTCAAATCGCCGACATGACAAAACCGCAAGAATTGCTGAAAACCTTTCGGATCGATGCCATCGACTTTTATCACCCTCTGATCCTTGTGTGGTTCAACGTACTTTATGTAAAACTCTTGGTTGGTGATCCTCAAAACACTTTTATGCGCTGGAAATGTCTCCTCTCTCACTTGAAACTCCACATCAGGCTCGAAGCTATCGGTAATCAGCGTTTTTCGTAAATCAGGTAAAATGTCATCGAGTTGCTTCGACGCGTTAATAAAGTAAACGACGTAATATCGATAAACGACCAACTTGTGATGGTTTCGGTACCGCCGTCCAAAATTAGGAAATTTAACTTTTCTGTCCCAATTCATTCCACCTTTTACGACCGAAACGCTCGAAGCTACTGATGGAACGTGCAAAATGTTCTGAGCAAACGAGAACGTTATCACGCGACTGATAAGGGTTGATGATTCATTGAAATGCTGCTCAATTGATAAGATTTCAAATCACTTCGGCAAACATCATAAAGTGAATCATTTGTAGCTTCGTATCAAGAATCAAATAAACATTTACTGGTCTGTCTAAAAATCTTCGAGGTTTTCTAGATCTAATTTTAAGTTTGTTAGAAAAAGAAATGGCTTGGAGTTTTAAAAATTATATATTGATCGCCATTCCTGCTACTTCATTCATGGAGTCGGCGATACTCCTAATAGTGAACATGCGGCGATGCAAGTGACTGAAAAAAAAACAGAAGTGGTAAACTCTTTTCATCGGTAAAAGGAAAATTGAATTTCTTACCTTCAGCAGTTTTACAAGCCATGAAAGCAGGAATCATGCCAATCCCAAGTGTTCCTATAAATTCCATTTAATTTGTCAATGAAGGTTGTAAAATGATAAAACTATTCTTACCTGCTGAGGCAAAAGCGACGCAACCTACTTTCGTTGCTTCACATGCCAAAAGGCACAGCAAGTAAGCTGACGGACCGCAATCTACACGCCTTGAAACCAACAAAATGGTTAACAGAACAATTGTGAGTGACTTCATGATTTTGTCCTGCATCAGAAAATCGTAAAATTGTATTGAGCTCATCGAATAAACTCAATTGAAACTAATGACAAATATGATGAATTATTACTTACGAGAACTTTTCACTCGAGAGCTTAGAATAAATCTGTCCCTTGAAAGTTAGTACATACTTAGAACAGTTATGAAAAAGTGGGGGGATTTGTTTTGGATAATGAAGGAAACTTTATCAGTATTAAAAAGAAATTCTTTTCGAAATATTGAAACAAAGGCAAACTGAGCTCATAAGGAGATAAGATTGTTGACTAGAGAGAATTGTAGAATTGACTAAGATATTTGTTGATGAGCATGGAGTCTCCTCTATTGTGATGCAGTGATGCAAACTCAGATCAGAGGAAGTTAGATACGCGACTATAAGTAAAATAGATATGAAAAACGCTAAGAGAGTCTGAGAACTTGAACTTTACCTTCATTTGGGTAACTTTTTAAAAAAGTTTCATAATGAAGACCAACCCATAAGAGATCAGGAAAATCATTTAGCTTTCAGTCTGAGATTCCTTGTCATTGAACTCTCGAAGGCGTAGTCTTAAGACAAATATGAATAATTAGAGATAGCGAGATGGATGGTCCGTAAATGGTGTTCGGAAGGATGACAGGAAGCCTCGGAAATGAACAAGACATACATTAATCTCCACGTGCCGCGTTCGAATAAAGGGCTTTTTCTCCGGCCCTCCGCTAGACAATTCACGGTACAATTTGATATAAGTATGTTTGATATTTAGCGCGTTCGATACAAGCGATAAATTGAATAGTGCTTCTGAACTGAACCCAAATTGGTACAAAGCTTTCTTTGCTCTTTCTTATCAAATTACAGTGCCATGATTGAGTTTATCTGTGGCAATTTCAGTTAACGGCAAAGGTCAAAAAGTGACAGTATTTCTCTATGTATTTTATCGATTTTGTTTAGTGGCTTCACCAGCTCCATCAGCTTCAGGCTCAGCGCTTCGTTTCTTGTGTCAGTGGAGCTGTTAAGAATCGAGTAACGTTCACACTTGCGAGTTTCGAAACTAAAAATCTTTAAAAACTTGAAGAAATCTCGATTTTGTTTAGTGGCTTCACCAGCTCCATCAGCTTCAGGCTCAGCGCTTCGTTTCTTGTGTCAGTGGAGCTGTTAAGAATCGAGAAACGTTCACACTTGCGAGTTTCTGAACTGAAAATCTTCAAAAACTTCAAGAAATCTCGATTTTGTTTAGTGGCTTCACCAGCTCCATCAGCTTCAGGCTCAGCGCTTCGTTTCTTGTGTCAGTGGAGCTGTTAAGAATCGAGAAACGTTCACACTTGCGAGTTTCTGAACTGAAAATCTTTAAAAACTTGAAGAAATCTCGATTTTGTTTAGTGGCTTCACCAGCTCCATCAGCTTCAGGCTCAGCGCTTCGTTTCTTGTGTCAGTGGAGCTGTTAAGAATCGAGAAACGTTCACACTTGCGAGTTTCTGAACTGAAAATCTTTAAAAACTTCAAGAAATCTCGATTTTGTTTAGTGGCTTCACCAGCTCCATCAGCTTCAGGCTCAGCGCTTCGTTTCTTGTGTCAGTTGAGCTGTTAAGAATCGAGAAACGTTCACACTTGCGAGTTTCTGAACTGAAAATCTTTAAAAACTTCAAGAAATCTCGATTTTGTTTAGTGGCTTCACAAGCTCCATCAGCTTCAGGCTCAGCGCTTCGTTTCTTGTGTCAGTGGAGCTGTTAAGAATCGAGAAACGTTCACACTTGCGAGTTTCTGAACTGAAAATCTTTAAAAACTTCAAGAAATCTCGATTTTGTTTAGTGGATTCACCAGCTCCATCAGCTTCAGGCTCAGCGCTTCGTTTCTTGTGTCAGTGGAGCTGTTAAGAATCGAGAAACGTTCACACTTGCGAGTTTCTGAACTGAAAATCTTTAAAAACTTCAAGAAATCTCGATTTTGTTTAGTGGCTTCACAAGCTCCATCAGCTTCAGGCTCAGCGCTTCGTTTCTTGTGTCAGTGGAGCTGTTAAGAATCGAGAAACGTTCACACTTGCGAGTTTCTAAACTAAAAATCTTTAAAAACTTCAAGAAATCTCGATTTTGTTTAGTGCCTTCACCAGCTCCATCAGCTTCAGGCTCAGCGCTTCGTTTCTTGTGTCAGTAGAGCTGTTAAGAATCGAGAAACGTTCACACTTGCGAGTTTCTGAACTGAAAATCTTTAAAAACTTCAAGAAATCTCGATTTTGTTTAGTGGCTTCACCAGCTCCATCAGCTTCGGTCCCAGCGCTTCGAGCTTGATGTCAGTGAATCCGCCTTGAGCTAAGAAACATTTCGTCTGAACACATCAACCACTAATTCTGCCGATTTCACCGAGTAAATCGCAGAAAAGTTGATTTTTGGTGGACCTTCCAGCACAATTTCCCTGGTTTACCCCAGAAGGAAGCAGCCGATCAGGCTCATCTTCGAACTTGCACGTTCCAGACAAATTCTCTATCGACTGGCGAAAACTAGAAGTTTCTAGCTGCTTCCGTTCTTGAGTTACATCGCTAACAGACACACACACACACACACACACACACACACACACGGACGGACAAAGTGACCCCATAAGGGATTTTTGACTTCGTCGAAAAAGCCCTAAAAATTTCTTCCACGCCTTGGCTCTACGCTTTCAAGCCGAACGCAGACAATTCACGATCAAGTTCAATTTCAATTAAGATTGATATTTAGCGCGTCGATAAACATCGCAAGAAAAGTGCTTTGAAGCCCACAGATTTTGCAGTTCAAAGCTCTATCGCACGGTGTTCATCGTTGTGCTTGCTTTAACTCAAATTACAGACATGATCGTGTGTGAGTTCGTGTGGCAATTTCAGTTAACGGCAAAGGTCAAAAAGTAGATCGAGAGTCTCGTCTGGATCTCGTGAATGGAATTGTTTTGCGGCTTGCGATTTCATTAATTCGCGGCTTCTGATCGATGAAACTACGGGAAGTTAGTCAAGCTTAGCCACATCGACCATAATTGACGCAAACATGATGATGATTAATGCAAACACTGTAATTAATACGTTTGTCGTTCGAGCATTGGAAACGTTTTATTAAACGCGCGCTGAGCATTTACGTGAGGATCGAACACAATTACTTGTTACACATGTTGCTGATGGCATACAACGATTTTGTGAACGCTTCCAGTTGCGGGAAAAAAATGTTTGGCTGCAAAGGAAATTAAGCAAAAGTGAAGCAAGCGCCGTAATGTGGGTCAGTCATGAGCGAAAACAAAACAGAAATTAAGAGCAACAAGAAAAGCTGGCAAGCATGTTTATTCAGTGAGATGACACGGAGAAGGTTCGATGAAAGGCGAGGAAGCATGCAAAGGCCTCGGCTCATTGAATTGAATGGAAATAAATTTCGTTTTAATGTGCAAAGCAAATTCAAATTCATGTTGTCGACTTTCTTCGAGAACGCGAGGCAACTTTCCTCGTGCATTAAGTTTGGCGACAGCTTGGCTGTTGAACTTGCTGAAGTTCATTCATCGGTCGACTCGAAACTGTCGACAAAATTCACCTGATTCATAGCACAAATCCGTTGATTGACCTAATCCGGCTCGTTGCTTTCTTTGTTAGTCACCGCTGTTGCATAATGGATAATCATCACACTTTTCAATTAACTTTTTGTCACAACGGATTGACAACAATATCCGAAGCCAATCAGTCGAAAATATTTGTCGAGATGAAAGTGAAATGAGCAGACGAAGCAGCGACGATGAACCGCCAACGTGAATGTGACTCTCGAAGCGCGACTCAACAACATTCTGCTTCTGAATCAAACACGAATTTCTTGTACTCGCGATGAAAAGTTTATCGAAAGCGAATGCAGCTTCGGTCACTCCATCTCCAGCGCAGAAGCTCGAATCGCCGAATCGAACACACGCGATTGTCTTGGGCGCGAAACCTTCTCGCACATTTTCTTTTGTCACTCAGCCGTTAATCACAGAAGCAAACGAGCGGCAACAATCGAATTATATCATTGAATCAATTAAACTATTACGCTATCGCCTGACTAAGCACAAAGCGCACGAGACGAATGGAGAACCAACTCTCGATCGATCGCAGTTCTGCCAGCTTCTTTCGATTGCAAAATCTACCAGGCGCTTCGTTTCTGATTTGCACTGCTGGCTCGAGAAGGTAAAGGTTCGATGTTGCGTAAATAGTCCAGCGGTCGGTTCCGCATGGTCTGGCGCTTGCTGTTCTCACGAGCCGAGCTTGCATCTTCGGCTAACGATCATCGCCTTATCAGACGAAAACGATTTTAATTGGAAAGGTTCTTTGATGCGCCTCGAGCGAGTAGAGAAAGAGAAAACTTTTCCTTTTACTTTTCCCATATATTTCCTTCACATTTTCTAATGACATTGGATTCGTTTCAGTATCAACAGCGAGTGTGATGCACAACAAGCGAAAACAATTTCCATACCGAAGAAAAGCATTCGAGAGACGAGCTAACGTGAGATGTTCGCTGCATGATAATCCGCCACGAACATCCAGAGACATTTTCAGAAAAGATCCGGAAGCCTGCTCGTCGCCAATGTTTGCTTAAGGTTAGATACGTTTAATCGCGATTTACATTGCAGTGACCTTCTCAATGACAAAGTAGAAAGTTCGTCTGCGGCTTTGTTACGCCAAATCTTTTCTCCCACGTCAATTATTCTATCACACAAAACATTTCTACATTTCGTTTCCATCTGTGATGATTAAATGTCTGGACGGTTGGACAATGAGAAACCACTTAATGAAGTTCCAAAAATATTTCATAACTCCCATGTTCGATCTTTGTCTCACTTCCCATTCGTTGTCAACAAGCGTAAAATTACAAAACATCCGAGCAACAAAAGAAAGTGTGATCGCATCGTCAATGGCAATTAAGTAAATTCAATCCGATGATCGTATTGATGTCTGAGAAATGAAATATAAGAAAAGCTGCTGACGGTTCAAGGAAGCGTTCACGTGAGGTCTGAAACAGTCTCACGCTTTAGGATATGTATAACATTCATTGATGAGCTTTGTTTCTGCTTCCATTTAACTGTCTTCGCTCGGAAATATTGTTATTTAGGTATGAGATTGGTTAGATAATTATTGGTTTCGAGCACTTCAGCAGACTTTGTAAAAGACCAAGCTGGGAAACTAATTGCAGGCTTTTAAGAACGAAGCCAACTCAATCTTTGAACTCAGATAATTGTGACATTCGACCATCTGCACTGACCCCGGTTAATCAGCGAAGCCTGTCTGAGAAGGCATGATACATATACTGACTCCAATAGGCAGTCAAAATTTATCAAGTTAACTGACTTAGCTCCGGCTTTAGCTCAGCCGAAAGCCGCTTAAGTATTTTCAACTGAATATTTTCCCACAACGAACCTCACCCTCTCGCTGATTGAATTAGAATAAGCTTGAATAAACGGAACGAGCTGGAAACTTTAGTCGCGAGCCGCTCTCGGAGAAGTCGGAGCCGCAGAGAAGAGAAGAAAGACTCGAAAGGTCGCGGAGTGAAGATGCAGTTTCAATCGAAACCGAAAGTGGAAGGAGGAATGAACTCTTCAACTGAGCTTTTCGTTGTTGCTTGCTCATTGTTTCGCTGCAGCAATCAAAAGCTTTCAGCTTTTGCTCTCCTATCGTTGCTGTTCTTAAACGAGGCACCAAATAGAAAACTTTCTTTTGATAAAGTCAACGATGCGACATCGGAGTCGTGATGGTTTAATTTCATAATTTATGTCTCAGCTTTCTTCATTATCTCTAAACATTTCGATGAAAGTTCACGTTTCATAAACGACTGGAACGGTTTAACATTTGAATCTAATATCATTTGCTTGTTCACGACGCTCGCAAATTAGCTGACATGAATAGACCAATTACCTTTGTTGCCTTCGCCCCTTATCACCTCGTTCATCGGTTTCCTTAAGCATTTTCAATGACGATGCAGCTTCACCCATTCGATCTTGCGCCTTTCTTTCGACACCGATCAGATGCTGATGATTTAATTTCAGCGTGACTTACTTGAAACGATCTTAAGTGGTCAAACCTCTCGACAACAAAAACTGTTTTGAAACCGATTCAACAACATAACAATAAAACTTTTTAAAGTAGACGAAAAAATTACCAAAATTTGTAACGTCTAATAGCGTCTTTCTCGCTTCTTACGACCTGAAGTATCTCGCTTCTTCTTTCTTTCCTTTTTTTGATGAGTGATGTGTGAGATTTGTAAGAATAATATCGCAATAAGCTCTTGGCGAGATGAAGAAAACAGCGAATGCTTTCAAATGCCTTTCCTCTTCTTCATTGACGCCGCTCGGCGCTTGCCCAATATCAATTTATTTTGGGAGCGAAGCTCGCCGAAGCTTCAATCAAAGATATTATGGAAAACTCGAGAGATATCAAATTTGCGTGATGTGGAGCGTGGATCTTCAAACACGTTTCGATGATGTGGAGATGAGATGAGGAAGATGAGTGTCGAGTTGATGCGAAGACGAAGATTGAATTCAATTTAAACTAGCGCCGATTCCGAGTGACTGACAAGCTCAGGCTCGTGACTGTTGATCGAGACTAAGAGATCCTGAGAATGAATTCATTGGAAGCTCCCTGATAGAACTACTTCGATACCAAGTCCAGCGAAGTAATGTCCAAACAATTCCCCGTTGATTGGCTAACTCATAAAGGAAACATTGATGTAAGAAAATTAGAGAGAACACCTTTGTAATTTTGTTTTGAAACCTCTTGAGATTTTTAAGGGTTTGATTGATCGCAGGAAAGCTCAAGACGTCTCTGGGCAACCGCAAATCAATGGTAAAATTTCCCTTAATTCTGAATCATTTCTTTCCTCATAAGACATTCGAAGCTTTCTATCTCTCGCGAGCGATCCCATCGATTGTTTGCTTTCGTTCACGCCTCTAAGTGATGTAAATAAATCAGTAACTAAATGAATAATTGAGCACTCAAGTGCTAAAGAATAGTGACGCAAGATGAATGCATATTATGATGATGGCGAGCTGTAATGAGGGAGATTAGAGCAACAATATCTCTCGATATTTGCATGTCCAAGCGGCGATTGAGTCGGCGGGAATTTATTGGGTTAACAGCTAAGACTCAATAAGATTAAGTATTGTTCAACGACGAGATGTCTGATGAGTTTACGCAAACAAAAGACTATTTAAACGGCTGATAGTTTTCGGCGAGCCTCGAGGTGATTGCCGACTCATTATAATTTTATTTTCGCCAATGAATCATGATAACGCGAGCGCGGGTCCAGACAATTGAGCAATCGAGTTGTGCAATCTTCGCGTTTGCAATTATTGAAACTCATAAATCGGACAATTCCATGCGAGATCAAGATAGAGAAATAATTGTGGGAACGAGAAGGGATGATGATGACACATATTTTTATGCAAATCGGAGATTCGTGATGAAGAGTCGGCACAAACAATTAAGAGATTTTTAATTTTCCATTTGCATATTCAAGCGATAAGTCAATGGCAACGATCATAAAGCTCCAAGTCGCAACAACAAACATTGAGTCGCCTCAGCATGCGACGCCCGACGCAAGCTTCACTTCCCATTCACTTTTGATTTCATTCTTCGACTCTTCTCGCGCCTCTCGCTGTGACCTTTTTTGACTCGACTGCTTCTCCTTCGCGGTGGGTTTCTTCTCTAACTCGCGAGCACTCCACAGCTCTCTCAATTCTTTCCACTCGACGCTAGACAAACGCTGCAAATTCACTATTTGGTGAATACCCAGAGAAGCACAATTATCTCTTCTGCATTGTGTAGCTTTTTTCATTTATACTTTATGAGATTTTTTTTCATTTTCATTTCGTTTTCGATTCACCTCGCGAGGAGACTCGGGTTTTGTCTTATTCTTATGTTGCAGGCGATCGTGTGAAGACGCTTTTTGAACTCAACTGTGCACAAAGTTTTATTCGGGTGACTTAAGACTTTCAATCGTTACGAGCAAAGTTTTTGAAAACCCGAAATCCATTTCGAGGAAAAATCACAAAGTGAATTAAAAACTTTTCGGGAAAAAGTTTTAAGTGGAAAACTGATCTGAACGTTGAAGCATAAGAAAGATTTTCAATTGTGCGGAATTTGTTTCGTGAGAAAAAGATTCAGTGAAGAGATTTAAAGTGAGTCAAGGATTCGCCTAAAAAGAAACGCTAAGCATCGAAGAGTCGCAGTTTAACTACAGAAAAGCTCAATAATCGATTGGACCTTGCAACTGGATTTTTTCGGATAAATTGATGATATTTGCATCTTAAGGTGAGTGCCGATGGCTGCTTGTGATGTTCCACGATGCTTTTAAAAATCAATTTGTGCGTAATTTAATTGACGAGGCTCAAGTGAACTTTTAATTTCACGTGGAATATTGAGCCTCGAGCAATTCGACTTTAATTGAATTGATGGCTCGTCTCCGTCTCGCTGATTAATTGCCACGATGGTCTTTGCCAAGTTTGTCGCGTTGACTCGAATTTCACTTTCATCGCGATGGAGTAAAAGAATGTCTGTAAATCACGACCCGATTGCAAGCCAGAGCCACACAATGCCCATCTTCAGCATCTTCCTTCCTGCTGCTATTCGGAATCGCATAACAATACGTAATGCCGCGGGTTATTCAACGTAGTTCTCTTCTTTCCTACAACTGACACGCCGCAAATTAATTTACGCGATAGACAACCCTCTTTCTTTTTTCGTGCGCCGATCACTTTGCATCTGGCGAGCCATCAATTAAGTCAACACAAAAAAGATTCGTTTAGGATTAAAAGTGAAAGAAGTAAAATTGACCGCAAACTAATTACGCTGCTTGTGTATTCAAAATTCGCGTCAGCCCATCGATCATGATCAAGATATCGCATTAGCGTCGTTACCGAACTTCCTCAAGAAGCTTTGTGTTTGCCCGTTTGGCATTAGATAATCTTGAGAAACCGCAAGACGAATCGTTGGCAGAAGAAAGTTCATAAAGAACTGCAACACTTTTCAATTGATACGACACGAAAAAGAAATTTCTCAGCTTCGTAAAACCGCGAAACGAGAAACTTGAGAAGTCGACGGAGATTTAATTGTGCGCGCTCGAGACGAGCGATTCAAAGGTCAGCTTGTTTATTAACGAGATCAGTCGAGTAATTTGTAAAGTTCGAAATGCCAGAGGGCGAGAAACAGATTTCTTATCAACACCAAGGCAACTCGATGACTTTGCTCGTCTCATCAATCACACGATTACTTTAATCACCGTTTGCTTCATCTAATTGAATCGAGATTTACTTAATCTCTTAACAAACAGCCGTCTTCCATCTGCAGCAGCCTCCGAGCGAGATGGAAACGCGATTTGTGTTATAAAAGGAAAATTGAGATTTGAGCAACTTCTGTGAGCTCGCAATATTTTTTCCCATAAATTTCCAAACTCTCGTCGTTGGCGACAATAACTTTTATGATGCGCCGCGCTTGAGACTTTCGTACTTCAGTGCGATGAGAACGAGAGGCGTTTCCATTTTATGTAAGAAGTGAAGCCGATCTGGTGTCACTGATAGCGTCGGACAAAGCGTTTATGCAGAATTTGATTTATGTTCGCTCGTTTTGGCAAATGATGATTCACAAGATCCGGAAATCTCATCGCGATGTCGAAAGCCTCAAGAGCAGTTTTCTCGTTTTTCAATCCGATTCAATGTTGTTTTATGCAGAGCACGCAAGAAATAATACACAAAAATGCAAAGATCGTGTGAGGTGCCAGATCATCGGCTCGACGGAGTTCAACCATCCGCTGAACTAGATCAACTCGATCCGGCAACACCGAGTCGATGAAGATGAAGCCAATTGTTGTTAAAAGAGGCGAAGAGAGAAACATGCCGAGGAACATGAAGAATTATTAGTTTGCTCTGCAAAAAGTTCACGCGAACGGCCGAGGAAGCGATAGCGAAATTGAAAGTTTAATGTGTGAGATTTTCTCTCCATCAAGCTGACATGAGCGTTTCCATCGTGATAAGCGATCGCAAATTGATAATAATCAAGAAATTTTCACGCAAAAATTGACGTAAAGTGTTCGTTTTCGATCTATTACAGTAATTGTGGTTATTATCTGAGCGTAACCGCGCTCGCCGTGGTCGTCATCATCCTTACATCACGTCGAAACGTTCGCAGACTTTTGAAGATGACTCGACAAAATTACTCGAGGTTCGACTATAAATCAGAATGTCATAAAAGTGGCGCAAGACTTTCTTCGGCATTTGCGCAATTTTTGGAGATTTTTTTAATGTTCGCGAGGGTGTGCGACGGTCGTAAGAGTCTTCAGGTCCGTAAATGCCGCAAGCACTTCTGCCAATAACTTTCGCGGGCGTAAGAAATTCGATGCTAATCGGTTGACATCAATCTCGCTCGTATGAGGCTCCCTTAGCGCTTCGAGCGAGGGAGCATTATGAAACCCGAGCTTAAGCTTTCGATCGCTGATCCGCAACGAAGCAGAGGTTAAACGTTTTCATGAGTTTTCCATCTTCAAGAATCTCAATTGTGGTCAATTGCCAAACTAAGTATGATTCAATACTTAATCGAAGACGCTTTCAGTCTTCTCGGTCGATTTTTGGGTCGATTGATGTGTAGAGTTTGCTGCAGAGAGAAGAAACCTTCACTAATTTCCCGCTCGGCTTGCCAGCTTGTGGCCTTTCAGACTTAATTTGAGTCAATATCTGCACGTTTCCATTAACGTCCAACATTGACTTGAACGTGAAAATCAAAAGTTTATCAATTACCTGTTCGATCGAAGCGATTTGCATCAAGTTGCAACGAGTGCAATTGCTGGAAAAATCTCCCACGGTAACATGAAACTTTATTGTTCGCGACTTAATCGTCAATCGTGGCGCTGGAAAGTGATATTGCCCGATCGAGTATCATTAAGTGTGCAAAGCTGGCCGTTCATTTGATCGTCGGGCCCGATTGTAATCAGCTAGTCGCGCTAAATTCGTGAGCGGCATTGGCTTGAGGTCGCTAGAAAAAATGAAAAACTGCGTGAGAAAAGCGCATCGTTTGTCAGGAGCGCCTAATTGTTTGTTTGGCTTGAAGTTGTCATAAATGTTTAATTATTCCGAGTGCGCAACTGTTTCTAATTAACTCTTTTTGATTAAACCACTTTTTCGCAACCAGCGCTGCGAAGTGAAATAGACGCAGCGCGTGAAAAATGAAAGACTTCAACGGGCGGTCGGGCGACGAATTCCAAAGATTCAAGTTTAGTTTTTTCCATTGCACAACTCAAAACTCGTTGCGTTGACTGACGAGTAGGAAGCAGCACAGACGGCGACAATCGATGAGATTAGACAACAGGAATATCGTGCTCGACTAATTGATTCTCTC
This sequence comes from Smittia sp. YW1114-2, assembly GCA_033064975.1. Taxonomy (NCBI): domain Eukaryota; kingdom Metazoa; phylum Arthropoda; class Insecta; order Diptera; family Chironomidae; genus Smittia; species Smittia sp. YW1114-2. The sequence goes on along the minus strand of CP093834.1, from coordinate 12,929,131 downwards.
GATTTAATCTGCAAACGTTCCTATAAAAGTAGCGGCGACCTTGCTGTCATTTCAGTTAATGTAGGAGATGCAAACAAGTTTTGTTGTGATTGAGTCTGGACAGAAGTTTCCAATATGCAAAATCATCAATCGCTGTCGCTTTCAATTGAACGATAAATGTTTCCGCGATGCAATTATGCTCTCTGCTTATAAAAGTTCAGCTGCTCCTCGCTTGTGATTATCATGCAGCAAACATCTCACGTTAGCTCGTCTCTCGAATGCTTTTCTTCGGTATGGAAATTGTTTTCGCTTGTTGTGCATCACACTCGCTGTTGATACTGAAACGAATCCAATGTCATTAGAAAATGTGCAGGAAATATATGGGAAAAGTAAAAGGAAAAGTTTTCTCTTTCTCTACTCGCTCGAGGCGCATCAAAGAACCTTTCCAATTAAAATCGTTTTCGTCTGATAAGGCGATGATCGTTGGGTGAAGATGCAAGCTCGGCTCGTGAGAACAGCAAGCGCCAGACCATGCGGAACCGACCGCTGGACTATTTACGGAACATCGAACCTTTACCTTCTCGAGCCAGCAGTGCAAATCAGAAACGAAGCGCCTGGTAGATTTTGCAATCGAAAGAAGCTGGCAGAACTGCGATCGATCGAGAGTTGGTTCTCCATTCGTCTCGTGCGCTTTGTGCTTAGTCAGGCGATAGCGTAATAGTTTAATTGATTCAATGATATAATTCGATTGTTGCCGCTCGTTTGCTTCTGTGATTAACGGCTGAGTGACAAAAGAAAATGTGCGAGAAGGTTTCGCGCCCAAGACAATCGCGTGTGTTCGATTCGGCGATTCGAGCTTCTGCGCTGGAGATGGAGTGGCCGAAGCTGCATTCGCTTTCGATAAACTTTTCATCGCGAGTACAAGAAATTCGTGTTTGATTCAGAGGCAGAATGTTGTTGAGCCGCGCTTAGAGAGCCACATTCACGTTGGCGGTTCATCGTCGCTGCTTCGTCTGCTCATTTCACTTTCATGTCGACAAATATTTTCGACTGATTGGCTTCGGATATTGTTGTCAATCCGTTGTGACAAAAAGTTAATCGAAAAGTGATGATTATCCATTATGCAACAGCGGTGACTTACAAAGAAAGCAACGAGCCGGATTAGGTCAATCAACGGATTTGTGCTATGAATCAGGTGAATTTTGCCGACAGTTTCGAGTCGACCGATGAATGAACTTCAGCAAGTTCAACAGCCAAGCTGTCGCCAAACTTAATGCACGAGGAAAGTTGCCTCGCGTTCTCGAAGAAAGTCGACAACATGAATTTGAATTTGCTTTGCACATTAAAACGAAATTTATTTCCATTCAATTCAATGAGCCGAGGCCTTTGCATGCTTCCTCGCCTTTCATCGAACCTTCTCCGTGTCATCTCACTGAATGAACACGCTCGCCAGCTTTTCTTGTTGCTCTTAATTTCTGTTTTGTTTTCGCTCATGACTGACCCACATTACGGCGCTTGCTTCACTTTTGCCTAATTTCCTTTGAAGCTAAACATTTTTTCCTTGAGTTGAAGAGTTCGTTGCATGTCAGCAACATGTGTCTGGGAACGCTGGCCCGGCGTGACGTTTGAGCAAGTGATTAATAATCTTCACCCATTCTTTTTTACAGACGAAATTTCGAAAAGCACCGACCATGGGCAACAATTGGCGAGTCAAGCTGCTGCTGGTGATCGGTAAGTAATCGAACGAGATTCCATTCACTTAAAAGATAAATCATTCATTATCTATTCGATCTTGAGTGCCGCACGATTAAGACGCCGACCGCTCCGCGTGATCTCGATTCTCGGAAGCTAATGAAATTACAATTCCACGCTTGAAAGTATGTCTGACCTTTGCATTTGTTTGGATGACAATGCGAAGACTTAAGCGTCAAAACTCGCTGGCATCGACACAAGGGATTTGCGGATTACGTCGAGGCAAGACATGAAATTGTTACCGATACACCAAACTGTTTAACAGCTTCATGGCATTTTATTTATTGTTGATATTTATCGCTTTTTTAATGAACCATTTCATTGCGAACTTGAACTTTGTCGAGTACTTTGTGGCGGTGATCGACAGGCTGGAAACATTTTGTTGCAATGAAGTCGTTAAGGCTGTTCAACATTCATAATAATTTGTTATCTTTTGAGGGTGAGAACTAGGCTTTCTGCTGAGTCAGTAGCGCTGTCACGGCCAAATCATCTCTAAGGGTCATCGTAGCTCATTCACTTTGAATTATCATGTCCAATTAAAGAAATGTTTAGCATGCCGAGAACGGCTGCTGTGCTTTTGCTATGACATTGCGTGCCACGCGCTTAATTGAGAGCAAGACAGAATATTAAACTGAAATCTCAAGCTCGCGCATTCATATTCGCTTGAGCGTTAAGCAGCTAAACGGTGCTGCGTCTGCAATTTGAAATTCAAAGTAGCTACTCGAGGAGACGCTTCACGCAGCTTCTTGCCGCCCGCCGAATGGAGTTCCAATAGTTGATGGCTTAATTTATGTATTTTGGTTAAGGCAAGCCCGTTCATTATGTTCACGAAAAGTATAATTTAATTGTAGATCATTAAATTCTTGGGGAAGAAAAGACTGAGAAGCCATTGTGAAGCGCGCGCATTACAAAAAGTGTAAAAGCATTTTTGGTGTGAGAGATTTTCTCACAAAACAAATCGGCGATCTCTCGGTTCACGTCTGCAGTGTTTCTTGTCTGGCAAATTACTTACAAAGAAGCAAAGGTATCGGAGTGAACAATTCACGAATTGTTCGCAATGCCAGGCTCTCCGACATCAAGCTAATTGAACTGGGAGTCGTGCCTGCGATATCTCTACGAGCTCCAATCAAAGATTAAATTCAATGGAAATATCAGTTTCTCATATTTGAGCAGCGCATTTCTCAAAGGTGAAAAGAAGTGTCTTGCGTCAGAATATCTAGAAATCTTAACTGGGGACAGTTCGTGGGTTTTGTCATACTCAACGCCTGCAAGCTAAAGAGCTCACAGAAAAGTCGAGATGCTGCAAATAGTTGTGCTCGTGTCAAAGTTCCTTGTGACTGAAGCTACTAACAGACCCGCACAGTGAGATAATCCCTCCAACAATTTCGTCTTACTCGACATTTCTGTCTTTGCCTTTGATTGGGGAAGAATGATAAAACTTTTCAACGGTGGGATTACAAGAAGTGCTGAGTTGTTGCCATGCAATTGTCGATGAGATTGTTTTTCGCTTTGGCAAAGTGTTGAAATCCATCCGTCATTCATATCGCACCACATTTAACGGTAGTCAATCAATTATTTTGACACCACGCAATCTTGAAACACGCAACAGCGCAAGGCGTTGATGTTCCTCGAATCATTTTCATGACCATTGTTATTCCATTTTGGCGAGGCAGCGAAGTAACAATTCATCTGCTGGTGAGAAATTAGAAATGTTATACAATCGAGTGCCGGGCAAAGCATTTTCGGTCGTCGTAGCATCTTGATGACTATTGGCAACAGTTTTATAACAAACTTCGGAGATGATTCAGATAGTTTTCTGCTTGGTAATTGCGCAAATGCCAGTGAGAGTCATAACGATGTGATCGCAATTTCCTCTGCCTTGATCTTAAAACGGTGAAGTTGACGATCAAACGAACGCTTTCATGATTCATTCCAGCAACGTTTTACTTTCTTCCGACTCTTATTTATGATGTTTCATCTTTCTTCTTTCCAGGCATCATATTGTTCAGCAGTCAGCATTGTTGCGGGTTAAAGGTGAGCTTTGAAATGTTGTTTCCCTTTCGTGTCTCGAGCCATTCCCGTTCATTCAATTAAGTTAATGTTTGAAGAGCATTTGATAGGAAACGAAGGAGGCGAACGATCTCTCTAACTGCTTCAAAGCGAATCAAATTTAATTGTGAGAGTTATCGGGCTCAGTGTGCTTTGCTCGTATCTTCATCTCAAATTTCTTTCCATTGCAATTTCTCCGCGCCAAGTTAGGATGATAAAGCAATAGTTCAAACCGGAGTCACTCATTGATTTATTGCCTCCTCCACCTCGATCTGAAGGGGGCTTGCGAATTGACTAATGACTCGTGAGGCGACTCGCTGGCAGATAAAAACCCATTAAGCAATTTATGAGCAAAGGGGGAAGAAGATGATTGCAATCAAAGGTAAAATGTGCCTGCAAATGTCAACAGTCATAAGGAAGCGATGAATGCATGATACCGTTGGAGTTGTCAGGAGTTGTCGGAGCGATTTGCGAGCGAGCCAAACGCGGAGTTGCGTCGAGGTTGCAACTCAATCTTTACCTAAACAATTACATCACATTAGGTCTAATTAGCATAAGTATGATCTTTCATATGTTGCATGCCCGCCGCGGTTTCATTTGAATACAATGCGAATTTTCTAACTGAGTCAAACATTCAAATTTTCTTCTTATGATGATTTTATCTAACGATCATATGGGAAGCACATTTCGTAAGACTGGCGAGGAAAGAAGCGAAAACGAGTCTTAATTAATTTCACTCTTCATTTCTCCGACTGCCTCTCATTTTCATAAAACTAATTGTTTTTATGCGCGCGGGTTGCGGGCGCTGAGGTTGAAGGGAAAGAAGAAATTTCCAGGTCCGCACTGTACGGAAGAATGAGCGAGTTTGAGAAATGCGCGGATCATGAATAGCGGCATTAAATAAGAAGTCGGAGCATATTTCATCACGAACGTAATCATATTTTCTCTCGCGCCGATGTAATGAAGAGATCATCTGCTTTTTGCATCCATCGGCTGATGGTGAAAGAGAAGGAAAACTTTTCCCATTGTTTGCTCGTAGAAAACAAAGAACGACGATGATTAATTCATTCGATTGCTCGCAATTGCCGTTGTGAACTGCTGACTCTCTTTGCCTTTAACTGACTCACTCGCTCTTCCCTTGCGAGTTCAGTTTGATAGAGGAATCGCAAACAAATTAACTGTCGAGCTGCTGGCTTTCCGTGACATCGACAAACACGTGCAGCAATTAATTAAGCAAGTCGCAAAATCAAATGAACAAATGTCCAGAGACTAAGTGGCTTCACACTGAGTGCTTGAGCAACAGAATCTAATCTAATTAGATCGCTATCAACGTTTTGAGAAGAAAATTGTTTTCCCTCAATGATTCAAGAGCAATTAATTCATTACCATCACAGCATGACGCTGAAAGAAGACATGCAAACAAAACAAACTCGTCTTGCGGGCTTCGCTAGCATGAATGGAAGAGAATGTAGCAAAAGCAAACCTCGCGGCTTCGTGCAGAATGACTGCAAGTTGTAATTAAACGAGACCAATTATGCACAGCAGTTGTAGCTGTTATTGCCTCATCGGCCCTCGAGTGAGAGAAGTAATACCTCCGAAGCCGAAAGAATCAATTGCATCATGCGCCAACGTCAATTATCTCGTTTCTCATTCACTTGAACCTTTTGCAGCGACACAGAACATCGCCCAAAATCGTTGCTCAACGAACTGGAGCAGCGAGGTTTGAGGAATACGTCGACGATGATAACGCGAGCCATGAGTCGAAGCTGAAGAAGCGATTGGCGCAGGATCCGGACATCGATCCGGTTCACTCGGATCCGGCGATATATCAAGGAGTTTTGGGACGGCCAGGCGTCGATTTCCCAACCATGACCGCCATCCCCAAGACTAACTTCGAGTGCAGGAACTTGGGCAACGGATATTTCGCTGACTTGGAGACTTCGTGCCAGGTATCTTTAACAATGCGTTCGCGCGCCACTTGCGACAATCGATTTCGTTTTGTTCATTTTAGGTTTTCCACATTTGCGACGAAGGACGGAAAATTTCGTTTCTCTGTCCCAACGGAACAATCTTTCGGCAAATCGATTTGATCTGCGACTGGTGGTTCAAAGTGGACTGCGACGCTGCACCCGAGCACTACGCTGAGAGCTCTGAGCAGCTCCAACGAGCGCAGAGATTACGTCAACAGAAATTGCGTCACGTTGTGAGAAGCGAACAAGGGTTTGGTGCATCCGGCGAAATCTTTTTCCGCAACGATGCCCGGCCAGCCGAATCCATTCAAAAGCCAGCGGTACGCTTGCCTCAAGGTCGAGCTTTTCGAGCTCCAAATTCGAAAATAAACAAACGAATGGATAACAATGAGAGTGATGCAAGCAAGCCTGCCGGAGAAAACTCTAATGCCTCGGAAGTTTTGTATTCGCGTCGGAATAGCCGCAAGGAAGACACAAGCGAAGGCGACTCGAAGGGAAAGGAAATTCAAGAAACAGCGGAGACATCATCGTTCGTTAAAGACAGAAACGCGTACAACGGCTACTCGTATCCATCTCCGGCGAACAACAACGGCTATCAGTATCTGCCGCCTAACCAAGGCTACAACTACCCAGCAGCTAGGAATAATGGTCAGCGAATTGACGAGCGGGTCGAAGCGAAGGAGAGACAAGAGTCGAATGCGAAGCCAGAAAAGTTGAAGAACAGCGTCTTCCTTTCAGAGCCACAACCGTTCAACACTCGCCCGACCGAGAAGCTTTCTGAGATGTACGTTTCAACGGTCGCAGCTTTGGAGTTCGCCACCACGAGAAGCAGCACCACACCAGCCAAGATCTTGGAACCTGTGACCTCGAAGCCACAGCTCAAATCGACCGCAACGTCGTCAATCTCCACACGCCGAGGTAGCACAACTTACCAGTCGAGTTTGAAATCAGCTGAAGACAAGGAAGCGTTCAGAAGCAGAATTCAAACTGTGAACTCTGTGGCAAGCAGCGAAGTTAAAACAACGACTGAGAGCTACAACACGTACTCAACTGCAAGGCGCGCGAATGGTAAAACAAAGGAGACGCCGTTCTACACGCCAACAATTCCAACTGTCCGTGAAACCACAACAACAACTACTCTTAGCCCGACCACCACGAACCTACCCGAGACAACAACTCAAGCCACAAACTCTGAGATTGTTAAGCACGCATTGGAGATGATGGAATCATTAAAAGAACTTGACATCGACAGTGTTCTACCTACAGAAACTGAACGTTACATGGGTGATCGAGTTGGCTTGGAAGTGCCGCCATCGTCAGGTCCCAATGCCCTTCATTCTCTCGCTCTGTACTTTGCTAATGGTGACATCAACAACACAAAACGCATGACAGAAGAGCAAGCGCGAAAAGCGAAACAAGGAATCTCCGCTGTCTTTTTGAGTGACAAAACAGTTACAAAGTACGAAGAACTTTTCCCCGGCGAACGAAAATCAACGGAGCCTTCAATCGCTCACAGAGAAACTCTGCAAACTGACACTCGACACAGTGAAGACGAATCCAACGATCTTGAAACGCAGCACTCAAAGAATCCAGTTTTGTCTGCTGCTGGCACTCCCCAGTTGAGAGAAATCGCTCAAGTCTTCACTCACGCTTTGTCAGCTTACCTTCAAGATCCCGAACAGTTCAGAAAAATCCTATCCGAAATCCGACCCACCCAACCGCCTCCAGTCGAGCTTAATGAAATCCCGCGCTTCCCAGGCGAGAACCAAGAATTCGATCGTTCTGAATCTGCTTACAACATTCCTCGAGCGGCTGGAACGACGACAAAACCGGAAGATTTGGAGATTTTCGACTTCTCAGACGTCACGGCGCCATCGAAAGAGAAAGAAAGCGAAACGACAACTGAAGGCTATGACGAGAAAACGACCACAGAGTCGAGCTTTCCATCAACGGATTACTACCCACAAGTCACAGAAACTCTTCCGCCGGCATCGTCAAACCTCGCCGATAAAACTCCGGGGTCTCGTTTGCTAACAGAAAGCTTGGAGAAAACTGCCAACGAAAATCTTATCTTGAGAACGGCGAAAGAGCTCGATCTGCGACTCCCCGCTGACGAAATCAACGGTGGACTCGGGTCATCTTCACGATTCAACTTTGATCTTTTCAACAGCAAGGAAAACGAAGAGAAAGACACTTATTTCCCAATCAACACAGGCAGTAAAAGCAAGCTGGATCCCTATGGCTTAGGAGTCAAGCCCGAGAACAGTACGCCTATCAACGACCCTTACCCAACGTCTCTTGCTGATACTCAAGCTGTTCCACTTAGATGGGGCGAAGAGCTGACAACGATCGACCCACAAACCACTGAAATCTATCCAACGGTCTACCCAGAGTTGCTTCCACCATTTGACATTAACGGAACGAACATCTTGAACATTCCAAGCAACGAAATTCAGCTGCCAAACGAAGAGAATGACGAACATCTTCACACGCAGCAGAGCCAGTCGTTCGTCTCGAGTCGCAACAACATTTACACGGAAATTAAAAAGTCAAAATCGTACAACGATTATCTCAACTACAATGAAGAGTTCCTGCTAGGCACGACGAATTTCGGTGAGAAAATCTCAACAACAACAGAAATTCCGCAGACAACAACGTCGACGATCAAGGGACATTTCGTGACGAAATCGATTCCAGTTACGACGACAAGCACGCCGGAAGTCACCACGGAATATTCCACGACCACATCACATTCTGAGTCAACCCTGCCTGATTCAGGAAAGCTTGACGCCAACTACAAGACGACGGTCTCTTACACCGTCTTCTTAGATCCACTGACGATTAACGATGGATTGATGGAGTCGGGAGAGGACAGCACAGTCACACCTTCACCAAACACGTATTTGCCTAATGACTCCACGAGCACCGACGACTCCAATCAGCTCACGACCACACTGGCAACGACCCAGCGACGTGGAAAATCTTCGTTTGCAACAACGCCTTTGACGATTCGTTTTGCTGCTGAGGAAACAAACAGCATTGAGCCCATGCAGAAGCGTGCAAATGAAATGTTCGGCAACCTGAATGAAACACAAGTGAATCATTTAATGAATGTGATGAAGAAGGCTGAAGAGAACAAACAAGTGAAGCGATTGATTTTGCTGCTGATCCAAACATGCGATGGCGACGATCACAACAAGACTCTGGAGGAGTCAAGACAAGCGCTATTGAACGCTTTGATTGGAATGGACAACTCAAGTGGCAACGAAAATCGGAGCGAAATCAAAATCATAAACACGAGACGAGAGAAAAGCTTGCGAACGACGACGACTACAACCACTGAGATCCCTATCACGACCTACCGCAGTGTCAACCATGAGAAGTACACGAGCTCTGAGTCGGTTAGCAAGGAACTCGACGATGCCGAGCCGACGACTTCATCTTTCGATCAGACAACAGCGTTCGCCTCGCGGTCGAACTTTGAGAGTGAGACGACAACGCTCGATTCACAGATACTGACGACAGAACCGGAAGTTGCCACAACAGAAACTCCGTCGACTACTTCGACAACGACCACGACGGAGCAGCCAATATCACTGCCAGTTAACTCGCGCACTCGCTCGATAGACTCAAAGCCCAAGTTCAGGCTAAAGACAAATGCCAACTCAAAAACTAGTTCGGGTAGCGTGAGACATCAAAAGAGCTTAGGCGCGCACGATGAATTTGTCGCAGAGTCGAGTCAAACTTCTTCGATAGAGCACAAGCGCGCTGACGCAAGGGCGCTCGAACTGCTTAGATCGCTCTACTCGTTGGCATCGCGATGGGGCAAATGAGAGCGTCACACTTATCAGTTTAAACTCTTATTCTTAGAGCCATATAATGAATTTAAGATTGTTTAACTTCTAAACGTCAACTACCCTCGTTTCGTTCATTCCAATCAAACATCGTTATTTAGGTTCGCGTCTTCAAATCGTCAATTCGTGATATTGTACATACGTCAGATTCGTGATAACCAACGCATTATTCGATGTCTTCTTAATCATGAGTCGCAGCAACTTCGAAGGAGTCAACACAGCTGAACTTTTTAACTATTCGCTCCGGAGCAGAGTTGCCACTTTTTGCCAAACTACATCAATTGAAGATAGAAAGCTTGAATGGAATAGATGAAGTTGCTTTAGCAAGAGAGGATGATTAAGCAATCGCACAGCAGAAAGTGGCTCCTCTGGTCATAATCATTCAATCAACATATGTTTAAACTTTAAAGCCCATTACTTTATAAGTCTGAAGATTTTTTTATATGATAAAAAATGTTTATTTCCAATTTTCCAACATCATCCTTCAATAACGCATAGAGAACTCAAGTCTTTTGTAAAAAAATTCTTTCGTGTTATGTTAGAAACTTATTAAAACTAAATAAAGAAATTGTTCTAGCTTAACATTATATAGTCTAATCACATTGCTAGTGGTCAGAGTAAAATCGAGCTAAATGGCGTGAGACTCAACTTGATATTTCACTCAGAAGTTTCGAGCCTCAAGGTTTTAGTAATTAGGACGAATAACAAAAGTTTGAATAGCAATTTGAAGCTTTGATGGCCTCGTCGGGTTCCCACTACTTGATAACATGCTTTGTCATGTTTTTGGTTGGAAAGATTGCTGTGCATAAGCGGTGCAGTAGGACGAGGACAAGTCGCTTGTTCAACGTTCGGTTCTGGAGCATCTCAAAGGAGCTCGTCAAGCCAATTCGAGTTGTCTCGCTTCCCAAGAAGTGTCGCAATTCCTCTGTGAGAAAAATGGAATAATTTTCTGAAAGTTACGTAAGATTGATTAAGCTCACCAGATAAGAATGCGAACAATGCGACTCTTGCAGCCATCCGAGTTCTGAGCTTTGTTGTGTCTTCACGATCCAAGTTATCTTGACGTACTCCATTCGGCCACACGTTGTCGATTATCGCGTACATTACGCCCGTAACTCTATCGACGTCTAAAATATATTTCTGTGCAATGTCTTGGATCTTCTTGTTGAGCGATTGACTGACGAAGGGCGCAGCCATGATGCTTTGGATTCCTTTCTTCAGCCACTGCGATCGTGCGTCGAGATCGAACACGATGTCCAACAGATTGATGAACGAAACGACCGAAGGGAATTCCGAGTTCGAGCTGGGAGTGTCAATCATATCGCTGATCGTCAACTTCTCGATGTTCTTATGAAGAAATATTCGAGAAAGTCCGCCGAAGACGCTGTCGGGCATGTTTTTGATTGTTCGCATTCCAGACTTCAAAGGATTGACAATGTTCTTCACCACTTTGGATCCGTGGATCTCGCGGTCGTCTTGGTCTGGTTCGAGGAAATCCAAAATCACGAAATGCATTCCGTCATTGCTCTCCGCTTTCTCACAGATCACACGAAGAAAGTCGTTCAGGATCACCATGCGCCGTTCAATCAAACCTCGACTTGTGTTGTGGAATGTTTGTTTTTTGGGGAATGGCAAGGCCGAGGTTTGAAGGTGCTGAAACCTCCTCAGCAGAAGCTTCTTGAGCTCAAGAAATTTTGAGTATCTCCGATAAATGTGCCAGCTTTTTTGGTGCTCAATGCCTTGAGTATCTTTCTCAATTAGCTTCACATGAATCGCGTAGACAGCAAAATTTCCACTGCTATTGATTGCAGTGTTAATAATTTTAGCAGACAAACGTTGCTCGATAATGTTTGACGGATCTCTCTTGATTACAATTCCTGTATCACTGTGCGAACGCTGGTGCCGACTGACGTTCGTTTCCCAGCTGACGTCGTCGTTTGGATCGAGCAAATCAATTTCGTCGTCGACAGCAAAATCACCAGAACTCGTCTCGCTTTTCGACTCGTTGCTCTCGGACAACGAGAGCTCGATGGGCAAATCCGTTTCGATTTCCTCGAGCTCAAGAAGAAGCTTCTTGTAAGCCGGCGACTCGTAAAAGTTTTGCAAAAAAACGTGTTCGTTCTTCAGCTTTTCGTACACGAACTTGCAAATGGAATCGAACCACAAAGGCTCCGGTTGCAGGAAAGTGTCCTTAATTTTGATGTGAACAACTTCGATGAGTCCTTGGTCAACGTTCAAACAGTTTGCAGATGTTGGAATCAAATATTCGGTGTACAAGTTGAAAGCTTTGTCTCTAAGCAGTCGAAACAGTTCTTGTTTCTCGTGATCATTATGAGTCTCTGATAGTCTACTGGCGGTTGCGATTCTCCACTCCTGCGCGAGACAATAGAAGATGACGTACTTTTGCAGGTTTAGGATTGAAAGGTAGTCGAGGTAATAACTAAGCGCGAGGTCTTTCGAAAGAATCTCATCCAAAGTCAGCAGTGGAATTTTCAGCGAGATCTTCTCCTTCTCGATGAATTTCTTGCCAGACGAATCGACGCTGTTGTTTTGCAAGCTTGTTATTCTCAAGTCGATGACTTTTTGGGTGAATTTCAGCGATGCGAGTTCTCCAGCAAACTTTAAATCCTTGTGCTTCAAGTCCATCTCGCGAGTGATCATGGAGCGAACAGCTCGAAGCTCTGATAAGTCATTGCACTGGCGAATCATTTTGATAAGATAGTCAGACGACGGTGGGTCGTTGCTGAACACGTGAGCGATTTGAAAGTTGAGGAAATCAGGGTCAGAGAGTGTGTTGATCACAGATTTTCCGACGACACTTGCGAGCAGCGGAGCGAGAAATGTGCGGAGTGCGTCGCACTTGAAGTCGTCAGGTGGTAGCGTATAATACAAAATTGTTTCGAGCACAGATGTCAGATGCTTCTCAAGCGCTTCATCACTCAGGCACTCGTCCTTGAATGAATTATCTGACGCTTCAAAGAATATTTCAATCAGTTGCTTTTCAGGATCTAAAAGCTTTTCGTTGGTTTGAACAGAGTAGAAAGTTGAATTGGCTACTTTCTTATGGATCAGCGCGTTGCCCAAGTTCCAACTACGAGAACTGGTGACGTCTGTGTCGCTTTTATTGCGACGATGGAACGGTGAGTTAAACTTGCTGCTGCTTGGCTGCGGAGCTTTCTTTGACTGGTCGTTGAGCGTTTTCAGGGCACGATTGAAAGTGTGCACGTGATGAGCGATATCGTCAATCATTTTTGTCGTTATCAAAGCCTTGAGAGGAGCCTTTGTTAGCCTTCTCGTAATACTCGCAATGGATTTTTCGATGATTCTCCTTGTTTCATTTGGAAATGCTCTGCTGGTTGACACCTGTTGGTACCACGAGTCGATAAAGTCCCGGAACAAGTAGTCGAGAATGCTGTGAAGAGCTGTGTCAATCTCCTGGCTTTTCGTCATGTGCTCGTGTCGTCGCATTGGTTCTTTGTCATCTTTGGAAATCTCAACTAGAAAACGGAAAATTTAGATCACGTGAGTTCTAAAGCATCACTGATTCTTACAGTTGAGTCCCAGTTTTGCTTTGACATGTTGCTCGAGTGGATTCCTCAGCACGCTTTTCAGGCTCTCCTCAGGCGACGAGCTTATCAGAACTGCAGAAACTGTCGCTACGCATATCAGAGCGCAGGAGAATATCGCGAAAACACAATTTAACCCGCAGATCTTAACTAACGTGCTAAGGATTATTACGCACAAACTCACGACCCGGAAGTTCATGCTTGAAAATCACTGATAACTCATTCAGACGCGACCAAAAAATATTAAATTGTTTTAATTTGGAATTTGGTTTGTTATTGTTTTTCTCTTAATGTTTTTTTAATGTTTTAGTCCAATGTTTTTTCTCCAATGTGTTGCTGAACGAAAATTTCAAACGGAAACCGTTAGAAATTTTCGACGAAAGATCAATTTGAACATGATGACTGAGATTAGCTTTGGCTGATGACATTTGTTGGATATTCGAGCTGCAACATTGAACAAGTCGCAGATTATTCAAACTGCGTCTCCATTGTTTCAGAGCTGACCAATAAATATTGAAGATTCGATGCTAGAAGGGTTCAAACGACCTTGCCAAAGCTTTGAATGTTCCGATTGATTTGCTACGAAAGGCTGGAAATTTTATCACGTTGGCTCAACTGATCGAACGAGCCTGAAATTTCCTTCTGAGTTCGCCGGCTCATTGATTCATCGCATTTCCATAACTGTCGTTGAATTAGCATAAAGTTTTATTATTCCACTGCGCGATGACATTGAACTGATTTCTGCAAATTGATGTTCGCTGGCGCATCTTTGATGATTCGCTTCGTCTAATTGGCTCATTTTGGTCTGGTAATTGATTAACCAGAAATATTCTGAGCAAGCAAACAATCGATCCGAGAGGAAAGCTTCCAAGCTGTTCAGTTAAGGAAATAGCGGCGAACGCATTTGATCCTTTCCATTTGATAAATCGGCGAGTTTCATTAGAAGCCATCAGATTCGATCAACGAGCTTCGTTTCCCCTTCGTCGGTTCAGAGGCAAAGTTGATGAGTTCAAATAGCTTGAGTAATGACTGCCTATGTCTTCTCATCACTTTGCGGCGCTTCCTTTCCAGTCGGCAGATTAATCATACATATCAGTTTCAATTGACTTGCTTGTGAATCACAAGGCTGTCGATGGTTGAACAGCGAAGAAAACGAACGCAAAGCAAATAATTGAACAGAAACTAAATAGAAGACGCTGCGATTTGGATTGAAAGACACGAGCGATCTGCACTTGAACAGTTTCGTGTTAATTGCTCAAGAATCGATCAGTGAGCAGATCATAAACTCGCAGCTCAGCACGTGATTGTCGAAGTTTTTGAATGAAGCATTTTCCTTCACGACCTCTGATTTATTCGCCGATTATGTTTCATGCTCTTCAACTGTCGCGGATTGTCTATTAGCAGTGAATTTCAGAACCAAACTCAATTGAACCGAAAACAGAAGACGTTGAAATAATCAAAGCAAATCCTTTGGTGAGCAAAAAAGCCGTAAAACTACTTGCGGAGTTCATTAATAATGTTCCATGCTGTCGTGCAAAACTTCGCTTGGCATCACGAAAACTTTAAACTTTGCCTTACGAGAATATTTTTTATTCAAGCAAATTGCTTAGTGAAATATTCTCGAAATATTTGAGGAATCAAATTTTAAATTGAAATTTTTCACGATTTCAATCGATCAAAAGTTTCCCAAAGCTCCGAGAGCGAGACAAAGTTGGAAGACTTCGAGACTGTGCAACGGAAGGCTTCCTGGAAGTCGTCCATTTGGAAGAAGAACTGGTGCATGCTTTGATTGGTCTTGAACAAAGATGCCTGGTAGTGAGTTTGAGCTGCTGCGACCCAGAAGAGCTGCCTGTCCTTCAAGCTATCTGCGGTTAACCTCAGGTCCGTTCGTCCCGACTTAAGCCATCCATCATAAAAGTCATAAGCTGATTCATATTCATATTCAGTGAAAATTTGGCTGTTCTGAAACCCGTATTTCTAGAAGAACACTTAGTTAGTATACAAACAATTTGAATTTAATAAGCTGCTTACTTCATCAAGGTACGCAGAGAGAGCCTCGCTTACATCCCTGAAGAAGAAAAATCCAACCGTCGCTGAATTCCAAAAACGAGGTCGATCGGGACTGTAGAACGGATAGCTCAAGTAATCGAAGCGAATCACTGAAAATGACAAATGTAAAAATATCAAAAGAGAGACTTCATCTTTAGTTACTCAAAGTGTCGTCTTCCGGCCAATATTTAAACTCATGGACATCGCGAAGCACGACTTCGACAATCTTTCTGATCTGGTTATCACTTGGCTCTAATAAAGACTTTTGATGGTTCACGTAGATCTCCAAACTCGTCTCGATAAAACTCTGCTCGCTGTTCAGTGACAAGCTCGAGTACAAATTGTCAATGTTTTTTGGTTCCAAGACTTCTTTCGGATAACCTGCGACGACTTTCATTGACTTCACATGGTTAATTAGGTCTTGAGAAATTGTTGTATTCCACCGAGAATCTGCTTTGATTTTTTTAACTGCGAAGCTTTTTGCTTCATCGATAAACTGGTCAATTGATTCCTTCCGATTCTCGCCCCAAAATTGCAATGAGTAAAGCGACGTTAGTGCCGGACTCATGAAGGACTTGAGGTGTGACAGGCACAGTTCCCGACCGTTGGATTTTGTGTTGGTTAATTTCGAAGTGTTTGGTTGATGCTCTTTGACTAAAAGTGAACGAGATTCCGTATTCAAAAAATCATAAACCAGGAAATCGGCGACAAGCCTGAAGAAAACACGAATATATTTCCACGAATTTGTAATTGTTAAATCCAAATATTTACTTTTTATCGGCGAATGCGAGAAACTGTGCGAGCTTCTTCATCGCCAGAGGTTTCTCGACGAAAATATCTTCGTAAGCGTTAAGCTTTGTAATCAGCTGGTTGTCGATAATCTTGTGCCAATCGAGGTTCAAGATGGAAGTTAAGTTATTCAGCTCGTCGACGGACATCCAGACGCCTTTCTCATTTTTAGAGTAAGGACTCAAGCTCACTTGGAGATCGTAAAACTCGTGCTGAGTGCGAGCGATTTTGCCAAAGTTTGCATTAACTGGGAACAAGTTGTGAAGCATGATCTCGTAGCTGGCGAACCAACGATTTAGATCAACGAGGTGAAGCCGATAAATTCGCAGTCCCTTCTGTGTCCTTTCTAGTGAACACTGAAGCAAGTTACTGATTGCGTGGAACGGTTGCGCTTCGAAATATTTCCTAATATCAAAATCGTTTTGATTTGAGTCTGGGTAGAACTTTAAACCGAACGATTTGAGATATTCCCGGATCTCATTGACAGCGTTTCGCTTGACGTAATCTGTGTCAACACATTTCGCATAAAATTTCTTCATAGCTTTCGTCACTCGCGTGTCATTTTCGTTGACTTTGTCTTCCAAGACTTCTATTAATCGTCGATTGTAATGGGCGTCGATGTCTTTGAAAAATTTGCCAGCTGGCTCGTGATAACCTTTTGGTCCACTTTTAAGGAAATTCCCGATAGAAAATTCTTTAAAATCTTCGCACGGGTTCACAGATTTATTTTTTGTCATTGCTCCGAATAGAGCTTCAGCGTCCAACAGACAATACTTCGATTCGCAAAGCTTTGGCGTTGGCTGCTCCAGAGCTGCAGTAATCTGTTCTTGTGTTAGAGCGTAAAGCCCAACACTCAAGATAAGATAGAGCGGAAAACTCATTTCACTTTCTTGAATTTAATCGACTGCGGCTACTGGCTGGCCGAAACTGACTGGACAAATTCTTGGTGTTTTTAATATTTATACATAAAATTTGAAACTTATCGCTTCTCATGTTCAAGAGTTGTAAATTGAGAGATCAAAGAATAAGTTTTAAGTTATTCCTGTGCCTCTCAAAGCAAATAAATCGAATGGATTTCGTGGTTTTCCGTCAACTTTAGTCGTTTATTCAATCATTAGAATCTTTTGTGAACCCCATCCAAGTGAAATTGACTGAAGAAAGACAGTCACAAGTTTTCGCAAACTGCTCTAGACGGATAATAGTTTGAGAAGTTCTCATCCGAGCGAAGTCCAGTCGTGGCGATTCTAACATAAAGATGAATTAGAAGTTTTGGAAATTTGCCGATCCAATAGTTTGTGAAACCTTCCGGCATCGGTCCGTAGATTGCTTTTGCTTGCATTGACATCTCGTCGTAATGAGCTGCTTTGTTCCTGATTGCGCGGAGTAACTCGCTTATCGAACCAGTTCCGTAATTGTGATGAGGTCTACGATACGCCAGCGAGTTGATAATTTCTTGCTCGAGTGAAGTCTCCCAGTTCGATCCAAAGACGACACTGCACCCTTCTTGAATATTATTTTTCGCTGCATAAGCTTGGTTGTCGTTATTTTTCAGTCGATCTGCGACAGCGAGCACAAAGTTTAAAACTTTTTGAGTTTCCCAGAATAAAGGGTGGCAGCGAAGGCACGCAAACGTTGGCCGATATTCAGGTCCTGGCATCGTCATGGCTTGCACAAGATGTCTGAGCAGAACTCCTTCGCACGAGGTGTCGACTGATGCATTCCAAAAGAAATCGACCAGATCATTTCTTGTTGTGATGCTTCCGTTGCTTGCTAAGTAATAGACGAGGCAGCCCATCGAGTAAACATCAGACTTGAAGTTGTATTTTCCACTGGAAATCTCAGGAACTGTCCACAGATTAGAACCATCGGGAACGATACTCATCTGGGAACCAGACGCATCAAGTTGCTTTGCAAAACCGAAGTCTGAGATCTTCAGTTCGAGCTCGCCCATTGGATTCTTGAGAAGAAGAACATTAGTCGGCTTAATGTCACGATGCACGATCGACATCTGATGTAGCCATTTCATTCCGTCGATCATGTTTTCAATGATTGTTTTTAGGGAAATTTGGCGTTTTAATGAGGTATCGACCACGTAATCTTTGAGAGTGAAAACGCATAGCTCGAGCGCGATGTAATAGAAGTCCTTGTCTTCCTCCTTCAGGAAGTAGCGAATGATGTTCTTGTGGCCATCAGACGTCTCCAACTGCGTGATTTCACTTTGCACGACTTTGACCAGCCTCTTCTCGACTTTCTTAATGGCAACTTGTCGCTTTCCAAGATTTCCGCGATAGACAATCGACGTCGATCCCCTCCCGATTACTTCACATGGATTGTAAATGATTGAGCCGATGGTTTGTAACATTTTATTGCCAGACATAAGAAATTTTGCCACCGAGAATTTTGCGAGCTACGAAAAGATTGCTTGGATAACAAATTTTTATTCAAAGCTTTTCGGTTTTGATTGCTCAATTAAGAATACGACGGGCTCAGTCGTGTCTATAGTATTGTCCTTAACTTCTTGATCGAGTGTTGTAATTTGAACGAAGACCTGATTTTCAATGCCATTCGGTTTTGTGCTTTCTGTGATCAGTTTCGGTGACTCATTTGCTCCTTTCGGTTTGACCAACTTCTTCAAGAACACGATTGTGATGTTAACAAGACATACATTAATCTCCACGTGCCGCGTTCGAATAAAGGGCTTTTTCGCCGGCCCTCCGCTAGGGCATCGGTACAATTTGATATACGTATGTTTGATATCCGTTCATACAAGCGATAATCTGAATAGTTTCTGAACTGAACGGAACTAAACTGAACTGAAATTGGTACACTTTCTTTGAACTGAAAATCTTTAAAAACTTCAAGAAATCTCGATTTTGTTTAGTGGCTTCACCAGCTCCATCAGCTTCAGGCTCAGCGCTTCCTTTCTTGTGTCAGTGGAGCTGTTAAGAATCGAGAAACGTTCACACTTGCGAGTTTCTGAACTGAAAATCTTTAAAAACTTCAAGAAATCTCGATTTTGTTTAGTGGCTTCACCAGCTCCATCAACTTCAGGCTCAGCGCTTCGTTTCTTGTGTCAGTGGAGCTGTTAAGAATCGAGAAACGTTCACACTTGCGAGTTTCTGAACTGAAAATCTTAAAAAACTTCAAGAAATCTCGATTTTGTTTAGTGGCTTCGTTTCTTGTGTCAGTGGAGCTGTTAAGAATCGAGAAACGTTTACACTTGCGAGTTTCCGAACTGAAAATCTTTAAAAACTTCAAGAAATCTCGATTTTGTTTAGTGGCTTCACCAGCTACATCAGCTTCGGTCCCAGCGCTTCGTTTCTTGTGTCAGTGAATCCGCCTTGAGCTAAGAAACATTTCGTCTGAACACATCAACCACTAATTCCGCCGATTTCACCGAGTATATCGCAGAAAACTTTATTTTCAGGTGGACTTGCCAGCACAACTTCTCTGATTTACCCCAGAATAGAGTGGCCCTTTTCCGGGGTAATTGAAGAAGCGGGGTAATGGGGTAAGGGCAATCGGTTTGCCCTGGGCAAATGGGGTAGGGCAGGGCAACAAACGAAATCAACAAAATCATGATGTTTCAGCCAAATGTCTACGAGTTTCAATCATTTTTTACGAAAATATAAGTTATCAAACGAATTACATGCTTGTTACTCGTGAATAATCGTTTCCGTCTAGCTGAGGACCGGAATATTGATGAATGTCAATAGATCGAAAGTTTTCTTGAACTTGCCCTCAGTTGATTCCTCGCGTTGAAAGTCTCTATCTTCCAATGGACAGTTTAACGAGATCAAGCTTTCATGGACTGAAACTAGCTGTTTTTACATGTTTTGATTCAGTATTCGTTGGTTCATCTTCGCTTTCGAATAAACAGCTCATCTTTGCAATGGCAAATTTTACAGCATCTGTTTTCTATTGTCAATATTTGAACAGCGTATTCCAGCAATTTTTCGTAGTTTGCGAATGGAAAATAATCCTCTGGATGCATTCAAAAGAATAAGTGAACGCAAACTTCAAAAAAAAATATGAAAAAAAGATTTTTGTTACAATAAATTTGACAAAAATATATAACTTCGAAGCCCAGGGCAATTTTTACGAAAAAACAGGGTTTTGGGGCAAGGGCAATCTAACCGAAAACGGGGCAATTTTGCCCAGGGCAAGGGCAGGGCAGGCCACTCTAGGGCCTAGAAGGAAGCAGCCGATCAAGCTCATCTTCGAACTCGGTGGAGCCAGTGAAATTCTCTATCGACTGGCGAAAACTAGAAGTTTCTAGCTGCTTCCGTTCTCGCTCAACTTAAGCGACAGACAGACAGACACACACACACACACGGACGGACGGACGGACAAAGTGGCCCCATAAGGGATTTTTGACTTCGTCGAAAAAGCCTTAATAAAAACTTCCAGCAATCGAAAAACTCACATTGCCGCAATGTCGATGCCGTTGAGACCCACAGGATCTGTTGTCTGACACTTCGCTTGGTGCACAGTGATCTCCTCCCTTACAAAAGTTTTAAGAAACCCCATAATAAAAGCTGTAACATGTTAAAGCTAAATATGTTTCATCTTGAACGGAAAACCTACGGTCGTTTTGCAAGCAGTGAGCTTTCTAAATGCATAGAGGAAAGGATCGAATCTCCGTCAGGATCGTTTGACCGTCTTATTGCATTTCCGGGAAAACGGTAAGGAAAATGATATGACGTCGAACGATTTTCCAACTCCTCAACATGTGAGGAATCGGAAAATCGTTCGACGTCATATCATTTTCCTTACGGTTTTCCCGGAAATGCAATAAGACGGTCAAACGATCCTGACGGAGATTAGATCTTTTCCTCTAGTCCATTCCACGGAGCAGTATTGTCCTTGAACTACACTGAAATTTCCCACTTTCTCGCTAAAGTGCAAGCAATCGTTGAACTTTCCATAAATGATATTGCTCATCGTATTGCCAACTGAAATTCCAAGATCCACTTTCTCCCACGTATCAACAACTGCCACAAGAACTTGATCCTAAACGACAGTTCAGAAAATTGATGGAGTGTCCTACATTTTGCCGCCCAAAGTTCCTGCGCTCCTATCGCCTCCGTAAAAGGTTCACATCGTTGGCTTGAGTAGCCACGGAGAAGTTTAAGAACATTGTAATTATACAAATTAGGCAAAACTTTTGGCGCATCATGACTAGAATAAAGACGAATGAGAACTGTAGCGTTGAATTCAGATAGAATTCAAATTAATTAAGATGTTGAAGCCTACATACAAGTTATAAAAACTTTACTCCGAGTAAATATGAACATTAACTTTTTCTTATTCAACTGGTTACTGTTTGTATGAAAATTGAAAGTTTGAGCAGTCTGTTTGTAATTTTCTTTATAGGTCTGCATTGTAATTAACCAACTCCGGATTGTTTGGTTTGTATTCAAGTGCAACTTGGTTCGAGAAAGAAGCGCTGAAAGATTAGAGAGCAAAGATTTGATTGTGGTTGCAAAGATGATTTATTGCGCTCGAGCTAGAAGATGAAACGCACAGAGTTCAAGCCAGTTACTTAATAACAAAAACAAACAAATTACCTGCGATGCTGAGGTCGAAACGTGATTTGTAAAAGATGATGAACGGAAATTATCTTCTCATGAAGCTCATTTATCTCATGCTAGTTAGCAGAGTCCTATCAGTTCACATCAAAGACTTTGCCCTCCCACGTTTTCGTCTCGCCTTCAACGAAGGTCGCAGTTATGTTTAGCTTCCTGTTGGGCAAATTTTAGAAGTACAATGAACCAGCCTTCAACGTAAAATTGTTTATGAGCAAATATTTTAAATATTTGTTCCACTGTTGGAAGACGAACGAAGACGTTTTAGTTTTTCCGCTGACTCGCGACTAAATTTATCAAGTCGAGCGATCAGTTTGAATTATGATTGAAGTAGAAACCTTGAAAAGGCGAAAACGAGAACGAAAGTCGAAGTTCATTTCAGTTTCAATCTCGATCATGAAAATTTCTTCGACATCGCGAGTCTGAAGTTTCCTGGTTGACTGTGAGCCGAACTATTGTCATGCTCGAGTCAATCGATGGCAGAGATTCTCTAAACAAATCGTTGCAATGCTGCAGACGACACTTGCTGCGATTTACCTTCGCCAATTGACTGTTGTGCAACTTCACGAAGATTCTCACATTCTTCTCATCATTTCGATTCCGTTCAAACAATCGAATCGATTGAAGAAATTCGAGAGTCTGGAGCAAGTCGGACGACAAGAGAAGTCGCGAAGAAGAAACTGAAGTAATCCAATTAGCCGTCGCGATTATGTCAGCGGTGGAATGTCTTCGATTATCTCACTTGGCATGGCCAACATAAATCTTGTTCTCATCACACTCTGAATCATTCTTGTCGTTTCAATCTCTTCATTGCTTTAAGTTTCGTTAAGTTTCTTCTCATCTGTGTATGTAGTTTGTTGAGAGCGTGAATGAAATGCAGCGAGGTATTTATGCTCCGCAATCTTTAGTTGCGATGCGTTGCTTGGCAAAGCAAGATCGTTGCTTGTGGAACCAAAAAGTTCCAATTTAATCTCACAATCGTCGAAACCTCGGAATTTAACCGCGGCGACATCTCTGAACGATTTCAACTCCCAGGATATTCTGATAAGCTCAGTTTATGTAATTGAAACCATAACAATAATAATGCAAATTATACAGCAGCGAATTGCAACCCAAAGATCTTTCCCCATAGCAAAAGCTAATGTCTGGTCTCAGTTTTATCATTTCGAAAATCGTGGTTTCGCTTGATCGAGCCGCTTTATCAAATTAGATGCTTGGAAGGTGAAAACATAAATTGGGTTCGATGTAATTTTCAAAGCCATAGGCCAAAAGCAAAATATTTTCATGCAATTTTGAGCTAAGGTCCAATCATCCAATGCAGTAATCGTCAAACTTCTTCAAAAGGCCTCAAGAAGATGATCACGAGTTCGTCATATGGATGGAAAATTGCACAACCTGCCGTTGCAATTTAATCCGCGAGTCAATTCTGTTTGTTCAACTTGATTAGCCCAATTGCAGAGCGAATAATTTGCATCGGAACAAATCGCATTCTCGTCGACACGACGCTTACCATTTCGATGAAGAATAATGATGTGCAAATCGGTTAATCACTCAGACACGAGTGCCAGAAATTTAAATCCGCGAAGGCGCGAGATGAAATTGAAAGCTGAGAAGTTTGTCCTGGTTTCGCTTTCCATTCTTACGCCCGAATGAGCTTCAGAAAATTTTTCACAACCTTGATGAGCATCCACGACATCGGATGAACTCAAAGTGTCAAAGCTTTGTGCTTCGCCAATGCGCGCTGATGATCATCAAGATTTAATTGTAAGCGAGGGAAGAATCTGCGGTTGATTCGAACAATTAGTTGGTTTTATTTTATGAGTGTCGGTCACATAAACCATAAAGTCGTTTCAGGTTTGACACGTGATGCTGAAGCTCCAATTGAGCAACTGAAATTTGTCGAACTGGTTACAAGTAATTTTTCAGAAGCAAATATATCTGAATTTGTTCTCACGTGGTTTAACAGCTTAGCTTGATAAATCCATCACTGCTATTCCTAAAGCTTCGCTTACAAATCGATTGAGACGAGCTGCTGAACAAACTTTTCTCCGCCAAACAACTGTGAATGATTGCAACAAGACAGCAGAACAAAAAGTTTTCATGTTTCAAATTTAGTTTTTATTCAACTTCGTATAAAAATAATAAAAACAAAACTTTTAATTGCTTCATTTTAAAATTAAATCATGGCTTAGATAATTTTTGTAATTCGATTGTTAATTGCTTTATTCGGGGCCTTCATTCTTGCTTGGCAGCACTTGGAGGAGAACTCTCTTGATTCACTGCCTTCAGAGTTGTCAAAGTGATGAATCAATTGGCTGCATTCCCCGCAACGAAAACGATTTGTCAAACTCGCGAGACAAGCATTCTTGCGACGACCTGTGCTGCGCTTCTTTCGGGTAATATTTATTCAATTACCACAATTACCTCTGAAAAGGTCGCGTCCATTATCTCAGCGGCTCGTCTTCGTTTTCTCCCAGACCTACAATCCAGTCACGAGTTGTTCATTACACTTGCTTCATCGCCTTGCCTTGCTGCCATCACACCTAACAACTGTGATCATCACCGAATCATTCGATTTTCTCCTCGATCGTGTGCCTATTCTTATGTTTGTTATAGAACCATTTTTATGTCGTTGATGCTCTTAAAATTAATAATTTAACTACTTTGCGATGAGTGTTTGGGCAGGGAAATAGAGCGAAGTTCTCGCTTGGTAACTTTTATGTTTCATAAGGAGTTGTGGGTTGAAGATGTCTATAGTGAATGGAATGTTAGATTGAGTTTAAAAATATTTGGAGATCATTTTCAATTTTTTTAAGGAAATGGAAGATGTAAGGCTGTACAATAGAAGTGGGAAGTAATTATGATTGGATTTCGTGAGGGATTCATGAGAGTTAATGTCAGCGTTGTCCAACGGGTGAGTCGTCTATCGTTTATGTTTTGTGTTATGAGAATGACTTGAGAGCTGGAGGATTGTTAGCTATCGATTTGAATCGATTTAACCTCGTCGTGGTGGCAAATATTCTCTGGTTGGCGTTTGAGGAGTTCCAGATGCTGGATAAGGAGCGTCTGATTGTGGTGGGAATCCTTGAGGGGGTTGGTAGGCTGATGGCACATTTGAAGGTGGGATTGCAGCTCCAGCGCTTGGGTAAGGCCCGCTAGGAGTGCTGGGATATTGAGAGGGACCTGAGGGGTAACCAGCAGAACTTCCTGTCGGCGCTTGGCTCGGATAACCTGTTCCTGAAGCTGGCCCAGATGGTTGATAACTAGATGGCCCAGCTGGAGCTGGGTAAGGAGCGCTTGGACCAGTTGCACCAGCACCAAAAGCTGGCGCTTGAGTTTGCGGTCTGCCAGCAGCAGGATATGGTGCGTTTGGTTGAACACCTGATGCAACGAAGTCATTTCCGATTGCTGCTTGTCCTGGGGCAACCCCACCTTGAGCGGGTCCTTGGCCAGCTTGCTGTCCATTCTGAGTATTATCGTAAAGGTTGGCATTGTTGCCGAAGAGTCCTGGAGCTGAGTTACAGTCGAATTGATTCCACCAAACACAAACCAAATGTTCTTGAGAGAAAATTGTTCCATTGGGGCAGAGGAAATCGAAGGTTTTGTTGAGAGCGCAAATGTGGAACACTTGACAACGAGCTTCAACATCGGCGTAGTAGCCAGGGAATTCTTGTTGGTTGCAGTCAAATGAGGTTTCCGGAATTTCAGAGTAGATTGGGTAGTCAATGTCTGGCTCCCCAGGAATAGCTGAATAATCTCCTTCTTGGCTTTCATCTTGTTGGCTCGAAGATGATGAGCTTCCACTTCCACCACCATTCTGGATTCCTGATGCGAATCCTCCAGCAGCTGGACCTTGTTGAGCAGCAGCAGCGAAACCTGGTTGAGCTCCGACAGCAGTTGGTCGTTGAGCGGCAGCTGGTCCGGTTGGGCGCTGCGCTTGGCCAGCGGCAGGATAAGGTGCGCCCGCAGCTGGAGCTTGTGCACCTGGATAAGGCTGACCACTTCCTGTTGGCCCTGCGAAACCAGATCCAGTTGATGGGCGCTGCGACGGGTATCCTGTGGTGCCAGATGGCGCAGTCGGGAAATCATTTTCGCCTTGCGTTGGGTAGTTGTAACCACCTCCCGGAGCTTGCTGGTTTGGTGGGAAAGACGGAGCTGCATAAGTTGGCGTTGTAGCTGCTGCTGGATAGCCACCACCTTGTGGCCCAGTGCCTCCACTCGTAAACCCACCAGGACGGGCACCACCTCCGTTTAATCCGCCTTCAGGTCGATCATAGTTGTATCCGTTCTGTGCCTAAGAACGAAACACTCGTCTGGTAATTTAAGTCATGATTGAAATAGCAAAACTTACCGAGCTGATTCTCAAGCAGACCGCCAACAAAACTATAAATAATAGAAAAATACAAAGTTATTATCTCGTTGGCAATTTATCAAAGCTATTACTGCGGTGTCATTTATCTCTTAGTGTTTTGTTTCTGTCGACTTTGTGGTTCAACATGCAACCGGATATTTAACGAAAAGATCTCGTAAAGCGTGAAAACTAATTGTTCGAATCAACCGCAGATTCTTCCCTCGCTTACAATTAAATCTTGATGATCATCAGCGCGCATTGGCGAAGCACAAAGCTTTGACACTTTGAGTTCATCCGATGTC
This sequence comes from Smittia sp. YW1114-2, assembly GCA_033064975.1. Taxonomy (NCBI): domain Eukaryota; kingdom Metazoa; phylum Arthropoda; class Insecta; order Diptera; family Chironomidae; genus Smittia; species Smittia sp. YW1114-2. The sequence goes on along the minus strand of CP093834.1, from coordinate 12,902,882 downwards.
GTGGATGCTCATCAAGGTTGTGAAAAATTTTCCGAAGCTCATTCGGGCGTAAGAATGGAAAGCGAAACCAGGAAAAACTTCTCAGCTTTCAATTTCATCTCGCGCCTTCGCGGATTTAAAATTTCTGGCACTCGTGTCTGAGTGATTAACCGATTTGCACATCATTATTCTTCATCGAAATGGTAAGCGTCGTGTCGACGAGAATGCGATTTGTTCCGATGCAAATTATTCGCTCTGCAATTGGGCTAATCAAGTTGAACAAACAGAATTGACTCGCGGATTAAATTGCAACGGCAGGTTGTGCAATTTTCCATCCATATGACGAACTCGTGATCATCCTTTATTGAGCTCGGCTTTGAAACTATTAACTCGAAAACGTCTCTTTCATTGTTAATTTTCCACTGGACCTTAACATACAAACTGATTGAACCCACAGCAATTGGATCTGCTTCGAGCAGATAGTTTAATCTCGAGCGCAATCGTACAACTTGAACGTAATTATTATAAACACCATCGTTATATCACTGACGACTCAACCAGCTTCTGCTCTAGCGCGAGAGTTTGATTGATACGTTTTATGGACTGTTGCAAATATGATCAATCTTTGTCTTTTGAAGGTTCGGCGAAAGCCATCAGAAGCTCGCAGAAATGAAAGGTTCATCAGGTCTATCCAATTCCATTATCTAACTGCCAACAATTGCAGAGCTCAGAGGTGAACTTAACAAAGCGATTTCAACGATAACTGAGAAGTTGCAGCGTGAAAACTTTTTGTCTAACGCCAGTCTTCTTCAAACGAGACTCGCACAGCTGTCACTCTTGGCTGCAGCTTTCACCATATCGCAAATTTTGTTTGTTTTTCGAGAGAATTCAGTCACGAAATTCTTGTTTTGGAAATTTTAAATGAAGGTTTTACTGTAGAAGCTGAGTTGGCCATTTGATTCTGTTCAACTTAAACAGTTCAAATGCTCATTTAGCTAGTCAATTTGTGAGCAGAAATTAGGATATAATAGTTTGAAGGAAAATGATTTGAGCTGTTTAGTGTTTGGTATCGATTCTCACGAAAAATTGGTTCCTCGGGCAATCTTATGATTCTTTTTTCTTACCTATAAATAATGACAACTTTTGCATGTTGGACGCTGAACACGTTTAGGGTTTCGTTAGTTTATCAGACAACCTGTAATCCGAAGAAATATTGTCCTGGTTAGATCTTCACTTTTCCACAAATCTAATCAACAATTCTTTAAGTAATTTTATCCTGATTGCCAGAACTTCTGACTAGGTCAAATCAATTGTTTATCCACTTGCGTTACTGTTCACTCTCGGTTCTTACCTCGTCAAACGACGAGCTTTCACTTAATAATGATAAAGGGATGATGAGACGAAACTTGAAGTTTCTTAATCCACGGCTTGAGCAGAACTGATTTGAAACTCCAAAAGCCATTCTATTTATACGAAAAGCCCGAAACTATCGCGAGATCGTTGTTGTTGCGGTCTCCGAAGTGAATGGCACAATATATTTCCTCCCAACTATGCCATAGTTTCGATATGTTACATTGTTCAATGCAGCACCGATCCGACTGCAATATCAACACATAAACACCCACCCGGTCGCGTCGTCTGCAGCGACGAGAAGAAAATCTAAAGCGCCAACGAACACCAACGTGATGAGCTCTCATTTTCCGTCGAGATTCGTCTCGCTCGTCAAGGTGAGATGCAGCAGAAACTTAACGAAAGCAATAAAGAGGCTTGAAGTTGTCTGGTTGAGTGGGGAAGCGCGCTACTCGTGCCAAACGTTTCTCTCTCGCCGAAGAATCTAAGCATGCGTTTGTAATTTTAATGGAATGTTTCCTCTGTCGTTATCCACTTGAGCGGCGTGATGATTAACGATTCTTAACATGACAACGATTTAGCTTTGAAGGATTTTCGCGGCACAAAGTTCTGCACCACGTCAATCGTTCATTAGCCGACCTTTCATTTTCTCTGCACATAAAGCGAGCACCTCACGACGATGCGCGAAAATAAATTAGATCACGTAGAAGATGACGACTCAAGGCCGACCAACGGACATCATCAAAAGATCTTATTGAATTGACGGCTTCGACGACACTTGGGACAAACGATTTCAATTGCCATTCAAGTGTGATCTGGAATAGTTAATGGCGCTTGCGAAAATGTTATTCGCAATGTCGTTTGAAGATCGTCGAGAAGACGTCAATTAACTTCAATCGTTATTAGATGCAGGCCATAAATTCTCAAGCTTTGATGCACCAAGGCGAATCTGCACATCATTAATCCGCTCGTTTTTATTCGAATTTAATTAGAGTCGTTTTTCTCTTGAGATTCTAAAAAGTTTTACGACGCTTCTGTGCTATGGCAGCAACGGACGAGCTCTTCATCTGCAAGTGCACCTAATTGCATTTTAATGCAAACCGTGTCGTAATTAAATTAAACGTGAAGCTCTTAGCCGAGGGGTTTCAAAGTGAGAACGAGCTTTGATTACGTGCTAAAAGCTTAAACGATTTTCTTGAATTGCCATCCGACAAGGCTGCAGTTTTTCCAACGCGATCTTATAAATTAAATGTAAATCATAACTGAAAAGTTTATTGTCATTAAACAAGTCGTGCCCGTTTTGGATTCATTCCACGATGATGATGATCATTAGATGTCCACGATTAAGTGCAGTTTAATAATGAAAATTATGTTCACGCCTCGGGCCAACTGTTCCACTTCAACCGATCATCGCTAGAACGAAGTAAACATTTTTGTGCTGTCAAAACCCGAGAAGAAAATTTGCATTCGAACTATGAATTGCAAGCAAATAATCGCCCCGAACAATGGGCGAACGACATTGTATGTTGATCGTGAAAAAATCATTTGCATTTTACTCAGACTCGAAGATGACTCGCGCCGTCAAAATGTTTTCGACCGTGCTTTGAATTGTATCAAACTTGAGCGCTGAAGAAATCTTCGTGATTTCATTTTCATAACTTGAATAGGTCAGCGGCAAAAGCTGAGCCCCATGCAACATATGTAGTGGCGAGAGGGAATTATTTCACTTTGTTGCCTTAAAATAAAAGAGATTAAGTTAAGCAACGGTGTAATGAAGACATCCAAAGTGTTCGGGGCAATCGTTGGTCATAAGTGCAGGTTCAAGTGTTTACAAACACTTGGCATGAGTGATGAGACCAAGAATGATGTTGGCGATGCAAAACGAGAAAAGCAAAGAGATTCCACCGCTGACATAATCGCGACGGCTAATTGGATTACTTCAGTTTCTTCTTCGCGATTTCTCTTGTCGTCAGACTTGCTCCAGATTCTCGAATTTCTTCAATCAATTCGATTGTTTGAACGGAATCGAAATGATGAGAAGAATGTGAGAATCTTCGTGAAGTTGCACAACAGTCAATTGGCGAAGGTAAATCGCAGCAAGTGTCGTCTTCAGCATTGCAACGATTTGTTTAGAAAATCTCTGCCATTGACTGACTCGAGCATGACAATAGTTCGGCTCACAGTCAACCAGGAAACTTCAGACTCGCGACGTCGAAGAAATTTTCGTGATCGAGATTGAAACTGAAATGAACTTCGACTTTCGTTCTCGTTTTCGCCTTTTCAAGGTTTCTACTTCAATCATAATTCAAACTGATCGCTCGACTTGATAAATTTAGTCGCGAGTCAGCGGGAAAACTGCAAATTTGCACTCGTGTAATTGCGAAACAAATTTGCTCGTTAGGCAGATGAGCGATTATGTTGCACTTCAAATTCTCGTTAAATTTATGAGTTTTTAAATGGGCAAAAATGTTTTATTGAATTTATTACAAATAATTCACTTGAATTAACACAGATGTTTAACTTAAATTACAATGTTACGTTCCAGAGTGCCTTCACTTAATTTTTGATCAAGCCTTTGGAACCGAACCTAAAAGTGCAAACCAGACTTGTGTCGTCGAGTCTAATCAAGGAAGTGAATCTGTCGCAAAAGTCAAGAGCTATTGTTGTCGTTAGCAAATGGCATAAGCGACGACGAACAGATTAAAACTGGGGCAAAGATCTATCGAAAAATGTCAATCAAGATGAGATTTCGTATCGTCGTTGCACTTAAAATAATCAACACGCTGACACAAAGAATGATATTTGTGGAACGAACCAACCGGCCACTTCATGGAAAACTGATAATGTCGTCACCAATTGACAGTTTTGAAGGTGAGAGAACGACGAAGTTGTGATAAAATTCACTTTGCGTACACATGTAAAGATCGTCCAAAATGGTTCTGTTTCTATCGTTTCTTCGGCCGCTTAAGTTGCAAATTTGAATTAATGAACCTCGTGGTGGTTTTCTTAGTTTCGTGTGTTGGCTTTGGTGTGAAAGCTCAGCACAAAACTGACAGTGCAATTCACAAGATTTCAAGTGTTTGCGACTCGAAATATTGCGCTTTGGACTTACATTATATTTTAGCTTCGATGAGTCACAACAAATCAGTGAAGCCTTGTAGCAACTTTGAAGAGTTTGCGTTTGGTAGTTTTATTAGAGATCAGGCGACAGACGAAGAGGAAGTGCCTGGCGTGCCATTCTTCAATAATCTCAACGCGGCCCAGTTCAAACGTTTGAGAATTGTTCTAGAAGAAGAAATCAATGCGAACGATTCTAGAGTGACGACGGCGATTAAGAAACTTTACGCGAAATGTGTAGACGTGAATTATTTGAAGCAGAACGTTGTTAATCAAATGCGAGACTACCTTCGAAAATTCGGTTTGAGGTTTTATCCAGAGACCGATCAAAGCAACTTCGTGCTGGCAAAGTACTTCGAGGAACAGCCGTTCCACGCGATTGATAATTTATTCTTGAGCGAACTCAGCAGATCCGAAGATGGCTTACTTCTAACGGCCCTTCATGACCGAATAAGTCATGGTTTGTCCAAGGTTGATACTTCTGAAGACTTTGGAAAATCTCAAAGTGATTTCAGTGAGATCGGTCGCAAGCAAATAGAATTTGACGATGCTCAAGTGAGTTGAAACTGTCGTTAAGCTTCCATTATCAGAGTTCTTCTCTCGTAAACAGTTCAATTTTGTCACTGAGGACTCAGAAGACGAAGGCGTTGTCATGACGACCGACGAACTGAATAACTTGACGTCACAGATAAACCTAAATTGGTCAGCGATCATTAACAATCAGCTGCAGACGAAACTCGAAGTCAATGAAACAATCTATGTGGAAAACCCTCAAATGATTAGAAATCTGACAAGGTTTCTCGCCTCTGTTGATCAAAAGTATTAAAGTTAAATAGTCAGAAATATGGATCACAGAGTTTTTATTTCTTTGAAGATCAATCGCCGATTTCCTTGCTTATGACTTCATCCATTCCAACTCTGATCTTTTCTCTGTCCAGAGCTCGGATCGATGGTTCCAGTGCGTCGAGTTCTTCAGTGATCACATGAATCCAGCGTTGAACTTTCTCTACTCACTGCGATATTCTCACGAGTCAGAGGTAAAGTCAATCAAACGATTCATCAGCGAAGCAAAAGATTTTGCAGTTAAGAAGATAAAACTGGAAGATCGTTGGGGTGATTGGGTGATTCGTGACCTGATCTGCCGTGTCGGCTCCATCGAGCGCATCATCGGTTATTGGAAAAAATACGTGAAGGTGCGATACCTTGAAGAACTGTACGCGAACTTGACGCTCGACGATCAGAATTTCGTGAGCTCGATCTTGGAAATTAAGAATTATGGGAAAAAGTTGAAGCTTGAGCCTCTTGATACCGAAATACGCAAGGCAATCGAGAGAACAGATTTGCCGAATAATGAGTTCAAGTACTGGCCAGCCGACGACAATCTTTTGTGTGAGTAAAATTAACTGTAAGTTACCTAAAATTAACCTTAACTGTTCATTTCAGTTATTCCGTTTCAGTATCTGCATTATCCTTTCTTTCACTCTCAACGTTCACGATTTTTCAACACGGCAACGGTTGGAATTTTCTTCTTCAGAGATGTCAACGAGGCTCTTCGAAACTATTTGAGTGAGGTTGTCAACCTTTCTGAATATATTAAAGTGATCAAGCGCTGAAAAAGAGTTTTTCCAGGAATACAACATCTCTGATTTCGATCTCTTCGACGACGAATATGAAACTGCCTACGAATTTTACGACGAATGGCTGAAATATGACGGAAAGGATTTGCAGCTCTGCGAGAGCACCTTGAGCAACCGCCAACTGTTTTGGGTAACAGCAGCGCAAGTCAATTTTTTTCCGGAACGAAACGTTTCTGATGAGATGAGAGATTCGTCAACGTTTGACGACTTAAGAAAAATGCACAAGTTCTTTATCGATAAGCCAGGATTTCGAGACGCTTTCCATTGTCACGCCAAAGAGCTGACTAACTAATTCTGAATCAAAATAAATCCTCAGTATGTATTTTGTTTTGTATAAATTAATGAAGCTCATGCTCGCTATAAAGTTTCCGTGATGCCAAGCGAAGTTTTGCACGACAGCATGGAACGTTATTAATGAACTCCGCAAGTAGTTTCACGGCTTTTTTGCTCACCAAAGGATTTGCTTTGATTATTTCAACGTCTTCTGCTTTCGGTTCAATTGAGTTTGGTTCTGAAATTCACTGCTAATAGACAATCCGCGACAGTTGAAGAGCATGAAACATAATCGGCGAATAAATCAGAGGTCGTGAAGGAAAATGCTTCATTCAAAAACTTCGACAATCACGTGCTGAGCTGCGAGTTTATGATCTGCTCACTGATCGATTCTTGAGCAATTAACACGAAACTGTTCAAGTGTAGATCGCTCGTGTCTTCCAATCCAAATCGCAGCGTCTTCTATTTAGTTTCTGTTCAATTGTTTGCTTTGCGTTCGTTTTCTTCGCTGTTCAAGCATCGACAGCCTTGTGATTCACAAGCAAGTCAATTGAAACTGATATGTATGATGAATCTGCCGACTGGAAAGGAAGCGCCGCAAAGTGATGAGAAGACATCGGCAGTCATTACTCAAGCTATTTGAACTCATCAACTTTGCCTCTGAACCGACGAAGAGGAAACGAAGCTCGTTGATCGAGTCTGATAGCTTCCAATGAAACTCGCCGATTTATCAAATGGAAAGGATCAAATCCGTTCGCCGCTATTTCCTTAACTGTACTTGGAAGGTTTCCTCTCGGATCGATTGTTTGCTTGCTCAGAATATTTCTGGTTAATCAATTACATACCAGACCAAAATGACCCAATTAGACGAAGCGAATCATCAAAGAAGCGCCAGCGAACATCAATTTGCAGAAATCAGTTCAATGTCATCGCGCAGTGGAATAATAAAACTTTATGCTAATTCAACAACAGTTATGGAAATGCGATGAATCAATGAGCCGGCGAACTCAGAAGGAAATTTCAGGCTCGTTCGATCAGTTGAGCCAATGTGATAAAATTCCCAGCCTTTCGCAGCAAATCAATCGGAACATTCAAAGCTTTGGCAAGGTCGTTTGAACCCTTCTAGCATCGAATCTTCAATATTTATTGGTCAGCTCTGAAACAATGGAGACGCAGTTTGAATAATCTGCGACTTGTTCAATGTTGCAGCTCGAATATCCAACAAATGTCATCAGCCAAAGCTGATCTCAGTCATCACGTTCAAGGCCGATGCGTTTACAAAATTCCACACACGTCAATTACCAGCAATCATTATTTATTTGTTTTATGTTTCCTCACCATCGATGTGCTCGTTCATCTCATGAATTTCATTAAGATTAATATTAGATTTACGAGCTCATGAAATAATTGCGGATGATAAAAATTGATTGGTCAATGCTGGAGGTCTCAAAGCTTTACGTTCTAAATTTGACCAACGAACGCTCCTTAAAATGAATTGCGTTCTCTTAACCTTCCGAAACTGTTACGGCATCGTCCGAGTGCAGCGTGAACTTCATGCGCCGAATTCTGCAACGATTTGAGTGCTTTTGAAGAAAGCTGCAAAACGTGATGTGCAGTCTCAACGCCGGACTCAGGAAAAAAACGTTTTCGAAGGCGGCAAAGTGTCAAAGACTCTTAAGCGATCCGTTTGTTCGATCCGACAACTTGGTTCAAGGGTGATTACAAGTGATTAATTGACTTCTCGCTTCATCGTTGCTTTGCGCAAATTGTTATGCAAATAATCATCTGATGAACGGTAGTTCCATGCAACGGATCGTTTGCTAATGTTAATTCGTCTTGTGCAGTTTTCATGTTTCAACAGCTCGTGCCAGCATGAAGACGAGATGCTTTCACTGGCTGTGCAAGATTCGAGCGATTTTTCGGTGTTGCTTTGGATCGAAGCTCGAACCGCGTGGAAGAATTCGGAAGAAAGTTGATGATTGTCAACGGTTTCGGAGGAAAGATTAGGATGACGAAGCTTTCTTTGCTCGCGGCTTCAAGTAAATTCAATGATTCCTCATTATTTTTAACAAGTTTCAAAGTCTTAATTGCCATGAAATTGGAAACACCGCTGAACTTGAGCTGTAACAAATTGGAGACAGTTGAGGGTGAAGCGCATGGTGATCGCGAGAAATTATTTTCGCAGCTTCACGAGACGGCGCATTGGAAACAAAAGAATTTAGTTTGTGCGAAAACATGAAGTGGAACAACAGACGAACATGAGTTGGAACGCTGACATAATCGTGACGGTTAATTGGATTACTTCAGTTTCTTATTCGCGACTTCTCTTTTTGTCTGGCTTGCTCCAGATTCTCGAATTTCTTCAATCAATTCGATTGTTTAATTGAAATCGAAATGGTGAGAAGAATGTGAGAATCTTCGTGAAGTTGCACAACAGTCAATTGGCGAAGGTAAATCACAGCAAGTGTCGTCTTCAGCATTGCAACGATTTGTTTAGAAAATCTCTGCCTCAACTGAGTCGAGCATGACAATAGTTCGGCTCACAGTCACCCCGGAAACTTCAGACTTGCGACGTATAAGAAATTTTTGTAATCTTGGAGATCAAAATAAAATCAAGTTCTCGAATCTTGAGGCATTCTAAGCCTCGGAACATCACAGACAATTTTCCATCACCCATGCGAGTAACTCAAACGAATTAAAGTCGACGTGGATGTCACGAGAATTGCATTGCTTCACCTCCGAGTGCAATAAAATCCTAATTAACCTGAGAGCTTCTGGAACAAATTGCCACATAAGTTGCTTTGAATTGTGCACTGAACATGAAGACATCATGATTGTCACAGCCAATTTGCGCAACAAATTTCAGACTTTTCTTCTGCTCGTTTGCATTCATGCCAGTCGCTGAATTGTGGGTGTCACGTTCGAATTTACGGCGTTGAGCGTCTTTCGCGATTTATGGATTTTTAAAAGACTTTTCCATTGTCGATCGAACTGAGCGGAAAAAAGCGAACAATAATTTAGCAACATCATTTCGTATCATGACGATTGAGACAGAACTTTAGATTTCGTCATGAGCGTCGCCAAGTGATTCGAATTGAGTTCGATCATGTTAGGTAAGCAGTCGAGACTCTCGACTTTAGACATAGTCAGAGCTTATCATATGTGGAATAGAGAAAACTCAATGATTCATTGGCTAAAATGCTTTAAGTTTATTCAGTTTACTAAAAGATTTTTAGGCAATGTTGAATGGGACAACGGCGCAGGCAGCGGTACCAGTTGCATCGGTGAGTGCAACTGAAAATGAGAATATTCGTGAACGATTTTCAAATACGCGGCGTGCAGTGACTTACGTGTAACTTCCAAGCCTTGGATTTGTGGGTATTGGGTTCCGACTGGAATTTGAAGGCTCCAAACGTGTTGGGCGTTAGGGGCAGTTGGGCATGATCCTTGCTCGAGAGAAGCACAGGCATTTTCGGAGCCTGGTGGGACGCTGAGCGGGAAGTCATTGCCATTGAACACGGCGCGAAGTTGCACACTCAATGTTGAGAAAGCTCTTGATGGGGCGAAGGCAGCACGTCCGGTGAAGGTTCCGCCTCGAGGCAAAGTACAAACAGTCCCTGTGCACATTGTAGATTCGAACCAAAGTGGCAGTGGTCGCACTCCGTTAGCATCTGGGGGACACTGGCCAAGAGCAACTCGGGTTTGAGCCGAAGCGGCGGTGACGGCGACCAACAGGAGGAGAGATAGTTTGAACAACATTGCTGACGACTTGAAGCTTCACTTACAAACTGGATTTTTACCTTGTGGAGTTCTCGTTTTATAGCCGAAATCGAAATGATTTGGACCTAAGCAAAGTTTAACGCAGATAAGATAAAGTAGCAGCATTTGCACTTGCACGTTTTCGTTACGAAATCTTTAAGTAGCACAAGCTTTATCAATTGTTTTATGGCGTTTTATCTTTGAAGTGCAAAACACGCTGATGTCAACGGATACTGGGATTTCCTAAAGCTCCCACTTAGCCTATCAACGGCAATCTTATCAAAATGTTTTATCAAGTTGCAAAGTGGAACCGGGGATGAAGATGATAGTCGCTGTGGGAGCTCTTCATTCAAACGAGAGCAGGACGCTTATCAAACTCATCCAAGGCCGTTTCGGTGTTCGGAAAGAAAATTTTCGAACCAACTTTGAAACAACCTTGGGTTGAGACAGGAAATTAACGATGCAAGTTCAATGCTGTGAATTTGACACAACTAGATGAAGTTCTTCTAAATTTGAGGGAACGAACTTCGTTCTTAATCTGACGTGGCAAATACTTGACAATCAACATGTTTTCCACTTTCAAGCATGAAATCTGTACATGAAAATCGACATCGCCTAAGTTGACTTTCTGAAAATGCTGGAATCAAAAACGAATTGACCAAATCAAACTTCTGATTATTTTGTTTTTATTCAGACTCTCATGATCATATTTGTTCTGCAAAGTTAAGCAACAATGTTTGCGCTGATGGTGGCACAAGCGACTTGACGACCGCCTTCTCCAGCAGAGACTGAGGGAAAATTGAATGTCTATCATTCGTACACTTTATCTGATTCGTCTTTATCTCTTACCTGTGAGGCGGAGACCCGATACAAGTGGAGTAGTTGCGGCAACTGGGAATTGGAGTCCCCACCAGTAAAGTCCGCCAACTTGGACTACACACACACAGTGGTTAATATCACTTTCAAATGAAGGTAAGTTTGTAGTTACCTGGGCAAGTTCCTCCACGTTCAAGGAAGTTGCAAGCGTTCTCGTAACCAGGTGGGATGGTAAGGTCGAAGGGGAAGATTCCCAACATAGCTACGAGGTTGACCGTCAAAACTGAGAAAGGCTCACGGGGAATAACATGAACTGATCCAGTGAAAACTCGTCCTCTTGGCAAGTTGCAGACCGTCGGTGTGCACATGTCTGATTCGAAATACTCTGGCAACTGCACGCCGTTGGTGCAGGGAGTAAGTTGGACTCTTTGTTGGGCAGAGACGGCCGTAAGGGCGACGAGCAAAAGGGCGACTTTCAACAACATTTTGACTTCCACGAGACAACTTGAAAAGGCGACTGGAAGTTTTTGACGGTGCCGTGGGCTTTTATTCAAAAGTTCTACATGTGACTTAAGCTTCTCTTTTTGATAAAGGCCAATCGATAAGATAAAGCTCTCCAAAGGCAGTTAAAAATATTTAATTCACGCTATCAATCAATACGACATTTTTATTTGTTTGCCATCGTGGAGTTTGATGAGAAGGAGAGCCGATCCGTCGTCTTGTTATTGGATGGATGAAGGTTGGGGATTCTCATTGAACTTCGTTCAACAATGTGACAAACAAACCTAACTTATTGAAGCTTAAGATAAGATTGCTGACGTCCAATCATTGAAATAGCGGAGGCAAATTGAGCCCATGAATCAAACAATAAGGAGGAAAAAATGCAGTGATAAGCGACGAAATTAACTGGAGGTTTGCTTCGTAGATTTACGTGGTCGTTGGACATATAAGAGCCAAATATAAAGTTGAACTACTTAGTATTCAGCTCTGTAGTTTCCTTAGTTCTCAAGTTCTGATTCTTAAGTTTTAGTGTTAGGTAATTGGAATACAAAGCGTACAATTTAGCTCTTTGGCAGCTCGATGCATCTAAGATAGTGAAGCATATGGCGCTCAGCATAAATCACATTAGTGTTAAAGACTTCGAGCTTATGCAACTCGCCCGGAGAAAAAATGCAGAAGAATCTTCGCAATAATTCAAAGCATTTTGACTTTCTCGTGCTTACGGAGAAGCGAGCAGTGCAAGAAGATGAGATGAGCTGCATTGACGAGAGATTTGCTGCAAGCAAATTAAACTGTGTCTTACTTACGTTCAGCTAATTCGTTTATTGAGTAATTTTCTACTAACTTATGACTTCATGACAACTTTATTCGCGTAAAACTCGCTCAGCGACACTTTGCCCAGCAGTTTTCCTTTCAAACCCTGCGAGTTCGCACTGCAAATTTCAACCGCCGCATAATCGCCGACGCTGATGTCACTCGAATTCGGAACGATCACCTTCAAGTTGCCATCGCAGCGCCCGTAAATCTCTTCGGCCGACCGCTTGCTCGTGTTTTCGATTAGAATCAACTGCGTCGAGCCAATTAGGTGCTCATTCAAGCGCTGTGCATTTTCTCGGAAAGTTTGCACCATTCGATTCAAGCGGTTGATCTTCACTTCGTGGGGAACATCGTCTTGGAACTTGCGAAATGCCGTTGTTTTCTGACGAACGAGAGATTTCGATTAAGAATGGCGAATTGGCGCAAGTAGACGAAATAGTTTAGCGATTGCGCCACTTGGACGGAAGCGGTTAACTCACCTCTCGCATGCTGTATGGAAACAAATACGCCACGTTGTACTTTACTTCGTCGATCAGCGTTAGCGTGTCTTCAAACTCTTCGTCTGTTTCGCCACAAAAGCCGCAAATGAAGTCGCTCGATAATGAAACGCCGGGCAAAATATCTCGGATCTGCCTGACTAAATTCAAGTAAGCTTCTCTTGTGTAACCCCGACGCATTCTTTCGAGAACCGCTGAATTTCCAGCTTGAGCCGGGACGTGGATTGACTTGCAGATGTTCGGATACCGCTTGATTACTTCGAGAACGGCTTGAGGAAAATCTTTTGGGTGCGGTGAGGTGAATCGGATTCGAAGTTCAGGAGAAATGTTCGCGACTCTCTCGAGGAGTTCGGCGAATCTCAGTCCGCCTTGCTTCGTCTTATATACAGTTTTGAAGCCAGCAGCGATCTCAGCTGACTTCGGTTCTTGTGGCATCATCGACAAGTCTCTAAAGCTGTTGACATTTTGACCCAGCAGAGTGATTTCTTTGATACCTTGCTTCTCAACTAGCGTTCTCACTTCTCGCTCTATCGAGTCAACGGGTCTAGATCTTTCTTTTCCTCTTGTGAACGGCACAATGCAGTAGCTGCACATGTTGTCGCAGCCTCTCATGATTGAAACGAAGGCACTCACCGAGTTTTGGTCAAGCTTCACAGGCATTAAGTCCGCATAAGTTTCGTCAAGTGACAGCAGGACATTGATAGCGCTCATTCCGTTCTTCCCCAGCGCAAGCAGTCTTGGAAGATCCTTATAGGCGTCCGGGCCAGCGATGACATCAACCTCACTCTCCTGTTCAACTATCTTCGTCTTCAGTCGCTCAGCCATGCAACCGAGAATACCAATCTGCAACGGTTGACTCTTCTTTCCTCTCCTCTTTTTCAAGCCTTTCAGATGAACAAGGCGATTCCAGATTTTCGTCTCAGCTCCTTCGCGTATTGAGCATGTCATTAGTAAAATGACATCAGCTTCGTCGATCTTCTCGGTTTTCTGATAATCTTGAGATTTCAAAATTGACCAAACGATCTCTGTGTCGTTAACATTCATCTGACAACCATATACGTCAAAGTAGACTTTCCTTCTGTTGCCACTGATGTCGATGCTCTGTAGATAAGGCGGAAGCAGCTCTTCAGCCGGCAATTCTTCGTTCGGCCTCGGAAGGTTTTTGCCAACCACCAAGAAATCCTTAAAGCTGCGGTTGTCATCAGGAATCAGTCGATCCTTCTTTGTCAACGTAGACGCCGCTCGTCGGCAAGCACTTTGTGTCTGATTAACTCTCTGGAGCTTCAATAAACTCGTCAGCTTTCTTAAATTCATTCTCGCACGATGTAAACAAAACCAAAATTTATTCAAATTTTTCAAATTCGTTAAACATTCAGTTGAGAGACTTTTCAAAATAAACGATACATGCAGTGTCGGTGACGCAGTGACACCAAATAAAACAGCTTCACGCTGACTCTCAAACTAGTTTACTTGCATCAGGAAGTTATCAATTACGATTGACGACAGTTGTCAGCAGGGGATTCGTTTTCGTCACGTTGTTGCCTCCGTCATATTTAATTTCCTCGTACTGCCACTTGCGATTAACTCGGCATTTCGAACCGCACTTCTCTGAACTGCAGGACTCACAAGGGAAGTGACATCCAGGGCAGTCGGCGTCGAAACAGTCACCTGAAAATGGATTTCGTATTGGAGTCCTCTAAAGTTTCACTGCAAAGCTTACAAACATCTTCTTGTGACAATCTGATTCTGCCTAGCTCATCGTAAAGAGTTGTAGCTTTCTTTGGAAGCTTCGGAGGCTTTGTGAAGTTAAATCTCTTGTTCTTCTCTCGGCGAGAGCTCTGGGGATTGAAATCATCAAGGAATCGAGTGCCTTGAAGCAGATTGAGATCTTTTTTCACTGGAGGCTTATGCTGTGGCGCTGGCGTTCCTTTCTTGACCGCAGTGTTTCGTTGCTTTGGCGGTGGATCTTGAACTGATGAAGACCTTGATCTTGATGAAGTTGACTCTGCCTGATTCGAGTTTGTGTAGGAATCGGAAGAGTCGTCGCCTAAATATAACTTTGCAAGTGAATGCGAGTAAATCTGATTTCGTTGTGAAGCTAACTTACTGATGGCAATCGTCGCGATTTCCTCAGCTGTCATTCTTGATACTTGGCTGGGTTTTATCAATTTTATCTGGACTTTCGCGCGTCGAAAAACAAACAGCGAAATAACTGAAGCAAAAACAGATGCGAAAAGAAGCAAAAACGAAGAGGCAAAAGTAAATCGAGACGCGAAATTTAACAAAAATCTTGAGATCGAATTTTCTTAAAATCAAAGACTCACTGTGCCGATAACAAGTTTATTCTACAAAACCCCAAAGTGTAACGATCTGACAATACACTAAGCATGGATGATGAGGCTGAGACGTACAAGTTGTGGAGAATCAGGAAAACAGTCATGCAGGTTCGCGTTTGTTTTGGTTTTCACTCGGAACCACGCTTAATACTTTTTGCTTGATTTTCAGCTTGCCCACGACCGTGGATACTTGGTAACTCAGGATGAATTGGACCAGACGCTCGAGCAGTTTAAAGAACAGTTTGGTGACAAGCCGAGGTTTGTGAATTTGATATTCTTGAAACTTCCATAACTTAACACCGATTTCTTCCAGTGAGAAGCGACCAGCTCGATCTGACTTGATTGTTCTAGTTCATCACAACGATGACCCCACAGATCAGATGTTCGTGTTCTTCCCTGACGAATCCAAGATTGGCATTAAGCTCATTCGAACGTATTGCACTCGCATGCAGGAAGAAAACATACATCGAGCTATCATGGTCGTCCAAGGATCAATGAGCCCCTCCGCCAAACAAGTGCTCGTTGAAATGGCTCCCAAATACATCATCGAACAGTTTTTGGAGTCGGAGCTTCTCATTAACATCACCGAGCACGAGTTGGTTCCTGAACACGTAGTGATGACTCCGGAAGAGAAAGCTGAGCTGTTGACGCGTTACAAACTGAAGGAAAACATGCTGATGCGCATCCAAGCTGGTGATCCAGTAGCTCGATACTTCGGTCTGAAGCGAGGACAAGTCGTCAAGATCATCCGACCTTCGGAGACAGCTGGACGTTACATCTCCTATCGACTTGTCTGCTGAGTATTTCCCATCAAATTTTTCAATAAATAAGAAAATCGAAACTCATTTTTCAATTAAAACACAGTAAATTCAATGGAATATTGATGGTTCCCACATTCCTCAGCTTTATTTTGATGTTGACAGGAATTACATGATTTCAATCGCCTTTGATTTAATCTGATGGGCACTCAATCGCTCCCGAGTTGATATCTTCGATGACATCATGTGGTGCACGTCCGTCAATTGTGCATCCGACGCTCTGAGCTGTTCCACAGACTTCCTTGATTGTTCCAGAGAGTTGACGAGCCATCGATCGTGGGCGCATCACGCGGGCTGTGGCAATAACATCGTCGAATGTGATGTTTCCACTGTGCTTGACTGAAATTCAATTTGCTTATTAGGACTTTTAGAGTTGAGCATGTCATGTAGTCACTTACTGTTTTTCACCTTCTTTCTGTCACGTGGAGGCTCTTTCAAAGCTTTCACAATCATGGATGCGGCCGATGGGACGATCGAGATTGTGGCGTTACGATTCTGGATGGTCAGGCAGACGGTGATCTTCAGACCCTTCCAGTCTCCAGTAGCCTTGGCGATATCGTCACCAACCTTTTTGGGAGAGAGACCCAATGGACCAATCTTGGGAGCAAGCGATGAGGTAGCTCCGACTTCACCACCGACGCAACGCAAGTACACTAAAAGTTTCGAAGAATAATTTTAGATATTCTTGGATATTTCGTTAGTTGTCTTACCGTGCTTGATTTCTGTTGGATCGAATTTTGGCGGCATTGTTGCTTATTGGTCTGTGAAGGAGAGAAGAACCTGTTAGTATTGATGGAGATCATTTGTTGGCGGTTTTTGGTGGGCCGAGCTGCACGTCTTAACCTTAAAAAATGATTTCTTGTGAAATGAAAATTATTTTGGTAGCTGAAGTTCGCTAATGTGCAATGAGTGGTTTTCTCTGTTCTCCATTGTCTTTCTATTATCTCTAAAGTGTTTTACAGTACTCGGTCGATTGCTTTTAGCAAACCAAAACAAATTTGTACAAAAACATTTTCATTTCACAAAATTTCCACAATTTGCGGCGTTTTTCCTCGTGAACTTGAACATCCCAACGTGCAGCAAGACGCCACAATCAATATCCATTAGAAAAAGCCGCGATTCCACTTGGTTAAACTAACTTTTTGATAAATCAAACTATCAATGTGACTCGATCTGTTCAGAGATGAATCGAAAAGGAAAATTCAGTGCGATGAAAGCGCCGATTTGAACTCCGATTTGAACTTAACGCGTTGCTCCAAATCGAATTCACAGCGAAACTTTAGATTTGGTGTAAACAAATATATATGTAAAGAAATTGAATGTCAGACGAAGAAGATTACATGTCTGATGCCTTCTTGGCGAAGATGGAAGACGTCAAGCCGAGCTTGATCAGGAGCAGCGCAGATAAACGAAAGCTCGAGCAGCTGAAGCAAAAGGAGGAACAAGAGCGCAACAAACGAAGACCAATCCATCAAGTACAGAAGGAGAAAATGAAGGAAGGGCTGAACAAAGCCTTAACAGAGGATAATAAAGGATTTGCCATGCTATCAAAGATGGGATTTAAAGCTGGCACGACTCTTGGAAAGGAAGGATCACAGTCAACTGCGATCAAAGTTCCAATCACTATAAACATCAACAGTGATGGTCGGAGCGGATTGGGCAGCCAAACAGCAGCAAGAGAGAAGCAGGAACGGCAACTCAACAATCTCAAGCGGAAGATGGCTGTCAACGACATATCACCTGAAGAGTACCGAAAGCAAATGAGTGAAATGAAAGACCAAAAGCAAATCGTTTGGGATCTCCACAAACTTCAGGCGACTTGTCGCATCTTGGATCTCGAACATCGAGTGAACGCACCGATTCATCCGTGGTTTTGGCCCAGAGACTTCTCAAAGAAAGACGAGGACGCTAGTGAGTCAGACGAGGAAGATCCAAAGGAAGCCGAAGCAGAGCTGACGGTGAGTCAAAGAAAATCTTTTTCAATCGTTAAATTTATTTGCTTTTTTTAGGATTCTTGTAAGCTCGACATGCTTCGAAAGTTCCTTCGCAATTCCTATTTCTACTGCGAGTTCTGCGGTCATCAGTACAAAGAAGGAAAAGATCTGACTGAAAACTGTCCGGGTCCACTGAAAGACGATCACTGAAACTTGTCAATGAAACTTGATCGGTTGGTTATCAATCTTGTCATCCAACTTTATTATTATAAAACCATGTTAAGTCCGAGAAGTAAAGATTATTTTACTCGAGTTTATTCAAGAACTAAGTGGCTGCAAACATTGGAACTTTCAGCAAAACATCTTTCACCTCGTCAAGCGCTTCTTTGCTGATATTTTCTGGGTCCTTCATTGCGAAACAGATGAAGATCTCGAGTGGGCTGGTGGCTATGAAGTTCATGAGGTATCTCAATGCACCTTCGATTTCTATTGACTGCGATCCGAATTGCTGTTTGATGTCGAATATTTTAGTGCCTCTGTCAGCTAGCATATTTTCTTCAGAAAATACTTGATTTTTGATGCTGTAAAGGTTTCTGGAATCGAGAAAACACGATTTAGTTCATGTGGGTAGAAGGCAAACACTAATTAACTAACCCAATCTTGCCGAATTGTGTGATGATAATCATGATTTTGTTGACAAACTTCTGCACGACGAATTCCGTGTGAACTCCAGCGATTTCGAACGCCTCAACGTAATCAAAGCCTTTCTCTTCTATCAACATCTCTCTTCTTAGTTGATTTTAAGCCTAAAATTCAGGTAAATTCATATAAATTTGCCGCAATTTATTTTTGTTTCAACTTTGAACTTGAAAAAGTTTTGAACTTGAAAAAATCGTTGCGAAATTCCGCACTGGACTGCGAACTTTATTTCATCGACAAATCTTCTTTAACGAGATGAACTTTAAGCTGGATTCAACAACTGATTTTAAGCGGAAATCCGTCGCCCTCAATTCGAAGACAACGAACGTACCAAAGAGTTAGTATTCTAACTAGCAATTTGCATCAAAATATCTCAAAAAAAAAAATTGTAGAGAAGGCGAACAACATGAAGAACCGAGGATTTGCTAACGTTTGCGACTGCCTGGATTTAAGCTGTCCTGGATGTCACTTCCCGTGCAAGACATGTGGCTCTAAGAAGTGTGCCAGAGTTTGCCGAGTCGATCGCAACTGGCAATACGACGACATAACTTTAGACGGCCGAGCTGAACTCGATGGAACAGCTATCGTCGTCAAACGAAACAAGCAAGAACAAGCTAAGACTGTTGCTTGAAACGTAGAAAAATACTTTATTTAAGGTCTAAATAAACAAGCTAATCAGAGATTTTCGGGTTGAAGAACATAAGCTTGTTGAAGCCTCGAGTTTCAGTTGAAGAAACCTGCACTCGTCCAGCGTCAGTGATTGCCATGGTCTTCGCACCAATCATCTTGAGCATATCTTCAATGTGAGACTCACACGCGTGCTCGGCGAAAATCTTGCACATCTCCCGAACGTACCAGCTCCCAAAGCCAGTGTCACGGTGGGTTGTGAAGCCAGGCACTGTCCCGTAGCAGATCAGAATGTCGCTGAACGATGGCACTTCAGCAATCCCATCGGTTTGGATCATCGTCACCTTCTTCAGGTGATCAGAGATTTTCCCGCGACAGAATGGAAAGAAAAAAACCTTCGGTTTGTTCGTTAGGCTTGGGCAGTTCGCATGGCTAAAAAAATTAATGACTTGTTCAGTCGCGAGCGACAAATTGTCAGCAAATTCCATGATGGTCGCGTTGTTGTGCAAATCCCCATGAGTTTGGACGCAGCAGACGAACGAGTCAACGCTCTTGATGTAATCGGAGGCGACAAGCTCTCGCATGAGTGTCAGGAACTCGGCTCTGGTGATGTCTTCGTAGTAGAACACTGTGAAGTTCATCTCCTTGAACAGAGTGATGAGGTTCTCTCGATCCTTCTCTGCGCCATGTCGATCCAGCTTTTCGCTCTTGAACTTTATAATGTTGACGAAGAAGAAAACTCCTCGTCGCTTGCTCTTCATCGGGTACACGGGAAGCTTAGAATGCGATCCATAGCTCGCAGCTCTCTTGACCTCAAGTGTCGTGTCAAATTGGAATGTCGTCTTCTCCTCATAAGGCGCGAGCTTTGTGACTTTAGGCTTGGACTTTGATTTGACATTGCCATCGATGTTGGTCTCGATCTTCTGGGAATCAGATTCGTCGCGACGATTTTCGTTATTGTCGTAGTTTGGCGGATGAGGGATTGATCGGTTGTAGTTATGCTTTGCTGACGAGATAGACATGCAGTTGTACTCATCGACATCAGCTTGCTCACGTGAGAAGGTCGCCGAGGGAATCGTCGAGGTCGAAAGAAGCGCGTGAGCTTCCTTGTAGTTGTTTTCTTGAAGAATGTCAAGAATTTTGTGGAATGCTGATGGGCCTCGATGAACTAACTTCTGGAACAGCAAACGTTTCTTGTGCAACTCGTCCTTTCCCTCGTCGATTATATTAGCCATCACAGGCGTAATTATTTCTCTTCCCAAACAACATTTTAACATCGTCTCGTAGTCCGTGACGTGAGCCAACTTGTCCAAATTGTAGCTTATCAACTTTCTGTGATTGTCGTTCATTGTGGCGATCACTCAGAAACTTTAAATATCACACCGAGCTGTATAAATGGAAAAAATAAAATGTTGTTTACAATTATGACGAAATTACAAAGAACTGTGAAGAGTTCAATTGGCGCAAAAAATCGAAGTTCAAAATGAATTTAAAATTGAAAAGTTCGTTATTTTTAATAAAAACATTTTAACAAAATAATTTCACATTGTAAAATACTTGTTTAGGTAGCAAGGCAATTTGATGGACGGCGAGGTTTGGCTTGGAACTTTTTGGGGTTGAAGAATAGCACCTTGTTGAATCCACGGTTTTCAGTCGAAGCAACTTGAACGAGCTTTTCGTCGTGGGGATCGATGAGCTGCATTATGCTGATAGACATCAGCTTCAGCAAGTCTTCGAGATGAGTGTTGTGGGCGTGAGCAGCAAAGATCTCGCACAACTTTCGGACATACCAGGTCCCGAATACTGGATCGCGGTGGGCTGTATAACCAGGTACGGTCGCGTAGCAAATCAGAATGTCGTTGTACGAAGGCAGTTCAATCGATGGCGTTGCACCTCCGTCGGTCTGAGTTTTTCGATACTTGTCGGAAACTCCCCCGCGACAAATGGGGAAGAAGAATATTTTTGGTTTTGCCGCCAAGCTCGGGCAGCTGCTGTTACTGAAGTAGCCGACGAGTTCTTCTGTTGCCATTTTGGAACCATCGGAAAATTCCATCATCGTGAGGTTTGTTTCTATCTTACCGTGAGTTTGAATGAAACAAACGAATGAGTCGAAAGACTTCAACTCTTTTGAGTTAATGAGCTTGCACAGGAGATCGGTGAGCTCTGCTCTAGTTAGGTTTTCGAAGTAATAGACTGTAAAGTCCATTTCCTTGAAAAGAGTAATGAGGTTGTCTCGATCCTTCTCTGCGCCATCTCGAGGTTTATTTGATGTAAAGTTAATGACATTAACATACAGGAAGATCCCGCGTTTCTTGCTAGTCATCTCGTAGCTTGGAAGTAGATGATGGCATCCAAAGTTTTTCGCCCCAACAACTTCCAGAGAAGGGTCGAACTGGAATGTTGTTTTACTCCTAAATGGCTCGAGCTTCAAGTTGGTATTGCTCCGGAATGATTTGAACGGGTTAGCGAAGCAGCCGCCATCAGTTGGCGTTTGTGCGATTGCTGGAGCCGAATTCAGAGAGTTAGGAGTGCAGGGCCGATCAAGTGAGAGAGTCCTGTTAACTTTCTTTTCCGTTGGTGTGCTGATCATGTTGTTGTTATGCTCGTTGCTTATTGAACTACTCAGACTAGCAATCTTGTGCGATAATCCTTCCTCTTCGAAAGCTTTCCTTAGTCTGGCGAAGAACTGTTCGTTGTTACTGTCACAGTTTTCCGCTTCGCTCCTGGCGACTTCTTCTGCGACAATTCCAATGACTTGATCGTCGGTGTAGTTGTCGCTGAAAAACTTCTGGAAATTCGCCGATTGGAGCGCGTTCTTGGAGCTGAAATCCATAACTTTCCGGAGGTTCTCACTCATGATGATTCGTTGTTCGGTATTTCAGTCTTCAAAAGATCGTAAGTACTAATTTTAACAATAAATTAAGGCACAACCGGAGAAAAAGTGATGAAATTGCTTTAGAGCTTTTCGAAAACGTTTGAGCTTTTAAAGTTCAAACATTTATCAAAGCGACGCTTCAAGGCGCCCGCCGAGCTTTCAATTGTCAGCGACGCTTCAAACTCGTCGAGGTTATCAACAACAAAAATTAAAATGTCTGGAAAGTCGCCACTGACTTTCTCTGTACTTAACAAGTGCTCAAAGTCGAAGGCTCGCCGAGGAATTATGATGCTGCGGGAGACGAAACCGGTCGACACACCAGGCAAGTAGAGGAATTTGTAATCGCAATCTGTTGACTAAACTTGTTTCGTTTTAGTTTTCATGCCTGTTGGAACTCAAGGAACTCTGAAAGGAGTGCTCGTAGATCAGCTCAAGACGGACCAAATGAACTGCCAGATCATGCTTAGCAACACGTATCACCTCGGGCTTCGACCGGGTGCCGATATTCTGAAGAAAGCCGGCGGCCTTCACAAATTCATGGGATGGGACCGAGCTCTACTTACCGACTCTGGGGGATTTCAAATGGTTTCACTGCTGCAACTTGCTGAGATAACAGAACAAGGAGTCACGTTCCAGTCTCCTTTTGACGGCTCCGAAAGCTTGCTCACACCTGAGGAGTCGATCTATCTGCAGAACACAATCGGAGCTGACATAATAATGCAGTTGGATGACGTTGTAAAGACGACGACCACCGGCCCCAGAGTCGAAGAAGCGATGGAAAGAACGATCAGATGGATTGACAGATGTCTAGAAGCAAACAACCGCAACGAAGACCAGTCGATCTTCCCAATTGTGCAAGGTGGACTGCAGCCTGACCTCAGGAAGAAATGTGCCGAGGCGCTAACGAAGCGAGACGTGCGAGGTTTTGCTGTCGGTGGTCTGTCTGGTGGAGAGAGCAAGGACGAGTTCTGGAAAATCGTGAGTCTATCAACTGATTTGCTGCCGAAAAACAAGCCCCGTTACCTTGTAAGTTTCAAGTCAAAACTTTAGATAAATCTAAAGCTTCTGATTGATTCTAGATGGGCGTCGGATTTGCCTCAGACCTTGTCGTTTGTGTCGCATTAGGGATTGACATGTTTGACTGTGTTTTCCCAACGAGAACAGCAAGATTTGGCTGCGCTCTGGTCCGGACTGGTCAGCTGAATCTGCGGCAGAAGAAATACGAGCTCGACATCTCCCCCATCGATAAAAACTGCAAGTGCAGCACATGCAAGACGTACAGCAAAGCATACATTCACTCAGTCATCAATGATCGCATCATGTGCAGTCTGATAACGATTCACAACGTGTCGTTCCAGCTGCAGCTAATGCGAGATATTCGAGCCGCAATTGAAGTAGATAAATTTCCAGAGTTTGTGAAAACATTCTTCGCTGATTTATATCCGGACGAGAAACCGAAATGGATCGTCGAATCCTTGAAAAGTGTCAATATCGACATAGAATAAAAGCTCGAGTTTTCATTGAAATTCTGTATTTTCCCTAAAATATTTTTTCATTTTGTTCATTACAGTTTTCATTCGTTCACTGCTATCAAACCTGAACTTCGCTTGACACATTCGCTTTTCATTAAAGAGTAAGAGACATAGACTACAGAGAATGTGTGTGAGTTTAACATGAGCAACGTTCAAACTAAAGTTTTCTTTACAATCTTGGTCATTTTCGAAAAGCAGAAACATTTCGTTTGATGTTGGGACTCGCATGCTGCCAACGGAAATTGTGCACCGTGTTTGTCGTTGAATCAAGAGAAAGTATAACGTAAGCAACACTTTAGAATAACACGCTTTTCGTCTCTCGTACGAGGAAAATATCATTTAAACTTTAATCCAACCATCGCCCCCCGTCGTGCTGCTGCAAACACATCCTCGCTCGTCGGAGAGAGATAACAGAGTGAAAATTTACCAATTCGCTTAATCTTAGGGATTTACAAGTTTTTAAGTTTCAGATATCTTTGTTAGGTTAAGAATGCCGAACAGGAGAAGAACAGAGAGAGAACGTTAGTTTACAAAACAAAACTTTGTGATAAATTCCTATCAAAATTCAATTCCATTAAGGTTTGAGTTTAAGAAAATTTGGTGAACAATTTACTGTGAATTCGGTAGAACATCTTGAGCCCGGTGGTTTAATTAGCTGATGCGAAGCATCCCAGGTGTGTTAAGGACGAGCAAATGTGGTGACAGTTTTCACGGAAGATTTTTCATGTTTTGTCAGAAAGCTTTCGAGAGCTTTCAGGAAAGCGTCGAGCTAATGGAAAGCTTTAATGAGAGCTTTTTTAATGATATATTTTGATTAAAAATCAGACACACCATCAACTCTCACTTCACCACCTGCCAAAATAAATCAGCTTTTGAGTGAAGCGAAATGCTCAGATTTACGTCAGAAAGGTGGCACGAAAAAAGCTTTAGCTTGAAACTTATTTCCATCTCCGACCACATCCTGTTTCGCCTCACAGCTCATCAGACTACTTTGTTAGAACTAAATGCAATCTCCCGTTCACAATTTTCGACTTTTCGGTGGAAGTAAAGTTCCTTTTCTCGTTTCATCGCTTGAGCTGTCTGTCTAAGGCTGGAGCTCATCTTCCTTTCTCCCAAAGCTCGCTGACCTCACTTCTGTCACATCAATCACTGACTCCGTTGATTCTTCAACCACCAACTCTTCTGTCCGCCCATCAAACCCACCAGAAACTTCGAAACGAAAATAATTCATCGCGATTGCGTCATAACGAGTCAGCTATTTTTCATCTATTGTCGAAGGGTTTCAGTTTACTGTAATAAGTGTTTAGAATTAGAACGTAAAGGAATTGACAGCAATTAATTGTTCTTCATGTTTGATATGTGCATTAGAGAGTTCGATCAATTAAGAAACTTCCCCGAAACACCCTCGTCATGCTCGAGCCGAGCTTTGCGTTTTTTAATTCTTGTTTATCACAGATTAAAAAACTTTTCTCTTTAAATATTCCATCGTAAAGCTTTTTTTTCGTGTTGGGGCGCGCACCGTGTGTGTGTGGCTATGTGCTGATGTGCGCCGGGAGTAAAAACAATTTAATGAGAGGAACACAGGAAAAGTTCCTGCAGCCTCCATCGAAACGGGAGGGGGGGGTGAAACTTTTGTTCTTCTTAACTTCATGAGCATCATTGAGTGTTCTCTCTTAGTTCACTAATTCATTATGTTATTGATTAAACAGAACTCGCACGAAAATTCCAGTTCTCAAAGTTGATCTTTGTCGCGATCAAAACTCATTGCTTTGAAGACGCCGCGACATTTGTATTGTTGCTTCCTCAAGTTGTGTTGATCGAGCGAGGCGGCGCGTGGTCTCGAGTGTTGACCCTTCGCCTCAGTCTCGCTGGCGTCAGTGTCAGTGTCGCTTCGTCGCTTCCTTCTTCGTAGCAGACCGTCGTTTCCTTCGCTCTCCGGCTTCGAAATGCTTTCTCGCTTCTTGAGCTCGGCGGCTAACATTTGCACTTCCCAGTCGTTGTGATGCAACTCCTCTAAGTTAGCCTCATCCATCTCATCTTCTTCGTTTGACTGCGACTCGTTGGACGATAAATCCTCCTCTGTCTCATCTTCGATATTGAGAACCACACTCTCCGAGACGATATTTCCCGTGAGGTTCGACACTGCTAAGTTGGCGTCGCGCGGCGACGAAACTCGTTGAGCAGGTTTATCCATTTCAAAGCTCTCCGGATCGCTGCTCTCATCCCACGACCGACTGCTGTCTTGGCGAGTTGAAAACTTCTTCTTATACTTCTGGCGCTTCTGCATTTCATATTCCGAGGGTGGCGATGACGCGAAAATTGTATCGAGTGAGTCGCCGCGCTGCAACGAACACGTGACGTTTAGTTCATCGATCCCATCATCAATTTCAAACTCACCATAAATGGCAGCTCATTAGATGATCCCGACATGTCCCGCTCGTTGATTGGTGTCATTCTATCGCCCGGCTCGAACTCACGCAGTCGATTCTGCAGCTGATTGATGACTTCGTCACGTCGTCTCACTTCCATCTCCAAATTGACGAATTTATCTTGGAACCGCCCCTGCAGATCTTTCAGATGGCATTGAATCACTTGCTTAATCCCCAACAGAATATCTGTGTAGTATTCTTGCTCTTCAATTGAACCTGTGAAGCGAAATACCCCAAATTAATAATTCTACCGCTTTAGAACCAAGCGAAGTTCGCTGCTGAAAATTGCATGTAAAGCTCACTAAAGCTCTCTAAAACTTTCAATTGTGTTTTCATTCTCCTAACGTTCAGGATTGACCCGAGAACGTGTCTAAGCTGTCCCAGACACACGCTCGAGAGACTTCAACATTCAAACAGCCATCGCAAACCCCAACTTTACGGTAGGATTGATTCACTACTTACACACTTGCTTGCGTCTAAAGAGTAAAAGCTTAAAAATTATGTCAAGCTTACAATTGAAAGCTCTTGACCTGGGAAAACGAAAACTATCATCGAATTACTCAACCTCGAATCTACTTTACATAAATAACCATTGCTGTGCACAAGTGTTCTTCTAATTTGCGGGACATAAATTCGTGTCGTGTTTGCTGTGAGTACAACGAGCTACAAACAAAGGAAATAGAGGTACCTTTCACAATTCTACGTTGTCCATTGTCGTCTGAAACAAGGGGGAAGCTGCCGCTTCTGGAGGGATCGTCGATGTAATCGTTCGTTGGATTATGTTCTGGCGACGCTTCAACATCGAATTGGCCGGGAAATTTAAATCTATTTGTACTTTGATCCGAGTTTCGATGAGATAAAAGAGTTGGGGGCATCTCGAGAGCAGAAGTTTCTTGTGCGTTCGCGATGGGATATAAAGCTTGAGTGGGACGGGGAGATGAAAGGGGGAGAGGTGGAGTTGACTTGACCAAGTCTTCGGGTTCTTCGGTCAGCGGCGGTGCGCTGTTAGGCGGACTGGAAAGAGTGGAATTGAACGTCACGCTCTTCGTAAAGTTAGCGCGGCGCGCCACATACCCCTCCACTGTCTGCGCTCGCATCAGCCGCTTGTCGGGTCGGTCGGCCTTCACACTCATGTTCTGTGCCAAACGATCTTCAGATAGTCTCTTTAAAATACTTTTCAGCTGCTTCCGCTCGAGGGTTTCATTTGATTCGGGACTGAGTGGGGTTGGGTTCAGCTTGAGGGGGGTGTTTAGATCTACGGAGGCTTTCGATCGTACTGTTGTCATGCAGGATGCTTCACTGTGACTGCGGGTCAACACTTCCACCATTTCGTTCGAGTTGCTCGAGTCGGTACAGTCGAGGCTGAAGCTTCGCGTTTGAATCGCGGACTCCAACTCAGCAAGCTTTTGCCGCTCGTTCAGAATCTTCAGCTTCTTCACGAAAGGAAGGCCACTATATTCGGGTGACAAGTCATCTACGGATCGGTAATTCTTGGGCTGTGCGCTCAACTTGAATGGGTTCGGCTTTCGTTTGACTTTCGCGCTAATGGATCCACTCTTCAACTCACTATCACTAACACAAGCTTGAGGTTCAGCTTTCAGGTCAGAGGACAATTCGCTTTGGGACGTCAAAGGAGCGTCTAACTTCGTCAGGGCATTCAAATCGACAGGCATGGAAGATTTATTCTTTGCTTTAGACAGCTTTGGTGAGTCGCTAGTCAGCGAGTTATTGAGGGAGGAGTAACTGCCACCTAGACTAACAACCGTTGCCAGCTTCAGTTTTGACCATGGTGTGAGCTCGTCTTTGGGTATTTGACTGAAGGACTTGAATTTATCTCGTAATTGCTTCGTCGTGGACGGTTTCTTCGGTTTTGTAGCGGTTGACGACGATGTCGAAGGAATGAGATGCTGCTTCGAGTCATTCGATTCTGCACTTAGTGCCTTGTCTTCTTTCACTGATTCTTTTTGAAGATTTCTGATTCTATCCTTGAAAGACACTTTGAGGTTGGTTCGTGTGATTCCAAGCTCGGCCGGCGTCGTCGCATTGACAGTTGGCGATGTTGGACTTAAACTCGCTTTCCTTGAAAACGATTCTAAAGACGAAACACTCAACTGCGAATGGAAGAAAAGATTTAAATGGATTAAATGCTCATGGAGAGCTTTCGAAAGCTCTCACCCTTGATTGGCTATCCTTTGAGTTCCTTTGCTTCTCTTCCTTTGCTTTGAGCATCTTCAGTCTTTGGAAGAGAGGCAAGCCAGCGCCGATCACTGCAGGCTCGGGCTCCTCCTGAATCGAAGCCTGTGGTGATATGGTAGATGAAACATGAGTGTGTGGTGGTGAAACAACTGTGGTGTGCTTAGCGGCTCGCTCTTCGCGATCCTACATAAAGACGTGCAAACACGTTTTGTACAAAACAAAAAAGGTTGTTCGTTTTTAATCTATTTGTCTACCCATCTGTGATTTAGCGTTGAATTTAAGAGTAAAGATCTCAAATCAATTGCTAAAGAACTAAGTAAATCTAGATATCGATTTAAATCAAATGCGAATGTGATTCAGTGTGTCCGGTTATTGAGTGCTTGTTGAGCTTTAAAACGGATTGATTTGCTTGCTTTTTTCTGTTTGATTGCAAAGCAGGAGTGTGTGTGAACATCGACATATGAAGCAGGGCATGAAAGGCAGCAGCGAGCAGCGGCACAGCGAGAAAAATTGAGGAAATAAAATGATCTCTTCTGCCGTTCGCTCACTCGCTCCGCTCGTGATTTGTCATTTTGATTAATTTGCAATGTGACACGAAAGCGAATCGAATGAAAATCAGAAGAAGAAGAGAATTTAGAGTCTCGTACATATCTGCTTATCAATCTGTATTTGTTCACTACAGATCCTGTCTGCGTAAGCTATGGTTTGATCATGATGGATTTTAGAAAATATTTTTATTATGCGAGTTTGCGAAGCGAAAAGCGGTTTGTGAGTTTTGATGAAGCCATTCAAATGGAAGGGGGGAGCGGGCAAGTAAGTTGATCGAATAGAAAGATAGAAAAGAAAGAAAATGCAAAGGAAGAAGAAAAGACAAATTATTAAACTAAAAGAGACGAGAGAGATTAATGAGAAAATTAGCACATGAGAAAATAAATAACGGAAACTTTTATGAGATTATAACGAAAGCGAACTGAAAAGTTTCAATCGGTAGCGAGAAAAGAGAATGAGGAAACGAGGAAGTAAAAATGATAAACTGTAAAAGCTTTCGAATCTGACTTGTTTCTCCTTTAAGAGTCGCAATCGCTGCAATAAAGGCAGACCGGCACCAATGGGACTTGTAATTTTTTCCTCCTTTCTGTCGTCTTTCGGACATTCTTCATCATCAGCATTTAACTCATCGGATTTTACCCTTTGCATGCGACGCAAGACGCCTTTCGGGGTCTTTGGGCCCTGCAGCGGTTGGAGCTCGATTGACTCATCGCTTTTCCTGTGCGTCGTCGTCGCTCTGTTGGGACGAAAAGAAAAAGTTCGATCATTAATCAAACTCGTTGTGTGTCATTAGGCTCTTTGATACTGACCTCGATTTCCGGAGTGCGTTCTTCAATCCCTTCACGTCGTGCTTGAACTTGTCGACGATTCGTTTGGCGCTATTATCGCTCTCTTGCCCTAGCGGCGTGTTTGCGGCCAACTCAGCCAAAGCCGCATCTTTCTCCTTCCGCAGCGCGTGCTTCTTGTTGACGCAGCGAACTTCCATCAAGCGCTTGCGGCCGAGAGTTTGAAGAATCTCTTGGGCCTCGGGATAATCTTTCATGGCTGCCAGAACGTCTTCGCGGGAGAGCGAGAAAAGTTCCGAGTAGCCGACGGATCTGACATCGGCTGTTCGTCTGGAAAAATTAGATTTACGCCGGGAGGAATCAGCATAAAGTCAAGAGGGCAACAACATCAATCTTACTTGTTCAACCCATCCAAATTCAAAATTCCGATTTCGCCGAAAAAATCTCCGGCCTTCATCGTCGTCAACACCCGACCCGTCTCACTCAATACCTCTAATATCCCATCGGCAATAATAAACATTTCTCTAGCTACCTCTCCTTTCCGACAAATCGAATCGCCCGGAGTGAAAATGTAAGCTTTCATTTTTAGAACGAGGTCGTGGAGAAACTCGGGCTGACACTCCTGGAAGATTGTTACCTTTGCATCGAAGACGAAGAGACGAAGATGGTTAAGTGTCAAATGGCTGCACAGCGTATTAACTCACCTTCTTCAAAACGCTTAAGTTGACGTGGAGGGCGAGCTCGGTTTTCAATTTGTCAGGCAGAAGGCCCAAAGCTGTGTTGATATCTCCACCACCTTGTATCCGCCCTCGTGACCAACTGTAATCGTACCATCTCAGCACTCTTCGCTTCATCCCTCCCGGCACTTTATGATGTCTCATGTAAGTCTTCGCTCCGTCGAGTAACCGCTCGAACTCAAGTCGGTTTGCATTCCGGTTCGTTATCACATTTCCGACTTGACCGACGATTGTGGCGAATATGAATACGCCAATTAGATAACTAACTATGGTAAAGATATATCTGCAAAAGACGAAGGAAGGTCGCGTTGATTGAAAGCCGGATCTTTAAGTCTTTAAGCTAAAGAAAGTCGCTCAAAGAAGCAAGGAACCTCATTCGAGTAAAGATTCAATTTTCCTCTTCAAGCCACAATCTTCATAAATGCTCAGAGGATGGAAGAGGGAGGATGAAGACTTCGAAGGTTTTTTTCTTAATTTATAATTCTAATATCGCTTGCCGTCATCATCCTCTCTCATCCTCCTTAGCATCCGCCAGCATCAAGAAGGAAAGAAACTGTTCACATAAAACTTTCTCCATCATTAATGCGATGGAAAACTTTTTAATATAATTTTCAACAATCAAAGTTTTCGAATATATTTTATATCGTATGTTTGCATCGTTCACTCAATCTTCTCCACCCGCCCGCCTCGAGATTCTCATCATCTACTTCTTTATTGTCAACGAATCGTAAACAACATTTTCATCTCTCGAATTTTCAATTCTTCTCCTCGCTTTCCGGCCATGCAAGCAACGAATTCATTTCAATGTTTTGATGCTGAAATGATGACAAGCTCGATTTGGGAATGAGCAGTGATGTCTCCGAAGCAAGACGTGAATCTCGAGAGCTTCAATTTATTGATTAGGCTACGAATAACTTCCAACCGATGTATAAAAGTGCCCGACACTTGATCGTCAATAGTTCATCAACTTCAAACTAAATTCACGTCTAGATCAGAGAGTCATCAATAGAATGAGAGAACGAAAGCTTCATCGAGCTTTGGGAAATTTGAAGGCTGTCGCGAGGGAAAAAATAATTCGAAAACTTTGATTGAAAATTGCTGGTTGCTGTTTAAATGCATTTCGATGTCGTAAATAATAAAGAGTAACGAAAAGCTGTCGACGGGTTGGATTACGTAGAATCTTCAACGTCCAGCACAGAACGTGCTTCAGCAGTTGAAAGTGATTTACAAACTCGTGCCTTGTTAAATTTATTAATAGGCACGACTCGACCTTTCTCATCGTCATGCATGTCAAAGCTTCGTGGAAGCGGAAACAAATTTCTGTTCTTTCTGCCCGTCGAAGGGTAACAATAAGTGAAGCCTCCATTAATTGCTCGTCTTACGATATAAAAATATTCGAAAATACTCTGACGTCGGGTTTGGGTTACATTGAATCAAAGTAATTTACCCGTTGCAGGAGTTAAACTGTAGCAAGCGTGACTTGAGGCCGCGACGAGGTAAAGATCGGGGGCCGTCCACCGAATTGGTTTGTCTTTAATTGGTTTGTTTGGTATTAAGAAAAAGGAAAGTTGTTTGTGAAATAAAAACGGTTACAGATCACGTTTGTTATGCATGGGAAAGCATCCATAAGATTTACGAGCTGTTCTCTGAGAGGGGAAATTAAAAGTTTAATGAAATGTGTGGTAATCGTAAAAGGGACACGATGGAAAATTTACTCGAGAGACTTTGCTGTACGCAATCGTAAAACGTTTATTTTTATAACACGAAGACATGGAAGAGGCTCATTTACTCACTCGGCATTCGTCTCGGGCGTTGGCAGGTCTCCGATCGTTGTTAAGGTCAGCGTCGACCAGTACAAGCTGCCCAAGTACTTCCTGCTGAGCGTAGCGTAATCGCCGGGTCGATACGGATAGACCCAGTCACCCTGAAAATTTACAAGTAAGGAAGATGTTGGCATTTGGAATTTGTAAAATCTCTGCCTGGTCATGGCACGAGGGAAGAATTCCTAATAATAATTTAGGTCGCCGGCAATTACGATGCAGTGGAATATTGAATTTTACCTGAAAGCCCTCGACCTCCGACAGTAGAAAGTAAAAGCATCCGAACCAGTGAGCGAGAATCAGCAGAATGTGTATGAGGTTTACGACTCGCCAGAGATTCGGCCACACCGTTCTACTCTCAACAATGTAATAATATTTAACAGCTCTATAAACCTGCCGGCGATGGACGAGAGATAAATGGAAAATATTATTGCAGCTCCGCGCCTTCCGTCATTATTTACTCACCTTAAAGAATCGAGGGAAGCGCAACATCGGTTGCGTTCCGAAACGGAATTGTAAAATATCTAATGGGATGAGCGATATCAGATCCAAAAGGAACGCCCTCGAGTGTATATAGTGACTCGCCAGCTTTTTGCTATCATAAACCTGCAAACATAGCAGCGTCGATTAATTATTTAAAACATGGCGTGCGATCCACGCACCATTAAACCCTGTTCCAAATAACCCGTTCTGAGTTGCACCACGACATCCAGCACGAAGATAACATCGCTCAAGCCATCACACAGCAACCAGAATTCAGATGCTCGCTCCTGAGGGAAAACGTGGGAGAAGTTAGTTGAAGGCATGTTTCATGTGATGTGGGATTTTTGAGACTGGAGATGAAGTTGTTGACGGATGGACTTACCTGCAACTCAGGGAAGCTTTGTCGGACGATTAACGTCCACAAATTATATAAGACACATAATGTAAGCACCATCAACCAATAGAAATAAAAATTCTCGTCGGGATTGACCACCGACCGAGGAGGCTTTGCGAAGCGCTTTCGTCGCCGCACGATTTTGTCTGGGTCCGGTCCTTCGGAGCCTGTGTCTTCAACAGTTTCCTAAATGAGAAGAGGAAGACTCGGTAAACATTTACGCAGCGTGGCAAACGGCTCGAGAGCGACAAAACAAATTAAGGAACAAAGAACCTACTTGAGTTTCCGGTATTTGTCGAGTGGAGAAGCGCTTTAGAAATGAATCTTCTCGCTTGAGTGTTGGCTTTTTCGGTGCGATGGCAGACGAAATCTGAACTGTTGTTCGCAGCTTCATCCATCTCTGATTTGATTTCGTTCTACTCAGTTGAGTTTTGGGAAAATAAACGTCGGCGTACACGGAAAAAGATTGTGCGAAGGGAAACAGAGAAAAAAGTTTTCGTAATTTCTTTTTCGATAGCGAAAAAAGGAGCAAAAGTATTTTGAGAGACAAGAAACCGAATATTAAATCAAATATTAAATATTTATGCTGCTACATTCTCTTAGGTTGAGACAGAAGAATAATTGAGTTGAATGGGACATTCTGTGAGGAATTTTAAGAGAGTCGACTTAGGCGGATGGGATGAATGATGAAAGTAATTCAATTCGGCTTGGACCGAGTTGGCTTTAATCTCCTCATGACGAACAGCAGGGTCTCGTTCAATCAACCGAAACTTCCAAGAAAAGCCTTTGGAATAACTTTACGAGTCAGCATTTTCAGCTTTAGAACACCTTGAGCAAGACGAACGACCCCCCATGTTGTTCGATGATCTTGACACCACACAAAGTTGTAAACTTTTTGAATCTAAACATCATCTGTACGGTTGCTGTTGGGGACAATTCATCAATGAAAGAACACTTAAAATATTAAAGCGCAAAAGCTTCAAATGATAACGGAAGCTTTTTTGAAAT
Source organism: Smittia sp. YW1114-2 (assembly GCA_033064975.1). NCBI lineage: Eukaryota > Metazoa > Arthropoda > Insecta > Diptera > Chironomidae > Smittia > Smittia sp. YW1114-2. The sequence continues at coordinate 12,868,915 of CP093834.1, read as the reverse complement.
GTTAATGACAACAAAAGCTCATTTGAGCTTAAGACTTAAAGATAATTGAAAGCTGTTATTATTTAAACAGAGGATTGAATTTGCGAAAGCACTTGAGAGCTTTTAAAAGCTTAAATCTCCTTAAATCAATTGAAAGCGATATAACGCCTGAAGTTCATATTGACGCCTCTCAACACACGTACAAATCCCTACAGCATAGAAATCACAGAGCATCCCATTTTCAATTTCAAGAGTAAGAAGGAAACAACATAATATGCTCCTGAATTTCATAACACCGAGGAAAGTTTAAGAGAGAGAAACATCCAAGAAAACAAAATTTATTTACGCTTTCCTACGTTTATTTTTGCGCTTCGTCGAAGGAAAGATGTTTGAGCAAACAGAATTTAGAAATTTCTGTCCCTGAGTTTGAGAAGATTTCATTTCGTGCTGCTTGATAAAGTCATAGATACAATACAAACATGTTTATACAGCAAGAAACGACACTCATTAAGTTATTTTCATTCCCGTTTCGAATTGCCAGTGAAAAGTTTTTTCATCTAAGATTCTCTTTGTTGTTGCCTCGCCATGCCTGGCGCAGGAAAAAGTTTGCGATTGTCTAAAGAGTGAAAACAGAGCGAGAACGAGAAAAGTTTCTGAAGGTGGAGCATAGAGCGGAGAGTTTGACATGTCGAAGTTTTAAAGCTTCAGTTAATCTTTTTAATAGCGAAAGCGTGAAGAAGTGGTGAGGAAAGATGAGAGTTCGTACAAACGTAAAAGGTTGAGGATGCAGAGTCACTGTGGAGTAGAAGTGAGAAGAGGAAGCCGCAGGCTTGTGTGTTTAAGTTGGCAACTTCAAGCTCACGTCATAGTAAACTTCGAGTCACAAAAAATTAATGTCAACTTGAAGATTCATTTTACGAGCTTCAAGATTTATTACATTGCATCTCGTTAACTTGAGATGTTTCCCGTGTCGTAAAGACGCGAACGCTAGTCAACCTTTAATTAAAGTTCTCGCTGACAAATTTTTTTGATGGCATCAGCAGTGCGAAGCCGTTAAAGAAAATGATCTTCTTACCGCCCCCCGCACCGAGCAACTTTTGTTAATTGACTCGTGGGATTTGAGCTATTAACGAAGCATTAAATCAGACGAGGATTATCTCCTGCATCGGACGTGACTCCAATGGCAAGGCAGACACTTCTCCGATCAAACACAAAGGAAATAATAAAGACTTCAACTCGAGGGAACCTTGTGCTTGCTTTCCCACCAGAAAGTTTTCTTTTCTTCCTTGGTTATTATCGCTGCTTCTTTCCACTAATTCTTAGTGCTCCCTTCTCGCCGACTTAATTGTGTAAAATAATTATTTCCTTTTTGCTTCGCAAATAAAAGTCTTAGCTCTCTTATCTCTCTCGGAGAAGTTGCCAAGAAAGCTTCTTATTCCTTTGAAAAGTTTCAATTTCACGACGAAGGAAATTTCTCAGGTTTTATTGCATAAGTAATCCGATCAAGTCGCTGCAAATTCGTTTAAATTTCTCACAGTCAAGACAAGGAATGCAGCAGTTATCACTAAGAGTGACTGAACTGTCAGACTCAGCTTCATTAATAGCGGAGCTTTTAAAGCTCCGCCGCTTAACTCCAAAGCTGACGACGCTCTAACTCTGCCCTTTAAAACAGCGAGCTGACAAGTAAAACTGATTATGCAATGTCAAAGCTCCAAATCAGATAACAATATTATTTGTTTCCATTGTGGAAGCGTTCTTCAGCGTCTCGAATAAATTACAGGAAATGTTTGGCGGCAGAACAAATGACGAAGCATCGCGACAACAATGTCGATGATATCGTTGAACATCAAACAAAACAAGTGAACTGTTTGTCTTCTTGTAGCATCAACAGAATTTCCGTTATCGAACGCCCACATAAATAAGCAATTATTTCCTTCGTCGTTTCTCTTCCATCGATGAAGTCAAGCAACAATGAAAGAGAAACTACTGGTATACCAAGCGAAAGCTCCTAGCCACAATTTTATTGTTTAGCTTTTTATTATATGAAACTGAACAAAGTTGTTGAGTAAGCCTTGCAAGCGTTGCTCGAGATGTACGAGAGCGTATAAAATGCAAACAATGTCAAGGACTGAGCACTCCATTGACTTTGTTTCATTTTCTCACTCGGAACAAGCAGAGTCGAGGCAAAAGTTAATTTAGTTTCTGTGGTTGCCTTTTCGACCTCCAATGCTCGCTTGACACCAGAATGCAGGAGAATATATATTTTAATTGCGTGGAAGCGAACGCTTCGGGTGAATGAGGTTTTGCGGCTTTGAAGATCCCTCAAGTGACATCGAACAGCGGTACGCCTATCAATTATGAAAGGTGACAGCTCTGCGAAGCTACACATCGAAGCGATTTCACCTTCATTATGATTCGATTATATTCTGCGTGATATTAGATTACGTTGCGTTTGAAGAGGGTGAAGGACTTTATTTACACTTGACGGAGAAAGTTAAGGAAGCATAACAACATCGAACATATAACACGGGAAGGAGAGAGATTGAAGAAGATTCTGAGTGTTTATACAAACAACAACCATGAGACTTTATCCTCAGCCATTCATGTTCCGTCTACACAAACACTTAGGGAAGAGACAACAGAACAATTAGGAGACGACTAAGTTTGTGTCTTCGTTCCATTAATTACTTAATTATCATGAAACAATTTTGCTGTCAATTGGGAAAATGAAAAAATCTATAACTTCAAATAACCGTTATAGGCCATAAAGCTACTCTGCGGCATTTCAGATCAGTTCACAACGGAAAACGATTTCACGATTAATATCATTGAGAAGGATTACAACGAGAGGGAGAGAGAGAAGGGAAAATATTTTGATATCGAGCGAGATTAATCCAACGGACGCAAGATTAATTCAGTTGCTAACGGCTTTGCTCTCATCTCATTACGTTTCCCTCTGCATTTCCACTCAAAGCCCTCTTACAATTCTCATGGAGAACGGTACGTGCGCTACAATTAATCTTGCTTCCGTCGCTGGCTTGGTTGCATAATTATTCAATGAAAAATGTCTCGTATATTGCCTCTTGATTTTTCTCAACGAGCAGTAATATCTAACAACGGCTCTGAGACTGTTCCAGCTCTGAGCTCCGCCGCGGCTCCCTCGATTATCCATCGAACCACTCTCAATACCACCGGCCACTTCTTCATCGTTTTCGAGCGAATGGATTTCATTGTCATTTCGACTTGAATCAATATCGGAGTACTCATTGCGACGCCGCTTTGTCAACTTTTGTTCAAGGAATGATGTGGATGAATGTAGAAGACCCGAACTAGCACCGTATAAATCATAATAAATCGTTAATGATGGACAAAGTTTCGATTTGTTTTTTTCGTTTAAAATATTCGAACCACTCAGCATGTCGACACTCACATCTCCGATCTGGTCCCGGAACTCTTGCAGTCTGACGAGTTCTGATTGCTCGAGTCGTCTTCCTCCTCGCGCGACGTCCCCATCGAAGAGATTGCCGCAGAGACAACCGTCTCGGTCGGGCTACGCGGATCATTGCTGCTGATTGCTGTTGACGTTGCTAAGATGCTCGAGCAAGTTGTTGATGCGATTATTTTCTGTGGATCAATTGGTTCCATCTGGAAGGGAGGTAAAGAGAACGAGGAGAATATAAATTGTAAAGTTTAATAGCACCAAGTCAAGGAAACATCAAGAGACATTAATCAGAGCCATGTTGCGGCGCTGGTTCTTTGTGAACGTCTTGCTTCCTGTTTGTTTCTCCCGCTGCGGTCGGAAATGTTGGCTAAGCACAATAGATCTAATTAATTACACAAGGTGATGGGGAATGTCACTTCATTAAATGTCTTTGAAGCAGGGGAGAGGCTCCTTCATCGGGCGCGAATCCAAGAGGAAGAAGAGAAACGCTACAAATTGCGGTTCATCCTAAATCCACTTCAGCGAGAAGAGCGACTGCCTAATGACTTTAGCGATGTTTTTCGTGCGGGTTTGAATTATTTACACAGAAAATGACGGAGATGATCTCAACCCCCGCCCACCGTCGGGCAGGGAAAGCTTGACTTTCTAAGTGGAATGCCGCCGGGCCCATCAAAATTGATTGCACGAGCCATTTAACTCTCCGTTTTTAATTAAATTCTATCCGAATTTTCCGTAATTTAGCCTTTGATGGGCAGCAGTAATGAAAGGCCAGTAATAAGGTCCGAGGAGTGATGGATTATCTTGTTGCAATCACGAAACGACCCGGAACTTAGAAAATAAACTCCGACTCGCTGATGAATGCGGACTCATCAGTCAGGAGGAATTTTCTTTCTACATTTCAATCAACCGCTGGAAAACTCAATTCACCGCCAACGACGCGTTGCCGCTTTGTTTGGATCGCGTGTTCCGCCGACAGGCGATCGCTGCTCGCTCATAAAATAACTTGGTTGTTCATCGATTACTTAAGCTTGTTTAGTGATTTCTTGGCGTTTGAAAATTGATTTCCTTTCAATCGTAAGACAAACAAACGAGGCGTAAGAAAAGAGAAACTGCCAAAGGTGTCGAGAATTATCGAGCGCCTAACGACGTGAATCGTTATTCTCTCTCGCCAATTGAACCCTCGCGAATTGGCTTTCTTTACTCGAGAATCTCGTTCCACATATTCGATGTAATCTCGTTTCATCGCGTGGGCTTCGAGTAAGCTTTCATGCTTGCGCGTATAATTTCTCTCCTATTCCACTTTAATCGCCCACCATTTGTTCTGAGGATCTGTGCTTAACGTCACATGAGTTTTATCGCAAGATGATAAAGAGACGCTTGAAAAAATATCATCGAAGCTTTAGCTTCTTCTCAAGCAAACAACAAAATTTCCGAAGTATTTTTGAGAAGGATTAAGGGAAGCGCAAACAATATTCGCGACAAAGAAGCTGCTTCGTCTTCTTCAAAGCCCCTTCGCCAATATTTCTCCAGTTATTGTTGAGATAAACGAGATAAATTTTGATTATAAATTTTCTTTCATTGCTTTATCGATGCTGCTGGGGAAGACGACGACGATGAAAGCGAGGGTGCTTTGTTTTCATCTCTCGCTGGCGCAAATATCGATGCTGCTTTGGGGGAAAAATTAAAGGATTTACTCCAGAGAACTCTATGGCTCTAAATTGTTTATAAGATTTTATGTGTCTACAAAATGCTTTGGAACGACTCGAAGTCGACGAAGAGAGAGATTTGCAAATATTAATCCCGCCAAATGGCGTTGTCAAGTCGAGTTGACTCGGAGCGCGTCGTTGAACTTACAGAAACGATTTAATTGGAATGTCGACAATCGATTGATCGAAATTGGGTCGATTGGGAAATTTGTGGAAAAGCTTACAGGAAAAAATGCCGACAGAACTCGGCGCACACATGGCAGACGCTAAGTCTAATACAAAATCAATAGCGATTATTAAATTATGCGCGGGGAAGAAGGATTCCACCGCGAGGCAATAACTTGTTCAAATGGAAAGGTCGATGACGAGCGAATGTCCTTAATTAAACATTTTGCGCTCAAATGGGCGCTCGTGACGTGATTCCGCCACCACCTTCCAGGAATAAATTGAGTGGATGGCTGTAAAATTTTCATAATGAAGTCGGCAGCATGTGGCTGTGACTGAAACTACTGGCCCATAAAATTGTCGTTCTAATGCTTTGCCATCAAGGACCGAAATTGAGGGCATTTAGAAACTTCTTCTACCCCGCCTGCTTGCGGAAAACTGCCGATGATAAAGGGAAAAGATGCTTCGAAGTGACCCCCAATCATAGTCAACGTATCGATTTCCCATTCCACGTTCGCCTCGAGTTGTGATTGAAACGAACTTACGAATGTGAAAACGTCTAAGCTTGAAGGATTGAATGGCCTTGTTCCAAGGCAATAAGACTGTTTCCCGAAATAACAGACGCTTGTCGAGTTCCCGATCGGAGCGTGGCCAATGCGCCCTAGATCTGAAGATTGGCTCATAGTCTGAGCAGTTTTTAGCCCTAAAAGCGGCTAGCTATTTTCGTCTACGGCTCCTCTTGTCTTCGAGAGCAATCTTCATTGCGGTGGACGAGTCAACAACGAGTCAAAATCTATTGTTGGTAATTAGCTTGCGAGCAGCTTTATGACTTTAGATGAGTGTGAGAACGCCACGTGGTGTATTGTTTCTTCGCATCTGCCTTGGCAAAGCAATCTCCGGTTGATGGAAATTTATGCAGAAACAGGTGAATGAAGCGAAAGGTGGAAAAACACGGAGTAAAATGCTCCAGTGTGGATAAGATTCGAGTCTCTCACTTGCAGCGCTTGCAAGCACATCTGGCTTGCTTTCATCCATGCTGCTTTAGCTTGCCTGCACAATGTGAATGAGTTTTCAGTCGGATGAAGCTTGTACAACTTGACAACATAGATACCTTTAGCATTGTCTCTCCAACACAAAGCTCATAGCAGCGAATTCTAAATTCATTGAAATGTAAATATCGAATGAATACATTTAAAGCCGAGTAAAACAATGCGATGAGAGTTGATACCAGAACGCAAGTTAAAATTCTCCCTTTGTCGCTTTATTGCTTCGTATTATTTTCAATTTGCATTTGGGACTGGAAGGCGGCTCCGAGGAGAAGCTGGCGCTTATAGCTGCAGAGGGTTCACGCATTAAATTGACTCAGCGCTGAACGAGTGAACATAAATTTCCAGCCCAAACGTCGTGAGCTTCGAGACGTGTTGAGTTTCTCAAGTTATCTCAACTTCTTCACGCTCGCTTTGTCTCCCTCGTGCAACATTCGAACTGATTGTGTGTTGACGATCTATAAATAGCAAGGAAATGCCTGAGAGTTGGGCGAGGGCAGCAAGTGAAATGATTATGATGGAACATAAATTTGCATAAAAAGATGGAGCGAGGGAGAATTAAATTTGCCAAATGACACAATGCGTCCTGCACATGTCGTCGTGTGCTTTCAAGCAGATTGTAATCAGCAATTTCTCGAGAACTTCGCCGCATCTTATCTGATTATCCAGCCAGTGAACGCAAGCAACCGCATTGTCATTATTGGAAGGCTGGCTGTCGCAGTAACGTCCAACAAACCCGCAGCACTTCATGAATAACGAAAGAATTTTAAAATTAAATCTGATCAAAATATTGCGGGTTGACGAAATAGCTTTGAATGTAGAAAAGTTTAACTCGAAAACGATTTTGCAATCGAGAGGTTCCAGTGTGGCGAAAGACTTGTTTTAAACTGCTGACTTTCTAGTCGCTGTCATAGTAAGCCTGCGATAACAAAAGAGCTCGCAAGAGTAAAGCAAAACTCCGTGGAACTGAAGCTGCACAACGAGCCAAATTGAGGAGCTGGCAGATTGCGAGCTAACGAGTAATTTCAGTGAAATGAAATGGCAAAACCTTCATTCAGCTGCTGCAATGAATTGTGAAACTTTTTCCATCTCGGTTCGGCGGGCCGCACGCAACAAAATGAAAAGTCATGCTCGGTTCAGATTTCTCAATTTGTGCAAAGTTGAATAATACGACGCCACCACAATATTGCAAATGATCAAGTTCCCTGTTATTGAGGCTTTTACGATTCTGTCATTCTTGCCCTTAAAAGCTCAATCGAATTGTGAATTTCATTTTATTCGCTGCTCAGATTACGGTTTGATTAGCGCTCAGGACGAGACATTGAATGGTAAAGATCGAAATGGACAACCGGCACAAAAGGAGTTTCGTCTTATTCAGCAAAAGCCTCGGAAGCACTTTCTAAGCGAAGGGATTTGAATTTTTGTGTGAATGATTTGTCAGCACTTTGGGGCGGCTTACTAAAGAGCTTCGTCTAGGTTGGGACATCAGGAAACACGCACACACACACTTAGCATTTAATGGAACTAAGTTCCTGGATGGGTTGACGACAAAAAACGGCTGCGACTACTTGTGCGCTGGATGTGAACAAGCCACGGAGGCGGCCAATGAGTCGGTTACACATTGAAGTGAATGTCAAGCTTTGAGCACACATTACGACATAGTTTCTGCTTAGGGTTGCGTTACCTTGTAGGACGACGGAAGCAGAAATCGAATCTTCCGATTCATGATTCTTACGCAATATTTTCTTTCTCCTCCTACGGACAATCTCAATGTCTCTTTTTTACTTTATTTATCGTTTGCAGTTATTCATTCTTTGTCACTCGCAGACCTAGATTCGATAGAAAAAGAATGAAAGAATGAGTCTCGGGCTCCAACTAGGACTAATGTGAGCGTGCGTGCTTTTAAACGTTTGATGTCTCTCGCACTTCTATTGACACCAAGGAGGCTTGGAAGGCTACAGATATCGCACACGAATAATCCTCTGTGACACTGACACTTTATAGCTCCTTATGTAACATCATTACTGCTGTCACGACTAAAAGCTCAACGCTCGATGCTCGGTTTACACGATTATGAGTTTCTCTCTTCTCGGAGTGAACGATTGCCGAGACACCAAGATTTACATTAAATCTAATGATTCAACACATGAGAGGAGCGGGGAGGTTGGAGGGAAGAAGATGAGCGATGTCTCAACACACTTACTGAGAATAATCCACTTGAAGTGTGCGATGATGATTGCGATGGAGCCGTACTTCCGTAGTGAGTCTGATAGCTGCTCGACAAAATCTTCTTGTGGGCCGATGCATGAGCTCTGTATGCGGAAACACTCAATTTCATATTGTTATCCGATCAAATGTTAAATCTTTGATGGTGATGATGAATATTCATTCCAATTATTCTTTTCTTATCTCGTCGCGTGTTTTGCTTATTATCGTTTTGCTCTTTCCACTGACTGTAATTTTTTATGATTGACTTTTATTCTCTGAAGTGTGTGCTTGCCCGTTTGCTAGTCCAGGAGAGAACGCGATTCCCATCTAAGGATCAAGCGTGAGCAATAAAACACATCGACATTTCGTGCCAGCGATGATGCGATATCGACATGAGACGACGTTATTAAAAGCATTTTCGGTCTGCTCTGATCGTAATTTGATTTATCGTCGCGAAAATTTATTCTCGTTAGAGCGAGAGCTACAAATACGTTTTGCCTTCCTTCAGACCAGAGCAGCGTAAGCAGAAACAAATCGTAAATTATGCGGGAAATATGTTGTTGCTGGATAATCTTAATGTCACATACGCATCAATATTGTCGTGCAAATTGCTTGAGTCAGCTCCGAGACGAAACTGAAACGAGAATAAGGACAAAAGAATGATTAAGTTAAATGAAAACTAGTCGACCATTTCAAATAAAAGTAACTAACTTCATTCTAATTAAGAAATAATATGAACCAGACAGGGCTCGTGGTCAAAAGTTATTTAAACTTCTTGTGACAAATTTTCCAAAATGAAAATGTCACTGAACTTCAAACAGCTCTCGCAGAAGCAACAGCTTCAAACCCAAACTCTGACATCCTCCAGGAATTCAGTTGCGTTGACATCAAAGCTCGTGTGTAAACGCCAATTCACTCAACCCGTCAACTCAATTCACAGGCGAGCCTAATCAAAAAGCTCTCTCATGTAGCCATCCCGTTCGAAACTCACATAAAAACTTTATTGCTTGGGAATGATGTGAATGCTAATGTTCCCCGACACATGTTCACAGAATTAGATGACGCTCTCTCTCCCTCTTTGTGAGACGATCAAGCATTCGTAACAAGTTGACGCTCGATATAAAAGCAAAGTGTGGCTCGAGCAATTGCTGCTGTTTTTGTTGGCTAAATTTTAATTGAGTTGCCATGACGCAGCTTGCATTTTTATGAAAGCAACTTGGCTCGAGATATGCTGATAACGACGATTGCGAGCTGCTCTCAGCGACAGTCGCAGAAATTCAGCGCTAAAAAGTGAAAAGTTTCCTTGAAACAAAAGCAATTACGAGTGATGCTCGGAATGCTTTCGAGGAGAAGAACTTCTCTCTGCATAAATTTGCATTCATTGCATAGTTTCCTATTTATGGCATTCAACAACTTCCCTGGCTATAAATGTGCTTCACGATAAATTGCTTGCGAAGGCGAGATGACAGCTAGAATATGTAAAGCAAGTCTCGAGCTGCGGAGCTTTAAAGTCCATTGCACAACAATCCTAATAAAATATTCCATTACAGCAGAATAATGATTGTTATTGCCTTTGATGTGATGGCCTTTTAACTTTATTAAACTTTGAGTGAAATCGTTACATTCGAGTTATCGCTTCGCTGTCTCGCGTCCCGCTCCGAGGAAACATGAAAATTCGATTTTCACTCAAAAGCACTGGCGGCAAGAGCATAAAAATATTACGACACACCGGCGAAGGATTGCCGAGGAAATAACAGGATATTACAGTTGGCGAAGTGGTTCGAGGGATAACAAATTGTATTTGCTACGTCGAGTTCCTTTGTCGTGAGACGCTGCCACGGTAAACGATAACTGCTTGCAGCTTAATTACATGTTTACAACGAAGGAGGAAATTATGCAGCTCAGCATTTAGCAATTAAGCGTAATAAAAGGGCAACTCGGTCTTATCGCTTAATGGATTGATAATGGCAATAAACGGAGCTTTGAGCGGTTTAAAGTTTAAGCGTGGGCATTGTCTACAGCTGTACGATAAATTTCATGTTTACAAGCCGGAACATTATGCAATTAATTTGGGGAAAATTATGCTGAAGCTGCGTTGGTGGCTGCGGCGTGGAACTAGTTTGCTGCAGATAATTGAATCGCGCTTACAGCGGACCGAAGCAAGTTCGTGTAGTTCAGTGCCAGGAAGATAAACGAGCAAGTTTATGAATAATAAATCGCTTTACAGCGAAGCTCCCAAGATAAAATGTGGAGCACGAAAAGTATACAAAATCCTGCATAAACTTTGTTTTTTGCCGTCTTCGTCGGCGGGGAAAATGTGTTAGAGAACAATTGTGCGAAGGACCCTCCAAAGTTCAGGCAAACAACCTTATCGAGCCTCATGAAATATGCACAAATTGGAAACCTTTTAAGGGAGAAATGGAAAGGCAGAGCTAAGTCGTCTTGCGAGATAGAAAGTTCGGAGACAATTTCACGGAAATGTGTTTCGTTATTGTCTTTTTATTGGATTCTAAAATTCTCCAACTCAATCTAATTTCATCGATAAATCTTTCAGTCTCTCGGATGGAGCCATAAAGCATCGAGCTTCGATTTGAATTTCAATGGCAATCGCCCTCTCCTGAAGATAATTCTGGGAGACAAACAGCTGTAATGGTTTAGAATGCAGATTATGGAAAGTCGTCAAGTGTTTGTGCTTCGCTTTAATATGCGACGAACGGACGAGACGGAAACCTGCCTGGGCCCAGCCTCATTCGCACGAAATCTCATCAAAATCAATTCTCATTCCAGACAAAAGTCGATTCATCTAATTCACAAGACATTTCCTTCGCTTTTCTTTCGGTTTGATGAAAAAAGTTTTCCTTCTTTGAGAAAGTTGAATTGAATGCGGACGCTCTCGACTGACATTAGGTCTTCGAGGCGATAAAGCCCCGGATGGATTTATGTGTTGGATTGAATTTGCCACTAAATTACTCAGCTTTAAAATATTCCCTTTGTTCAACGCGAGCTTTTGTGTGACTCGTCAACTTGCGGATGCTTTCAGACATATTGGCAAGATCCATGAACGCTTCGGCAGGACGCCTGGGAGGAAATGAAATTGTAACCCGAGATAAATACAAACTGTGACAAAGGAAAGTCACTAGGTATAAAAATTCCAAGGAAGTTTGGCAAGAGAAGAGCGAATAAAGAAGAAATCAAGGAATTGGAACAACATCCAATGAGATGTTTTCTCTCTGATTCCATCGAAATTTGATAAAGCATAACGAAAACACTTTTCAGGAAAGTTTTCTTCCCCCGAGCACAGCTCACAACTTTCCTTTCTGTCCGCTGTGTTGTGCTTAACGTTTGAACGGTTTCGTTCGAAAGTTCATGGAAATATGAAGTGCGAGCATGTAAGTGGCATTGTTGAAGACGAACGGCAAGCTGTTAGTGATTCATTTGAAAACCCGCTGCGGTATTGAGAAGCATCGAAATGGAACGAAAGGAAACCAATGTGGAAACCCACAGCCGAACCTGAGATGGAATAATCGCTCAGCATCGTGTTGCTGTTAGCTGGCAATCGCTCCGATTTGTTTATCTTTCGCCTCCGCCTCTTCTTTCATCGGAAAAATATTGACCTAAATTTGAATCGATGTTAATGACGAGTTTCCTCGCTGCTGGCGCTTAGCAAACAATCTTAAATGATATTTCCATTATTTTATCGTTTCGTCTCGAGACAACGCTCCGCAAAGCTTTTGCAAAAGTTTCTATCGCTGCCGCTTTGAAATCGATGTCGCTTTTCAATTTCTCCTCTCTTGCTGTCTAGAAATAAATCATCCTTTGGCACGGCTCGAGATTCAACAATGCTTTATAAACGGAGCTGCGAGCTATTTTTAAAGTTCACCTCGCTATCTCTTGAGTCAGCCATCACGCGAAGCTTTCAGTGAATAACTTTAAGCACTTGCTCGACTTTTCGACACGACTTCTGATTCCAAAGATGCAATTGAAAATAAAGTGCTTTTCTTCGATAAAGGATAAACTCAGAAACAATTCTTTTAATCTTGTTGAGGAGTTGTGGGAGAATAACAAACTTTGTAGTTTTGAACGAGCTTAAGAATTCTTTTTATTCAATTTAACAGTAAAGAAAGAAAAGCTTCACAAAAACTTCTGAAAAGCAGAAAAGCACGACGACGAAAGAAACTCTCGGCGGTTGTTAAGTCCAAAGAAGAATATAATTAGTCCTTTAAATTAGTAATTAACCTTCTCTAACTTAATTGCTCCACTAATTATAACGAGACTGTCCTGGAGACGCTGCCTCCAGCGATTCCGGCTAGCGATAAACTGTCAAAGGGAGTCGGAGTATTTGCTATGGCAAGCCATCATTCACTCAAAACTCGCCACCGAGGACAACGAGCTTTATGATTTATTGTTAGCAAGAGTCACCTCTATAGAGAAAAGCTTTGAACCCGACTCGGTGGTGGAAGTTTTCATTGTTAGACAGTAAACAGCGAACGGATGATCAAGCGCTCCTTCGAGACCAATTCCTTTCGGAAAAGATTCGAGCGAGTTTTCTCGAAGTGAAAATTGATTTATAAACTTTCTTCATCCCACAAACAAGCAAACCGGAAATCTAATTCCTTCAATCGAGATGGGCGAGAAAATGCTGAATATTTGCGCGATAATGGGAGTAGAGCGACGAGTCATTCGGATATGAAATGCGGGAGCAGCGATTTTGTTTTCCAACTTAGCGGATCCTTTTCAGAACTCAGCGAGATCGAACGCAAAATGAAAACATCTCGAAGACGTAAAAATTTCAAAGCAAAACTTCTCGCAGCCTAATGAAGCTTCAAAATCGGGAAAATTGATACTTTTAATTGAACACGAACGGAAAAACTTTTCTTTCAGATAAAATCCTTAAGGCGCTTTGAGAAAATATTACATAGAGATGACAAGAAGGAAACTTCATAGCTCAACATGGAAAGGCGGCTAATGATGTGTCAGCTTAATCGATCCATCATCATTTTTCTTGATCATCGTTGGAGACTCTTCAGCTTTCCTGCAATGCGTGGGAGTTAAAAATGGACAAGAGCTCCGGGCACAGCGAGATTACAACTGATTGCTAATTATATCGATTTTCATTCGCTACGAAGAAGCGAGTTTCCCACGGGGCCAATCCATCAATGGCTCGTCGTCGCGTTCAAACATATCGCTTCATAATGCACGGGCTTCGCAAGGGGAGTTGTAACATGTGGAATTTCTTCACTCAATCGCGAGCTTAACATGCTCGAGAAGCCTCATGGGGCCTCCCCCTCTTCCTCGGTATGATTTCATTTATTCTGCGGAATGTTTTTTCGCGCGAGGAAAACATGACTCGTAAGCGAAGCCCGAATCGTAATTTCTTGAGCTGCTGAAAACGTTCGAGCAAATGAAATATTGAGACGTAAAGGGAGGCGACGAGCAACAAAATTGAAATATAATGAGCAGTCGCGAGAAAATTGCAGAAGATACGAGGTGGAGGAATTCCTGTCGTGCCTTTGAAGGAGCTTAAGTGTCGTAACGAGGAATGCGACTTGAAAAGAAGAAAAAAGTTTTCAAAGAATGAATTGACAATTTTCCTTCATACTCTTGCCGTTAAGACGTCTATTTAATTTTATCCTTGGCACACGGCATTATGCGAGAAGAAAGAACGTAACACGTTCCAGAGCGACTAATAATTTAAAGCTTCCCAAAGCTGAGCACTGAAAGGAGCAGTTCAATAAATTTAGAGCTGATTAAGACTTTTCCGTACGAAGTGTGAACACTTGCCTGTCAAGTTTCTCTGATAAATTGCTCGCACAATTGAAAGGCAATGGAACAAGCTGTTATTTGATTTGCTCAAGTGAACAAACTCCTTCGCTCCCACTTCCCTGGCAAACATATCAAACAGTCGTTCAGACTTCTGGCATTTTATTTTCTCTCGTCGGGATGTGTAGAGCGACAATAAGCTATACTTTTGGTATCGGCTGCTGCTCAAACAGAAGTCGTCCTTGTTTTTCCAATCACGTCCATAGGAATAGATTTGAGCTCGGCGGAGCGATGAAAGCAATGCGATTAAATTGTGTCTCTCTGATTTCGACCTTTTATGGCGATCTCGCCACCAAATAAATCTCGACTTTATTGCGATCCATTTCTCATTGCAGTGAAACGAGAGCTGGCAGAACTTGGGAAAGAGAATCTTGAAAAATAGAAAAGGGGAACTCGCACACTAAGTGGATTTAAGCAAGCATTCGCTATTAATATTCCCAACAGATTTTCATTTTGACGGCACTCTGGAACGTGCGGCGAAATAATAAACTGCTCGTTTGCTTGTTTTTCCACACCGAAAACTTATATGGACAAAGAAACTCGATCAATTAAAAATTTATTGCAGTTCCAAGTTTCCGAAATTGTCGACAAATTTCGCAAATTGGTTGAGACAGAAAATTATTTATTGAACAGCTTTGTCATATGGGTAATAGATTTGATTGGATATGGATCGGAATTAGGTTTTCACTGCGTTGGCTTGAGGCTGACAGCTACGTGCAGCATGAAATTCATAACCAGGTCAATCTCTCTACCCTCGCAAACATTCATTTGGTGCAACTTTTCACTTTGAATTTGACAGTAAACCAAATCCGATTGATTTAAGCCCAATTGGTGATGTCAATTCACTAGAACAGTGAAGCAAAATCGGTTTGGCGTGACCATTAATCAATATATTTAATCGTACACATTGTCGTTCGTGCACGAAATAAAATTGTCGAATTATTCAATTTAAATTCTTGTGTGTGTTTTCATAAATCGATTTACACTTGTTTACACCATGGAACGTTTGCTTGTCAAACAGAGAAATAATTAATGAAAGAGGAGCAAACTTTGTGCAGGCGTTCATGCAATTAATGATGAGTTTCGATTTGATTTAAATCTGCTTGATTATTCATTCACTGAATTGCGAAGAGCACAACCGAGTTTGATTCGACTTTCACTTGAATTCATCAATTAAACTGTTCTCATTTCAAGAGGAAGCCACAGCGCTCTTGATTCTCGTGACAGGTTCAAACCGGATGAAAGCCACTTTGCGAAATATTTTATTAACTAAGCCCGTGCGTTCTGCCGCAGTAAAAAGACGTTTCAGCACAATTGGGATATTCTACAACAAAACTCCAGCGTGCAAGAGAGTAATCACATTACGCTGAGCGGAGCTTTTTTTATTTGCGAGTTTAACGTATTTTCGGCTAAGCGATTCTGCCAACGGTGCGTGTCGTCAACAAGTTCAACTCAGTGCTGTACCTTTTTATTCCACAATAATTGGCTCTTGGCTGCACGATGCTCCGACGAAAATAAATCTTGGCTGCTAATCCAACGAATGGTTTTATCCAAAAACATATTACGTAACGCGAAATTGCCGAGGCAGCAGATCTAGATCTCTTGCATCTGATAATTTATGGCTCTTATGGAAAACACTGTAATTCCTATGAATTATCTACGATCGTGATGCAACTTTTCTATTATATATCCGACAAGCTTCACTTCTCCTTCTCACTTGACTAAGCTGTTTTCGTTATAAGATGAAATATTCTTCACAATTCTCTTCACCCGTTAAAATCTTTTAAATTCGCTTATTTTGTACACTAATTCCCACTAATTATGTAATTGGTTGAACTCTAATTCTAGTTATTTTATTTGTTAAATTTAACTAAACTTGAATTCAAATTTTTATTTCAGCTTTAAAGCTATCTCCTTGACTAAGAAAATGCAATGTACTCAATTCCGATGATGCTAAGACGGAGTTCTTGTTGGCACTGAAATGAAATCAGCGAAGGAATCGTCGGAAGTCGCCTCGTGTGTGGTGAGTTTCCATTTCGAAGATTACACTGCGCAGACGCCAGCGAGATGCAGCCGCGTGCAGTGTGCTGAGAGTTGGCGATGCTCAAGGTCGTTCGCAAGAAAAGAATGTTGTGCAACTCGTTGTAGAATTGTTTTGCTGGCGCCTTGCTTTGCACATAATCGGAACTAGATAACGACAAGAAACTTTTGGCTTTCCGCTTGAGAATGTTATCGCAAGGTTACGAAGAAAGCGCTCGATCATTCCAATTTTAGATGTGCACTCGTGTGAGTCACACGGTGTGACGACAAACGGCAGACATCGATGGTTCTATTCACGTTGACGACATCGAACTATTGAAAATTGATTAAAACTCCATTCATCAATCATGCGATTAATTTCCAGCGGTAATCTTATCGAGAAGTTCTTTTAAAACACGAGACGATCGTGACATTTCGCTCAGTTTGCATTTTGCTCTGAAGGTGTGCGTTCTCAAGAAACATTCAAAATGAAGTTTATCATAGCGGTCTTGCTGTTCGGCAATATTTTGAAGGTCGCCTTAAGTCAATCACCAGAGTGTCCTTTATTCAACGATCCAAATTTTACTGTTCACTTACCTCACGAGTACGACTGCACTTTGTTCTACAAATGCAACTGGGGTGAAGCCGTACTTATGGAATGTCCGGACGGCCTTCATTTCAATCCAGAGCTTGAAGTTTGTGACTGGCCAGCTCAAGCTGGTTGCGAAGCTGGAGGAACCACAACAGGCGGGCCAGTGGATGGGACAGATGCACCTGGAGATACGACTAAAAATCCCAACGATACAACTAAAAGTCCTGGAGACACAACTAGTGGACCCGGCAATGGAATCTGCCCACCTGAAAATGGACAGTGGGCCGTTCACTTACCTCACGAGTACGACTGCACTTTGTTCTACAAATGCAACTGGGGTGAAGCCGTACTTATGGAATGTCCGGACGGCCTTCATTTCAATCCAGAGCTTGAAGTTTGTGACTGGCCAGCTCAAGCTGGTTGCGAAGCTGGAGGAACCACAACAGGCGGGCCAGTGGATGGGACAGATGCACCTGGAGATACGACTAAAAATCCCAACGATACAACTAAAAGTCCTGGAGACACAACTAGTGGACCCGGCAATGGAATCTGCCCACCTGAAAATGGACAGTGGGCCGTTCACTTACCTCACGAGTACGACTGCACTTTGTTCTACAAATGCAACTGGGGTGAAGCCGTACTTATGGAATGTCCGGACGGCCTTCATTTCAATCCAGAGCTTGAAGTTTGTGACTGGCCAGCTCAAGCTGGTTGCGAAGCTGGAGGAACCACAACAGGCGGGCCAGTGGATGGGACAGATGCACCTGGAGATACGACTAAAAATCCCAACGATACAACTAAAAGTCCTGGAGACACAACTAGTGGACCCGGCAATGGAATCTGCCCACCTGAAAATGGACAGTGGGCCGTTCACTTACCTCACGAGTACGACTGCACTTTGTTCTACAAATGCAACTGGGGTGAAGCCGTGCTTATGGAATGCCCAGACGACCTTCATTTCAATCCAGAGTTAGAAGTTTGTGACTGGCCACAAGACGCTGGTTGTATCTTGTAAAACATCGACTTAGCCTCCCAAAAAAATTCTTTATCTAGATTTAAGGCTGAAGATAAACTTTATCTGTGACATATTTTCTCGAGCTGAAGCTCGCAAATAATTTCGATAATAAAAATCCAAGTTGAACTTGATAACGCTGCCCGAAATAATTTACTCTAGACGAAACCAATAATCGAGCAATTAACGTCAACCGAATCAATCGAAAAGATATTAATGTTCCACTTAAGAGTCGTTAAGGAAAGCTCTACGACATGTGTCGTCTCGAAGTTCACAACTTCACATAAAGCTTGTTCGATGTTCTGCTAAGGCGATTCCATTCCTGAGTAATTTAATTGCTCGTTATGCCAAATTGTGGGAAGTTTCTGAGAAATCTAACCGAGGTAGAAGTTAGAAAGTTTCAAGCTTAGATTGATTTGCTGTGATAGAAAAGTTTCAACTCGAAATCTATTTACGTCTTTATCTAGAGATCTCACAATCTCAAATCTGAAAGCGAAGATTAAATTGCCTGGACGTGTTCGTTATCGCGATGTTCAAGCCTTTTGTATAGTTCCTTCCGAATAATTGAAGTGAGTACATAAGCTGGCGAGATAAGAGTCCGCACGCTTTCAATTGAACGTTGCCCGAAGCAATTGAAGTTTAATAATCTCACAACGTCAAAAACTGAGGAAGATGAATGACTGCTGATTCGCTATAAATTGAATTCTGCATTCGATTATGACGTGCTCGCTCTATCGTAGATCGATTCACCTTACTGAAGCTCACATTTAGCCAGGAGGAAGAAGCATGGCTTATCAGCTTCCGGTTTGACAGACAGTTGTTCGACAAGCTCAAAGCTCCCAGGATTTTTATGCAGCAATGATTTCGAGCAAAAAATTGCGCAATAAGCTTTTGAGTTTGTTATTGAATGACTCTGAAATCCGATTACATTGAACAAGAAACGAGTTCTCTCCGTGAACCTGACGATGAAACAAAAGTCATCTCGTTTAAAGCTCAGGAAATGATTCTTCGAAACGCTCCAAACACACTCGGCAGATGATTGCAAACATTTTCCTTCTCATTAATCTTCAGGAATCACGCAACCGGAAGTTCGAAAGAAACTAAAATCGAACTTCTAAGTAATCAAGAAACAAAGGCAAACTGCACAAGTCGAACTCTAATTGGAATCAATTACATACTACGAGTCGAGTCGAATTTAGCGAACTTCCGGTTCTCAATCATGATCAATCGATTTACAAGCTCCCGTCGGAACTTCCCGTCAGCCGGCAGCAGCGAGACTTATGTATGTCGCCATCAATCATTCCGCGAAGTCTTAATTCAAGATAATATTTATCGATACACCAGCGGAGTTCGAGTGCACCATCGACTTGAAAATTGAATATTAACGTGGCTCGCTGCCGCTATGTCACGTCGAATATTTTAATTTAATCGACGGAAGGTGAATAATTCCTTAACTTTTCTTCCTTTCAACGGCAGATGAAAGCGAATCTTTTTGAGAACCTTCCTGTTTAGAGTGATTTTAAAGAAGGCAACGAGCAACCTTTGCAAAGAAATGTTTCCTGTGAAGAGTGCGAGGATGAGACGACAACAACGAAAGTTGAGAGGCGCCGCTAATGTCATTTCCCATGACAAGGAAGAGAGGAAATCAATGGAGATTCCTCTGATGCCGTCGAAGCAAAATACCGAAAGGAAAGCATTACTTAAGACTCATTGGACAATCTTCGATTCGAGAGGAAGCGAATTGAGTTGCCCTTCAAATCACTCTGCAAAGTGTTTCCAATCACTTAGACCGGTCTGGGGCGAGAAGAACGGAAGCGAAAGGATCAAGTCTGAAATATTTTATGCAAATTAATGCTAATGAAGACACGGCAAGTGTAGAACGGAGGCAACAATTTGCGGAATCTGTGCTGGATCGAAATGATGCCGAACGGATGTACCCGAGCAAAGTTTTCCTTTTTCTGTTTGCGTAAGAATTTTCAGCGAGAGTGGAAAACAAATTTTTATTTGAGTCAACACAAAAGAGCCAAAATTGCGAATTTCCTGCGTCGACGAAGTTCTTCGAAATTAATTCTACTTACGTGCCAGTTCCAGTTCAACGTGAAATATGAGCGAAAGAAACCTGAATTATTCATCGGGTTTAAAGCTGGGAAATTGAGCCGACAGTTTCTATCTCAAAATGCTTATTAGAACACATCCGATCAACGTCGACAGTTCAAGGGAAACAACCAGGAAATTCCATTAATCTTCTGCTTATTCGTGCTCTCTTGTGATTTCCCCCTATAAACCGCTTCCCTACTTATGCAGCCGAATTATCCTCGTTGTTCACTTTCGGCGGATCGCGATGAAAAATCGTTCGGCTCATTTTATTTCACCGCTAAACAGACGAACTGGTGGTTCAGCCTCTCGACTCTTTAGGTATGTTAATTCCTACAATTTATCAGCGAGCTCCCTTCACTGAGAAAGATAAATGACGATTAGGTAAAGAAATTCAATCTACCACTCGCCCTTGAACGTCTCTAGCAGGATGGTTAACCTCGTCTCAATAATTCATAACTTTTCAGCTTCATCGCTTTTCAGTTTGAAGGATAAAAGTTTTCCAATATATTTAAAATCGTTTTCTAGCTTCGCTGTGTGTAAATCGAGGGAATACTTTTTAATAAAAATGGGAAAAGTCGGCGAATGACGGTTTATGGATGAAGAAGGTTCGAGGTGAACATCGCGAACTTGATCGACTGCCGCTGCATGCAAAATTCCAATTCCATTTTTCTTTAATCGTTGCTCGAATAGATGCAGTTCTATTGCAAAGCGCGCCATGAATATGAATCAGTTGTAAACATGAATGCTGTCGATTCTCTGGAGCAGTTGAAGAGACTTTTATGAAATATGATTTTCCTTCTTTGATCTCATTCATCAATCCGGAAAAAGCTTCCACGAATGAACTTTTGCTGATGTGGGGAGAAATATAAATTAACAAGAAGCACGACCACTTCGGAACGAAGTTTGTGTAGGGGCTTTTTCTCGATTTTCATATGTGAAGAAAGCTCACATTTACCGCAAGACTTTTCACGCCGAAAAGCGAAAATGTTGTGGAATGAAGCGGGTAATTTTCATATATGAAAAAAGGTCACATTTATCGCAAAATTTGCCAAAAGGTTTTGGCTGTAAGGTTCTGAGTATAAGGTTTTGACTGTAAGGTTTTGGGTGTAAGGTTCCGAGGGTGAGGTTCTGGTGAGAACAGATTAAAATTACGAAAAATTTCATTTTGTCCGTATGTCTGTCCGTCTGTGCAATCGTCGATACGTCAGCTTGTCCGTCTCAACCAAAGGAACATTTCGTCTGAACACATGAACCACTGATTATGACGTCTTCAGTGAGAAAATCGCGAAAAACTGGACGCCTAAAGAGTTTTTCTATGGCGGGTACCGGAAGGGCCGGGTCAATCGGGCCCATCTTCGAACTCATCCGAGCCAAGGAAATTCTCTATCAAATAGCGAAAACTAGAAGTCTCTAGCTGCTTCCGTTCTTGAGTTATCTTGAACACGGACAGACAGACGGACAGACGGACAAAGTGAATGTATACGGGCTTTTATCTTCGAGAAAAAGCCCCAAAAATATTATCAAAGTTAATACTAGTTTGAAAGCATGGCAACAATTTGAAGTGGAATCTGTGGAGCTGTAAACTCAGATCTCTTCAAATTTCATCTACTTATGTAACCTCAACTTTAAAGTTTAGGAAAATAATTAAACGATAAGATGTGCCCAAACCTGCTCAATGTCTGCATGATTTTCAAGCTTTCTAGCTGCTCGTTTCATCTCAATATCCAGTAAAGCCAAGTTGCACTCAAGTTTCAAAGTTTAGAACTTTTGCTGAAATGGTGAAGAATGTTCGTAGCGAGTTTTCCAGTCGAGTTTTCATGCAAAGTTCATGCTTGAAAAACTTTAAAGCCCCATTGAAAGGAATATTTATCAGCAGAGAATTTCTCAACGCAAGAAACGTGCTCGTTTGTCTAACAGCGAATCATTTGGAAAAAGTTTGAGGGAAACTGCTGCGAGAAAAACAATAAACACAGAAAAGAAATCATGAACTTTAAGAAGTTTTTACGACCCGAAGCAGAAAAAAATTGTTTCCACCGATCCTCGGATTCTGTCTTTGATTGATGGATTCTGACTTTGATGAATGAAAGAATTCATCTCGAGAATCTGAGCAAATATTTCGAGTCACTAATGCTGGACATTGTAATCGAGTTTGTACATTTTATTCGGACAAACTTCCGTTGAAGCTTTTCAAGTAACTTCCGTTTGTTCGTGTGGATAATTGAATCACGGAATCACATTTATGAAGGCTCATACATAAAACACATAGTTCCATGTCCGAACTGAAGGCTTCATCTTCACCTCTCACCTCGACATGCGCGTTGGAGACTTTCGAAATCATTGCTGAAACAATTGTTAACACTCATCTCCACTCAGTCAATTCGTGGAATCAACTCAGGTAAGTTTTTGTTCCCTCGCAAACGACCAACATTCAATCTCGACTATCTCCATTAAAAATGCAACGCTTTGCCGAGGTCACTTACTCGCACGATCGATTATTCATTTACGATCCACGCGAGCTTCACGATCACGGAACAGAAAATCGATGTTCACATCCGGTGAATAATTTAGGCGAAACACGAAAACTTTTGGGACATTTCTAATTTTATCTCGCTATCCGACAAGCGAGAGGATGAAGAAGAATTTGAGTTTCGCATTCCTCACCGCAAGAATCTCGCAAGGCTCGATAGTCAACCAATTAAAACTTTTTGTCAAACATCAAATTAATTGAGTTCTTCATGTCTCTAAGAACAACATTCGTTTGAGGTTTCCGAGATTTCCAATTGACATTCTTGCGAGTCCTAACATTCCTTTGGTAGTGGTTAATACACCAAAGCGATTCAGGAATTCTACATTACAGACCAAGTGGTTTAGATCTATTTTGCCGCATCGCACACCCAGAAGGAAAACATCTCAAGGGCACGCGAAACATAAAAGAAAGGAAAATTTCCGAGCCTCTCTTCAAGTGCTCTTGAAAAGAAATGAAGAAAGCACGGAAACATTGTTTATCGTACATCATGAAAAATGCAGGAGGGCGTTAAAGTCATGAGTGAAATTTATCTTTAAATTATTCTGGCTTTCTTCAGTCGAGTCGCCTGACATTTCAAGAGCTCTAAAGCGTTCGCGTTCTAATGAAGACTTAATGAAGCCGCTTCAAGATAATTGCAACTTGCGATCGCTGTGTAATTTTCACGATTCTTCGAAGGTTCGTGATTAAAATTTCAATTCCACTCATGTGTCGATCACGAGCAGAAACTGGGGCAAGAGGAAATATCGGTTTTCGATCAATTGCTCTCATTGTAAACCTTCCACACAAGTTGGTTGCTCACTCAGGCGTTACTCATTTACCGAACGAACTGCTTTTGGTTGAGGCACATCATCATCAATTTCATTGTGAGGTTTCGTGGAAATCTCTCACGGACAAGCGTGCGAGATTCACCAATGGAATAAAGATCTCACAGACTCGAACGTTCGATTAAGTGTTGCACTAATCCTCGATGATTTCGGGCACGTACGCACGTCGTAGTAGAGGGAAATCATTGATCTCCCAGACTCTAGTCTCAGCGGCTTGATGAAAACCAGATTAACATAAAATCCCTTTATCGAGCAAATGGAGCGAAGTCAGTAATGTGAGGGATTCGTTTTAGAAAAGGCAAAGCTTTTTGATTAAAATATTACGAGCGAACGAGTGGGTGGAGGGGGAGGATTTCCTTCTTGCCACATAAAAGATCATTCATCTCGTGGCTGCTCTTAAAGCGAAATCTTTCAGCCAAGGCGAGGTCGATGAAATATTCTTTTTCAGATTAGATTTCAGAGTCGACCCATCAGCGTGGCCGTTCTCCCCGACCGCTGCCCACGAGACCGCAAAAATGGAATTCAAACAGCTTTCTCACACTCAGATCCCAATTTATGGCTAAGAATTTCAAAAAATATGGCAATTGAATACGATGAGAAGATGTTGCTTAAAGCGGGGCTACTTCAGCTTGACCGCTCCACAAAGCATAAATCTTGCAATCAAAATAAATTACAGCGGCAATCCACATAAGCCTTGGCCGCATATTTCTGTGAAAGCTCGTGCAGCCTGTGAAAACGATAAATAGAATGGAAATCATCGAGCGTGGAGCAACAATAAAAGGTTTTTATCTCATAATGTGATTTGCGTCAATAAAAAGAATTCCGAGGAACGAAATTCTTGTTTGTTTATTGATGAGGGAGCGCAAATAAAATCAAAAGGATTTAAGGATCACGCTCGCATGCTCTATCATCCTGTGTGAAGCAGGCAAGGCTTGTCAAGTGAGTTATCAATTGTACGTGAAAGAGTCACGGCACAAAGAGCAAAGCCTGCTCGGCACGATGCTCCTACTGATAAGAATCTTTCCAAGTGATTCTCTCATCAACGGACAAAGTGGAATGAAGTTGAGAGCTCTATTCATTGTCGAGCTCGACACATTAATGATCTCTCGCCCTTTTTGCATTGCAACGAGACCCAAGTAATTTAATTTTCGCTTATCTTTTCTGTGGCGAGCTGCTCAATCGCTTAATACGACCGGACAAGCGAAGCAGCCAACTATTGCTCGCTGAACTTGAAAAATCCATTAAACTTTTGCAAATCACATTACACCCATCTCTATTTCAATTTCCCGATCTGCCCGATGTCAGAGAGCCTCACGAGGACGACCACCATGCAGACAATTTTCGGCGAACGATAAAGAAAACAATTTGTAGAAGTTTCTCCGTCTCGAAACAGGTCAAAGTTGCTCGGCGTTGTGTGCATAGGATCCATTAATCTTCCCAAAATAGTCACGTCGCGTTATGATATCTTACATAAGCGTGGGATACACGCACAGCACAATCCATCGAGATGCTGATAAGAACCCGCCACATGCTTGATGGTCTTTAAATGCGAAATTCTCTTGAAAATCTTTCTCAGCTCATGTCACACGCATTTAAATTCCCTGCCCGAGAAGACTTAACATATACAGAATACCAAGCGAGAGACATCGAGCGACACCAAGATTATTCTGTTTACATAAAAGCTTTCTCGCTTAAACGAGATTCATTATTTCCTCTAGCAACAAAACATCGAGGAAAAAATTAATTTGAAAACTTTCAGCGTTTAAAGTAATTTACGATGTTTTCAAACGATTTAAAATATTCTCACAGCTTTTTAATTTGCCAGCAAGGAAAATCATTAAAAAGTTTTCATGGAAAATTTCCAATTCATTTGAATGTGCAACAAATATGAATCTAATCAAAATTAAGGACGTCGTTAGTTGGAAAGTGAGCATGGAGCTGCCAAAAGAAGTTTCACTCTCTGCTGACGGTTCATCGTTATAACTTCTCGTCAGCTTTGTCGTGCAAGAAATTTAATTCAAACTTTAATTAGAGAATTTCTCGTGAAATTATTTGAAACTTTTTGCAATCACATCTAGTCTCGATGCAACCTGAACCCATCAAACCCGTCTGGCATATTTCTCTAGAAAAAAATAAATTGAAAGTCATGTAACCAGATAGAAAGCCAAATAAAATTTGAGTTGAGCTAACGTCAGAGCTCGAATCAGCAATTCAAATCTCATCCTTGAACTTAGTTCTAGTCGCAAATTTCATTGTGACTCGCAATTTGTGAGAGATTTAACTGCGGAAATAACGAGCTCGAAACTCTTTTGTTGCGCAAAGGACATCATTAAAATAATGAGAACGATTAAGGCTGGGATTCAGATCACGAGGCGTTGAAGCAGAAAAAATCATGACGAAATTTGTTCACGACGTCAAGCTTGACAGTTAGAGACTAAGAAAGTTTAATTCCCAAATCAATAAATGCCCCCAAACGGCAGAAGAAGACAGAACAAGGAAAGATATTGAATTATCCGCGGTTCGATGACGAGAGGGTTCATAAATCATCATTGAATCCGTTCTCCAACCTTTAAGGCTTACACAACATAATCGCTCCACCGTTTTGCTCGAACAAAAAGATCATTTGCTTATCGTTAGATAATTCATCATAATGATTCATGTGATAGATTTCCCGGCTACGGCGACGACATCTAGGCAGATCGACAATTTATATTTTCATCTTCGAGTGGCATTAGCGACGATGTTCCGCATGCCACGGAGGCTTTTCCTTCGTGGAACTCAGCGTGTAAACGTCGAGTGAAGCATTCCTCCAGAAATATTTGATTAATGTGTCTTACTTTTGACATATGTTGGAAACATACACAGTGATCTAATGGGGAAAAACTGTTTGGAGTATGCAATAGAAAAGAAGCCATGGCCGGATGCTTATCAACATGACACAGAATAGTGAAAGAATAAACAAAAAAAATGTATTAAATTGCCGATGTGATTTGCTGCGATGCTCTAGGTGTTCTCAGGAAAGCACACAAAGTCAGTGGCACAGAGAGCTTTCGGCACTCAATTCCCATCTACCAAAACTTACTGAGGGCTGTTCAAAGTTAATTAAATTCGAGACCGTCATTTCCCGTCAGCTCTCTTACTCTGTTCTCTGAATACTTTTCAAAGCGATTGGATCCATTAAAGTATTAAAGAGCAATGAACATCAAAATAATTGGCCGTCGAACGTCGACAACGACCTCAGAAAAGAGTCGATTGTCTTAACAAGCGATTTCTAATATGAAACATATGGTAATGCGGTGGCATTATGTTCTTCTAGCACTTCTCACAAACTTCTGTTGTTCAAGCTGTTGAAAGTTTAAGCCTGGTGGGAAATTAACAGCGTCGACATAAATATTCAAATTATGCTGAAATCAAGCGAGGCACATCTCACTCGAGAGAGACGTGAAACGAGTTTTGTTCCCATCTGGGTTGAGAATCCGTCACATTTTAATTATTCGGAGAGCTTACGAGCCAGGGAGATTTCATCGGAGTGACAAAGTGCTTTCCGTGTTGAGCTTTTGATTTTGCAAATTCTCCTTTTTGCCTCACTGACTTCTAGGAATTGGCAAATCGAATAAATTGGTGTGAAACCTTTCAACGTTCTCGTTTAACCCCTAAGCTTTCACATTTACGCACTTAACAATTCCCAGAATTGTGAATAGGCTTTGCCACCCCTAAATATACCGCGATCACTATGCCAGCTATCTCGTCAATTTTGTTTTGCGAATTGTTTTTGTGCGTAATCTTATCTCGCGTAGATTTCTTTTATTAATCTGTGGTTTGCTACGACATTCGCCTTTCTCAGAATGTCAAATCAGATATAAATAATTTGATTACGCTAGACTTGATAAGGGCAAGAATGGTGTGGCGTTCATTGAAAATCTTGAAAAATGTGAGAAAGAAATCCAAGAAAGTTCATGGAAGATTAAAGCTACGGATTGAATTCCATTTGCGGGACGTAAGTTCAACGAATAAAATTGTTTAGCATTCCGCATGCTGTTGCTATGGTCCCGTTCACTGTGCAATTTGAAAGAGGAATATGTATTTGCTTGCTAGCAAACGGGCGCAGGTAGAGGAGGCTTATGTTTCACGAAGAGGTCCGTGTTTGTTTTATTCATCAAAGTTTGTTGCTTTTTGCGTTTCTATTTCGGACGAAATGGAGCCAATCTCCCTCCACACACGACGTGAGTTGAAGTGTGAAAACGAAGCAAAAGTTGTCCCACACGAGTTGCGAGAGTCTTAATGCATTCTCACTGAACCGTTGGCCCGAAAAAGAGGATTGTGTGGGATAAAGTTTGCCTCTCTTTCGCCACTCTCGCCACAGCATTAATTAATCAATTTTCGTTCCATCAAACTCCGCAAAAAGCAACTGGGATGGAAAGCTCGTGTCGTGCTCGCTCCAGTAACAACAAAATGTGTGTCAGAAAATTCTCCTTCGCAACGCTCCGACGGTATCAATTCAACGGAGCAATTCAACTCGCACATTGTCACGAATAATAAGAAAAGTTGAGAAAAACAAAATTTAAAGAAAACATTGCGCAAGCAGCGAGGAAAAATCTTTGGTTTGCTGTGTAAGTTTAATCGAAGAATTACAGACTCTGGCTGCCTTAGCGACCTCCAGCGACACTTTTAAACACAAAGACCGAAAGCTTTGTCGATAAAAACGCAGCTCTTGAACTCAGTTTGTCAATAAGAAATTTCCTCGTTTCTTCAAGGTTTCGCTTTATGGCTGACTTTGTAAAGATAACGAATGACGCTTGAAGTGCGCTGTAGAATACGTTAGTCTTACTGTCGTCTGTTCAAGTCAAATCCTGGAACTACAAAATAGAAGAAAACAAAATTTTAATAGCTTGTCAGAAGATTAAGTTTTAAAGGGAGAAAAAACTTTGAAATTATTTGATGAAAATCGTGTGATTGCTTTAAAGTTCAAGCGAATGATTTGAAATTTTTAAGAAGTTTAGAAGTCAGGGAAGGGTTTGGCTTTGAAAAGTAAAAAATGCAGCACCGACTGCAAATGCAGTGATAATGGCTGCACTGACTTCAGGTCAGCTCTAAATTAGCTGTGAACCTGCATTCCTTTAACTTGTCTATAGAATCTATAGAATATACAGCGCCAAGTCAATCAAAATTCTTGGAATAGTTTTGTTGACTATGCAAATCAAGCTGAAACAACCAAGACTCGTTTAACAGTTCAACGAATTAAATTGAACATTTTTGTACAGCATTTGAAAAGCTTCCAAGTTCAAATTAAACTTTAATGCTGCAAGTTTTGTATGTTTTTGAATTCCAGTCATTTTACAAGAGCTTTACTGTCTTCGAGTAAATCACTTAAAGTTCAATCCTTCCTTCAACACAGTGGATAACGAAGGAAGATACATTCAGGATAATAAATTCAACTCTTTGGAGTGCAAACATTTTCAGCTTCATATCGCTTCCGTTGCACTTTCTTTCTCGAACGAGTTTATCTCTTCCGATTTGCAACATTTACACTGCAAACGAAAACTGATTTCTGAAACTTTTCATCTTCACCATTCGACGAGCTCGTTCAAATTTCAATTGCACAGAACTTCTCGAGTTTTTTTGAAACAATGATTTGAATCGAGTCGATATCGTTCAATCCTTTTGCCTTCAAATTTATTCAATTCCAAGCTTAATCAATTTTAAACTTTTTATCGAGAAATGATAGACAATGTTTCCCCCCACCGCCCCATCGAATACGAAATGAAGCAAAGGTGAACAATAATTATTTCTCGAAACTTTTCGCTGCCTTTTGGTAGTCTGCTGGTAAATTTCAAAGTCATTGCCACACTGCAAAGCTTCATGTGATGCTTCTATTCATAACTTTTTCATTATGTTAATTTATGTTGATGTTAAACAAATTATCAATTAAAAAGTTGAACTGGCTTGGATGCGAGGCTTCTTAAGAGATCAGAGCGAATGTTTCATAATTAATTGTTGATTAGGGAGACGAGAATCGAGTTTAATTGGGATCATCACTTACCAATCAAGAGCTTTCAGTTCTGAGGATTCGAGCGGCTCTTCAGCACTGAAGAACTTTTCCAGTCATCGGAAATTTATAAACCTCCACCTCATCTGTGTTTACGTCTTCCATTAAAGCCGATTACTCGTCAGCCATCAGTGTTAAAGTTTAATATGAGAACCGTCGTCTCGGGCTGCAGCTGCGTTGCTATCGTCTCTCTTAGTCATCCATTCAATTAATTTCAAGGCATTGAATCGTTGTCTACAGAGAAGTTAATTGAATTAATGAGGGATGCATGAGCTGCGAGGAGATAAAGACAAGGCGATGACTCCATAAACTGGCAAGAAGAAATAAAATTCATCGTGAGACGTTCGAGCAATCTGTTGGCAATCCGAAGCATGCAAACGCTCAACCGTCGTCGAGAGCATGATGGAATGTTTGTCTTGAATTCTTCTCTACTCGATATTGTTGAAACGTCTTGACGATGATTTCCCTCTCGGCAGCCGATTGACATCTTTACGGGTTATCGAGAAGGCATTAAAAGTTTCAATCTCCTTGCTCATTCGTCTTCGTCCGTTTACTTCACCGACAGTTGGCACATTCCTCCGCAAACTTCGAAGGGAAAAGGAGCGAGAAAGTGATCTGCTTATTCGAGAGACCTAATACCTTTAACTGGGGCAACTTTCATGCCCATCCGTGCAGGAAATTCTGCTCGAGTGCTTCGCATCCAAGGAGATTGCGAGTCAAAACAGGCGGCCGTACGTCTAAACACTCGTTTATCTATGACGACTCATCGATTTTCCCTCCGAAACGTGTCAAAATAAGAAGCTGATGGGCACATGGCGGGACTGTAAGCCGAGTGAGGAAAAAGGGAAAAGTTTGCGGTGGAGCAGATGAATGAACTCTCTCGTTGACTTCGACTCCATACACAAGCTTTCCTTTCTTCCGAAAGCAGTCACGTCTCGCAAAATAAACATTCGATAAATATCTTAGTTCAATTTAAGATGTTTCTTCTCTCCTCGCTCGTTGACTCGTCGCAAACGCGTGGAGGGGATTTGTGTTTACCGTCTAGGTTGTTGTTTCCTCGTAGAGCGATGCTTTGAGGGTTTATGACTCCGCGTTCAGCAACTTTCTGTCACAACTCATAAAATCCGCCCTCGACTCTCGTAAATTTCAGAGGAAGAGCTGTTCATGCAACTGCCAAAGCAGATCACGATAAAAACTTCTTCCGAGACGATTGCAATAAAAATGAAATTCAATTCATAAAGCTTAATTTCGAGGGCTCTAAAAGAAATCTCCGACAAGAGACGACGGAATTGAAATGAACGACGTTGCATCGTATGAACTTTTGTCGTTTTTTCGGGAAGCGATGAGAACTCTTGGAGACATGAAAGCAATTGGAAAAGGAAAACGGTTCGGTTTGGGAGCTTTTACGTACTGAAAACGACCGGGAATTATTTTAGCTTCAAGCTTTCGTATTGAAAGCTCAAGACTATCGAGACTATGGAGATAATGGACAAGTACCATCGAGATATTTCGTATATATGTAAATTTAAATTTCGAGTCATATCAAAGCAGAGCAAGCTTGAGTGCATCCTGAGCCTCATGAAGTTTTCGAAGTGAAGCTTTAGGGCGAAGCTTTAAAGTCTTTATCTCAAAGATACGAGTATAGCCCCTTACATTGACCTCATCTTGCCGGGAAAACGAGAAGTTTTTCGACCTTCAGAAATCTGCTGGCTCGGACGGTAACTCGAAAGAGAAACTCTAATCTACCACAGAAGCTTCAACGAGCTTTTGAGCACTGACGGAAACTTATACCGTGGGAAAGTTCGACGAACCGAACTGGGACGATTCGACAGTCTCCTAGGCGTCTGAGAGCGTGAAGCACGGTAAACTCGGGTACGTAGTTGTGGGTAACGAGTGTTGCCGACGTTGCCAGTTTGTCTTTTGTATTTCCGATTGACACAGGTCAGCAATCGTCTCTTACATCATCGCGCAACTTTTAACTTTCACTACACAATTTTCGCACAAAGTCTGGCGCCTCCTTCGAGGTCATCAACAGAGAACAAAGCTTCCTCGAATGGAAACTCTTTGTCGTCTCAGAGTCCACTACTTCTCCACCACATCCTCATGTCAATCAACCACAAAAAGGGAAAACCGGTTTTTCTGCAGTTGCCTGTCATTTCCAATCGTCTCTGACGTCAAGTTTAGACATTGCACTAAACTGGCGAGAAAAAGTTTCAAGGACTTCGTTGGAATGAGGCGAGAGGGAGCGAATAATATCATTTTTAATCCTAAGCGTCAACTTCGGCAGCGAGTTTCCACGACCAATTTACTTTTTGTGTCGAGCGAGCTTCAAACCGACGTTCAGCTTTTTTGTCTTCCTGTAAACAAAGTTCAACGTGAAAATTTCAATTAAGCTCTCGTTCCATTTCGCTGGCATCCGGTGCGCCGTGGAGCGAACTTAAAGCTGGGGGAAATCACTGATAAGAGTGTCAAAGCTATTTGAATTAATTTAAAAGTCATTCGATGGGAAAGCGTTGAAATCATCGGCTGTCTCAGCGAGTCGAATTAATCGAGGGCGAGAATTCTCATAATTATCATTCGTTAGCATTGTTCAGCAGCGACGCGATGAACCCAAAGTTGTCATTTTTTTTATATCCAGCGAGTGAATATCAATCGATGGCCCATCTACGATGACTGTGAATACGTAACTAACGAGTCAGATTTGAATACTGCAGGATTTTTTTATTAGATCATTTAAAACGTGGAGCGAGTGAAAGTTTGAAAGTGCTCAACGTGACTACAACGAGTTTCTTCCGCTGAACGACACGTTGAGTGAGAGAACTAACCCGCTGGTGAGTGGTCGACACGCGATTCGATTCATGAACTACGGTGGATGCAAAGTCCGTTAAACAGTTTTGTAGAAAGTTTTAGACAAGAAGCACAATGATGACCACACTGCATACGACAGCCTTTCTCTCATCAAACCACGCACAACTACACAAAACTCGAATCTAGTTTGGCTCGTTCCTTTGTTTCCTTTAATTGGTATCGCTTGTCATCGTGTTCACAGTTGAATCGCTCGACTAGTTCAAAATACATATCTCGCACGAAATTTACACATAGCGAAAGTTAAGGCTTGAACTGAAGTACAGATAAATTGATAAGCTGACTTCTCCCCTTTGTGTTTTGACTTGAACAGCCTCAGGATTTTAAAACGCATCATTACCAGTGAGAAACTGTCGATGTGTGCAAACGTAGGTAGTCGATTTGTTTCTCTTCCTTTGCCTTTAGCTACTGGAGTTGGCTCTCGTCATTCAACCATCTAGCGTCGTGATGGATAGTTCTATGAGGGCGCGTGTCTTGCTCGGACTCGAGAAATCAAGGAACACACCTAAGAAGCCACTTTACATCGCTAAAAGCTTCCAGCAGATCAATCAGATAGCTGTGGACGAGATGGTTCAGTTGAAGTCTCAACCTATGATGGGGTAAAGGTCGAACTGTTCAGCTAACAGAACCTCAAGCTTCTTCCCTTTTGTAGATTCGCTTCGCAAGTCGGCTCGATGTACCAACATGCAATTTACAGGCAGCGCACAGGCGACGAGGAGTTGTCATTCCTCTTGTACGCTAAGACTTTGTTCATGCTTCAGAGGTTGACGGCGCAACCGGAATACATGTTGGGCTTTCCCGCTGAGCAGCACCACCAGCTAACGGAAGGCAGTAGCGAGCAGCTGCACATCTGCTTGTTGAGCCTCTCCTATCGATATACCGAGCAGTATCCTCCGCCGCCTGGCCAATTAGAGCAACGACAACGCGCCGCTGAGCTGGAAGAGAGAATCGCGGAGATTCGAAGAAAGGAAATCAAAATCTTCGAGGAGCTCGGCCGGATCGCGGGAATGCAAATGGGCTTTAGACAAGACTTGACGGAACTCGGAAAGGAACTATTCGAACTTATGCAACAACAACGAGCTGAACAACAAGCGGCGGGAGCTTTCTTATATGACACCGATACGAGTGATGATTTTCTTTCTGGTTCAGACGTAAGCATGGATCAAGACGACAACGCATGCGGATTCTGATATGTAAATGGCACACAATGACGACTCTAGCAACGGCATCGGACGACGAAACTCAAGAAACACAATAGCTAAACTTTCATCTTTCATTCTACAAATCTTAAAATCATTTTCCATGTTAGATTTCTTAATTTTTTTAATTTCTGTTCGCAATTTTCGTTTAATTCATTTCAGTTTATTTTCTGTAATAAAACATTTTGCACAATAGTTTAATCAGTGTCCATTTCCTGGTCCTCTTCGCAACGCAACGACGCTCCCATCTCAGCATCGCGCGTCTTTCCAGCTTGGAGCTCACGCCGAATCTCGGGTGTGATTTTCGGATGATTTTTCTTGCGCAAGAGGTGGAGCAGAGCTTCCTTCTGTTCGGATGAGATGTCGTTCTTGTAGCGCTGAGCAAAGGAGAGGAAAGCTTGATGCCAGAGCGCTGGCAACTCGCGGTGATCTTGCTCGAAGCGAAGGAAATGGAAGACTGCTCCGTCAACGACTCGGTACGGGAGAGCGTAGCGTTTGTCGAGCAATATCCTGATGAATATCGAGTTGGCGCCCGAGTATTCCATCTCGCAAATCTTCAGAAGGCAAGCCGACGCGTGGAGAACGGGAATGGCGCTCTTGCTGATGATGCTGCCAAAGATGATCGCTTCCCGAAGTGTGCAGTCGCCTGCCTCGAGCAGAGGAAGCACAATTCCTTTGAAGAACGCCGCTGGTTTGTACAAGGCCTTTTTAAGCGACCGATACAGGTAAGCGTTGAGCTTGTCGAATTCGGCAAGGTCATCACGCACGCGAGGGAGAAGGACCAGATTGTAGAAGCGTTGCGTCATGGCCGTTGTAAGACCGGCGGCGAAGATCTTTGTGCCTTCATACATAGCCGACGATGACCAGTTGTGCGGCTCAGTAAGAAACAGCACTTGCTCCCAGTTCTTGAGCTTCGGGATGATCTTGAAGGCCTTCGGGACTTTCCCGCTTCTGAATCGTTTCATGACATCACGAACACCTTCATACATTTCCTTTACACGCGGGTCTATCTCTTCCATAGCCAGAGACCCGTTGTCAGAGAACTGTGTTTGGATTTCTGTCTTACGCTCAGCGATCTTCTCCATAATCATGTCGGCGAGCGTTCGGGTTTTGGGCCCATCTCTGAAAAAGAAAATTCATCAGCAAATTGGCGAGAACGACAAGCATTTCATCTTACTTGTTTTGGAACATCTGAAGGGCTTGCTCATCTTCTTCGTTTATCTTCAGCTCGTCGAAGAAATCGCGCTCGTTGTACTCTTCCTTGATGTCGATTTGTTCAGAGTCTGATTCGCTATCTGAGTTGCCACGGATCGTTGCTTTCTTCGGTTCGTAGAGTCGCGAGCTCGAAGCTTCGCCGGGGGTTGGTCCGAATTCATTGGCTAGCTCAAGCCGTTGCTTCTGTGCTGCTTTTAAGATCCTCTGTGTCGTCTTTGGGTCGATGTATTCGTCTTCATCGTCGCTCCTCAGTCGAATCTTTCCCAGCTTCTTACTCTTGTTTTTCACAACGCGACCTTCGTTGACTTGATCTTCGAAGCCTTGCGAGAAGCCAAAGTTTGTGTTGATCTTGTTTTTACGCTTTGACTTTCCCATCTTTAATTACAAAATCTTTAGTTACAAATTCAATCACAAAACGTGCGGAATGAGAATTTTTTATAACTTTGAAATCGCCCGAAGTTCAAAATTCGAATTTCAAAAGCCGTTAATTTTTTAAAGTTTTTCAAAATCGTAGCTGCTTCAAGTACTTTTAGAGATTTCCAAGGGCTTTCTCGAGTTTCCATCGTGAAAATCTTTATTATTTCCTTTTGATAAAAGGCTTGACATGATAATTAAGTTATCACATTACCTACTGTTCAATTGAATCCAACATTATCTTTATATTCATCGAACATATATTTTTTAATTCCATGTTTTTCTCTCGTTTCTGTTAGAAGCAAATAATTTATGTTTGTTTAATAATAAAGAATCAAAAATGAACGAGTTAACTTTATGTGTGTGTGATTTATGGATCATTGCGAATGTATGAAAATTTATTAGAAAACTTAATTTGTCTTACGAAGAGGAAAAAGCTTTATAAAGTAACATAATAATGTTCAACTCCCGTTTTATCTCTCTGACTGACTCTGCATCGCCAAATCACGATGAACTCCTTAAACCGAATGAACAAATTACGCTTGTTCTTGCTAGTGATAAGACTCATCGCGCCTCATGAACTTTAACAAAACGACACAAGGTCAACATAGATTTTGCAAACATAAAACGACCCGACAAACGTCGAGAGCTGATTAAACAAACCCGCTCAGTTCCAGCGGCCTATCGGACACCCACACATGCCACTCATTATATTTTTGGACGATTCTTATCAAAGGAAAATCATTCAGCGACAATTATCTTTCGTGTACGACAAGAGCTTAAACTTAGTTAGGGATTTGTGAGTGGGAGGGAAGGAAAATATTTTTATCAATTAACGATTATCTAAAATGAAACAAGAGAAAAAGAAGAAAGACTTTAGCTCATTGCAATGTCCAGCGGAAAAGAGTTGCGTCGATTTGCCAGATTGGGGAGGATTAGAAAGTTCAGTAACGGTTTCTACTTAATTCAGATTGCACAGCGCTTCTCGCCAGATCTGCTCCAGCTTGCTGGACGGTTTGGTTGCGGAAAAACTCTCGTTGGAACTCTTGGACGCCTTTGTCCATGCTGGCGCCACTGCTCCGGTAGATTGCGTGGATCTAAAAGGTCAAACAGTTGAGATTACGTCGCAAATTCGAGGGGTATCTCAAACCTTTGTCAGCAGTAAGGCAGTCCCACCCGCGGACAGTCCAAAGCAGATGGTAACACAGAGACAGAAGAGGCCGAGAAAGATTCCGAGAAGAGTTCCGTTGAACTGCTCGATAGCAGTGAAAATGCCGACAGTTCCTCCGTCTGCAATAACAAAACAGTTAACGTTTCGCCGACGAGTCTAAAAACTTTTACTTACTCAGCAGTCCGAGCGTCTGAACAACCATGATGATCAG
Source organism: Smittia sp. YW1114-2 (assembly GCA_033064975.1). Classification (NCBI taxonomy): domain Eukaryota; kingdom Metazoa; phylum Arthropoda; class Insecta; order Diptera; family Chironomidae; genus Smittia; species Smittia sp. YW1114-2. The sequence continues at coordinate 12,832,357 of CP093834.1, read as the reverse complement.
TTGAAAGAAGAACACGAAGAAGAATAGCATGAAGTTGGCGCTGCTATCATCTTTGAATGCTTTGTAGGCTGGACGGTACCTGGTAACAACTTAGCCGTTAGTTCATTCGGTTGACAAAGATTTCACGCAACTTACCAACAGAGAAACGATGTCGGCGTGAAAAGTAGACAGTAGAATATTGAAAGGAAGAAGGTAGCGATCTGTCCATGGATTAACATGAGCAGCAGAGCGGCAACTATATTGACGCACAACGTCCCGGTGTAGAAGATCCAGAGGAAGTAAAGGTTCTGCACAATCTTCTGGAACTCTGAGGGGATGTCGATGTTGATGTCATGGTAGAAACAAGGCTGCACGCAGAATTTGTCGGGCAACGGAGGCCAATTGTTTCTTCTAACTCCAGCGGTGTTGCTGTTCCTCAACAGCTCAGCCTCGCGTCTCTCTAGATCTGCGGCTTTTCGCTCGAGTTCTTCTTGTCGTCTCTAAGTAGGTCGAAGAAATTTAAAGATTATTTAAAGGTTAAATGAGTCACTCAAGCGATGAGTTGGATCGTTCTAGGTGGCCGGGAGGCTTCAGCTTACCCGCAATTCCTTAATTTTGTTTGCGTATTTGGGAATTTGGAACGTAAGTGACCGCGAAATAAAAATTCCGATGCAAAATCATCGGCCGATGACTCACCTGTAACTCAGCTGTGCTGATCTGTGTGACTCCTGCGCCAGGAGCAGCAGCAGGTGCATCGTTCACCTGGTATTGCTGCCCTGACGATGAGTAAGCGGGTAAAGTCTGGTTGGATGTCGCTAAAGTCGCGGGTTGCGACGATGGTGGCTGTGCGAATGGATCGTAGTCATCTAGGTTCTGGTTGTTGTTTGCAGTGCTTCTGGCTACTTGTTGAATAGACGGATCCTAAGTGTGGGTGAATCATCGTCAATTTAAGCGATAAGATAACGAAAAACAAAGAGAAAATCAAAAAATATGGAAGTTTGCGTGATGTCGACGTTTACCTTGAAGGGATCGCTGAAAACCGGCTCGCCAAATGGATTTTCATCGAATCCTGACATCTTCCGGCGTCTTCGTTTGTTTCGCAATTAGAATAATGCGTCCGAACGTCTCCTGACGAGTTAAAAAAGTAATTTGAAGATAAGGAAATTTTATTTGATTTGACTAGCTCAACCCGTTTTGACTGAGGGGGAAATCACTAGGTGTGTTGTGGAATCTCTTGATTTTATATATAATACAAGTCAACAGTGCAGTTGTGACTTTTATTTGTTTAATTAGGTCCAATTGATGCCATAGATTCAACTACAAATCATTTACAAATTTCTTATTTCGCATAACGTCGCGTTTTATATTAAAAATATCAAACCTTCGCTTCTTTTGATGCGAAATATTTCGCATCCTCTGAAACGAAGTTCAAAACGGGATTCGCAGTACGCCGCTGCAATCAAATGTAGGCGAAGCCCCGCGAATCAAAAATATTAAAAAATTGCGCCGATTTTTCTCCTAAATCAGTAGTTAGGCAGCGTTAAGTAATATGCAGAAGAAAGAGCTTTATATGGGCACTAGCCTTGATGACCTCAAGACTCATTACGAGGTCGAATCTTCAGTATTTAGGCAGCCCATCTCGATGTGAGTGTTTTACAATTTTTTCGGCAAAGTTTTCCCTCAATTTTAACTCGTTTTAGGCTCCTCAAGACGATGCATAAGATGATTGGCGAGGCAGAGAAGTGTAGATTAGATGGCGACGAAGAACGGAGCTACTTGCTTTATATGAAATACATGGCGATATTGACTAAAATTAGGAAGTTGTCAGACTATCAGAAACAGAAAGATCAGATAACGAAGGTCCTAGGCAATAACGCGACAGTAAGCCAACAAATAGACAGGATATCGGAGCTTCAAGAGAGCTTAAAAGTTCGATACGCCGAAAAGTATCCTGCAGTGCAAGAACCGACGATTGCAGACATTTCAATGCCATTGGCGCCGAACCCATCGAAACCACAAGTCGATATCAAGGATACGATTGACTGTACGGAGCTCGTACACAAGATTGAGGAAGGAGCAAAGCTGCTAATCATGGATTGTCGCCCTGAGCAAGACTACGAGATGTCCAAAATGACTTACCAGTATACATTGAGCGTACCTGAACATCTCTGCGTGCTAGGGAACAGCGCGTCGAAAATCATGGAGCGATTACCGAACGCATCGAAAGTGTTCTGGGAACTGAGAGGAAGCGGCCGCAGCATAATTTTCGTTGACTGGAGCAGTCAACGGTTCAACCGAAATTCGGCGGTTTGGCATTTGAAAGAAATTCTAAGCGAATGGGACCAAGTCGACGTGAAGCCCGAGATGCTCTTGTTGGAAGGCGGCTACGAGCGCTGGGCCACGTTGTACCCGATGAAAACCACAAACCCTCAAGTGTCTCCCCCGAAGACAATCAATGGCAACGGTCCAGCAATCGAAGACATCGAGTATCCCAACTGGGAAGACATCCAGATGAAAGACGCGACGCTGAATCGATCATCGTTGACACCGCAAGTCGATCGCTCGATGAAAGCCAACGCAATGAAGGCATACGAGAACGAGAAGAGCCAACTTGTGCTTCTCGAGGAGCGGGAGCAACTCATGAACAAGTCACTCAACACCGAGAAAGAATTGCTGAGCCTTGAAACTGGTCTTAAGCAAATCGTTAGCGACAAAGAGAACGACGAAGATTCAAGTTTGAAGGAGCAATCTTATTTGTTTAAGATTTGGGAGCTTCAGTCGAAGCAGAAGGACATCCGCGTGGAAGAACACTCGATCGAAGAGCAGCTCGATCAGAACAAAGATCAGCTGAAGTCAACAGAGATGACAAAAGTCATGCAAATTGAGCAGCAGCTCCAAGAAATCCAAAATGAGCGGAAGCGAATCAATGAAGAACGCGAGCGCAACAAGAAAGAACGAGAGGAAGCACTGAAGATTGCTCGAGCTCGGAAGCCAACGTTCAATGACCACAAAACCCCCCCAAAGTCGCAGCGCAAGGAAGAAATCATTCTCTCGCCGAAAGCTTTAAGCAATCAGATCGACACAGTTCCATCCTTCGACCGGTCATCGAAGCCCTCTCAGCCCTACACACGACAGATATTTAACGAACAGGACTTTGCGCCAGTCTACGGTCGCGTGGTGAGTTCAATTTCAATTAGCCAACTGCTTTCATGCTTCCTCGCACGTGAACTTGAGCGGCGCACGGGGATTTTCGTGCCTCGAGTGCCTGCGGTGACGAAAGCTCGCGGAAAAGAAAATTCAATTGTACAATCAAGTTCAAATCCAATTAGCTATCAAAAGCGCGAGAGTGCACGAACGCAAGACCGATGGCTTTCCGATGATTTTTTTGTCGTCGGACTCCCACGTCAAATCGGGTCAGTCTGACAAATGCTTTTACTGATTAAGGACATAACTTTCATCCTGTTTTGTTTCGAGAAAGCAGTGCCGTTCGGTGATTAGGGAATTGAAACCTTATCGCGGCCACCGCAATGTGACTGCAGTATCAAAAGCGTTCTGCGGCTTTGATTGAGTGTCAAGCTTTCTGTTTAAATTTCATTTCGCTTCGAATAATTTATGCGAATCATGTTTGAAGTCATCGGAGTAAAAATCAAGCTACCGAGCTACCAAAAGCTGATAGCAAATTATCGCAAGGCAAGCTAATTGGCTGAAGGAGTGTCACTCGTTCGAAATCTCATTAGGAGCAAAAATTGATTTATGTTTCGATTACCTCGACTTTCGTCTACAGGAGCGCGGACTGACGGGACTCAGGAATCTGGGGAACAGTTGCTATATGAACAGCATCATTCAGTGTCTAAGCAACACCAGCACGCTCACCGAGTTCCTGTTGGATGCGAAATACGAGAAATATATTAACAAGTGAGATAAAGTTTATGATGAATTTGGGACGAAAACTAATGGACGAAATCTCTTTAGCGCAAACAAAACGAAAGGCCACATCGTTCGGACGCTCGCGGCTGTGATAAAGATGCTGTGGAATGGCGAGTGCAAGTATATTTCGAGCAAGAATCTCAAGGCAGTATTAGGCGAACAAGATCATCTATTTTACGGCGTGGAACAACAAGACTCACACGAATTCCTGATTATGTTAATCGATTGGCTGCAGTCAGACCTGCAGACGATGCCAGTTGTGAGTTCTCGCGATTGATATTAAACCTAATGTAGCTAACTTCTTATCTCAACAGCATGGCACCATTGACTCGTTGCCTGCGTCCGAGAAAGCTTGGCTGGAGTACACTAAAGCGAAGGAAAGTTTCATCCTCCGACTGTTTTATGGGCAAATCAAAAGCACGGTGAAGTGCACCGTTTGTTCTAAAGAGAGCGCGACGTACGAAACCTTCTCCAACTTGAGTCTGGAGCTGCCGCCGAATCACATTGACAAGTGTCACATCAACGACTGCTTCAACCTTTACTTCCACGGTGAGATAGTGAAGGGCTGGAACTGCCCGCACTGCAAAGCGCCTCGTGAAGCCATAAAAAAGCTCGACATCTCCAAACTGCCTCCAGTGCTTGTGATCCACCTGAAACGCTTCTACGCTGATCCACACTCGACATTCCGAAAGAAGACGATTTACGTTGACTTCCCTCTTCAAGACATGAGCATGATGCCTTACGTTGCCAGGTCCGAGAAGACTAGCGGCTCTAACTCCAAGCACGTTTACAGTTTGTACGCGGTCTCGAACCATTACGGTACAATGGAATCAGGACACTACACAGGTGAGACTTTGTCGCAACGTGAAGCTCGATTTTGTTGCTTCGTCGAGTCCACGTGAAAGCTTTTTTCCGTGATATTGATTTGGTTCTTCCTTCACGCGCAGCTTTCTGCAAGAATGTCTGTCAAGACCGCTGGTTCAAGTTTGACGACGACACAGTTTCGAGCCTCGATCGCAGTGATGTGAGGTCTTCAGCAGCGTACATTTTGTTTTACACGACCAGCAGCGATCCTCGACGGTATTAAAGGGCGAGCTTGTGATTCAGATGAATATATTTTCGCATTAATAGCTTTTTAATTTAAGAAGATCATGTGACAAAATATGAAATAAATTAAGCTGGAAATAAGTGCTTGGCTCTCTCACCTTTGAGCAGGAACAGGTGAAGTTTCAGGTCAAAAGCTGCTGTTGGATTTATCTGTAAACTGTCTCGGAGTTACTCAAAGTCTTCGAAATAAAAGCCAACGGTTCCATCTCTCGATTCCTGAAATATCTGCTGTGGCTCAGTAAAAGGATTCACAAAACTTTCGCTCGAAAGCGCTCAAAAACTTCTAATTTATTTATTTACACAAATCGTTCTTGTGTTTTGAATTGAATTCCACAATCTAATTTACTTCTAGTTTTCTTCTCACTCTTTCCGCGGTTGGCTGCCGGATATAGATTCTTGTTTATCGTCTATCTGCTTCTTGACACCTTTCAGCTCTTCGTCGATCCGCTCTTTCGCTCTGAAGACTTTCGATTGAAGGTAGAACGAGCCTCCTTTCGCCTTATCGTTCATAGCGAACAAATGGTCGAATCTCTTCTGAGCCTCCTCGGGATCTGCTTTGTCAACATTCAGGATTTGCTGCGCCTCCTCCAGTGTCATTCCTAAAATGCAATCACTGATTAGGATTGCTCAGTTTCAAAAGTTATTGCACTCTCACCGGTCCTCGCGGTCGCAGCTCTTGACGGTCCTGATCTGTTCTGATTTCGCTTCGCCGCCTCCTGACTCGCAGCGATTTCCTGTTTCAAAGCTCGAGCGAACGCCCTGCCCACCACTTGTCCTCCTAGGACTATCAATTGTGCTATGTATTTTGCCATTTCTCGGTCTTGGGCTAAGTTGAAAGCCCCGAAGTTTAGTTGAAACCCCGCGAGTTCAAACGTAAACAAAACGAGTCTTTTCGATTATTAGCTTGAACGACGTCATTCAGGATATAAAACAGGTCCAAAGTGATCCCAAGGCAGAGTCGAACAGTCACAAATAACAGCCAACTAAATTCATCAATGTAACTATTCAACATCTTGTAAATTCGAAATGATTACAAAACTTTTCTAAACTTTTAGAGAAATGGACACAAACAGTCTTCGAGTGCAGAAGCAGCTTTATGGGCAGCTCGTCATCGGTCCACCGGGTTCAGGAAAGTCGACGTACTGTCACAAGATCACCGAATTCTACAAGCAAGTGAACAGAAAAGTTGCGATCGTCAATTTGGATCCGGCGAATGAGAACATGCAATACGACACCGAGATCGACATAATGAACCTGATTACTGTAGAAGAGGTCATGGACAGCTTGAACTTGGGGCCGAACGGCGCTCTAATGTACTGCATGGAGTTTCTCGAGACGAACTTCGACTGGCTGCTCCAAAAGATCAAAGCGTCGTCATCGAACTATTTCTTGTTTGATTGTCCAGGTGAGTTTCTCAAGTTAGCCAACGATGATGATTTGGCTAAATATTTGCTTCTTAATACAAGGCCAAGTTGAGCTTTACACGCACCATCAGTCGATGCACAATATTTTCGAGAAGCTTGAAAAGCTCGGCTATCATCTTTGCACTGTTCACCTGGTCGACTCTCACTACTGCAGCGAGCCCAACAAGTTCATTTCTACTCTACTGCTCTCGCTCAACACGATGCTTCAGATGGGGCTTCCCCACGTGAACGTTCTCAGTAAAGCGGATCTGCTGAAGCGACACTCGTCCAAGCTACATTTCAACTTAGATTTCTACACAGAAGTTCTCGATCTCAAGTATCTTCTTGAAGCTCTCGACTCAACGCCAGGCATGTCGAAGTACAAAAAGTTGAACGAGGCGATCGTTTCGATGGTGGAAGACTACAGCTTGGTTTCATTCCAACCTTTGGACGCCAACAGAACTGAGAGCCTCGTCCGACTGTACAAACTGATCGACAAGGCAAATGGATTTGCGTTTAGCGCCAACGAAGAGCAGAACGTGAACACAATGTTAGCGTGTGCAATGGGCGCAGAGAGCGGCAAGTCGAAAGCCGAGAACGACTACGATCCGTACATCCATTGAATAAAACTGATACTCATAAAGGTAAAACGTTTATTGGACTCGTGAGAAAGGTACAAAAAATTGTTGTTGAGACTCGTTCTGAACTTAAATGCAAACAGAGAAACCCGGTTTAGAACAAAGAAGGCGTGACGTATTGGCCGCTGAATAAAATCAATTTAGTCACTTTGTCGACGACGAAGAATAGGAAAGGCTTGTTCGCGTGGAACTTAGGTGGTGTCGCTTTGTTGGCGAAGATGCTCGTTGTGACAGCAGCAGCGGTTGTTCCATATTCGTCAACGGAAATCTTCGTCTTGTGAATCATCGACGACACGAAGTATCGGTTGTTGATGTTTGACAGATCCGCTTGACTCTGATCAAACATGTCATTGATTCCCATCTGCAATTGAAAAACAATTAGTCACTGTTATCATCGAAGCTTATCTCTTAATACTTCTTCCAAAATTTCCTTCATGTCTAACGACGACGTAATTTCGAATCTTGGCACGTGAACTTCCACTTCGTCGTCTTCGAAATCAACTTTTGCTTTGTAAAGCTCAGCGTACAATCTTTCCATCCCGTAAGTGTTGATGTTCTCGATGGCTTCCTTTAGCGGAAGTCCTTTGCGAGGTAGCGCTAGAATCATGCTCAAGCCAGTTCCAGCGACGTCGTTTCTAGACGCGGGCACATCGGCGTACGGTAGCTCAAGAATGTGACAGCCCAAATCTTGCACGCCAGCGTAGGCGATTGGACCTCGCTGGAACATCATGTTGACTTCGCCGACTTTGTTGCCATTCGTGTCGTAGAACGGCTCGGCTTTAGTGAACGAAGTATTGAAGACGTTCATCCACTTTCCTTGGAAGAAAAGTCCCGAGATGAGAATAAGTTGAGCCTGAGAATGCAAGAATGTTAGGTTGTTGTGCAAGTCGTCGGTGGTCACTTTTACTTTAAGCAAATCTTCTCTCTTGACTGTTTCGGTGATTTGGCCTTCAGTGTAATTGCTGACCGCGCCGTTGATACTTCGCAAAGTGTTTTCAACGTCAAAGAAGTTAACGGGAAAGACGTCCGCCGCATAAGCTTTCTCGACTCTCGCTTCAAACTCCGGGTTGACTGGACGAGCTTGATCGGTCACAACCATAGCAAACTTCTTAAGCGCAACGTCCGCTGTGCTTCGCCTAAAAATGTTTTGTAGTAAACGATCCTTTTACTTAGCAAAACTCACTTTAAAACTTCATTCAAGTACTGCTGGAAGTCACGCGTCCTTTCCAAACTTACAAGTTTCAGTTCGTCGGTAAGCTCAGCCAGAGTTTTCCCTCTGGCACCTTCCGCAATCAACACCAACAGATGGTAAACCGAGAAGGGCGAAATCATGAAGTTCTCATTTTCCAACCGATGACTAAAGCTGTAAAGCAGCTCAAGCGCGAAAAGCTCCATCGATTTCGACAACTCGCCATCGAAAGCTAAGCTCTTCTTCACCATTGCATCGTCTCGGTTGTCGAATCGCGGCGGGAGCTTAGTGACAAGAGGCCGTTTTGTTCCCTTCCTTGTCGGTCTAGTTGTAAACTGATCCACCGGCGCACTGCTCTGATCTTCGCTCTCTCCTCCGAATCTGTTGTCGAGATTTGAATTTTGTTGAGATTGAACATTATTATAATACTCGGGTGAGGTTTGAGGGCGGGAAGCGGATGGATTGTAAGGCTCGGCAGGGGGTTTGTTATAGTTTGGACGAGAGTTAGCAGGTGATACAGCAGGGTGATAGGTTTGAGAGTAATCAGGAGGGGGAGGGCGGGACACTACAGGTTTGAGGGGCTGATTACTAGCATAAAGTGGAGTGGGCGGTGGATCATAGTATTCTGAATATGTGGGGGGAAGGAAGGGAGGGGGAATATTAACGGCGGGCTGATAAGCAGGCTGTTGCATGAATGGTGAATACAGCGGTGGCTGTTTCTGATAATCTGGATATGGAGGCGAGTTATAGTTTAGTGCGGGGTTGGAAAATGATTGCGATTGTGACTGTTGCTGATAGAATTCTGGGTAGGGTTGGCTTTGACTCAGAAATTGCTGTGAACGTCCGCTTATATACCCTCTAACGTTGCTTGTCGTTGGACCTCGGAATGAAGATTCACCTCGCGACTGACACGTGATCACGACGGGGTAGAAGATCGCAACGATCAAAACGATTCCCGCTAGCGCTCCTACCGAAAACAAAACGAGATAAAAATCAGTTAAGGTCGGTGAAATGTTCAAGTCAAGGTCAAGCGGTTCGATAGTTGTAAACACAGCTTGTGTGTTTCTTGTTTCTTCATTCGAGACTTCAATTGTTGATAAGGAAACCAAACGACAAAAAATACTAAGCGACTCCACCATCGCGAGTGGAAACCGGTTTCGATGTCATCAAAACGAGCGAGAATAATTGTCTCTTCACGTACTTAGTGTCATGATGAGTCCGCTGATTTTAACAAAATAGTTTCCACTAGCACTTCAGGCACTTCTTCTGCTAATCAATGATTGCTGAGCTCTCGATGGCACAGCAAACGACTGGAGGCGTTATTCCACTAAACCAGTTTTTTCGTTCTCTCTTTTTCAACAAGTCGTTTTAATTAACGTTAAGCCGTTTCACATCTTTTTTGCTCCCTGATAAGTTATTTTCGTGCTGGTCCCCGAGACGATCGGCGGTAAGCCTCGTTATGTCTACTCTCAATTTCACACTTGATCACACCAACGCGCCGCTGACGGGGGAAATCCCGAACTTTGAATAAAACCAACTTTGAAGCTCTCTCGTGAATCGCGCGTCTCGATTTGGCAAAGACGTTTTCTTTTCGCTGTTGACTAGTCGATGTTCTCCGCAGTACTGAAGAGAATGTTCTGACATTCGCTCAAAATATAGCTGAAAATCTGTGAGCGTTGCCTTTGCGATTTGCTCAGCGTGCGATCAGCCGACGATGAAAACAAAACTTTCTGTCGACAAACATTGCTGCATCTGCGGTAAGCGTGACTCAAAGTAACCGCCTAAATAAATCATTGGGGAAAGCCCTAAGTTTGATCGATCAGTTGATGGATCGGTTATGAATAGAATTGTGGCTTTCAGGCTTCTTAGGATAACACGATGACGTGATCGCCTATGCTCGTGCTAACTATGCTGCCGTGTTACAAATGGTAAGACCGATAAGTTGAATGGAGACAAATTTAAGTCTAATGTCGAGACTACAATCCAAGAAGAGTTGCGGTCAACAGTGGACAAGTAATAAAAGATCGCCAATGAGTTTGCTGCAAACGGTTTGCAAGAAAACAGCTAGGATTGTTTCACGTATATCATTGATATTCAAGAGATGTGCAAAAGGTTTCCTCTAGCCAACAAAGAATCTTCGAAATGACCAACCCTCCAACTCTTGTTTGTGAATATCCAACAGTTAATGGTAAAGAAGCTCAAGAGGGCGACGATCTTAGCTGGAAAGCTCGATGACACCTTTCCTGGATCTCTGACGTCCAATGATGGCATCCGGTAAATCTCAATCTCCAACTGATCGTGTTAATCATGAGTTAGAAACGTGACGAAAAGATTCGACAATTAGTGAACAAACAAATCTCGCTCTTCAACGCCAAACCGCGAGCTGACGCCTTCGAGAAACAATTGCGGGTTGTTTTTCATGAATGGACGCAGTTCACAACGTGATGATTGTTTAAAGTTTACGACGCGAAATAAATTTGCTTTATTAATCATTTTACTTCTCCTTAACTACAACTGAATTCAATGATCGATATTTAGTTTTGCGACAAGATTCATTAAAATGTTATTTGACTCGTTTGATTTACTTTACTGCTTAATACTTTGAGTTTGAGGAAATGTCAATTTCACGGTGAATTAACGACAAATAAATAGTTTGGTGTTTAGGCAAAAGTTAGCGCAATGTTCAAAGGAATCGCACGTGTGATTGTGTCAATTAAAGAAAATACTTGGCTCTGTAGAGAGCTCAGCGATTGCGGTGGAATCGATCAAAGAAACTTCTGGGTTAGGCGAGAAGGATATGTCGATTGGCCTTCCATCGTCTGCTTCCATTCTTTCCGGGCTATGGCGTCTGACAGTTTGCTTGGAGTGCCGGGAGCTCAATGTTTCATCGATTCCTCTTTCAAATAATTTGACTTTACGGGTAAATCTTTTCTTATCAGCTTTCAGAGAAATTGCTCGAATTCCCTCTTGACAAGCTCGAGGGCGGCTACGTTATGAATTCATATTTACAAAAGAGTCTTGAAAGTGAAAATCTCAAAATGAAATCATTCAAATCTTTTAATTTAAACTCATAAAAAATCAACAACAATATTAATTCTTGTTTAATATTCATGTGAACCTTAATCGACTAAGATATCATTTTCATTATATTTTGTTTTGTTTCGTTATCAGCGAATGAAAAAACACTTCTTCCTCTTAAAACTTGTCTAATGTCACTTCATCATTCAACATAGATTCTCTCAACTTAAAACTTAAACCGGCGACACTAAATGGAATTTGAGTTTAAACGCGAAACGAAGTAGAGTGAGCGATGGAGCAGTTTATCGCAGATCTGGGTTGTCGTTGTGCTGCTTTTTGATTCTCAAGAGCATCGTTGTGTACCACTGATCCAAGCGCGAGATGCTATCATAATCTTTCACGGCGTCAGTGAAGCCATCAATATTCTGTTCCTCAAGATGTTCAACGAGAACCTAAACGACAAGAGTTTGTTATTCGAACTTCCTCGGTTTGCCAAGAACTCACCTTAACCAATTTATATTCCCTCGAGTCTTGGAATGCTGGATATTGTTGCGCATACTTTTCCAACGCGTGCTGGGCGTTCAGCAAGTCAACGCTCAAATGGCAGAGAGATGCTCGGAAGAAATAGTCCTTGGCGCTATATTTAAGAAGAGAGCTGTCGAGACAAGACCCGGCAACGGATTCGTAGATTTGAATGGCTTTCTCGTAGTCTTCGAGCTGGGCGGCGTATTGTGCAACCTTAAGCATGCACTTGTTGGCGGAACTTGTTGACTCCTCACCCTTGAAATAATCAGCTGCTTGCTCATAGTGCTGAACGGCGCGTTGCTACGACGGAGAAGAAAATCAATTAGAGTTATCGATTTTTCTCTCTAACACTTCCGGAAACTCACCAAGTCATTGGCTTCGTTCTCAAACATCTCGGCGATGGTTTGGTGGTGCTTAGCAGCCATAGAGAAGCGACCCATATCGGTGTAGATGTCGATTGCTTTCAATAAACAAGCGACTGCTTCATGTGGATCAACCTGAAAAGATGGAGAACGTTTAACGGTCTGATGCTAGTTCTGGAGGAATAGCGACTTAGTTATAATCGTAGTTGTGAAGTAAGTGTTGCTAGGTAGCTTTGTGATTAATCGCTTCCGAACTGACACCTCAGTCTAGTCTAGTTAAGACTCACCAGTTACCTGAACCTAATGCTACACTATCTCTCAATCAGCTCACCTTCTTGAAGCAGTTGGAGGCATCGACGTAGTTGGTAGCAGCGTCATGACGACTGCCAGCTTGTGCATGGAGGTTCGCAGCCGAGCAGAAGGCTCCTCCAGCTTCCTGCCACTTCTTAGCCATCTTAAACATGTTGGCTGCGCGATGGTAGCACTCGATAGCATCCTCAACCTTGTTGGAGCCACTGCTTGATAAGGGGAACGTGAAAAACAAATACGAACAAAGTGGAAAGCAGAGGAAAGAGATTTGGAAGTTGAAAATTTCACCTTTTCGCGACGAGATGAGTCAACAAAGGAAAAGTCGAGTCTACTCACCCAAACAACGATCCCAGAAATCCTTTCGACGATGTCAGCTTCTTCTCCGCTTCAGCAATCAATTGCCGTGCTTTTTGTTCGTTATCAGCCATGATTAACTTGTGAAATACGACAGCGAAGTTTCTTCACAATATTTTTTGAAAAATCAATAACTTTCAGTTGCGTTTCCCTTCGCGGGGCGCGGATAGAAACCAGAGACGAAAACCAACTAAAGCAAACTCCACCGAGAACAATAGAACGACGAACTTTGTAAAGTATGGAAGACAAGTGTTAAATCTCCCACAGTTGGCTTGAATTTTTAATCGGCGGTGAGTAGAATGGATTCGTCGACTTGAAAACCTCGAACGATCCTCACGTTCTTCATGCTGAGATCATTTCGTCGAGTTTTCTTATCTCGGTCTAAACTCCACTATCTCCGAAAGAATTACCGTATCGCTGTGCAATCCTTCTTACGCTATCTTTCCTTCTCTGTTTTTAGGGAATACCTGGGAGCTTATTAAGATGTTTTCAAGATTACGGAACTTTGTTTCACGCAACAAAAAGAAATTTATTGTCAGCGGAATTATCATCGCTGGAACGGGACTTGCTTTCAGATATGCAACGAGACGGTTGAGGGAATACCAGGAGAAGCAGGTCAAAGAGTTTCTGGAAAAGACACGTCGTCAGCAACACTTCGAATCGACCGAGAAAACTTGCGACCAAGCAATCTTCGGACTCATGCCAGGCCTTTGCGATGCGATTGTGAAGATGCTTGATACTTCAGCTGTACTGGCGGAGCTTCGAACAAACACTGACAGAAAGCTAGAGCTGTGGGAAGAGCTGAAGTTCTTGGCCTTCGCTCGATGCACTGCTTTCGTTTATGGAACTGCTTTGCTAGTTGCGAGCTTGAGAGTTCAGCTCAACGTCATCGGCGGTTACTTGTACAAAGACACAGTGCACTCAGAGGCAAAAGTCACGAAAGAAATCCAAACCGTCTACAATCTTCTGATGATTCAGCACTTAATGAACTCTGGACTGCAACAACTCGTAAAAATAATTCGCGACAACGTCGAAAAGATAATGAAAAGCCACAGCTTGAAAGAGAAGATGTCATTGAGCGATGTCGAGCAGCTTTTCTGGAGTATTCAGACAGCGATCGACAAAGACGTCAACAAGAACCTTGTGCAATTCGTGTTACCAGCTGAAGTTCATCGGAATCAACAGGACGAACTTCTGAACAAAATGCTTGGCGACACGCTTGACGTTCTCGAGTGCGGGGACTTCACCGACCTTTGCGACTCTTGCTTTAACAACGGATTCAACGTCGTCGTTGATAAGATTGCTGACTTCTATGTGCAACCAGAGAATGGAAAGAACAAACTGAACGGAACGACTGAACCTTTGCCGTCAACGTCCAAAGCTACGAGTGAGAATCTTCTGCTCAAGTCCAACGGACTCGTGAACATCAACACTGTATCACTTCCCTTGGCAAAGCTGATTCCGATCGTGAGCGCGATGACCTCGCAGACTGTAACGAACAACGCGGCAGACAACAAGTCCCCAAAGAACCTGGCTGCGTCTCTTGTCTCTTTGCAAATCCTAAACCAGAACGTCAAGACGATGGGCGCGAATGTCTATGAAGTCTACTGTCATTGAGTGTGATTTGCATTTAACTACCATTCCTCTTTGTTTTTATTCGGTCTGACGATGAACCTTTTCATGTACGGTGAATGTTGACGGTGATTAATAAAGTTAGCGTATTTTTTCATATGAAAAGCACTCGCGAGCTTTCGTGTGTTTTATTTTGACATTGTAATTCGTTGAGCGGAATTGAGGAAAGAGCTTTCCGTCACCTTCTCGAAACCTCCAAAAGATTTACTCTTGATGAAAATTCAAATGATCCACGTGGTGAATTTTCCAACGGATTTTGAGATATAAAGTCGGCGTGTCCCTCTGAGCAAGTTGGAGCGTCTCGATCCTTTGCCCAAAAAGCTACAAAGCTTCCTGAAACTTTCAGTTAAGCTCCATGAAAACTCCTTCGACGGCTCTCAGTGTTCGTCGATTTTCCTCTGTTATCGTTTTTTGAGAGCGATTGAACACATGGCTTTGGCTGTGTTCGTTTGTTACGCTCGCCGCTCCGAGAAGAGAAAAACCCTCTCGCGTTTTCCAACCCTCTGAAAATTTTTGCAAATCACAAACGCACAGGCAGCACATCTCGTTCGACACGAATTCAACTCAGGAAAAAATCAAATTTAACATTATTCAGGATTAGAAGTGATAAAAGGAAAAGTGAAAACCGCGGGTTTCAAGTCAGCTTTGTTGACTGGTGATTGGGGGAAGCTGCGGCTTGTGGATGAAGGAAAACAAAAGGAATCTGCGGAATATTTGTAGGGAGCAAGAAGAAAACTATTGAGAGCGCAGAGAGTTCACGCCAGGACTCTTGCCTGGATCCCTCGATTACATAAAGGTGAGCTGGCTGCTGGTTTAGAGCGAGTTGTCCCCGATTTCCTGGAGTTTTCTACTCGCAACGCTTCATTTTCGGTGTGAAAAATCGATAAATCTAATGTTTCGGCCGGAGGGAAAGGAAGGGCTAAATTCATGTTTTATTGACGTTACGTGAGCTCCGTTGTCGACTTAATTGACCGCCCGGCTTTGACTCTGATTTCCCCAAAGCCCCAAGAGTCCCCGCAACTCATTCTCGTGAGTGGAAATCCAATAATCTCGTTGGTCAGCTAATGCATTCGATTTCATTATCTTGAAAGCATGATGAGCTAGGGTGGGACCAGTGGGAGCTTTCAACCTTCCCCTAATGGCCGAAGATCCAAATCCATCATACGCGGCGACTTTGATTATGAATAATTTATTCATCAACGGAAACTTCGATGCTCACGCCCGGAATCAGTCGCAGCTGTTAAAATAAAGCGCGGCCAATCGCTAATTGAGTCAACAGCGCTAGGAAATTAGTGCAGAGTTTTAATTACAATGTTACGCTTGTTACGCTAATTGACTCATGCTGGCAGTTTTTATTTCATCGGCAAATTTAAATGTTCAAAACTAGATAAAATTGCATCAATCAAACGTTCGATCTGCATAAAAAAGTTTCCGATTTCCAAATCAAATTCATGATTCATTTATTGATGGAAAACCTCGGAAAATTCTGATTGCAAGGGAAGTCGCTTAATCAAATAAATTGTTTCTCGTCTGGAATTTAATCTCAATTATCGTGATGTATCCCACTGTTTGACTGCGGATCGAATGGCGATGAAGCTCGTGAATGAATCGACGGTTTGCCCATGCCGGAAAATGCTCGACGCGCTGCCGAAATTCAAAATATTTTCATTGCGCGAATAATCAACAGTGCAGTGTTGGCTCGCATACCGATTTGGCGGTCACGTCAGTGCTTTGACTTCCAGGTTTCGAGTGACTATCGCTGTGTTTTTGCATAAAAGATTGATAAGCGACGGTTGAGGTGGGAAAGTTTCCTTCGCTGCAAACTGTTGACTCAAGTGGCTTCGACGAGCGAACAAGCGTTTCACAACGAATTCAGTGTCATACTCGACTGCCGGTAGAACTTATCAGACGTGTTGATTCTTCGGCCTCATAAAGTCCACGTAATTGCTCTTATCGCTTCAATTGATTAAGGCTTTTCCCCTCTTATCAGAAATTTTGGAGTAATCGCGTCTCCAGAGGGAATCAAGAAGTTTTATCAGTTTAGATAGCGGTAATAAGCATGTGTTGATGTTCCACGTACTAACGATTCTCATTAGGTTTCAGTCGAGTTAGGCGACGCGGCGCGAATGGACGTTGATGCTAAATCAAACATAGTGCAAGGGTCAATTCGACATGATCCTTCGGGCCGATTGTAGCCACATCAGCGAGCATCACAATCGACAATCAGCAGGTGAAGGTGCGGGAGACAAGGAAAGCACTTGTCGTGTTATCAGTTATTAATGTGTTAAGATAAAGAAGACAAACGTCGTCGTTGTATCCAGTGAAGAAGAAAGCGGTTAAACAGTCAGAGAGAACAGTTTACACAAGCCATGAGACTTCCGAAGTTCTCCCTCAAACGCTGTTTCATTATCATCGTCGTTCTCTGCGCGTTGTTAATTTTTGTGATAAACCTGAGGTGAGTTCGATCAATTTGATTGCCCAATTTTCTGCTCGTTGCTCCGGAAGAGTGTGACGGATTAATTTGCCTCAATTTCATTTAATTTTCGACCCTCAGGGAGAAGGAGCTTTGGCACAATAAAGTTTTGGTGGCGACGACTCACCAACAAATCCGCCGGAGTTACCTAGAGGAAAATGAAGTGGCGAAGCCCGAGGCGCTTGAGAACTACGATGTGAGTTGAGCGGCTATCGCTTTCACGCGAAAACATTTAATTGCTCATGTCAAGCGCATTTTTTTGCTTCATGGTTCAGCGATCTGATTTTTGCTTCCGATTAATTTCAGAGTGAACCTTCAAGCGTCGTAGACACAATACGAGCAGTCGATAAAGCTCCAGTGGACGAGGTGGGTGAGATCGGTGGAGGCGACAAGGAGATTTTCGAGTCAGCCGATTACGATGAAGTTTCGTCGAGCCGACCTTGGTACTTTACAAACGGCGAGCGTTGCCCAAAGCCGGCGAGAATCAACAAAAAGACGAAGAAGAGACTGGCGAAATTAATGCCAAGCGAAGACACGCGGAGCGATCGAATTACCAATCAACTCATGTTTGTGCCTCCGAACTACGAAGAGATTAAGAATGAGGGCAGACTGAAGACGATTCTGCTGTACAATGGACTTGGCCCGTGGAACGTAAAACAAGGTTTGATAATTCAATCGTTGATTGAGTCGCAACCTTACCGAAACTATTCTTCCAGGTCAATCTCTCTTCACTAACGCGAAATGTCCCGTCGACTCTTGCCAAATTACGCCAAATCGAGACCGAGCCAAAGACGCTGACTTGATCCTGTACAAAGATCATTATATTCCGACTGGCGTCGCTAAACATCCGCGCCAGCTTTACATGCTTTACTTCTTGGAGTGCCCGTATCATACGCAGCATATCAAGTTTCCTGATGTCTTTAATTGGACGTCAACCTACCGGTGAGTTTATTTGTATTAAGGCATTGGCCTTGCAATGCATGGAAAGATTGAGACTTATTTAGAGTTTCAATGGTCCTCGATTCCTGACCGTCAGTTCAAATGGTCCTCGTGGCTCCTAGAACTTACCAACGACAAGCCAAACTAAATCAAACATTTCTTTCTATTTCAGGCGTGATTCGGAAATTGTCGCTCCCTATGAGAAGTGGGAGTATTTCGATCCGCGAGTTCGTCAAGTCGAACAAGATCGCAACTATGCTCAAAATAAAACGAAAAAAGTAATCAGAGCGACTTGCGTTCAAGTTGAATGTCGATCTAATCGTCTCTTGTCTGTTTAGGTCGCATGGTTTGTGTCAAACTGCTCGGCACGCAACAATCGACTGCAGTTCGCTCATGAACTATCAAAATACATTCAGGTGGATATCTACGGTGCATGCGGCAACCTCAAATGCTCACGAAACACAGCTGATAAGTGCTTCGACATCCTTGACCGTGACTATAAATTCTATTTGGCCTTTGAGAATTCCAACTGTCGTGACTATATCACCGAGAAGTTCTTTGTAAACGGACTCTCAAGAACCACTCTGCCCATTGTTGTAAGTCTAGTTACTTATTCAGAAGCTTCATACTTATTGATTTGCCTTTTAGATGGGCGCTCGACCTGAAGACTACGAATTAAGCTCTCCCCAACGGAGCTACATCCATGTCGATGAGTTTGAATCGGCGAAGGAGCTTGCAGACTATCTGCACATCCTCGACAAGAACGACGAGCTCTACAACTCATACTTTAAGTGGAAGGGAACGGGCGAGTTCATCAACACCTATTTTTGGTGTAGACTTTGCGTAAGTAATTTCGTTATTGCTGTTGACCGATGTTGACTTTGCAATCTCCGACAGTCGATGCTTCACGACGAAGATTCAATTAGCCAGCCAAGGTGGCACGACGACGTCAACGACTGGTGGCGTGGCCAAGGCGTTTGCACTAGCGGATCCTGGCGGAAGTTCAATGCCAGGAAGGAAGTAATGCCCGACGACTAGTCGTCCATTGTTATCGTCTTGTTTGTTATAACAATAGTTTTCTCATGATCTGATTTCTTATCACGCGCCCTTGAGGCGGCGAGTCGTGCGAAGCGAAGGATTCACGAGAGCTCAAAGATATTAATCTAGTCAAATGGGATAAGAAGTAACTTAGTTGAACTGGTATCACGCACAAAGAGAGCGCTCCCTTTCGAAACCTCTTTTCAGTGTCAATGTTTAATTTGATAATTTCTGTGATAATTTCCATAAGTTCCGTCGATTTGCGATCATGAACTTTAGTTCCAAGTCACTCACTCTCTTTTCCGTATCGGAGTTACATCATTGTGCACAGACGGATTGCAGCGCGAAAAAGAAGACAGAAGGGAATAAGAGTCATTCATGTACAAACTGAAGGTTACAGCACAAAAGGAGGGAAAACGAGCTCAAAATGTTACACAATGTGCAAGCGAGACGATGAGACGAAGGATATTGAAAAAGTTCTCGTTTTGGTTGCATTTAAAAGGATCGTCGTTCCAACATTAAAATTAAAATTTATTGAGAAACGAACAGTAAAAGGGACGACGAACAAGCGGAGACTTGTATGTGTTAAGTGTATGAATTTATAAACTTGAAATAAAGCAGACGCGTTTGATACAAAATATCTAGCGAGGGAAATTACGCTCGTTTCCCCTTTTGCGGAAATTGAGAAGTGCTTCGAGGGCGAGCGGAAACTCACCATCTTCGTCGGCTCGCAGCATTGCGCACAATCCCCGGCGACTGGAAATTTTCACTTTCATCCACAAAATGAAGGACACGAGTTGTTCTTTTTATCAAAAATGTGATTTTCGATTTTATTCTTTCTAACTTTTGCTTTCGTTAAAATTTGAAGAGATTGAGGATGCTGCTCGAGTCAGGAAGAGCTCGAGTCGGGAATGAAGGGAGCGAGGGGAGGGGAGAGATACACTACTAATTAACAAAAGACCTCGGGACGAGCGCCGGGCTGCATATTATGTAAAATATATACGCACAAAAAAAAAGTTGCCTACAAAGTTGTTTGTGGTTCTTTCCTTAAAGTCTACTCGAAATTTTGCCTTTCTGATGCATTCGTCCCACTTTAGATAAAATCGAAAAGATCCATCACGCCCTCTTGCAAGCCAAGGGAGTAGTTGTAATCCTCGGGAACTTCGAGCGCCATGAACTTTGAGATTTCTGGAAAAGGAGCAGAGAGAGATGCAAGATGATTTAACTTTCGCTTTCAATTTGATACGAGAAGGAAAAATTGTTTTTGCAGCTCCAACAAACACTGACGACGACCACCAATGGTGAGAATGTAACATCATAAGAGCTGAATCTTATGGTGCTACAAGATGAGTTCGGTTAGAAACAAATGAAATGTGCAGTGCCACAAGAATCCAGCTCTCATAATGAACAGAAAATCGTTAGCCGAAGCTTTTTCATGCACCAACGAGACAAAATGTTAAGAGTTTCTTACGAGTTTTGATGAGGACATATTGGCATCGCCGAGCAAGAACTCAGACTGTGATGCCAGTGAATGAGAAGGCAACCACAGCTTGAGTTCCCGCTCGGAAATGATTTTGCTTTTTGCGTTTTGGATGATGTTCCAATTCCGAGTGATGAACGAGGTGCTTTCACCAATTTTGTTAGTTTGACAAACTTATGGCAAATGTGATGAAAAAGGTGCAAAAACTTACCGTTGATTTCTGTCGATGTCATGAAGAAATTCTCGGGGCTCAGGTCGAGCGGATACTTCTTGGATTTTGGGCTCGAATTCTTTGCACCAGCGAAAGTGGACGTGCGGCCACTTAGCAGCAACGAATCGTCCAAGAAGTCGGACACGACTCCACTTTCATTTGTACGATCAGCAATCGATGACTTGAACGGGTCGTCGGCAGACAAGTCGGTTGATTGCAGCGGTGCTGTCTTAGTCTCTTCGTCCTGAGCATCGCGACACCAGAACGCCTCGATTTCGCCCTTGTCGCTCTTGAAGTTAATTTCCCGGGGAAGTTTAGTGGCAGGAATCTAATTTGCGAAACGAAATTGAATTTTCCTGAATTGAATGTCTCACGAGCGTGTCGAAACACTTACCGTTAGCTTAGATTCAGCGGGCACACGAAGCGTAATTAACAGCTGATCTTTCAACGACTCGATGCCGTGAAGGTCCTGACACGTTACATAAGCGTATTTTTGATCCATTTGTTTGCTGAAGTCTTCCTTCAGACTAACAATCAGACTATTCAATTGATTCTCTTTTTGTTTCAGTCGTAAGCGCTCGGCGAGCTGCAGACTTCTCATCTTATCGTCAAGCTCGGCCGCATCACAGAACGGTCGATTGCTTCCGCTGCTGCTCCACTGGATTTGATTCTTCGACCTCTTCTCGAGCATGCCGATTCCCTCAAGCACGTTCGTTATGTCGTACAAACGCCGCTTTTGTACTTGCAGCTTCTGAGAGCATTCGTTGAGATCCACGACACCATCGGGCGAGGTGGTGAGCAGGTCGATAAACTTCTTCGTCAGCAGCCCAAGACTGGTGTCGTAGCGCGTCACAGCATCGCCTCCGATTTCTTTCAACGAATTCTTAGCACGAGCCGCTTTTGTGTTCACGACAAGCTTGTCGTTAACTGTGTCGTATGCGAACTTCGAGATTTTCGGCTGGGGCGAGTCGTCGGTGGAGCTTGACGGGCGCTTTATCGTCTAGATTTTCGCAAGATAATTTCGTTATGAATATTTCACATTTTAATTTACTTAAAGTCGTGTGGAGCGAGTGAGTAAAATTAATTATGAATTTACCTTGTAGAAATTCGTCATGTAGGAGCCACTGGGATGAGCCTTCGGTTCAGCCATTTGCGTTCCGTTTGAAACGAGTTTGCTCTGAAGTTCGGGGGGTCGTTCGAATCTGTCTTGTTCTGCTCCTCGCTCGGCTGTTCGCAACGTTTCCTTCCCGGCGTTATACAATGCGAAGGCTCGTCGTCATGATTGTTGCTGCTGAACGGTGGAGAGTCCTGAGGAAGATAAAGGTTACCGTCAGCTTCTCTGCGACGAACGGGAATGATTTTTGAGGTTTCATGTGCCGAGACTCTGTCTGGTTAGGCGCACTTTTTCCCGACCGAGGGTTACGATCGATTATTTCATTTTCTGTGTAGATTGAAGAATTTCACTCTCCGCTCTTTCTTCTTTTCCGTTTTTTTTTCGTGAGTTGGGGTCTGGTTTTTTGTGTGTGAAAATGCAAAATGTAAGAAGGGTGCATCGAGCAGAGCTCTTTGCCGGAGACGATGGAAGGAAAACGAGTCGTAGACTTACAGCGCAATGATTTTGCTTCCGAAACACGTTTTAATTATTAACAAGCGATCCCCATGAGCTTGCCTTCCGCTCCTCGTCTTGATATGCAATTTTTAGGGAGTTTTCGGCTGGAAAGATGAAGCCTCTGCTTCGCAATGGAAGTGCGGGCAAAAAGCCGATGGGAGACGCTAAATTTTCAACGACTTTAATTACACTTTAACGCAGGAAATTTGGGAAACTATCATTCGCTCCGCTCACCTGAAGGCTTTAACTTTGCAATTGCGATGTTTAACTGGCTAATTGATTGTGTTTTAACTTAGAATAAAATTAAGAAAACCGACAATGAACTGCTCTGAACGATGTGTTCCTTTGCTCGCTGGAAGTGCTGTAAGGTTTTGGTCGAGGTGGAAAACGCCGAGGACGCAAACGAATTTCGACATTGCGACTTCGAGGTGTTGGAGTAGGGGAATCGTTCGCAAATGATGTTGCGGGTTACTTGAATTAAGAACTTTTGTTGGAGTATATTGCTGGTGTTGCTGAGTACAGCTTTGCAAATCGGAAATTTTGTTAAAAAAATTTACATAGAATTTTCAATAAATTTCTTGTGAAATAAATCTGCAGTGCTGCGATTCATCAAGAAATAACGTCAAATTACAATTTAATATGCAGCTCTTAAAACTGCCAAATTGAATTCAAACGTAAATTTAGTGATGCAAACAACTTCGCGTCTGTTTACATCGAAAATTTGAATCAATTTTTGTTAATTACAACTAAACCACATATATTCCAGCAAGTAAACCTAGATGTAATCTGTTCACATAAATATCAGCCATCAATTCATGTCAAGATTGTTTTGTTCAAACCGAAATATTTTCGCATCTTTCAAACTTTCCGTCTTGCTTAGAGAAATCTCTGCTCGTCGATGTTTATTGAAAATTAAAAGGAAAATTTCTTAATCAGTTTTGTGAGAGCTGTTCTTGTTTAAAAGGAAAAATAGCCAATCAACCGCATAAAACAGTCTTCAAGTGAGTGTCTAAGCGCCGAGCATGGCAGATTAGCTGCGAATTGACTTGAATATTCGCTAGAAAGTGTTTTGTATAATTTTTCTCTATTTGCAAGAAATCCACGAATGAAAAGGAAATGAATGAGCCTGGAATAGATCGCCGTAGCCTTACGCCGTGCCTGGATGAAAATGGCATAGACGACGAGAACTGTGGCTTAGAGAGCTCGAAGGAGATTGAGCTCTCGGATATTTCTGACATTGAAGACGAAAACTGGCAAGTCAGTGATGAACGCCGCGATGCAACGAAAGCCAATGGAAATGGATCGAAAGCAAATGATCTCACGTTCAAGAAGATAAACAGAAGCACCCGCGGACGCAATTATCGTGAAAACGTCAGAAGAAACCCAGAGATCAGCGGTCACTCCCAACCGCGCTCGGCTCAGCAGCCTTACAGGCCGTTCGACAACAAGCGACGAGAACTCAAGCGATACAACGTGAGAAATGTCGTAGCCAGTCGAGAGTTCACAATCTCAAGATCACGTAGCAGATCGCTAAGGGTCGACAGCATCGGCTCACGTCATCGCTCAAGATCCTTCTCGCCGAAACGGGACGCGTACAGGAGAAAGTCAATTTCGCCGGTTCGCAATCGATCCAGTCGGTACAAAGTTCCGTCGAGGAAATATTCCCCGCCCGTGTCCAAACATTCCAGATCGCCGTCTTTGGGTCGCTATAGAAGCTATCGTCGAACGCCAACTGTAGAGGAACCCGCAAGACGAAGTCGTAGTCGACACAAGTCAGATAAAATTCGTAAGCGTTACTCACATGCAGCTCGTTGGTTTATTCTAATCAATCCTACACTTTTCAGGCTCCACCGAGAAAACTTCTAAACGTAAGAAGCATAAATCAAAAGATCACCAACGAAAACACAAGAAGTCGCGCTCGAAATCGAAGCCGAGACATTCGTCGTCATCTTCAATCTCACCTGAATCCGCTCGAAGTGCCACTTCGCAGTCAAGACAAATCATGAACGTAGCGAACTCGAGTCTCCCGCAAGAAAACATCAAAGTCATTTTAAAGAACGAAGAAGCAATCATAAAGCGCCAGAAATTAAAGAAACGAGAAAAGAAACTAAAGAAAGACAAAGTTATCAGAAAAGAGATTGTGGAGAAGGTACAAAAGTCAACAAAGGAGCCGCCGGCGGGAAAGGAAGTGTCGAAAGAAGTGTTCGCTTCCGGTGATAACATTCTGATCAGCGTTTGCTTCAACAACAATAACAACAACAACGGAAAGCCCAAAGAAGATCCGGTAATAGTGGAACGCCAGCTTACCCCGATCAAGACCAAATCAAAGAAGCGGCAACCGTCACCTGTCTCCTCAATATCCTCAACGTCGTTCGAGGAGTCGGAGAGACGGCAGAGAAAGCACAAACGGAAAAAGGTCAAAAACAGACGCGATCGAGTTGAGAGCAAAGCTCCCGAAACGCCGCCAATTATGCAATCGAAAAGAAAAAGTGATATGAAGCCGATAGCAATCATCGACTTAGAGAAGTCGCCAGGGAAGGAAATCACACAATCGCCGAGAGAAGTGATTGTGCTGTCGGACAGCGATGGAGACGGAAAGAAACGCGACACCGGATCGAAAGACGTTATAATTATCGACGACATAGTTTTAGAGAAAAATTCTTCGAGGATCCCAGCGCCAGCTTCACCACCTGTGATTCCTACCCAGCCTGTCCTGAAGTTTGCACTGAAATCAAAATCGAATATTTTACCTTTTAACCTTCTTCACGATCACGCCGAAGAAGTTGAAGATCAAGAGAGTGGAACTGCAAATAATGCAACTGATCCTCTCAAGGGCAACCACAGTCATCAACTAGACGAAGGTAACAACTTGGAAGGCAAGAATCCGAATCAGAGAGACGTTTACGATCCTTTCGAGCCTACAAAGTCCGGATCGGTTTCTCCTGTAA
This sequence comes from Smittia sp. YW1114-2, assembly GCA_033064975.1. Taxonomy (NCBI): domain Eukaryota; kingdom Metazoa; phylum Arthropoda; class Insecta; order Diptera; family Chironomidae; genus Smittia; species Smittia sp. YW1114-2. Next base: position 12,807,216 of record CP093834.1, on the reverse strand, counting down.
CTCCGCCACCTCCAAATGACGTTTCGAGCTCTAGTGACATGACGAAGAACAGAACTGACTCGCCAGCTGAAAAGATTCAAACACCTGTGAAAGAAGCTCCGAAGATTCCGGCTTTGGGAAGTGAAGAGCATCTAATATCATCATCCTCCATCTCAATTTGGAGTCGTAAAGAGTTTGATAAGAAGCAAACTACACAACCGACTACGCCTCCGCTGCCTCCCACCTTCAATATTTTCTCTGGTACATCATCACAAGCGCCAAAACAACACGTTTCGCTTTACGAAGGAATTTATGGCAACGACCTGAAAACTCCGGTGCTTCCGAGCCCGGCGAAACAAACTACAAAGCCACCTCACGATGAGAAGAAAACGAACGATGATGACAGGACTCCTTATTCACCAAGCTCTGACGGATACGACTTTGAACCTCCGCCTACGGCCACTGATAATCAGGATAAGGATCACGGAAGCGGAAGTTCATATACGTTTAGCAGTACAGACGACGGCCAGCCCAAGAGCGGCGGTGGTCTGTTAAAGCTCACCGAGTCAACGCTCAAGACTTTCAACAGCACCATGCGCTCGACTGGACCGGTCGGCCTCAAATATGTAAATAAAACTGAACTGAGTATTTTCGAAAATTACCTGCCAACGTCGCAACAGAAGTCGCCGCTCGTGAAAAGACAACCCGGCTCTTCCTTCCTACGATCCAAAATGAGCCGATTTACCAATAGTATGAATGAGAACGGATCGCCGGCAATGGCGCGTGGCTCACATAATTATCACGAATCTCTAAAACCACCAATTGGTAAGTCATCTCACACTCTTCATGGTCGACCGATTCGATTCGAGCTTCACTTTTACTTACAGAAGATTCGATACTTGATGATGATGTGCCGAACTCTGCTGTAGATTTAATCAACAAGGATAGGGTAAGCTTCAACATAAGCTCAGTAATGAATAGCAATACTTAAACCGCGTCTCTCCAGTTTCTTAAGAAGTCACTTCGCATTGAGCGCGTAGCGGAAGAAGTCAAGTTAGTCTTAAAACCACATTACAATAAGAAGAACGTAACAAAAGAAGAGTACAAGGAGATTCTAAGGAAGGCTGTACCGAAGGTAACGCTGTCCTTAACAAGTAATCACGACGCTAAAAATCCAATTTATCTTCTTAATTAGATTTGTCACAACAAAACCGGAGAAATCAACATCCAGAAGATTCACGCGCTCGTCGAGGCTTACATCAAGAAAGTCCGCTACAAAAGGAAATCAGGAAACGCCGCTATCTCGCTTTAATCCTCCATCGTTTTTCTTGTAAGATAAACCCAATTAATTCATTAATGAAAGCGAAAAGGTCTCTACCCTCGCAAGCATCGCATCGCGACGCTTTCGAGACAGCGGACGAATATCAAGTAAGCGAAAGTCATCAAGATTTCCACGCCGTGGGTGAAATTGTAGAATATTCTAACGATAAGAGAATTTAATTTACTTCTTTGTATCCCCCGATGCGACTCAGACAATTGAATCGAGTCTGAAAAGGGAAGAAAATAAAAGAAAACGCAAAATAAACGTAAAAAGTCTTTTGTCGCAAATGTCAGTTTTGAACATGAAGAATCATCGAGATGAGTAATGGTTCGAGTAAATCTTTTAGATTGCGTCGATTAAACGAAAGTTCTTTTTAATAAACTTCAAACACGTTTCATACTTTACAGAACGTGACAGCTTCCGTGAGCTTTGCGTTCGGTTCGTTGACATTGAGCGGAGAAGAAGCAGCGCATCACGTGTAGGATTTGTACGTTATGACTCTCGATCGGAACTTTTGGGATGGCCGAAACTTGTAGCGGGAGCAAATCTCTTCCTGTTCCGTCTCGTTGAAGCCAACTCTGTGTGATTTCCATGCGGAATTTCGTTATTTGTGCCTTAGAAATATTTACTTTACTGGTGGCGATTCATCATCTCGCCACAGTGACTAGAAGGACACTACGAATGAGTTATGAGCGGCTTCCCGCGGGCTCATTTGATCACGTAATTAGATACTTTTCCTCAATCCCCGTCGACGGGTCGTAAAAAATAGATTTCGTGACGATAAAAAAGTTTCCCAAGCTGCGCATCGGCCTGTAAATGAAGTTGTTGACGAAGGCTTGGAAGAGAAGCTGCATCGACTGTCCGTCGAGACCGCGCTTTCGAAACGGTTCTTCAGCTACACGAGCTTCGGCGGTGATCAGGTTTTCTGCGTAGTCGTATCTTTCGTGGCTAGAGTAGCGTTTGCTTGGGTAGAACATCAACGGACACGATTTGCTGTTTCTGGGAAAACTTGTAATCAAAGGAGGGTTCGACAAGGCTTAACGAATGAACCACCACCAAGCAAATCAATTCTAGAGCTCGTGTCAAATTTACCTCTGAAGTGGACTGCAAGGTCTTCGCGAATCAAAGCACGTAACTTGAATTGCGTTGAAGAAAGCAGCTCCGAGCGTATTAGCGATTTCCGTATTCAAGTCGTTCAGGCATTTCCGGAACTTCTCGTCGCAATCTGGATGGGAAGAAATTCGATTTCTTGAAATGATTAACGAAACAGCGAAACCAACGAACCGCAGTGTAATCTCGTGAACACGCCGTTGTTGCAGATCGATTTTAGACATTCGCCCGGAGCAATTTGAGGGTAACAGTTATCGTGTGCTCTAAATGACACAGATGAAAATTTAATTCAGACCCTCCCACGTCTTTTTCATGTTATGTTTCGTCACCTGCAGCATTTATCTTCATCTGCAACGGACGAGAGGCTCAAGTGAGAATGGAAACAAGATTAATGACAGAGTTTGACTCACCCGAGTGTCGTCCAAGATCCGAGTAATTCCTCGCGAGGCTACCTAATGCAAATAATTGGAGAACGGTGTTAAGAACATCATGAGACAGCATTTAACGTCAGATCGCAGTTGATTCGCGCGCGTGTTTGAACAGAACTGAATCGATTGTGCAAACAGATTTTTTACTCGAAGAGCTAACGATGAAGTTAGTTGAAGGCTTTTAAAATTGCTTTTTAGCGCATCGCCTTGAAGGAGACAATGCGCATTGGACATTTACCTGGGCCACACCATAGAGTTCCTGAAAACACCAAATTGCAATCAGTGACTCGCTACTCACGCTCATCAATCTTCGCACTCACCTGGATAGATCTGCGCAAAAGTTCATTGCCGGTGCGAGCGATAAAATCACATAAGAAAAAAAAGCTTTTTGCTTAAATTCGATTCGATTCAACTTACGAAACTCAGTCCACCTGAAAAGTGAATCGAATGATAAAATATGCGAGCGAGAAAGAAAAGCTTTCAGTCACCTTGAATTTCGCCGGAAAGTTGATTTCCTTCGAAGCAGACTTTTTCCAAGGTCGAGATCGTTTCCTCTGGGACGAGTCGAATCTTCAAGGGATCCGTCTTCAGCACTGTTGACTGGATATCGCCTCTGTCCGTGTGCAGACGACAGTGCGGCTTTCGAGCGTTCAGTTCTATCATCTTGTTCATTTTTACGTCGGATACGAAGAGCGAAGAGTCAACAGACGACGACAAAAGAGCCAGCTGAGTGATTCCCACGAGAATATGATTCGCCATCGAGTGAAACATTCTGTTGAGATCGCGGACAATAACCTTAAAGAAAAGAGATGCGTAGCCGGTCAATTCATCATTTCCGACTCGTGCTGCGACGAGAGATTTCTATTAAGTTTACAGTTGAAAACCTTAACCTTCGCTTGCGGCGCGAAACGACAACAAGAGACGCGTAAAGTGCAATAACTGATATAAACGTATTGAAGAGACTGAGTTTCATCTTCAATTGGGCACAATCGTTACTTAAGTTTGACACTGAACACGGTCGAGCTTTTGTTGTGAAATATGACGAAGCAAATTTGGAAGTCACTGCGGGCCTATGGTGGTTAATTGAAACGTTAAAAGCTTAAGCAACTGTGTTGTTTGTTCGAACAAGAACTCAAGAAATGTTATTGGTGTTCATGGTTTGACGTATTGAATCGTCACTGACTTGAAATCAGTGACTTTAATTCAAATCTAATTGAACGATTTCCACTGAATTTAGAATAAAATTTGACTTCGCTGTTTATTTGGCACTTTGTCTAGTGAAACTTCCAAGCTACGAACACGCGAGGATAAATCACAATAGTCTTTAATGGAATCATCGTAGCAAGTATCACGACATGTAGCCGAGCCCGAGACAATCGTTTCGTATCACACATCAAACCGCACTTCACAATCACGTAAGTGAATCATGTCAAAAGAATCTAATTCGATTCGTTCCACTAATTCTGGTTCAAGGTTGTGGGGGAGATGGAAAGTGCGTAATTAGATCTTGAATAATTTGCTCACTCGACTCGAAGTCGACCATGCTCACACAGGTTCGAGCGACTTGTCAAGCTTAGTAGATTGTTAATTGATCGCTTAATGTCTTTTTAATTAAACCGCAAATCTTCAACTGTTTAACTTCACGCGATAGAGAAATGGAAAGCACTTCAAACTGTCTAGCAGATATTGAATGCATTTTATTACTTTCGCAGATGAGTTCAATTACACACAGAACATTCGACGTCGTCGCTAGTTATCCGCGCGCTTTTCACTCGGCTTGACTTAACGAGTGCAAGTCATCAACTGAAGATGAGCTGGAGAAATAAAACTTTATCATTCCGTTCTCTCGACTCTTGCACAGGTTTATTTTTCTTTCATGAGCGTCGCGCTCGTGCATGAGAAGAAATCGCAGATTCGAGACGAAAATCGTTGCGCGGCTCATCTGTTGTGTTGATGAATATTCAAGTTCATAGGCGAAGCTTTTTCCTTGGGGCCCGCTCGTCTGGTGCATGAATTTCGGCTGCGACAGTAAATCAACATCGTTTAACGGCTTACAGGTTTTTGGTGATATGTTTTTATTAAACCAATAACGGTAAACCAAACAGGTTTAAGATCCATCAATGTCGAGTGGCTCAACTGGACTTGGCTAAGTAAAGCTTTAAATTGAAAGCTCTAATTCTCCTCTATCGTGCAAACTCAATTAACAGGTGAACGACCTTGATGCACTCTTTGCTTTTCAAGGTTCGTTTGCCGTTTATCACTATCAGAGATTTGCATTTTGATTAAATTCAAGGTTTGAATCGATTGCACAATTTCT